>JAIEZT010001390.1:17720779-18320779 GCA_019594935.1 Periophthalmus modestus | reverse complement strand
GCCACCCCCGATGAGCTTCATTTGACTGCAACCAAATGCTGTGGGTGACGTTACAGACCCTTAGTCCACCTCTTTATACAAACTATGGTGACAAGACTGAACTGGGAGCTGTCCGTGGTTCTGAAAATATCCACTCGTTGTAGTGTTTAAATATTTGTAGAGATTTCATTCAGTTTATGAATCTTCTCTTTATTCTTTTCATTCAAAGTTGTGGGTTGATAGTTCCATTCCCATCTGCAATTATGAGTCTTAAACAAGATACACTATATATGCAAGATAAACTATATATACAGGTTCACTTTACATCACAACATTATAAAACTGCCCATGATTTACTGAGCTTGAATACAGTTAATATCTCCTTAAATACTGGGTCCAAACAAATAATGATCAGATTCAACTGTCAGCATAAATAAAAGTAAAATTATTATTTCACAGTAGCGTCAGAAAGTGGTGGGAATTTGCCTGGAAGAATGTTTCAAAGAAGCACTTTAATCAAAAGTTTCAACACGTGCACTCACACATCTGTGTTAGATCACTTGTCTCTGTCTGAATACAGTTTAAACATGACTTTTGGCTCAAGTGTTGCCTGAGACTTTGAGTGACCAGCCGCTGGACGCTGCATGTATCAAAAAGGCATAAATCACATGAGCCTGCAATCTACATTATTAAAATGATGTCACCCATGCAGTAGGGTATTAAAATAAAACATTGAACTGAAATTAAAGGATTCATTTTAATCAATTCAAATGTCTTAATACAAATTCTTCTTGGTTTGGGCTCTGAGGATGAGCTGGTTTTCAGCGGGTTCTGGCTGTGCGCTCCCTCATCACGTCTCTCTCCTCTTTCCCTGTCTCTCGCTCTATGTCAAACTCATCCCTATGCTCAGATTTGATTGGCCAATTCTCGTTACATGCAAAGACTTCCGTTGCAGCTTTAGTTTTACAAACAGCGCGTCCTGTTCCAAACACCATGGAAAAAGCAGTTAAGACCACCGCACGCTGGGAAGGTATCAGCCAACTTCATTCTCTGCATTAACTAGGCCACATACCACGCAGCCAGCCTCCTCTCTGCCCACACCATGACTGGGAGAGGAGGGGGGAGTTGTGTCTTTCCCTTCGCTCCTTAAATCAGAATGAATGGAAAAGGTCCATGTTCCAAATCTAACTATTGTTTAGTCAGATCATTAAAAAAAAACATGAGTGATGCACATTTTGAGTTCTGTTCTTGCGTTATGTCATTGCTCCATTGATCTGACCTCTTAAACCTCAGGCCTGAATCAGCTTGGGTTAGACCCGGCTTATTTTTTTCATGGAACAACTAAAGGATTAACCCTGGAGAACCCAAGAACCCTTTTCTTCTTTGGAAAATTATGAACATTGCATTAAATTACTGCTATAAGTTCACTGAAAGCTGAAATATCCACTTTTTCAATTTTAACCATTATTCCCTAAATTTAGGATCAGGGCCAAATTTGACCCATTGGGCTTGCTAATTTATAGCAAAAGACGAAGTTCAAATCTGTCAACTGGACAAATTGTTGTAGGAGTGAAGACGTTTCACTGCTCATCCAAGCCGCTTCTTCAGTTCTGATCAGATTGCTGGTGACCACTGCCTTATATCTATCTCCAGGGAGGGGCCAACCATACTGAAACTGTAAACATCTATTGTCTCTAGTTTCAGCTGGAGCTACCCTGTGCAGCCCTTAATGACCCTGCTATTGTTCTCATTGTTCTGGGTCTGAGGATGGAGTTGTAGATGGGGGAGAGATTATGTCTCAGGCTCCCATTCCTGGGGAGCAGATATACAGATATCTTGCTAATTTATCCAAAAAGAATATAAAACGTATTTCTAGACATTCTGCAAGCTATTACTAAAAAGATTAACAAAAATAAACATAATTTTACCAACCGCTGGTTTGCTGAGAAGACAATTTTTTTTGGGGTAGTTTTCCAGCTCAACAAAACAGCATGTGGTCAGCCATTTTGTCACTACCACTCTGGCTCATTTTAGTTCAATATTCATCCACTCGGTATCTCTATGCAGGGGTCAGAAATGGCACTCTGGGCTTTTTGAATTTTTTTGAATTGATATTTAACTTTTTTTTGTTGTTTGTTTGTTCATTTTGTTTGTTCATACAGGCCTGGAGATGGAGCTAGTTTCTACTCAGGATTTCAGGATAAGCCTGGAGGTTAGTGACTTTAAGGGAATATCTACTTTAAGCCATAAGATTAACAAATAATTATATGGTCAACTTTTGTGGGTCAGCTTAATGAAAAATGGACATTATTGCCATAGTAATTAACAATACAAAACTTCTGAAGTCCATCCATCCTACCATTTGTAAACGAGTGGTATTTTACCTTTTCATTTTAGATCATTTGATTCTCATCCTCTTTACATAAATACAATCTCAATTTATTTACAGATCAATTGCCACATTTTCTTTATTGTAATTAAACATTATCACAAATCAAATCAGAAAACCCAACAGTCCCATCATGCTAGCTACGGTGAATTGATTCTCCCACGTACACAACACGACCTCCGGTATCTCTGGAGCTGTTTGCTGTAAAGTCAAAGTATTGCACACATAATGAGAAATCCCTTTGAGCGCCTGCCTGTGTAATAAGCAGCCCTTTAATCGGCTGTGTGTGCTTCACTGTGGAGCTAATAGTGTCATTAGAAAACACTGCACCCTCGTCCTGATGGGAAGAATCGACCGGCTAACAAAAAACGTCAATAAACAGAGAAACACGGGCGGAGAGCAGGAATCAATGTGCTCTCCACATATCGCACTCAAGCTAACACCAGTACAGGGTTTATGAGTCTTCTGGGAACATGGTATAGGCCTATATTTATTTTACAGAGCTAAACACTAACATTAAAGGAGACATGTTATGCAAAATCAATTTTTATGAACTGTTGTTGTTAATGCTGTTCCCCAGCGGTAGGTTATACTCCGGGTTGTAGTTTGATTGATTCAGTATCTTGCATTGTCCTTAGGCCTGGGCAATTAATTGATAGCTCAAGAGTTCATGAATCAGTCATTTCTAATCGTCAGTGACATGGTTGGAGCTTCTGAATGGAGAGGAAGAAATTTGACAATATTGGCACGGATTAAAAGTGCATTGTTTGTGTTTATGTAATCAGCATTAAAACCTTTTGTGTCGAAAGACTAAAAACAAATCAAAATCGATCAATATGAGAAAAAAAATGCATTCGCTTTTTTCCTATATCGCTCATCTGCAATTGTTATTAAGGCTTGAGTCCAGAAAAATCATTTTTTCAAGGAGGGATGGAATGGGACGTATAGGGTGGGAGGAAAGGAGGTGTGAGAGAGGGCAGTATATGTTTTCATTTTATTGTTTGTGTATTGAATTTACATTGTTTTATTTGTGATTTAGTATTGTATTTGCACAATGATAACTTGATGTACCTGTCTATTTATGTTAACAACACTTAAATACTAAAGTTAAATTGAAATAAAATGAAAGAAAGTTCAGTTGGTCGCTGAACTAAGCCACCAACTCTAAATAAAAGTTAACTTTAGCACAGATCACACCAGCCACACATCACACAAAAGTCATAGGAAAGATGCTGGTGTCAGGTTATAGCATGAATGTTCATTTACACCTGTAGTCCCTGAGCAGGTTGTTTCACAAAAATGAAAGATATTTCAAGCAAAAAATTATACTTTAGTGCCACAAACGCAATTTAATAATCTGGTAACAAACTTTTATAGTCACACCTGCTCCTGTTTTTTATCTATTAAATGGACGTATGCATTTATTATGTTGCTCAATTTGTTTTGTTTGTTTTTTATTTGTATTTTTTCAGTATTTTAAACTGGGCACCCATGAAAAAGAGAGTCTAAGGGTTCTCATTGGGTCTCCCTGTATAAATAATAGGTACATAATACATAAAAATAAATGAAAATCAGTAGCTACAGTGAAATGCCACTATGAAGAGCAGCAGTTATGCAGAAGAAGTCACTGTATTCATTTATTTTAATGAAATGCAAACAATGATCTATGCATTTGTGTAGCTGGGAATCAAACAGCAAGCCAAGGCAACACATTAATCAAAACAAAATAGGCATAAAAATACAGTACACAGAAGAGCCACAGTCATAATGTGAAAAATGCACCATTAAACTAAACTGGGATTACACCTGGACAATACATAGCAACCCCTGTTTTGTCCAATTTGACATATTGATGGGTGAAAACAGTAAGAACAGCCTGGTACTATGACAGCTGTTTCAGATTCAGATTCAACTTTATTGTCATTGCACTTGTACTAGCTCAGTTTTAGCATCTAACCAGCATCCAGTCAAGTAAGTACTGGGTAAAAATGTACATATAACAGAATATCATGTAACAGAGGTCAGTATGACACGAGCATGTTGCCGTTCATTACATATAGATTACTAAAGTGTATGTTAAAGTGCACGTATTTGAAGTGCATCATTCAGGAGAGTGACCAGCCTGGGAAAGAAACAGTTTCTCTATGATCGTGCAACACTAAGATGGGACAAAATGGAGCTAGAGTGGAGCTTCAGGTCATGTATTTTTTCATGAAAAAGAGAACTAGTTAATTTTAAACTATTTGCAGTGGTCCAAAGTTATTTCTCATTTCCTAATGCATTCCTAGCATCCTAATTATTCATTGCAGTGGGTTAATATGCGCTTTTCCCAACTTTCAGGGGCCAGAGCTGAATTTTAACATCACGGTAATGCACAACTGACATGCTGACAGTGCACCAGAGTTACTTCCTGGTTCGCACAAGATAACAACGCTTTAAAATTAGATGCAGACAACACACGACAGCAGCTTTTACAATATCTGTACAGCAGCAAGATTTATTTTACATTAGCCTTAACATGGAAAACACTGGATACAACCTCTTTAAGATCCAACTGCTTCATTGTAACCTCATTTGTAGAGCGCACTCTTTCAACAAATATGTGTATGAATTTGTGTGATAAGTTATGCATACCCGATCTACATTTTTACAGCGTGTACTTAACACTGTCCTACCAACATTATTGCTAGTCTTCACCGCTAACCAAACCGCACTTATTCACCCGTGCTGATGACCCGCAGTTTAGCAGGTGACAGAGCGGCGCATTAGCTCTGATTTAGCGCTCACATGGCCGGGCGCTGCAGGCTCATAAATCTGCAGAGGTGCCGAGGATTGTGGGTAATGGTCCATCCTGCCGCGCACCCGTCATTTTGGGTTCACCCTGGACCAGCTCGGGGGGCAGGTCCCGAGGGTGAGATATGACTCTGAGATGCAGCCAGAACGCAGGTCATGTTAAGGTCACATGTAAGGAGGAAGACAGTGAATTCATTAGGGAGAAATACTTAAATGCAACTAAAAATGAAATGATAGTACACTGAACACGTGGAGAATTCAGGTATTGGAGAGGCAGGTATTCTGAAAAAACTGCAATTGGAAAAAAAAAAAAAGAAGATAAAACATACTATTATCATTAGTTTCAGTTATTTTATTTTGACAACAACGACACATCTCCAGTAATTAAGATTGATCAATTTTTATGTGCGTACTATAAGGCTTCTGGGCATGCTCCGATCGGATTTTGACACAAATTTGATACTGATTCAAACACTAATCATATTATCATGAAATAAAAGAGTGAAAGCTATTTCCTGTTTCTATGAGTAATTGACAAAAACATGCTGAGTTGTTTAAATCTACCAAATCAAAATGGTTTCAGACCCAAAGACTAGGGACGTGTGGATCGATACCAAATGTTGATATGTCAGTACAGACTGGGGCATCAAAAAGTATAAATTCTCCATGCAAAAATATTCATACTTAAAATAGCATTCTTGTAGAACATTTTTGAAATCCATTGTTTATATTTTAGTTAATCTGCACATATTTTAAATGTTTAGATCAGTAAGCTTGGGTAAAGATAATGGTAAAATTCTTGCATTTTAATACAAAACACACTGGACTGATATTGTGATACATGCCAGAGTATTACTTATTGAATTGAAAACAGAATCACTACCAAAATTCACACCAGTACCCACTTTGATCCATCTCCTTCACTCTGATGACGCCAGAAGAGAAAATCCATATTGAAAAACACCAAACCATAATTAACCTGTAGTTTTCTTCACAAACCACCAATCCTCCCTTTAGGCCTGACAATGATGTACCCAGCTCCGATCTACCAAGTCCCTGCTGTGCCTCCAATCAGACCCACAGTACGGCTCCCCCTCTCCCCCTCCCTATCTCCCTTATAATCTTAATTGTATTTAAATTGCCTGTTTGCGTCAGGCTGTAAACAGGTTTGGTCATTTCCGAGTTGATGAGGTGAACTGTTTGGGCCCTATCAGGAGAAGCATTTCCATTACAAAAAGCAGGCTGTTTAGTTGGGTTTATCTCAGCGTCTTCCCTTGTGTGTGCGTTCGCCGTCGGGTTAAATGGTTTTCTGTTTTCATAACCTCTCCATCGAGCGGCTGTTTCGCTGCTCAAAGAAAGCGCTGAATTGTGTGTTTGGCTAAGTGCAGCGTGCGGAGGACAATCGAACTACAAGAAGACATAATTATAGACCGCGGCTTTGTTCCTGTTCTTGCCTCTTTCTAGGGTGTGTTTAAATGCGCAGAAACATCACGTTAAAAATGGGGCTAAAATAGGATATAACCTAGAAGTTTTTGTGTTCCAGTTGTCAAGTTGGAAAAACAATGAGCAGTGTAGGCTATTACAGTATATGTATGCAAACGACTCAAGTGGTAAATCGAGGGAAGTGCTCAAATCAGGAAGTGAAATTCAAGTAGGAATATTGAGTTGGAAGGGTCATAACTAGGAAAATCTAACCTTCGAGGACAACTGAAGTCAGCATACATCTGGACTGGATCAGGATTAAACCTGGACAAGAACAAAACCAAAATAGGGATATTTTCTTGCTTTGCCTAGAAGGTTCCACAGTATGACACTAAGCATCTCTATCTCCATGGAAACAAGCATGTGGCGCAACCAGGCAAAATTAGAGGTCAGAACTTTGGAGAGGTGACCCAGTAAGAATGCATGTTTTTCAAAGGTTTAGCTATTAAAAATGAATACATACATAATAAATACCATTAATAACATACAATCTCCATGGAGACAAGCAGGTAACGGACCACCCACCTGAAATGTTAAACAGTGCACTATTAAATGAAATGTAATATAGAATAAAACAAGAACTTTCCTGTGTACATTTGAAGCAGGTCGCAAAATAATCAATGTAAAAATCATATGCCGTGAACCCAGCTGGGAGCTCCACCATGGCTTAATTAAACACTGATTGAAATGGATTTAGCGGATAACGACCCGTAGGTAACCCAGCATGCCATGCGGTCGGACGAGGAGGCAGTGAGGCAGCAGCGGCCAGAAAACAGCTGGTGTCCAAAAACATAACATGGATTAGAGTGTACTGGTACTGGGCCAAATGCAGCCCACTGGGGCAATTTGGTTGGCAGAGTCACAACTGCATATTAACTACATTTGAAGAGCTCGAGCGATAAAACAGAAAAGTGTTATAAGGGGTGAGCGGCAAAAAGAAATATTTCACTACTTTTCAGATTATCTATTATTATGACAATCTATCAGAAATGTGCTAAAACCTGCCTGTAAGAGTCATGGTTGATGTTTGCCTGGCAAGTCTACCAGATTTGTTTTTTTCAGTTCCTTTCTTTGTAGTGGTGTTTTTCGACAATGACATTTTTATGAAATATTTGTTAATGTCTGCAGTAAGATTCAGCTTTATTTTCACTAGCATTACATATAAAATTAATATTGTTTTTGAAGAATTTTTAAGAACAGATTTATGGTTTTGATTGTGAACTGAAAATTGTACTTGTCAGCCCAACACTACCAGCTCACTCAGGCCTATGTTAACAGCAGTATAATACTCCCTACAATGAAAGTATAGATTGAACTGGACTAAGCTGGAATGGACAACACTATTACATTATTCAGGGTGCTGTTTTGATGGCAAATAAACTGCTAGGTTACACCTCAAGCCTCATGCCTTTTCTTCCAACTGTCAGGCTACTTGTGTACATGTGTAAATTTTCCATTATGCATGCAGGAAAATGCGTACAAATAAGCTCACGCAAAGTGAATTTAACCAGAAAGAGCGGCCCCATCCAAAATGAGACAAAAATACCTCCTTCCTTGTTCTTCCTTCTTCTTTTTGTTGACCTCTGAGAGCTACATCATGAAGTCAAATATAATAACCAAGGAGCAGTGAGGAGAAGGAGCAATTGCTGCTTTTGGTAGATCTGAATCCTCCTAACCAGCGGCGGGAACAACAGCTGTTCAGTAAAGGCTACAACACCCAGAAAACAGAGTACAACAACCGCACCACCGCACCATCCTCCACTACTGCCCTGAGCCTTGGGAGAATTATTTAAACCTTAAATAATTCAACGTTTTCATCACAACAGTAGCCCACATTAATAAAATCACTGTACGTGAGTGAAATTACTGCTGTTAAATAAAGAGCTGAGCTAAACCTCCACAGGTATGATCTCTGAAAAGTTTACACATGAACCTCCTCCAACGAGATATCAGCACATGCACAGAACAGGCCGAGCTGCTGTTTTTTTTTACCTCTTACAGTTTATGCAAATTAGTCATGTGGTTTTGAATAAATATATAGTATAGTAGTTATCCTTAATATCTTGTTGAGTTTATGTATGCAGAGGATTTTAATTAATAATTTGATGCAGTGTATAACTTGTAAATGAATATTTTGATCTGCGCTGTGAATTGTGGGATGCCTCATAGTTCCTTACCGCTGGTGAAGAACCTCCTGAGGTTCCTATGCTGATTTATGAAAGGAAGCATAATTTTCCCTTTCCTTACTCCCTAACTTCACTGATCATTTGGGATGGTCCTTGCCATGGCTGATGATGACGCACGTCCGGGTCAATGATAAGGTACGGAGCTTCTTAAGCACATTTAACCAATTCAGGCGGTGACACAGTTTCTTACTTCTTCTCACTACGAGCCAATCACAGCCTGCTGCATTTTTTCAAACCAATCACTTCTCAATTATTCTTCCCTCCTTCTTTGATCCCTCTGCCCAGTCACCACCGCAGCAGCAGATCAATAAGCCACCCCAGTTTCTCCATCTCCTTCTTTTCACATCACTAGCGTTCAAGTATATCCATATGTGTGGATATTTTCCAAACACAAAGGTAACCATTCAAACAATTTATCTAATTTCACCCTGTGTCTGTTTAAATCTGTCCTAAGTGAAAGCCTTTGAGTGTAAAAGACTATTAATTATAAAGATGTATGAAGCAGTGTAACGAAGTGGCGCCCCCTACAGAGACGGGATAATTACATGAGTGATCCAGGTCAAACTAACAGCTTTACTTTGACACAGAGTATCAAGTATAATGACAAAAGTGTCTAGTTCACTGCAGTAACACAGAGAGCAGCAGGCCTACAGGGCAGAGAGACAGTATACACAAGAGGCAGTTGATAAATCTTACGATTCTTGTGGATGTGAATGGCTTTCTCATTCCTGCTCATAGGATGTAGGAGTCTACAGTACCTCGAAATACATATATCAATGAGTTGAAGAATGATGAAAATTCAGGACCACTGCCATAGCTAGAAACAATTTAAAACTAAAAATATTTTTAATGGGAAATAGTTGACCTGTAGCAGGACGCTGAGACCCATGAATATAAAAAAGTATATCTAAAATCTATCCATGATCTAAAATATTTGATTATAGAAATATCTGATTAATTTTCAAAACAATTGTAAAAGCATTTTCAACAAAATTAACCCAATTTATAGAGGCACTATGGCATTTAACTAATCTTAATAGAAACAAGTTACTGGTCAGATTTGTGGCAAAGTGATTGTCCTCACAGTAAGAATGGGTGTAAAAGAAAAATTTAATTATGGACAAAAAAGACGTTTCGGTGCTCATCCTTTCTTCAGTTCTGGTCAGATTGGTGAGGGACACTGCCTTATATCTGTCTGAAGAGAGGAGCTAACCGCACTCAAACTAACACCTGTTTTTATACAGTTTCTGTTTGTAGGCTACGTCTATTGAACTACAAGGGTGAACTGTGCCTGAGTCATATTTTGCATAATCATTCAGGCCCCTACAGGTCGCTCTCACACCTATTATACGCACACATACTGGCCAACACTATTGTTTTCCTTGTTTTGATCTAGGTCTGAGGATGAAGTTATAAATACAAATTTTGAAGTGGGGTATATTAGTGAAGTAAATATAGAAAATAAATGATAATACTGAAACCAAACCTTAAAGCAGTATATTGTACAAAACCGTGAACAATAAATAAATAGCAGAATGTAACACTTAAATAATCAGTTTGTATTGATAATGAATTATAGAAGTTTATAATTCAACCTTCTACAACTCAAATCTCATCATATGGCAAAAAATAACCAGAAATGTCCAACAAAGAAAAGGTACACACACTGACACCCAAAAACTATTGTTCCATCTGTCATACACTGAACGATACGTCGATGTAGTAAATGTCATGACAGGCCCAGCAGCAGCCTCTGAGGCAGATGTAATTGTTGTATTAATTCAAACTAAATGCTAAATCAGGCTTTCACCAATCCAACCCATTTCTCCTGCTTGTTCCCAGGGAGCCAACAGTTATCTATAATCCTGTGTCTTTCGGCGCGGTGCTAAATGAGTTGTGCTACTGTCCCAAGAGCCGTGTGTGAGTCTAAATCCCGCTCTGGTCCAGACAGTGGTGCTGGTTTTAATCCGGAGCGTGGTGAGCAGAGCTGGGATTTAGAGTTCGTTTGGCTTGGCTTGGGTTTCTACATTAACACAAAATGAGGTTTAAACTAAAGACGTCTGGACTGTCAGTCAAAACTCTGTGCGCAGCTAATCAGGACTGCTTAGGATACATCCACACACTTTACATATACTGTACAACTTTAAGAGGAAATAATTTTACATTTTGTTGACTTAAAACTTAAACATAGGGTATTAACTGCTTACACATAACATATTTAGGCCACCTTGTTAGCTTTTATTGTTTTGAAAATGCAACATAAACAACATATTAACATGTTTTATAAGTTTTACTTTTGTTTTCGACACTCTGAATCTACTCTTCCTTTGTGCTCTACACTATCATAGCACTATCACAACATAATCAGCGTATATCCCGAGAATTGTCGTGTGGGAGCATGGATGACATAGGCTTTGGGCTGACAGTTTAGCAGAATCGTACAGCTTTCCGGAAGAAGGGTTTGAATAGAGCCCTGGGAGAGATTGCTAAATTACTGAAACATGCATGGATGACATTTAAACCCTCTTCAGGCATGTTTTTGATGAGGGAGCGACGTTATAACATGGTAGAACGCACAACAAAAATTAAGTTTGCATAGTACCCCTTCTATATAATTTTTATGACTTAAAAATAGAAACCTTGACTTCTTGTTCAAAACTTTAGAGCTGATTCCCTGCCACTGGCCTCCACCTCTTCAATGTGACACTACACCATAACAGGCAGCAGATTTGAATTTAGGGTGCTTTTATTTTTGATAAATAGCAGCCCGACACTGAACCCTACATGTATGATCCAGAATCGACAGTATTGACTCACAGTAAGTAACTGAAATGTTCTATTATGCAATGATATTATTCTCTGACGTTGCCAAATTGTCAACATAAATGACAAGAAAATGTCATCATAATTTTTATGTCATCAGTCTTTAGAGTACAATTCAAAACCCCCAATGATAACAGTATTTTCTGAGTTTCAAACATGTTATTGTTGTAAAGAACTGAACATGGTCGTTTGTTTAACAGGTCAAGTTGCATTTTAACATACGACTCCTTACTTCATTAGAGCTTTACAATTCTTGAATCCATTGACCTCGTGAGTTTATGGAGAGTTTCTAGAACGTCTTTCTTACGTAGTTTTTCCTTTAATTGGACTTACCAGGCAAACTAATTGGCACAGGTGTCTGAGATTGAGTTCACTGACCCAAAGAGACCTGAGACACAATACTATCTAGGAGTTTCACTGGAAAAATAAAAAATGTACCTTTATGACACTTAAACACAATTTGCATAATAATTTGAAACGCGGTGCACTGTCAGATCATAGAGCCAAAATTTGTTTTGCAATGAAACAACAGCCCCATCACCAAGACAAAATACAAGGACATCACACAGACATAAACACACAGGACAATTTAATAAAGACCGTCTTCTGCTCATCTTGGCACCACTGATATTATGGATTAAGCTCCTCATTTAGCTTCAGGATAGACTGATGTATGAAGGACTGTCTGAGCCTGACCTTGTTAAAGTGTGGCACACAGTATATATGCCTGGTCGGCAGCAGCACATATCCTGTGTTTAGAACATGGCTGGGGTCAGAGAGAATGTGCATGGTCAGTCACGCGGTGTTATTATGGTACACGGCCTCGGACTGTCCATCCAGGGTTTGGCCCACAACCTTACGACATATTTTAATCAAATGTCTTCAGATTTTGCAGTGACCAAGAGGCAACAGTGCCATACAACACTACAAGATGCAGGACGATGAGGATGACAGAGGTGAAGAACAGAAGGAGCACCTGTTGAGTGGCCCCAAATGACCTGAGGCCACAAAGGAAATATATTCTCTGTTTAGTCTTTTTAGAGATGAGTCGATTATTACACCCAAATACTTGTAAAAATATGATTCCACCTGATTTTTACAGACATCAAATTAAAATTCCTCTGCTTTTTGGTATTTATTCCAGAGCATTGTTTTTTTAGCCTAACACAGCAAGAAGAACCAAAACAAACATGGCGACCAAACAGACATACTTCAGCCTATTTTAGCATCAATACGGAATATTTTGTTTGTGAAAAATGTGCATAAAGTTGGGAAGCGTTTTGTGCATTTGTGAACAGGAAAGATGTCTGTGCTTTTCTCTCAACTGGATGTAACGAAAGTTCGATTTTTTGGCTTGTTCCTCTGTTGTGACACTTCGACCAATCAGATTCAAATAATCATCATGACATTACAAGTTTTTGCCATCCCAGATTGATAATGTGTAGAACTCAATTGAGTGCTACACATATCAATCTGACATATCAAACCAAGTTATTGTTTTTGCTCCATGTCAAACAGGTGTAGTTTCTCTCTAGAGGTTTCACGATGACTGAGGTTTGTGTTATGCGTCTGACATTTTTGTGTTCTTTGTCACATTAGATTTTGCTCAGTGCTTTGATGTTTCTCATAGACTATGGAATTTGTCCATACGAAACACCAGCAGAGGGCGCAAGGATTTCATCTGAGGGTACACTGAAAACCGAAGTTGATTATAAAGCTAAAAACGATGCAGTTTGAGTACTGAATATGATGGACTTGCAGCACTGAGGAGCTGCTTGGATCACAATGCACTGAGGGGGAAAGCGTTTTCAGCTCCAGAGATTAGTGACTGACCTGATGATGGCGCTGTTTCCTCTCTTGGTGGCGGCTGGACGAGTGTTTCTCAGCTCACTGTTCATGGTACTATCTGAAAAATAAAGCAATATAAAGTTGTTTATTTCTGAATTTAAATACTAGCGACATTAAACCTGGTTCAAAGTAATTATTATAGATGAAACTGAAAAAAGGTTGATTTTTAGGTGAACTGCCAATATTGACAGCTGCCATTTAAATGTAAATATATCAGTATTTCACAATAAATCTTTCTCTTTTTTGGCTTGAGTGAACTAAACTATTACCACAAATGACAAAACTTCTGACAACAGTCACACTATTGTTCTCTCTCTGTGTCTCCGCGCTGTCACACTGAGCCAACATTTGGATGGGGTTTAACTGAAATCTGGGAGCAGCCTGTCTCACCGTGACCTCCATTGGAGCCCTGACCCCCCATGAGTCACCGTAGGGGCGGCAGCTGGGCCTTAAACTTCCCATCATGCATCTCTCCTCTCATTCTGTCCCCTGCCGCGGAGACAGTTTGTGGGACATTATTCTTGTGGTGTGTGGTCTATGATTGCTACCAGTGGGATCCACACATCATTGTTTTTCTTCTAGTTGGCTTTAACCTTGACCAAAACTAAACAAGAACTAAACCAGATCTAAACCAGGACTAAACAGGTCAACAATATGACTTGACACAAACAGCAAAAGTCCAAAAAGTTCTGAAAAAATGACTAAACTAGGAGGACTATAAACCTAAACCATGCAATTAGGAATAAATCACTGAACCAGGCTAACCAAATCAGGACATAGATCAACACAAGCAAATAAGACCACCTTAAAGAAAACAAAGAAGACTTGCACATTTTCAATCACAATATTAATATAAAACAATTTAATAAGACTGAAACTGGTCCACCCAAACGACAAAACCCCGAGCCGTAAACAAAGTCATGTAGTCTACTCTATTCAGTGTAGTGAAGAGTGCAGTGAGTGTTACATTGGAGAAACTAAACAGCTACTCCACAAGAGGATGTACCAACACCGGCATGAGAGCTCCTCTGGACCCCAGTCCGCCGTACATCTCCATCTCAAAGCCACTAACCACTCCTGAAGAAAAGTTCAGATCTTAGCCAGAGAAAAGAAATGGTCTGAGAGGGGAGCTAAATAAGCTATTTTTGTTAGGAAAGAGAATCCTTCCTTAAACAGGAATGAGGGCCTTAGACATAATCTCTCACCGATCTACAACTCTATCCTCAGACCCAAAACAAACAGGACAAAGAGAACAACAGGGGGCCATTAAGGGCTAAGGCTGAAACTGGAGACAATATATGTTTACAGTTTCAGTGTAGTTAGCCCCTCCCTACAGATAAATATAAGGCAGTGTCCACCAGTAATATGAACAAAACTGAAGAAGCGGCTTGGATGAGCAGTGAAATGTCTTAACTCCTATAACAATTTGTTCAGTTGACAGATTTAAATTTCGTATTTTGCTATCACCAACTAAGAAAATGAGAACAAAGTGAGTACAGAGCAGTGGGCGTGTATTGTGCCGGTGAAAGCGTGAGTTGATTGACAATGTGCCATCTTTAAAATAAGCAAGTTCCAAGTAAAGCAATGTAACCTCCATGAAGACAAATGATAGATCCCCTACCAGAAAAGTTATACAAATGTAAACCAGAAAACTATAACTAACTTAAACTATACGGTAAGATTAGTTAAGACAACCTTCATTTGTCTACAGTGGGTGAATTCCAGTGTTGCATCATGTCAAGAGCAGGCAAATACAAATATGCTATCAAAAACTATTTCACTAGAATATTAGAATAGAGTTTAGACACAAAAAGGTTGTCAGTCACCATGTCAGATAACCTTTGGCGCTGGTCGAAAAGGTTTAAAGGTGCAGGTCGCCGCGGTGACCGAGCTGTGATTGTGTACTATTGATTTGGTGATTACAACACTTTGCCTGCTGTTGTTTGGATGACACATCGGGTTAGAAAACAGATCAAGAGGCAAATCAGCGAGGCCATGACAGCACCATTTCACAGCCGTGCGCTTTATCCGATTTGATGGAGCGGTTTTCAAAAGTTTGGAGTGAAAATCAGAGCTAGCGCAGAGGAAAGGGGCAAAGGAAGAGGGAGCCGATGTAATACTGGTGTAATGGTGTGTCTATAAAACTAAATTCTATGGTCAAACTAATAAAAACATTTTGTAAACTAAAATAAATGGACACAACAAATGAAAATAATGACAAATAATCTGCCAATTTCAACAAACTCAAATCTAGTCAAAACTACAGCATAAAAGTAAGACAAACAAATAAATATTCAAAAAATAAATGTATTTTGGTTAAATGCCGTTTTTTTACTCCCTACATATTCAGAAAATCACACAGAAAAATAAATCTACATTATTATTATTATTAAGTAAATTTGATTCACAAACAATTTATATATATTTTTTAATAGTGATTTTAAATGTTACAAGTATATTCCAACTACTTTCGGCCTTGGACAGGCACATAGTAAACTGATAATAACTGATCAAACTAAACACCATAACTGTATTTAATTAATATTTCTCCCTATGTAGTGTCACCAGCGCTACTTTCTGTAATTAATTTCAACTTCCCTTTTCTTGCCATTTGATTAATATTTAGCGCACAGATATTACTCCCCCATCTTCACTATACGCTAACCCCATTCAAATTCTCCAAAGCCCAAAGGAAGCACACGCTCAAACGGCTCCCTGCTCTGTGCCCTGATATTAAATGAAGGATGTGACATTTAGCAGATTTTACGGATCGGGGAACAAAACTCTGAATTTGACCAAGGATAATAACTGTTATGTTCAGTGCTGTTTACAAAGACTACATGTCTGTATTTTAACATTTATAAAATAAGAGAATAAGTTATTTTTCCCCTACCACACCTCCAGCGTATGTAAGACTAAGATTATGGTATAATTTATGGATCCCTATGGGGACAGCTGTCCTCTGCGTTTGACCCAGTACAGTGCCGCGCTCAGGGACCCATCTCCAGAGCTTGAGCCAGTCAGGACTATCTTAGCTGGAGGATTTTACCTATTGTGCATGTTTTGGGGAAAACTGGAGTGCCCAGAGGAAACTGACCCACGGGGAGAAACATGCAAACTCTGCACAGAAAGGCCCGGGATTTGAGCCCAGTTTGATCCCAGCTCCCTGAAGGTACATCCTGCATTTGTTGTGTCTATGGGCAAGACACTTAACTCATCTTGCCAGTGCTTCAGTGGCTCCTTGAAGCACTTTGAGAGCCCAGTGGAGGCAGAAATGTACAATATAAATGTGACAGTTTTTATCCAGACTGGTGCTACTTTCTATACACAATCACCATTTTGCTTATATTAATCATATCGTATTTCATTTATTTATTTTTTTATTTGTACAGAGATACTTTTACTTTTATATTTTGAGTCCAAGTAATTTTCCTATTAATTTTGGGAACATGCTTTATCATTGTGTTATTTATCATTGTCATAATATAGATTATATCACTGATAAACAAACAATACGTCCAAACATTTAATGAATATGAGGAATTTAAACTTGTGCATTTAAGACATATTTGGACATTTTCATTTAGTCACTTATTTTCACTGTGTTTTGAAATAAATTAAACTTGGAATAGAGTACTGCAGTCCACTCAAGTCTAATCTAAACAATATTATGTGAGCCAAAATGCAGCATCAGGAGCCTAGAGTTAAAAATTAGTCTCAAACATAGCACCAATTAACATGACAGAAGAACATAATTCAATAAAAGCACACTACTTTTATTTCCGCCAGTAATTATCTAAGTCTAAGCTTCAATCTGACATATTAACTATACGTCAAACTCAGACCACATATCCAACAGCATCTGCATATTTGTGCCATCTAGTTTGCTTCATTGTAAAATTCTAGTTATGGTACTCACGTCGGTCCTGATGAAGGTCGCTCCGAAAATGGGTCATTGTTTGAACCGAAGAGAAGAAAAGAAAAGAGAGAAGGAGAGAGGAGAGAAAGAGGAGAGAGAGAGAGGAGTGAAGGCTAGAGAGGAGGAGGCAGAGTGAGAGAGAGAGATACAGGGGAGAGATGAGCGCTGTGGGCCGTACCATTGTTGTAACAGAGACGGGGGGGGTGTGCAAAATGGTACTGGACACTTTATTCTCTGTAAACATATTTGGGCTATTGACTTGTTTCAAACTAGACCTCGATACTAAGGAATAGACTTGACACTTGAGACCAATTTCATCTTGAACAAACTACAGAGGCTGAAATTGTCCAATGAATTGAACTGAATTGATTAGAGATACTGCTCTGATCTGTTATGCACTTCTACAGGTTAACTTTACATTCATAGGGAATAATTGTGTTTATGACTCTCCTATAGAATTTCTCCATACATTGTGATTCTGAAAAACAAAAATAACAGCAGTACAAAAAAATTCACCATATTCCCCAAGTTGCTGTGGGCTCTGCCATCATCATTCGGTTGCATGGGGTCGACAGTCTTGAAAGGAAATAAGTTCTGTACCGTGAATCTATTAAAATAAGTGGATAGGGTGTTGCTGTCTTAGAGCTGTCTTGAGTTGGATTAGTGGCCACTCATTGGTACTACAACGAAATAATCCCCCGCGCCCAGAAAGGATTTTTCTCATAGAGCTGCTCGTGTTCGGCTGACAGGGACTGACAGGCACCTACAGCTTTCACAAAGGCTGAATTTTGTGGCGATTTTTACTTATTTTCTAATCATACTTTTTCAACTTTTTCTCAGCTCAGTCTGTCTTAAAAAATGCTTTTTAATTGTTAGTTTCTGCTACACTCTATGTTTGCTCTAGCTAAGTTCAAGCCAGAAGTGCCCTAGAAGCACTTTTTTCCCATGCGTTGAACCCTGTGGCTTATACAACGGTGCTGCTAGTTTAAAATTTTTACTGGCTAACTGCCAGCGGGGGGCACTCTCTAGTGGTAAATGCAAAAGTGAGACAGACGTGGGGAAAGATTCTACACTGAAGAATACACTACTTTTGATTATGAACTGTCATTTTGCGCATCATACCACACCCTCATCAGAAAACACACAAAGAAATGCAAGTGATGCAACTTTTAAGTTAAAGGCAATTGATCTGGCGTCAAAGAAGGAAATGGAGCCACTGCACGTAAGCTGGGCATCAATGAATCGATGTTGCGACATTGGAGGCGGCAGGAGTGAAGAACTTAGTCAATGTAAAAAGACGATAAAAGCTTTCAGAGGAAATAAAAGCAGATGGCCTGTGTTGGTGCTGTTTTATTTTGTAAACATGCAGGTATGTTCATCCCGTATTGATGGGGTGTTGGTGTCACTGCCGATTTTCAGGCACGCTTTAAAAAAGCATGTCTTAAATTAAAATAAATAAATACATTAAAAATCCCTATACTGTCTTTCTGTGTAAATATCTCATGTTACAACATTAAAACCTGTGGCTGATATTCAGGTGTGGCTTACATATATATATATATATACACACATGCACATATATATATATATATGTGTGTGTATATATATATATATATATATATATATATATATATATATATATATATATATATATATATATATATATATATATATATATATATATATATATATATATATATATATATATATATATATATAATATATATATGTAGATATAGCTGGTGCGGCCAATATTCAGGTGTGCTCTATAACCCAAAATTTACTGTATTTATAATTCTCTTGTCTCGCACTGTCCATGGTCAATGGGCAGCGCAGGACCAGATGTATCCATCCATTCATCCATTTTCTTCCGCTTATCCGGGGCCGGGGCGCGGGGGCAGCAGATGTACCCAATGTTAAAGTAAATTGTACTTATTGTACTATAATTTTTGGGCTACATACTTTTAGTCCTCCTTGACAAAAATACATGATTTGAACATTTATGTTTGTTCAGATATAATTTAGTTTTTCTCAAATATTTCTTAGTTGAGTCATTTTTGGACCACTACTTTGTACTTACTGAGTGATATAATTTTAAAGTGACATTACTCTTATTGACTTGAGTATCATATTTGGCTACTCTACGCTCATCTTATAGAGCAACAAAACAATTTCACATAATATTTGATGTCTTAGGTATTGAATCTTCATAGGAAACAGTCATGAACAATGTATTTTGTAAGTTTCTTATATCTCCCTAAAACCGCTTTGCTGCTGTGAGGTATTTCCCTGAGTGGACCGGGACTGCCTTCTCTCAGAGGCTGTTTAGATGCTTCGATTAAACCAGGTCTAATCAGTTTGGACCAGTCTGCTTGGTGTGAGGGGGAGGAAGGTGGGGGGACATGGACACCTCTGCGCTAATTACAAAACTCATTAGCACATTTCATTTACATTTAAGCTGTCACCTCTCATTAAGCTACAGAGAGGAGGGAGCAGGCCTCTGGGCAGCTCCTGGTTTTCTGGGATTTAACCTCTGTTTTAAGACTCACAGACAGGGATGGAGACTGAGTGGAGGACTATTTTAGACCTGGGTTAGTCCTGGTTTAGACTTGGTTTAGTCCTGATTTAGCCCTTTTAAATGGTTTGGACCTGGTAGTTCAGTTTTGGATGTGGTTAAATCCAGTTTAGCCCTGGTTTTGACATGGTTTGGATGTACAGGTCCATAGTTTGGACTTGATTTAGTCCAGGTTTCGCCTTGGTTTAACCCTGGTTTGGACCTGGTTTAGATCTGGTTTAGTCCTGGTTTTAGACCTGGTTTAGTCCTGGTTTTAGACTTGGTTTTGACCTGCTTTAGTTCTGGTATTGTCTTGATGTAGTCTTTTCTTAGTACATATTTAGTTCTTCGGACTCATACTACTCAATAAATAAAACTACAATTAAGAAATTATAACTTTAAATGAAAACTATGTGCTATCGTTTCCATTAAATTTCAACAACAAAAATTGTTTAACCTGTAACTGCTGAGTGACCTCTGTGGTATGTAAACAGACTACTATTCCCATAATGCTTTGCAGCCTGGGCAGAGGGTCAGTCAAACGAGTCTGTTCTAACTGTACATTGTAATTTAGACATTATTCATTATGATTTTGGCAAGAAAAGACACATGCTATCCATCTTTGCCATAGGGAATTAAAAACCTAAGCAGTGCAGGGATAATTATATGTACATACATGAGAGCCAAGTGACTATGTTTTAGCAAAAAGAAACATTCTGGGAGTTTGTGGTGGCTTTGTAAAAATAGGTCAGAAATTATAAGGTTATTGATCACTAACAAAAAAAAAAGGCTTTTGTGCAGATTAGAGGAATGCGACTCCTGCTTTGAACTTGAGAAATCTGTTTGGAAAAGAAAGTCCACAAAGTAAACAGTTATAGAAGACGAATGGCTCCCTCTGGTGGACAAGAGATGTACTGCGTCTAAATACAACCAAATAGAAAGAGGTTCCTTTTACTTGTTTTGTCTCAGATCTACTTCACAGTCTAAGTTCCATCCTTCATCAAGAGTAAACTATAAACTGTCATTAATTAAGCCTAGGTTATAACATGAAAGAATGAAACATATGACAAGACAGAATTACAGAATTAAATGTAGTGGGATGCTGGATGGGGTATTTTACTTCTATGCTAATGAAACTATTGCACATTACATCAGGTTTGTCAAGTTGCTGTGTACATTTTTGTATCATTTTTTGTATATATGGAGAATTGTCGTGTGGGAGCATGGATGACGTAGGCTTGTGGGCGGAGCATTGGACACCATAAGGAGGGTTCGAATAGGGACGGAGAGATCGCTAAATACTCAAACATGCACGGATGACATTTAAAACCTCTTCAGGCGTCTTTTTGACGTGGGAGCAATGTTATACCACGAAATACCTCCTCTTGAATTATTTTTATTTCAGGACCATATTCTATTATGTTTTGTTACCAACAAGCTAAGTGTGACAAATGTTTTTGACTGTACCTTGTTACCTTGGTATTAATGGAAACCAGCAGGTGACGTGATCAGGCCAAGTCACAGGTCACATCTGTGGAGAGGCAGGCATGAACACAGTAAGAATTCATGTTTTACAATATATTTTTATGCAAGAGAAACAGCTGTAAGCAAATCAACATACTGTGGAAAAAGTTCAAGCAAAGCAATGAAATCTCCATGGAGACAAGCAGGTGACAGACCCAGTACTACCGGAAAAGTGCCCCTTTAACTAAAATGATGCCTATGTCCATGCGTGTCTGCGTTTAAAGATTACTGTTTGATGTTTTGTCTTAAATCGGACACAATTTGAGGATCTTACTGTACAGCCTGAGGGAGGACAATAAGATCTACCACAAATACTAGGCTTGATTACCACTTGGATAATTCCTCCCCTTTAGTGTCAAAAGTGACAATTTGTTTCACACTTGATGAAAAATGTCCCTGTTTTTGAGAGCGTGGTTTTCATGTTTTATGGATCTGAAATGAATAGTTAGAGAATACAGCAGTTTGCGACTTATGTTTTACAGCTTACACACATACATATTACCCCATTGCAATTCTGAGGAAACCCTTGACTCAGACCTTTCTAAAATAAAACGTCTCTGTAATCCTCTCTTTAGATTTTTATTTTTTTTTAACACAGCTGTAACATTCCTATATAGTTTATACTCTACCATTAGCATGCCTTATTTAATCCTATAGGCCTCAAGATGCACGTGACAAGTTAGACTTTTCTCTAGTGAAGTTTAAAAAGTCACTTTACTGGCTGGACATAGGGAGCAGATGTGATATAAATAGAGGGCCAAAGCTGGTCTTTACTTTTCTGATGGGAAGTCCTGAACCCGCTTGCCCCCATGGAGATGTTATTGCTTGGCCTCTAATGTTCCACTGTATGGCATTAAAGTCAAGTTTGATTGCTGAAACAAATACCTTGAAAAACATACATTCTTACTGCAGACTCGCCTCTCCACAGATCTGACCTATGACTAAGCTTGATACTACTGTATTTCCTGCTTGTTTCCATGAAAGTAGATAGTTTAATGCCATACTCTGGAACACTCCAGCATCACCATAGAGACAAACATGCTGAGGACCCTCCAGAGTTACAAAGTGTTTAATAATCTGTGAGAAAAAATCTGTTCCTTGTGCGAAAAATGCATGTGATTTATAGATGGAAGTGTCAAACATCTCTATGCCATCAGTTTGTTTAAGGCAAGGGTGTCCAAAATTTTGTCACAGAGGGTTTTCACCGATACTGAAACATTTGAAGCTGAGGGCCACAGACGAATGTCGTTGCAAGGAGTCAAATGATGCATTTAACACAAGTTTGACAGAGCCATTGTACCACTA
The DNA here is from genome assembly GCA_019594935.1 of Periophthalmus modestus. Taxonomy (NCBI): domain Eukaryota; kingdom Metazoa; phylum Chordata; class Actinopteri; order Gobiiformes; family Gobiidae; genus Periophthalmus; species Periophthalmus modestus. The sequence goes on along the minus strand of JAIEZT010001390.1, from coordinate 18,297,977 downwards.
ACACGATATTTTAGGTCTGTGTCAAAATGCAATCAGATGTTATTCAGGTTATAGAGGTAGAATCTCTTCAGTTTGTAGTAAAAAATACCTCGTGATCAATTGGGCCAGTTTAACACTATACACACTATACTCAGGGCACACTATAGACCAGTATAGCTCGCCTAGACTTTTATTCTTTTTTTAGCCATAAAAATTATGTTAAAGGAAGTATCAGAATATACTGCATTTTTTCACACAACTACCTCTATTTTACATATCCATTCGTATTTTTCTTTGACGCATTGAATAAGTGACTGGGAAAATCCCCATGGCTCCCGCGGCTCTCATTTGTCATCTTCGAGGGACAACAGAGGCAGATTACCATAATGATGGTAAAATATCTAAAGAGCCTTGTCCCTCTACTTTGAGATGCCGTTTGAATTTACATGAAGCACAATTGGTTGCGGAGTTACGGTAATGGAAAGTCCGCAACTGTGCTCTATCGGTGCACAATAGGGTTAAGAGGAGGCATAAGGGCCAACAAAAATTGGTCTGAGGGCCGAATTTTGCCCGTGGGCCGTAGTTTGGACAGCCCTGGTTTAAGGCCTCTAATGTGCTTCCTTTACTTTTCAACCTTTTTTCTGCACAAACTGCCACTCGACTGGGGTAAAATGATGATTTATCACGAGCATTATCCCACCAAACTACGTAATAATAATAAAAAGCACCAAAACCTGTAGGTACACATGCACTCACATAACTTTGCAGCTTCCTGAACACGGTTGCGCAGGAGGACTGGAGGTGATCCGGGGAGAGCGCGGGGGAAATGCTGTCTGCCCTGTCATTTAAGGGGCCACACGACTTTTTACCACAACATGATGGCGCTGGTTTCCAAAACTAGTAGTTTACCTCCACTGTGTAATTGAATCTCGAGATGCATTCCAGGACTCGTTTGGAGCGATGGGATTTCAGAAAGTCCTCGGCTTTGTTCGCCCTGATTAGAAGACGCACGGTTTGTTGGCAGCTGACTTTTAATTTGCACAAGTTATTTGTGGCAATGCTGACGGCTGAAAAAAGTGAAAGTTTATTTCGAGATGCGGGACAAAGAACAAGAAAAGAAAGGAGCAGAGAGGAGGAGAGAAGAGGAGGAGAGGAGGAGGAGGAGGAAGAAATTTGGCAAGTGCGCTCGAAAAGACGCGAGCGGCCAGGGGATGGTTCAGTGTGGGCCAGAGGAGAGGAGCAGACTGCTGGGACCGCTGGAGAGATAGTTTACAGGAGGATTAAGCAAAATGAAGATCGTCTGCACGTTTTTTCTGGTCCTTTGTCTTCATCATATGTCGACTTTGACTGCTCAGGTAATTTTATATTCATTTTAACATTTAAGCAACATGACTTGTCCATAACGTAAGCACTATGCAGCTTTTATGGTGGAGGATCTGTCACCTGCTCAGGGCTACCTTTTATTTTATTTTATTTTATTTTATTTCATTATTTTATTTTATTTTATTTTTTTAATTTCTTTTTTATTTTAATTTAATTTAATTTAATTTAAATTAATTTATTCATTTTTGTATTATTATTTTATTTATTTGTTTGTATGTTTTTTGTCACCTTTCCGCAGATGTTACTTATAATTTGCCATGTGTCAGCTAAAGGATTAACATCTCCATGGAGTCAAGCCCAGGGCAGACCCTCCAACTGAAAAGAGTTGCACTTTTAGTAAAGGCCCACTATTTTCCAAACTGGTTGGTGTATGTGAATTCATGGTATAAAATTGGTAAAAGTGCCAATAAGCTGCTGTGGAGTCTGAATGTCTGAACACTACGGACACTATGGACGTGTGAAGAGCCTGTAGGTTAATGTGAGGTCATGTTTTATGCTCACAATGAGAACTAAGCTGTATAGTGCCAAATATAAGGCTAGCTAAATTGAGACGTTTCAGGTATTACATCCAGAATAAATCATCTACTGAAGTCCACAGCATAACTTAAGTTCATATCACACAAAAAAAGACGTTGAACTTTGTGACAGTTTTTGTTTCCAGTGGATAGACACACTCTACAGAGATACTAAGCATAAACCAGGTCAAAACACCTGCATTTGACTGTGAACATTTTAGCAAATTTACAAATTCTATATCTGCTGGAGGTCCATCATTATGGAGACAAGTAGGTGATGCCTCCAGGTCAAGTTGCAGGGCAGATCTGTGGAGAGGTGAGCCCGCTTACAGCTAAACTACATGTTTTCAAAGGTAATTTGAGCAATTAAAAGCACCTGTAATAGAACAAATGCGAGATAGATACGTTTAATGCTATACTGTGGAACATCCCAAGCAAAGCAAGAACTACTCAGAAAGGTTACATAATGCACCTTTAAATGATGAGCAGTTTAGAAAGTGATGCTGGGAATGCTGTCTATCAACATACCAACATTTATTTTACTAAATGCAAAAAGAATCAATTTACCACCATAAATATGAAACTTTCCCTTAAAATTATGTTCAAAGCTCCCCCTAAACTACCAGCTCAGAGTGGAGTGGACCAGAACGACCCATCATTATGTCTGCCTCGTTTAACACTGCTCTAATGTCCAGCCAATATCAACCACCTTTCTCTCTCTCCCTCTCCTCTCTCTATCTATCTCTCTCTGCGTTTGTTTCTCAGGCAGAACCAGGCGGATCTAAAATGGCCACATTGTATTGGCATCATTCATACAGTGTAGTGCCACCACATGTCGAGGCTGGAGGTTATCTGAGGCCAGTGGGGTCAGTCCAGCGTAGGGGCTGCGCCTTTCACGCAGTTTCATTTGAATAAGAATGATATTTTAAATGAGCAAAATGGCAGTACGTATTTAATGGACAGTAGTATTTAACATGTTCTGAAATGCACGTGATTCTTGTATTAGTTTAACAGTTCATATAAAAATGCTGTAAAAGTAAATCAAACTAAATGGTTCATTGCCCCTGTGTGATCAGGAGTGCTCGTCGACCCAGGACTTGCTGAACTCGTTGCGTCAGGTGCAGAAGATGCTGGCGGTGCAGGAGGCCTCGTACCAGGAGGGCCTGAAAGCCCTCAAGAAGAAGCTCAACGCTCTGCACAACAGTACCATGGCCTTCTTCAGAGCCGGGAAGAACTGTGAGCTACAGGATATTATGTGAAATATTGCAGCTATCATTGTTTCAACTTTAAGACATTGTGGTCACTAATGCTCCAACGTCTACTAGAATACCTGCTGCACAAATCAAAACCTAATTTTCAATATATTTTCAAAAGGCCACACACATGTTTTGCTTTATCATCTGTGTTAGAATGTACAGCTGTCTTACTTAACACTTCTCTGTCTGGTGTTGCTGCAGTGTGACACACAAGAACCAGAGCTCTGCTGTGTCATTAGAGTCACTGCCTTTGAAGGCTGCAAGACTGCGTGTTCACGCAATAACTATTTATTTATTAGGGGAAAGGCTTGCGGTCAGCTCTGGCGTTTGGTCTGAGCTCTTCTCACTATTTTTAATTATATGGAATAGTCGTGACCACTTGGAGCCCGAGGTACCATCCAAACATGGTCACATACAGATGGCCACTGCATCTTAAAACCTGAATGCTGAATTCATAAGACATATATTGAATTAACCGTGCAACATATGTATTACCATGATCCGTCTGTCTTGTGTCCTGCAGTGACGTGCCCTAAGCCCGATCCCCCCACTCATGGGCGCAGGCTGGGCCGGGTGTTTGAGGTGGGCCATGAGGTGCACTTCATCTGTAAACCTGGGTATGAGCTGATCGGACCCCGCACCAGGGTGTGCCAGGACAGCCTCAAGTGGAGCGGGCAGCAGCCAATGTGCCAACGTAAGTCTAGTTAAAACATAAGGAAATTGGATGAGAAGAGCATAAACTGGATCAGAAAAGTTTGAATGACAGGGCTTGATTTTTTTCTATATATAATTAAGTTCAAATTATGAGGATCATCAAATCACACAACCAAAACGATAATTAAAGGAACCCTGCGCTTCTTGCATTCTGCTGTTGAATCATGACAGTAAAACAACAGCCTGAGATTGTCACAGGCAGTTGTTTCCACATGGTTCTCATCAAACAATGTCTCTGGAGAGAATTGTTAGTGCCAGGCAGTTGCTTCCTTAGGGTTGTCATCCAAGGACCATGTAGCACCACCCAGAGCGATGAAGCTGGAGCTCCTGGTGCAGGTGGTGTGTGGGGATAGACCTGGCCTTCTGCTGTAGCTGAATAGAGAACAGCTCTGACACACAATTTTCCTAAACTAGAAGAAATACAAGTCAGGTCCTTTAATGTATACATACAAGGGTAATGTTTGTTCCATTCAAATATGTGTAACACAGAAACCCTGCATATTTAGTTCTTCTCTCAAACAGAAATGTGTTATTAATTCCATACAACTTCACTAGAATAATGTGGATAATTTCAGCCCTGGAATATCCTATATACAGGGTAGCTGTTATCATCACAAGGTGAAACAGAGTATTTTTAGTTTTGGAGATATAGACAGCCTAAAAATGCAGGATTACTCAAACATGTGTGAATGAAACAAAACATATCTTCGGCTATGTTTTTGATGAGGTAACAACATTTTAACATGGCTTAAAGCTCTTAGCCTGCATCATCAGAGGTATAATACTCCCTACAATGGAAGCATAGCCAGACTGGACAGCACTAGACTAGAATGAGCACTGTCACAATGTCTTGAGGGTTCATATTTCTGGGTGCTGGGTCCCGCACTGATGGTGAACTCTGGTGTCATGCCTCTTTTCTTCAACTCTTGAGCTACTACAATTCTATCAAAAACAAATAGAGGTTTTGAGCATTTTAGAAGAGCTAAAAGGAACAGGTCTATGCATATAAGTTGTAAGATGTAAGATGTTTTCTTTTTTAACTTCATTATTCATAAAACAACACTCTTGTTTGCTGTTGTATCAATATTTTGAAGTAACTGTACTTTTATTTGATTTTAGATTTCAGAACAGACTCTAATAGAAACTAAACTCATTATTTTCTTCACAGGCTTCAACTCCAGCTCTCCCTCCCTCCTGTTCTTGTCTTCTGGGGCCTCCTCTTCGTCTCTGCCCATGTCGGCCGCTCTCTCTGCATCTTCAAAGTCTTCCTCATCTGTGGCTTCCCCTTCACCTCTCCTGTCCTCCTCCACCTCACCAGCACCCTCCTCTGTTCGCCCATCTCACTGCACTCACTTTTTGGGCTCCACACGCTGCACCTGTGATGTGGGGTTCACCATTTCGGGCCGGGACAATAATATTTGTACAGGTAAGGAGCACTCTTTTAGATATGTCATTGTACAGTATAAAAATGCCTTCAGTGACGCCAGCTGGAGTTGCGTATTGGGTTTGTTTGCCCATTGGTACCATGGTTATGAATCTAATGAATTTGTGGTGTAGTTGTAGTTTAGACCTGGTATAGTCCTGTTGTTGGTCTGGTGGTACTCGAAAAGCAAAATGTTTTCTTATACCAGGACCAGGACATGTATAACATCTTAACCCCAACTCAAAGTTAAATTATGTATCTTACTTTTACATTTAGTTAAGTCTTAATAAATGAATTGTGCATTATTTTTAAATGTGTTATATTTTCTTATATTTTCTTCTCCACAGACATAGATGAATGCCTGTTGTTCCCCCTGGGCCAGCCTGGGCGCCTCTGTGTCCATCAGTGCGTTAACACTCCGGGGAGCTTCCACTGCTACTGTCCCCGTGGATACGACTTGTCTGCAGATGGACGCAGCTGCTCAGGTCAGAGCACACGCCTTTTACTGTTACTGTTACTATTTTATGGAGTTACACAATCAGTGTTATAAAATGGTTATTGTTAATTATATAATTGGAGACCAGACCTGCAACAGTCTCTCTCTCTTTGTGCAGACATCGATGAGTGTGAAACCCGGATGCACAACTGCACCACGGAGCAGGTCTGTGTGAACACCTATGGAGGGTTCCAGTGCGTCAAGGTGGAGTGTCCCAACATGAAGAATGCCACCTACATCAAGACCTCATCTATGTAAGTGCAGACAGGTGCAGACAGGTGCTTTAGCCTACACGACCTCACCCATATAAGTGCAGACAGGTGCTATAGCCTCCATCAAGACCTCACTCATGTAAGTGCAGACAGGTGCTGTAGCCTATAAGACCTCACCCATGTAAGTGCAGACAGGTGCTATAGCCTACAAGACCTCAGCCATATAAGTGCAGACAGGTGCTATAGCCTACAAGACCTCACCCATGTTACTGAAGACAGATGCTATAGCCTTCATCAAGACCTCACCTATGAAAGTGCAGACTGGTGTTTTCGCTGAGCTTCTATTGTGAATGACTGCCTGTTCCTGCAGTTTCGCTGTAGCTTGTGTGCAGTAGAAGGCCTTTCTGGTCTTCAAAACCCTCTTACTGCCATGAGTAGACCCCAGGCTGTGATAGATCAGGCTTTAGCAGTAGCTTACTCACCCAGTGTAGCCCCTGTCTGAAAGGTGTTCAGTTTGATCTCCAATTTTGCTTTGACATTCGGCTTGAAGCAAATCTGTTAAAGTATAAGTTATAAATGTAAAATGACTAATCAAACATCTCATAGAAATAGTTACATTCAGACTGACAACACACGAACACACACAAATCCTGATTTCTCCACTCAGAGCCTCTCAGTCCATTCTACTGTTGCTAAAACATGACATGATAACAACATTTCATGCTTGTCTTCCTGCCATACTGGCTGATGGCTTGTGCAAGATGTCTATTATACAGCTCTAAGATTAACAAAGAGCTGTCATTTTGGATGCACAATGAAACTGCAGATGAGGCAGAAGGGTGCGCATTTACAAACCAGGACAATAGACCAGCCTTGAATGACCTGCTGTCTCTAAAAAACATGGTGTAAATGTGAGTTTCAGAGGCCCAGAGGAGGGGACCCAAAAACAATAGAGTGCACCTCCTCTCTGCTCTGCACCCATCATTACAGGACATCCCAGGTTCAAACCGGGCCAGTACGGGACAATGGGGTTTGGTTTTAAACGTCATCCCCGAGCTGTTCAATTGTAAGAGGGACCAAAATAATAGGTTGATTTATTCTCTGTGGTGTTAGGATATGGCAGTGGCATGATGAAATTAGTATTTATATTTCATTAGAAAACAATTGTCTGTCAAAACAAAAGTGTAAATATAATCTTTTAGTAATGCTGTTGTTCTGAGAGTGGAGTGGCTGTGTCCTTAAACAAGAAAGATTACCCACTATTCCTTCTAACAAAGTGTAGTGGGGCCCTGGTTCTTAAAGAGAGTGTATTTTACTTCTGTGGGGTATTAACTGCTAACAGTGCTTCACAATAAAAAACAAATATACAGATAATACGGTACACAAGCAAACAATAAAACAATAAAACACCAAGATATTCCATCTAGCTAGTACTAAATGCTAAGGGGAAGAGGTGGGTTTTGTGTCTATTCTTAAACTGCTTTTGAAGCTCTGCAGATTGCATCAGGTTTGTCAAGTTGATGTACAGTTTTGTATCATGTTTTTGTATATTTATGGAGAATTGCCCTTTGGAAGTATGAATGACATAGGCTTGTGGGCTGAGCATTGCACAGAATTATGCAACTAACCATAAGAACGGTTGAAATAGGGAGAGATTGCTAAAATACTCAAACATGAATGGAGGACATCTTAAACCTATTCAGGCTTGTTTTTGATGAGGCAACATTATAACATGAAGAAATCCATTTTGAATACCACCATTTAACCTTGAGTTACACTGCCTCAGACCAGATTAACATTGCTCAAATATGTGACCAAATTTATGAAATCAAGCTCTGGATATTTTATTTTTTTTATTATTATTATAATTATTTTAGTGTTAAGACTGAGAAGAAATATTACATTTTTACAATTGTCAAGCAATTGCCATTCACATACCATAAATAGATAGCTCTTCATTATGACCAAGCTTTAATTTATCAAAAATTCAAATTTCTCCTACATGATCCACCCAAGTTTATTTCATGGGTATATATAAATAGTTTAAACATATATGGTCACATCTAAATAGGTGTTTCCCAGAGTGGGTGGTATATGAGCTCTAGTTTAAGCTTCAGTCAGACATGTTACATGGTGGTACTAGGATGACTTATTAAGTTAGTAGAGGTGGGTAGAGAAGAAGAGAAGTCAAAGAAATTGCTCAAGTAAAAATACTATTCAAACTAAAATTATTTTCTTAAGTACAGGGTGGCCCAAAGGTCACTGACACTTTTAAATCTTCAGTAATTTTTAAGTTATTCTCACCAAATTTTAGCAGTAGGTAAACTGAACCTTCTGAGGGTTTTAATATACACTGCTATAATTGTTCACTTACACTTGAACTTATCACTACTTAAACTAGGGGAAGTAAAAAAATAATTTTAAAAAATAATGTTTTTAAGTGTCCACCATTTTCAGTTTCACACTGAACAGCCCGATCTAACACATTTTGCATAACATTTAAAAGCATTTCTGGGCTTATGGCTTTTATTTGATTTTCGATATTACATTTTAAGTTGTTTATTGTCTGAGGTTTATTTACAAACACCTTTTCTTTAAGATAGCCCCACAGGAAGCCTAGTCAGGTCTCAGGAGATCATTTCTTTAATGGCATTTACGCTTTGGGCATCTCTGGTATTAAAATGTCGATGGTAACACTGCTGGGTTTGTGAATTTGACCCATGTGACTCACAGTTCCACTGTACAATGATGGTTCGTTCCTCGGTGCTGTATTTGCTCATATTAATGTCAGAAGGGTAGATCTAAATGCTCTGAAAAAATAAAAGAAAAATATTTAGAAACAAAAGAGTTATGATTTTTTTTTTTTCAACTGTCAGTAACTTTTGGGCCACCCTGTAACTAGTGGTCCAAAACGGCAAGAAAGCGTAATTGTAAATGGTAACTGTATGGATCATTTACTGGCAAATCATTTAATATTATCAATATAAAGCTTTTGTCACTTGTAGATTTATTTGCTAAAGGAAGAATAACCAAAACTTTTCAGTACTGTTAAACTGTAAATTATATTAATCAAGCAGGAGTAAAGTATGGTGTGTTAAAATTAGTACAGTTTGATTTAAACATTATTCAGATGTAAATGCACTTGAGTAAATTTGAGAACCACTGATCTAAATGACCACTTGTTCCTTTTGTGACATACACTAACAATGACATAATGACATTTATAATCCTAACAACCCTAACGCCCTGCTCTTCTTGTCCCAGGCGCTGTGAGAGGAACCCATGCATGTTTGGGGACAAAGCATGCTCCCAGGCCCCTTCCTCCATCTCTTTCCACTTCCTGTCTCTGGTGTCCAACCTGTCGGCCCCGCGGGTGCTGTTCCGGGTGTCTGCGGCGCGGGTGCTGGGTGACACGCTGCGGTTCGGCCTGGGCGGGGGCAGGGGGCGGGGCCACTTCAGCGTGCAGAGATCTGGAAGGCAGACGGGCACGCTGCTCCTGGTCCAGCCAATCGCGGGGCCCGCCACTCTGGAGGCTGAGGTGGAGATGAGCGAGCTGGAGAGGAGCGAGCTGCTGGGACGGTACCTCACCAAAGTCACGCTGTTTGTGTCGCCATATGAGTTTTAGAGAAGGGGAGGAGGTGGGGTCACGTTTGGAAGGCATTTTAAGTATGTTTTGTGTGCAGTGAGGAAGGGATGTGCAATGAATTTAAATTTAAATGTATTTGGTGGTTACAATTACTGCCCTAATCTATTCAAAATCAATTCAAACCACGGTACCTCACCAAAGTCACTCTGTGTCACCATGTGAGTTTTAGGGGAGGGAGGATAGTAATGTTTGGAAGGCATTTTGATCAGGGCTGCACGATATGAGAAAAAGATGCGATATTCAATAGGTTTTGTATAGTGATAACGATATTATTGAGATATTTTACCATACTTTTTGACATTAAGTCAAGTTAAATTTTAGTTACATATTACATACATGTACATGCATTTATTTACTTGTCAAACTGTGTCAAAATAAAAACTTAACACAGACTAAGCCACAAGACCAAATAAGGAAAATCATGAACAAAAACTCCCTTATTGACAATTTTACTTGGAAAAAACTGTACAATTGTAAAACTGAACATTGTATTGAGATATTTTTTTATTTTCTTTCATTATCTATTATTGCATCAGCAAATACCAATATTTTTTAGATATATTTTGCAGCCCTAATTTTAATCATGTTTTGTGTGCAGTACAATAGGGGTGTGCAATGAATCAAATTATCCAAATAATCCATCATCCATTCAAAATCAGTTCAAACCTAAAGCAAAGCCACCGGGGGCCTTGGGGTGTCATAGGTAGTAGCTTTTAAAACATGAAACTTTAAAACTCTCAAAGCATTTCTATTCTTCAGTGATAGCATACATCTATACAGCCTCAACAGGTTCACTTAAATACCAATTTATAGGGAGGTAATTTTTTTGTTACATTTACTTTTAATAGGTGTCACAATTACGAAAAAGTAGTAAAATACATATTCAGCTTCTGTCAGATCAGCATTGCTCAAATATATGACCAGCTTTGTGAAATCTAACTTTTTGAATCGAAAATGTCATGTTAATGTGACATAAAAAGTCAAAACTTACAATTTACTTTTATGCGCTGAGTCTAAATCACTTTTAAATGTATCCTGATTATTTTAAACAAAAAATGTAATTATCATATTATGATATTTATATCACAGCTAATTGTATTTTTTTGTATAAAAAACAGAAAGTTTGCCCCCTATGTTTCTTTGAGCTCTCCAAAATCCAAGATGGTGGTTATACGTGCACTAGTGACTCAAGTAGTGTTGTTACGGTATACTTTGTTTAGCTGAAAAAGATAAAATAAGAATTTTGTAAACAAAAGGTACCTTGTGAAAGGCACATTTGTGAAAAATGTATTTTCAGTGTAAAACACAGAGCTCTAACTTGGACCCTCGCCCTGATATGAATGACTGTGTGTGTTTGCTGTTTAATGCGTGTACAGAGAAACAGCAGTGATCTGCAAGAGAAGAACAGTGATGTCGTCTAGCACCAGGCTGACACTGACCTTTGACCCCTGACCTCTGAAGCAGTACTAAACACAGGGTCAGACTCTGAGGCAGACTCTGAGGAGGTGAGGAAGTCTCTGGGAGAAAATGTTAGAGTGAGAATGATGAGAATGGTGTTTTTGGCCTATTTAGGGTATTTTGAGTCAACGCTTAAGTAAGAGTTTTATACTGTATTTGGAAATACACAGTTACTATCTTAATATTTTAAAAATAAATACGTTCAAATATTTCGTAATTAGCTGTGTGTCAAACCACTGTTTGGGCTTATATTGGTCATTTACAATATCTATACAGTTTTATTTAACCCAATATAATACATTTTTGTTTGTTTTTTTACTTATAATTTGAATATGATTTTTGTTACAGTATTTATGTGCATCCTAATTGATCCTTTAAAGGTACACTGTGTAACTTCTCTGGTTGATGGACGGCCACCTGCTTTGTCTGGAATTTTCCACAGTATGGCATTACCTTCTCTGTTTAGCCTTCATTCAAATACAGGTGTTTTTATAGCTCAAAAACACATTGATAATGACACATTCTTGCTTTGGCCGGGGTTGCCTCTTCATAGATCTAAACTGTTAGTTGGCCTGATGCTATCACCTGCTTGTCCCTATGGAGATATTATACCATATTGTGTAACATTTCTGACAAAGCAAAAAGTTACACAGTGCAGCTTTGAGATTGTATTTATTTTTCTTAATTTGGGGTGTTTTGTTGAAATGTTATAGGTTATAGTTTGTGTATAAATCATGTAATCTTTTGCATTATACACGTATATTTGCTTTACTTGTATCCCAGTGCAGTCATATAGGCCTACTGTATTTCTCCTATTTTGTATTACTTTCGATATTTGATGCAATTTCATATTTTTGGCTACATGTCTGGATTTAAATAAACATATCTGTCCATCTGCTGTCCTCCTGTTTTCTGCTAAAGTCCACAGACTGCATGTAAATCCAGTTTAAAGGGGGCAGTGCGGAGGTCTTGTTTTGGACTGAAGAATCTCGCACTGGTCTGTGATCCGGTCTGCAGTCGGACCAAACAGGGACCACGCAGACTGGCGGGGCATCTGGACCAGAATGTTCCCACACCAAAGACCACAAATTCACCAGGAACAGGTTTAAACAGGCCGCGGATCACATGGACTCAAAGTAAACGTTAGAAGCATTACGAGAAGAGGTGGGGAGAGGAGCCAAAAAGTTTAGTCAGATCATATTGTCAACATAAAGCTTTTGTCATTTGCAGACAGTGGAAAGATTAACCAAAGCTTTAACTTAGAGTCCTGTTACACTGTCAAATGTATATGTCATGTATATTTCTGAAAACTACTGTGTTAAGTATAATTTCATTTTTTAAAACTACAGAGGCAGTTGAGCAAATGTTACAGACGACTAAGTGACCTGATTGTAACTGATGTTTTTGACATGAGAATGAGAATGTTGCTTTTCATGCTTAATAGTTTCCATTGACTAAACTTGTAAAGCAATTAGATGATTTTATATGGCGACAAATTCATTGGCTAGTAGTGAAAAGCTAAGAAAGGGGAGAGGAAGGAAGTCTACATTTGTTAATTACTGCTTTCAGATTACATTGCCAAACTCTCATAGGCCTTTCATGGACAGTTAATATGCTAATTTTAATTAGTGTGGTTGGCTCAGCGTGATGAAATGGCAATAAATGATCAGGATCAACATTTGTGGATCTTAATGGATACTTTTAAATACTACTATACAATTGACCTAAGCCCCAAACTAACACCAACCTTATTATTTAATAATGACATAGGTTATTTCACCAAGTTACACCACTACAACAGTGATCAAACGGAAAGTTATAATGTGCAAACTCAGTGTGACTCATCTGTACATACATTCAGAGAACATCACAGAGGGATGATAGGTGACAGGTGACCTATTTGGAGAGGTCCAAAATCCCTGTAGCACCGAGTCTGCTACATAGACTTGAAATAAGCTTGAGACAGTAAATGTAACCAAACAAAATTGTACATCAGTATTCATCAAATATTAAAAAATAAACTATACATAACCAGGTGAATAGTTATTGTATATGTATACAAAATCTACCATTATAAAATGTGTTTACTTTTGTAAAAATTACATTTCAGCAGATTTGTGTCAGGTCAGGCCAAGTTTGGTCCAAATATGGTCCTGGTCTGGTCCTGCTCTGGTCCTGGTCTGGTCCTGGTCTGGTCCTGGTCTGGTCCTGGTCTGGTCCTGGTCTGGTCCTGGTCTGGTCCTGGTCTGGTCCTGGTCTGGTCCTGGTCCTGGCCCTGGTCCTGGCCCTGGTCCTGGTGTCAATCAAGGTTTTGTCTCAAATTGTTCATTGTCAAAACAAACTTAACAAATTGAAATAATGCTGGGGCCAATTTCTAACTTTTCTTGTACTTTGGGGAATTGTTTTTACTCAAGTGTTATATTGTAAAAGCAGCCATTTGTTAAAGAGAGCCTGAATTAAAAAAAACAATAAAAAATAAGTAAACAGCATGTGACTATCCCAGACAATCGTTTTCATTTTGAAACATGTCCTTAACTCATGCTTCAAAATCAGGTACAGACATAAGAAGAGGGAGACAGAGCTTTAGAAACCTTGCAGATTTTATTATTATTAACAAACTGTCCATTTTTCATCTGTACAGAACAAAAAAACACAACAGAAAGTGGACAGAGAATTCAATGCAATGATCTGGAGCATCATGAGACACACACAAAAACAGTTTACAAAAAGTTTCATCACAACCTAAAATCATCAAAGTCGTTTTGCTCTGGACAACAGCGAGGGACCGGTGAAAATCGCAACCAAAACTGTGGCCATTACAGTCACTCTCAAATCTCATTCACTCACGCATGCATTCATAGAGCCACAGTGTCACCTGCCTCCACGTCGCAAAGGATTCTGGGAACATTTGTAGTTCTTATAGACATGGGGAATCAGCGGTGAGTAGGCACGCTTTGAGAAAACAGAAAAGGCATATTGAGAGAGTCATTTACAAGCAGGAGGGCAGCACTCGTCACACCAAGCTTCAATGTACAGAGTAAACCAATAGTACGAGATCCAACAGTTTACAGTAATGCACAGTATAGTACACATGTACAGGGGCCAGGCCCACAAGAGGGGCCTGATAACCAGTCTGTTTGATGCAAGAAAGCACAAGTAAGATGTCTGAAATTAGCATATTAAAAAAAAACCCTAAACAAATATCTGTATAAATGCTGAAAATATTAGAATTTTCTGTAACACTTTATTTTAGGGTCCACTTATTAACTTTTAATGAGCTGCTCATTTTTAATACAGTGGTTAATTTGGTGTTAATTAATATATTCTAGTAAAATTACTGCATATTACTATGATTTTAGGATGTGTTTTTTTTTTGGTAGTTTTTACCTATTGACCCTTATCCATGTATAAAACTGTCCAAACGTCACGTTAATTAATTAGCAGCAATAAAGAGTGTACTCACGGGAAAGTGTTAGTAAATGTCTATCTAGCAGCAGAATAAGGTTATGCAGACATTAACAAGGGTTGAACCAATCATAATCAACGTCAATTTAACTGCTTACGAATATGCAAAACAACTAGTTGCATTTTAATATGGGTTCTATAAAATAAAGTGTTACCGAATTGACATAAGCATGAGCATAGTCCAATGCCAGCAAACAGTATTTTACAATATTATTTTTCCAATATGATCTTAAATTATTTGGACACAATAATTCAAGAAAAAAAAATGCATTCGACAACAATATTTAGCTTGAATAAAGGTTAGCTTAGTGCTAAAATTAAGCAAAAATGCTGAGGTTTTGAATGCTCCCATACAAAGGAGTTTGAAATTGCAATACCAGACTGTTGGGTTTTGGGTTACACCATAACATTCGATAGGCCAAAATTATTTGATATAGATGGTAGGCAGCTAAAATGAATATTGTTAAAATGCAGTGTTTTGTTGTTATATTGTGAGTTCTGGGGTCTAGTCCCTAATAGAAATGACCAGGTTCAACATTTGTGAATTTGCTTTTTAGAAACTTCATGGCAAAGTACAATGTAATCTGGCTGTTGTCCTCCATCTGGAATTATGATGATGATCACATTCTCCAGTCTGAAAACCACCAATCAGGGACTTGCATTACCTCTTTTCTTAAAATCTGTTCAAATATGGAGTGTGTGGAGCATGTAAAGCGACAATACATTTGAACCAACTACTGATATACACTTCAGTGAGTGTGTAGGAGTTAGTGCCGCCTAGTGGTAACATGGCATATTACAAAACAAAAAATTTATTTTGGAAAAACAAAACCATTACATTTAGGAGATCCATTTTAGCTATTATGTTTTGAAAAGCTAAATTGCATAATAAAAATGTTAAACAAAAATGGAGTTCCAAATCCAAATGCATACAGTTTCATTTGGTGTGTCATTTTTCTGTGCAAAACGTCAGAAATGTTACAGAAGTTGTGCATCTGATATTTGGTTAACATGTGCCAGAAGCAAAGCAAACTTCCACTGCAAACTATAGACAACACGTTTGAGCTGCAATATCTTGACTAAAACAAGATGGCGCTGTTGTTCTCTTGTTTTGCTTGAGGCTTGATGTAAAGCTTGATCATCACAAGCAGCTTTGTAATTGCAATTGTATTTTTAAGCCTCGTACTGTCTGAATATACAGTACTGCGCAAATATCTAGTCTTCTAGTGTTTTCTAACTTTATTCTGTGGTTCAATGGAAAATCCAGTTTGAGATCTGGGCACCATTTTCTTTATTGGTCCAAGATAGGACCAGTGCCTTGGTAGAGGTTTATGCATTTGACACTCTTGTTAATTGCATTATTTAAATGAAAAACAACCAAATTTGTATACTATTGGCACAGTACTGTATTTATAAACTCACTGCATTCAAGTCATAATCCGTCAATAGACCAATTCAATGGCTGATATTTCACATATTGTACTATCAGATTTGCTTGCCTTCCTGTACACCCATATAATATAAATGTCATATATCTATTTAAAACTCATTCAGTGTACCATCCCAAAGAAACCAAGCATCCTATTTAAAGCAACAGTGGTCATTCCCAAACTACCAATACAATTAAAAATACCACACCATATCCCAACACCCGCAATCCTTGATCTGTTTAATGATCAACTATATAAAAAGTTGGATCTACAAAAAGATGCAGGGTACAAAAGTATGCTAGTTAGTGGCTGCACCTCTTCTTGTGTCAATCATACCTTCAGTGTGCCGTTACTGGATATGTGACAACACAATGTGGACCAAGGGAGAGTGACAATATGAATTTTTACACAGCTAGCTAAAATTGAAAAGAGTAAACCTGCTAATACAGGCTCCAGTCACATATCGGGAAAAGCCTTATCCAAAAAATTAGGTCTGTTGCCACTGCAATTAACATTTTAAAACAAAATATATTTCGAATGGGAAAAATCTTCAAAATGTCACATACATAGGAAGCTGGAACCCTTGAATAGTTGGTTCATTTGATCCTTCTATAAATAGGCAGAGCGGGGCACAGTCTAGAAAAAAAACAAAAAAACAATTAAAATCTATATGTAGACGACTTCAGTTTGTGACGATATTTAAATGTTTATTATTCACTTTATTTATAAAGTTTTGTTGTCAATGATATCCACCCACAACTCACTGTCCACTGTCAGATATACAAGTTGTTTTTTTTTGCAGAACTCTTCAAAAACCCCATAAAGAATTGGACAGGGAGTAGTGATGCTAACAAAGCTGTCACAGCACAGTTGTGCACAGAGCCAATTTTTCAATGATACCGCAACTCATTACTGACTTTCCATATACAGTGTCTCACTAACATGAGGGTTGTCAGTTCAACCCCTGCTTTGACCAAGTGCAGATGGCCATGGTGTCCTTGGGCAAGACACTTCACACTCCTGCCAATGTATTGGAAGCCTTACGTCTGTCTACCCTAGGCCAGCTCAGGCTTCCCTTGCTGATCCCCTTGGTCCACATCTTATTCTATGGATCTAACAGAAAAGAGCCAAAATGGCGCCTGTGAGACTGTACATTTGTGCCTTCACTTTCCCCAGTGTTCAGTAACCTATTCCTTTACATTTATGGTCTAAAGCTGCTGCCCTCGCCCCCTTTCTGCCTGTCCCGCTCGCTGGACAAAAGGCAACCAGAGAACATTCAAAACATAGAAAACAATGACTTTGATCATTAGTAAACAAATAAATAAGGCTATGACAAAACAATATATATATATATTTATAGATATAAAAAAGAACGAAAGAAAGAAAAATGTGCAATGATTCCAGTATCATCTTTACACAGAAAGTTCACATCTCCACAATAATCTACGATAGTTTTATTTCTTTACAAGTTTCTTTTTTATGAATTGTGTTTTCTAATCAGAGACACAAAAACAGCCAGAATTATTTGAAGGCATTTTCTAGTTTGCCAAAAAGTTCCCAGAGATGCTGAAACTGGGACAAATTGGTGGTGTATTCATGGTTTACATTTGAACTGGGAGAAAATCAAACTTTAAAATGTCTCCTAATCTCTCACTTCAAGATGTTCTTTCATTATTATTATTTATTTGTGGCTCGTACGGAGGGCTGGTTGTTGGCACCGCCCGCCTGGCAGTCCGATGGCGATAAAATCAAGCGCACACACATCAACATCATCAGCCAAGTTAAAGAAGCTATCCAGAGCCAAAAAAACAAAACAAAAAAAAACCAAAACATTGAAGCGTGGACATAAAGAAAAAATTAATAGACAGTTTCTTGCGCACACAAACATTCTCACCAAAGCAATCTCACACACGCATTTTAAAATACTGGAGTCATTAACCATCCCATCCCATTTCTACACATTTACACTGCCCCAGATTTCACTTGGCTCCTGAACTTCCTTACCTCCATATTTTTAAACTTTAACGTTAGATTTTTACAGCTTCAAAACCCCATTTTCCTCCCAAAAAATCCCCACAATTACCACTCCCCCCCAAGCAGCAGAGAGGGGACCAAAATAATACTGTATCTAATGGGCGGCCGTCTTTGTAGGAAAGAATTGGAAGAAAAAGAAACGAAAATGTGAACGCTCCGAATGCTCTTGAAGAAGCAGGGGTGAGTCACTTATCCACTTGTTTGGAGGGATTCTGGGTAATGTAGTTCAGCACAGGCTCCTTCCATAGCGATGTTAAAAGGAGAACAAACACAAGTATTTCGAATGGATCAGCAGGGGAGCGCCAAACCAAAAAGGGGGAGGTCCATATTTGGGCGTTTAGGTGATGGTGGGCATGTCCTGAGCCCAAATGGGCGGGGTCTACCTGTCCTTGAGCTCCTGGGTGACTCGTTTGGTGAAGCGGCCGCACAGTAGACCCATAAGGAAGAGCAGAGCCACGCCCGCCCCGATTACTGTCAGGATGTAGTTCTTAGATGGCGACGTCATCACCTGCATGGCCAGGTCTGAGAAGCCCTCAGCCGGAGCCACCTGAGGACAGAGGAGGGAATGTGTGAGGTGATGGAGACTGAAGGATAATAGGTTGATATCATATGAACCTAACATATTAATGGGGGCCTGAGACATAATCTCTCCCCAATCTATAACTCCATCCCAGACCCAGAACAATGAAAACAATAGCAGGGTCGTTAAGGGCTGAATAGGGTAGTTTTTCTACTGAAACTGGAAGCAATAGATTAGAGTAGAGTTTACAGTACCAGTGTGGTTAGCCCCTCCCTGCAGATAGATAATCAGTAATACTGCCACCAGTAATCTGACCAGAACTGAAGAAGCGGCTTGGATGAGCAGTGAAACATCTTCACTCTTACAATTTATCCAATTGACAGATTTAAACTTAGTTTTTTACTGTGGACCAAACCTGGACAACTGAGGGTTTACACAGATAACATATTACTGGGTTTCAGAATTCTGAAAAATTAGCTTTAACCACCTTAAAAAGATATACTTTTTTTTTAAAAAAAGTCCTCAAAATGAAAATGCTAAATCTAGAGTAGAATTGCCTGCTCTGGTTTAATATTGCATGTAATTACAGGAAACCAAAACGAGATTGACAAAAACTTTCAACATTCAATTTTCAAAGACAATAGGCCTTCCACCTGAAAAATGACAGTTTTTGTACACTGCTAAGGCAAGGTAAGGTAAGGCATTGTCCCCATAGGGAAATTTTTCCTCTGCTTGTCTCAATAATCAGTTTGTTTATGTTACTGTTGTAAAATTTGTACAACTATTTGTATAGATGTTTGATATTGTCCTAATGAACTATATTGTAATAACACCTTAGCGGCGTAGCTCCACATGTCGATGCGGTCCTGGAGCCTCTTCTTACACTCTGGCTGCAATCGCACACGCTTGTCCTGTAGCGCCTCCATCAGGCACGACATCTCTGACAAAGGCACACAGCACCCATTTTATATTGAATAAAATAATAATAATAAAATATAAGTACACAATCAAAAATATCCAGACACTTTGAAGCTGTATAACAAGTACAAAGTTTAAAAAAAATGCAATACAAAATTTAAACAGTTTCTGTACAGGCTTATATTATGTGGTAGGTAGTCATATTGTGGACTTACGGCGCCCCCTGCCTGGCGGGATGGCAGCACAGTGATGTTTGATGTCCAGAGCACAGGCCGTGTGTAGAACAGGGTCAACAAAGATGTCTGCTTTACTCTCCTTCAGCATGTTCAGCACCTCCTGCAGGTCAGAGAGGACACACAACACAGGACAACGCATTTTACAAGGTTTTTCATTCTTTAAAGTTGTCAGTAGCACAAGTAAAAAATGTGGCTATAAGCTTGTATGATGAGCCAATTATTTGCATTTCCAAACAATAAAAACACAAAACAACCAATAGTAAAAATAGTTTTAAAAATACATTTCCAGCAAAGTGTAAAAAACAAAAATATACAGTGAAGCCAAATCAAGAACATTTTATTAAAAGTATGTTGTGTCCAAGTCATTTCAAAAAGTTTCTCTATTAAATGGAATCAAGTAAAAGCAAAGGAACCCGTATCATACTATCAGTTTGTGTGCGCTCCGTGTTGTGCTGCAGCTGTGCCGTACCTTCTTACAACCCTCCTGTTTGATCTTCAGTAGATTCACTTTGAGACACTCCTCCACCTGTCCCGTCTGCTCCTGTGCTGCTGCCTCCTCTGGACAAAGCCGAGAGATCTGAACACACGCACAACAGAAGAATACATAATAAGCTATTTTACAGACCTATGTCTAAGAGGTTTACATTGAAAACGTTTTTGAAGAATCAGAAAATGGCTGTCAAAACATAAAACTCCAGGATTCATCATAACTGAAATCAGTTTCAAACAGCAAATGGCAAAGTACAGTTTTACTATGCAGAAGAATTACTCACCCTGTAGTTTAGATATTTACAAATGTATATTCTCAAACACATGTGATTCTCATATTAGTTTAGGTTTTACATTTTACACTTGCGTTGTCATAATGTGAATAGCAAATATTCACTGTACATTAAGGAGAAATAGTAATAATATATACAAGAAATATTTGCCTGTACACTTGGAAATGTGAAATATGGATTGTCACTTTACTGAAAATAAGAATTCAAAGTGCCAAACATGTCAGTCTGGGCTGTATTTATAAAGCTGTGACATATAGTTCATTTTGACAGTGGTTCCATTTGAATCCATTTGAAAGAGCCAGATGACATGTTGCGATAAATAGCAGTTTAGTGGCTGACTGCACAGCTGCACACATTTGCACTTGTCACAAAGCATCAGGGTCTGGAGGCAGAATGTAAGGGCCTCATGTGTCTGTGATGGAAATGAACTGACAGTTAACCTGTTACATTGTGGGAATGATCGCAGTTTGTGGATCCCTTTGATTTTGATTTGGACCAATCAGTTCGTATGATTCTTATAGGAAGTGACAACAGTAACAATAGCATTACACTTTTTTGAAACATAAAGGAAGGCTGCATGTATTTAAAAAAAAAAAAAAAAGATGACTTCATGAATATAGATTAAAGTTGGATTAAATGCCTAAACTCTCCCCCACAGTCAAAATTCAAATGGAGCTAGTCATTTGGGCAGTGCCTTGAGGACTCCTGGGCCTATAGAGTTGAGGGTGGGTCTACAGGTATAAGGAACAGTATGATTGGTCCAACAAATTTCCTTCAAAGTCTGCCCCATCACCCAGTAATTTGTACTCAGTAACACCTAGCTTTAATTAGGTCACTACGGTGTGATATTACATGGTACATGAAATTTCAGTGGCCACTGGAGGCAGCACACACACAGTTTGTGACCGTTTTTGACCAGAAAGCTCCAAGTTTAATAGCCAAACAAAAATAGCCAAAAAAGAGTAAGAACAAAAGACAATGGTATTAAAAACAGAACTAGCTCATTTTACGTTTCAGTTTGCAGTGGTCCAAAGTTATACCTTACGTACCTTATGCATTGTGAACATCCTATTTACTCATCGCAATGAGTTTATGAGCACTTTTCACAACTCTCAGAGACCAAAGCAGAGTTTGCCGCAATGATAATGCTAATGCTATTGCACACTACCTGATTATGATGCATACTGCTTGCAGTTTACTTATTTTGACCTCAAGATCTGCTTATACATTATATCTGTACAGAGGCAAGGCAAATTTTGCACAACTACATTAGCAAAGAAAAAGTTTATTTTGTCCCACTTTAAATATTAAAATTGGGGATACTAAATTAGTTTTCTACAAAACGTCCTCAAACTACATATAGAATAAACCAATCTGTCAGTTTCTAATATGTTGCAGTTACATAGTACATTTGTGTGAGATTTAGTGTGAGAGCAAAGTACCTCTTGTGTGCAGTGGATTTGTAGTTGAGGGTCCAGCCTGTAGTCCAGTGCAGACTCCTGGAGGATGACCCTGATCTGGTCCTCACAGTCTGGAGACAAGCGCTGACCAGGCAGACACAGAGACACGGGGAATATGTGAGAGATTTCTGTGTTTATCTTTAGATTTGGTGTATATATCAGAGTACAGCCAGATACAGGGTCAAGTCACGTCAGACATAGATGTGAATACAGCAGTACCAGACAAAACATGGATGAGCAATACTAAAATATAAGCACTCTGTTTGCTCATAAATATCAAAAAGTTGGACTTTATTTTTTTTCTTCTGAGGTCAGCTAGACATTTTTTTCCCCCAGGAATTACTGGTTAAGATTGCCCTGATACAGCAGGAAGCTGATTGAAACCATGAGTTTTTTGGCTTTTCCACTATGAAAAAAAATCTTTAATGATACAGTTTCAACTATTTTCTAAGATCAAAATGTGATGTACTATGAATCAAAAATGTAATATCAGGACTGCCAAATGCCAAGTATCAGCACAAAAACTACACATGCCACATTAAAGGTCTGCTACCTCCTTATCTCTATAGAGATTTTTTCGTTTTGGGCATAATTTTCCACAGTATAGCATTAAACTTGTCTAACACCATAAGACAAGCGAGTGATGCCACTCACTAACTGTGGAGACGGTAGAGACATGCTTAGTGCTGTACTCCATGATTCCAGGCAAAGCAGTAACATCTCCATGTAGACAAGCAGGTGGCGGTCTGCCCACCAGAAATGTTACATAGTGCACCTTTAAATGTCCTTAAACAACAACTGTAAATGCTAGTGGTTTTATTTTGCTCACAGAAGAAATACATATTACACAATGAATACATTTTAAAAAAGCACTAAAAATGAATGGTTGAGTGTCTTACCTGGTCTGCGTATTTGAGTTTGAGGCAGGAGATGACCTGTCCCTCCAGCTCCGTGTCAGCTGTGGCCTTGTTCAGGATCGACTGACAGAACTTGGGGATGTCAGCTTTACAGGCTTTCCTCAGGACTGGGTTTAGCCTGTAGTCTGTATGTAAACAGATATTCAATTATATTTTTTACTCCAATGCATTTTACAGATTTGACTTGTTATTCTGAAATCTCTCCTACCTGTGTTTTGTGTTATCTGGCGTTTGGTGATCATCTGTTTACATTTAGGATCCATCAGCTCACTGTTCTTGTTCTGCTTGAGACACTGGAGCATGTTCTTGCCCTCAGACTCTGTGCAAAACCGCTAAAACACACACAGAAATGTTTTTTTTTATTAGTTCATAAATGTTTAAAAGATAAATTCACATGAAAGTGATAGTTTAAGTCAGTATTTGTCATAGGACATGGGCAGTAGATGTGACATACATAGAGGTAATTTCATAACTGTTACCTAGCAACAGTACAGTTAACAAGGACCAAAGCTTGCTCAATTATGATTTGTGACAAATGACAACACCTTTACTAAACGAATATTTAAACTGTCAGTAAAGTTGTTCCTGCATTTTAGATGGAATTGTGTGTATTGATGACAGAGATAAAGGGATTTCAACATAGAACTCAGAGTTACTCCTAATTTTCATGGTTTTTCCCTCAACTTTTCTTCACAAACTGCCATTTGACTGAAAAACTAATAAATATTTACTGTAGATACATACTATCCCACCAAACAAAATCATTTTCACTTTAAGGCTGTTTTTGGTCACACTTAAATTTCACATTTTGGAGAGTTCTTTGAAGGCCTTTATCAGTACAGTTTTAGAACAGCAGTATCAGCTGGACTGGTCACGTACCCTGATCATGTGCTTGCAGACCCTCATGAGTTGGTAGTCCAGTTCTGGGTCGACCATCTCCACCTCCTGCAGCTTGAAGATCCTCTGGTGACATCTCTGAGTGAGTTGCCTCTTGTTCTCCTTCAGACACTCGATCACCTGCATGTGAAAGAGCGTTAACTACTGGGATCGTTCTGATGTCTATGCAATATGAAGTCATTGTCCAATTTTAGGAGATTTTTTGGAGACTAAATATATTTAAATTTGTTTTATTTATTTATATTTTCAAAAACATAGATGGTAAATAATCTATTATGTCTGATATTTGCTAATGGTGATGAGATTTTAAAGGTGCTCCTGACCTGTGCGTTGCCATAGTTGACGTTTGGACATAGCCTCTTGATGTCTGGCTGACAGGAGTCGTACAACTCTGGGTCCAGACGGATGTCCTCAGACTGAAACACAGGTTTAAGGGATTTAGAGGAAGAGACAAATACAGAAAGATTTTGAACAGGATTAGGCTGACAAATATCACAGAGGACACAAAGAGTGCAATGAATGCATGGTGTCAAATACAAATGCTGAGTAAAACTAGTACATTTGAATTATTTTTGTTTCCCAAACACACACCAATGTAAATGCTAGGGTAGGATTACCCTGGCTACGGCAAAAGAAGTTTTCTTTATATATTAGTGATGGATGGGTCAGATTTTTCTGGTAAAATACACCCCAACCCACCCAGCCCAAAGAAATGGGTTCAAATGTTGGGATCTGAAACACCCATGATGTGCAGCACTAGTACTGTATATACCATATAGACAAATAGACACATTCGAAACAGAAAAGCTCATTGGTCAAAGCCCCTTGTTCACAATCAAGAGAGCACCCATGGCTACTCTGAGCGTGCTTGCTTAAAGCTTTCCTAACTTTTGGACAGCTCTAATGAATGTCAAATATCTCACAATATTATAAGAAAGCCTTTTTCAAAGTGTTTATACATTAGGCTTCCATTATATATAGAATTTTTTTTAAGTCAGGTCATACCATCTCCACCTCCTCCACTCGGAGCTGTTTGCGACATTTGACGGAGACGCGCTGCTCTTTGACATCCTGCAGAGTGTCGTTCCTCACGGTGGTGCTGAGGCAGATCACCACATCCACCCTGAGCACACAGGCACCAATCAAGAACATCAAAAGAAATGTACACTTGTGCTTTATGACATCAAAATGTTTATGTGGTGTTATGTTTATTTAGGAAATAAAATAAAATATTAAGAAAACCTTAAAGTTAGGTGTGTGGCTCTGTTAAAAGCACTAAAATCTGGGCCTTACTTTTTCTTGATGTTGGGGCACAGTTTGAGCACGTCTTCTTTGCAGGCCGTTTTGAACTTGTACGAGAATCTGAAATCTTTGATCTGAACCTGAAAGTAAACAGCCAGAGATTGTGATCGGTGAGAATGATAAGGCTCAGCAGCAGGTGTAGCGGACAGAGGGCTGCAGTATTTCACTTTCAAATTTACATACAAAAATTACTTTTACATTTCAGTTCCATTTATTTGTAAACTTCATAACTATGTGGCTATATGGCATGTCTACTGTAATTTATTTTTTATTTGTACAGGTAGTCTCAAGTAGTTATTTTACACAAACATTCACAATACTGGTCCCAGAAAGGACCTTATTGCACATGAATTTAGTGCTGTTATATGCTCCTCATTTTTGTCCGAATAATCACATGAATCCAGTATCACATTCATAACATTGTCTCACCAGCTGGAAGTGGGTGACTCCCACCAGACACTTCTCATTCATCTCCTTCTCATGCTTGTTCTGGACAAGGCACTCCATCAGGTCTCCAGTGTCGATCTGATTATCGGCCACCTCCTAAAGGATAAAAGGGAGGAAGGAGGGAAGAACGCAACACACAGAGGGAAGAACGCAAGGAAGGAAGAAAAGGAAGCAAGGAGACAAAGAAGGAAATAAGAAAGCAATGAAATAAAATGGAAGGAGACAAGAAATTAATTAGGCAAATAAGGAAGGAGACAAGGAAAGAAGGATGCAAGGAGGCAAGAAGATAAGGAAGGAAGTAAGGAGACAAGGAAGAAAGGAAGGGGGAAGGAAGCAAGGAGGCAAAGAAGAAAGGAAACAAGGAAGGAAAGAAGGAAGAAAGGAAGGAGGCAAGGAAGGAAGGAGACCATGAAGGAAGATAGGAGGGAAGGAAGCAAGGAAGAAAGGAGGAAAGGAAGGAAGGAAGCAAAGGATGAAGGAGTTGAGGAAGGAAACAACCAGACAAGGAATGAAGGAGACAAGGACGAAAGGAAAGAGACAAGGAAGAAAGGAAGGAGACAGAGAAAGAAGAAAGGAGACAAGGAAACAAACAAGGAAGGAGACAAGGAAGCAAGAAAGGAGGTAAGGGAGGAAAGAGACAAGAAAGCCGTATGAAATAGATTAGTTGAATTAAAAGGGGTAAGAATTGTTTTTCCCCTTAAAACTTTTTAGTGATAGTGTAACTAGCTACAGTCCCTGCCGTATATTTGGAAATGCTTCAATAAAAGGTGGACTTACATGACAGTGGGCTTGGATAACTGGTTCACAGGCTCTCATCAGCAGGGCCTCAATCTGAATATCCTAAAAACATGTTACATCATGATTGAGTATACTTACAGATACAGATGTAATCAACTTATAAAAGCAGTGCCATTTCAATTAGGGTTGCACAATATATTGCAATCAAATCAGAATGATAAGGCTGTAATTATTTAGATGATAGAATGTTCACTGCAAAGTACAAAATATTCTGTCTTTTTTAGTAAAAGATTGTTGAGCCTGTAGTTTAGACCTCTGGAAACATGTTCTGAAATGCATGCGATTCTTGTATGATCTTTTATCAGTTCATATTTCATATCTCAAACGTTATTGCTCATGTAATTGTTTACAATGTGCACTCTAAACAGAATCCTACTTTTGAAACATAAATCTCAAATCTAATCGCAAAAATAAAAATCTCCCAAAATTGTGCAACCCTAAATTCAATAACAAATGCATAATTAGCCCGCTAATTTTGTAAGCAACTCTATGGTCCAAAACCACCCACATGGCCTTGCTCTGAGTAAGTGACAGGTGGATTTAACAAATCACAGTGAAGAAACAACACGAGACAACACGCGAATTGTGATCAAATTGAAATCGCAATATGAATTTTTTGGCATATTGCCTACCCTATTTATCCCCAAACCATATTTCAGTACTACTCTCTGATCACATAACCATCAATGTCCCTGAGTGAGTACATTGTGACTTGTTTGTCCAAATACAGCCCTTGACACCTTGTTCTTTCCTTTATGTAGCCTTCACAAAGCGGCTTCGTCAGTGTCACTCAAACTTTCTATTATTCCCCCCTTTTCAAGGTGAACAGCAAAATGCAATAATGAAGTAATGCACTTCACACATTTGTCCCAATGACAGGTGCCATGGAAACACCAAGATTCTATCATTATGTACAATGTAATGGAGTAGTTTCATTGTGGTATAAATGCTGTTTTCACTTTGGTGTGAACATATCATTCAAACCGTGCCTCTTGATTCCTGGCAGTTCCGATCTAAACCTCTTCATGGACGTACCAGGAAATTCTTCCTCTTTTTCAGGGACTATGAACCTATACCAGAGCTGGTTTAGACTCATGGTTCGGTCTCAGATCCTGGTTTTATCACATTGGCTTTGAGTAGAACTAAACCAGGATCTAGGTTGGGCTAAATCAAAACTATCTCTCTTGTTTTCTTCAATGAAAAGATCTTGGTCAGTCACAAAAGGTTTCTTTGAAAAGTTCTGGAATATTTTTTTTAAGCTGTAAAACAAGTTTGTAAATTATTTCAATCCTGAATCCACTCTAAGGCATTTTTGGTGCTGCATTTTTCCTATTATATAACACCATGATAGTAACAAACATACAGTAGCTTATTTAAATTTTTTTTTAGTTTTCGTTTGGATACTTATGTAGGCGTATATGGCTTTTTGTTTTGTTTTTTACTAGTCTTAAAGGTGCACTATGAAGTCCACCATGGAGATGTTCATTAGTTTGCCTAGAATGTTCCACTGCATGGCAATAAACTTTTCTTATCTCCATTAAAAACGCTGGGTCTCGCAGATCTGGGAAGAATCTGCTAAAAATAGGGTTTTCAAGGCAACACAAACACCTGCAATTGGATAATACTTTGGTGTAAATGCTTTGCCTCAAATGTTCCAAAGGGAAGTACACTAAAAGTAGTTAGCTCATTGCCTAAAGTCTTACCTCTGATTCTAGCTCGGTCAAGTTGCCCACCACATCTCTACAATCCATGACCAGGTCCTCCAGATGGTCCTGCAGACACTCCAGCTCCTGTCCCGCCTCCGTCTTCTCACTGCACCACTTCCCTAGGTCGGTCATACAGCGTCTTTGGAGCTCCGGGTCCAGCTTCACATCCAGCGCTCTTTGGTGGAGAATCCTCTGCACCTCCACCTTACAGTCTCGGGACAACTACCGGGATAACAACAGATTTTAGAGTTAAGATAGAGCTAAAGAGATGTTATTTTAGCACACATGCAGTTATTGAGCAATGTCATTTTTGAATTATATACACCACCATTTGAGATTTACGATTTTATAAATATCAAGTGAAAAGTCTGCCATGGAAAACCAATTACTAAGACTATGCAAGAGGATGAACTTTTAGTGATATAAAATATGACTAACTGTCAGAACTATGAATTATTTTAAAGGTCCTAGATTACGCAAAAATGACTAATGTGAGCTTTTAGCAATAGTATAATGCTGTTAACTCCTCAAAAACATACCTGGAGCTGTGTTTTGTTTTATTCCCACTTTGTGATGTCATTAAGTGATTTAGATTGAAAGTTAACAGACATTTTTAGCCTCAATTGAACAATTTTGCTCCACAGTACTCTAGAACATATGTGTAAAACTCACGGTCCACAGGCCAAATGTGGCTCACCATGTCATTTTATGTGGCCCACGACAAGGTAGATTAAAAGGTATGACTGTCTTAAAATATCAGTTTATCAATATTTAATTTTTCCTTTTGTAGAGTTGAGATTGTCAATAAAAAGTCTCTAATATCTCCTGGTGTACTGAGGCGTGAATCTAGGAGGTTCAAGGAGTTCCAATAAAAGAAAAGCTTCAAAGTTAAACCAAATCCAGGACTGAAATGTTCAGACTGATTCGAGTGAAGGTGTATGGAGTTTAAAAACACAGTGGAGCATTTCCTGTATTACCACTTAATGACATCATAAAGAGGAACAGTTTGTGTCAGTTTGAGAAAAGAACACAGCCTAAATGAATGAAGCAAAACAACTCCAAGTATATTTGTCATGAGGAAACATCATAATATGGATGAACAAAATTTAACTATATAGGCCCTTTAATATTTAGGCAGGTATGGCATGTACTGTGGAAAATGCTAACTATATATTTGCTAATAGTGAATTAATGTTAGAGTTTCCAGAAAATGTAAAGAGTATATTTTTTGTATGGAAGGGTTTTGTCCTCCCTGGCCCAATATGGCAGTAGCTCAGTTGGTATTTGCCAATAACCAAAAGTTAACGATTTAGTACCTATCCTGCTCTCAACCATGCAAACCACAGTTGTGCTGCAGTTGTGTCCAAGGGCAAGACACAACCTGCCTTGCTTTTAGTGTTTGTGTATACTGGTGTATAAATGGATGAGTTGTTCCTTGATAAGATGTAATTGAGTACCTAATACAGGTAGTAAAGCCTGATTTTCAATGAGATTGCAAAATGTACAATGATTGAATATGGAATTAAAGTAGACATACACTGAATGGCATAGATTCACCCATATCACATGATTTTTTTTTTTTTTTTTAACCCATCTCAGAAATTACTCTTAAAATCAGGGTTGGCACCAGATTGACCAATCACAGAGGGATCCTGCCAAGCACCGAGTCATTGTGTCCCATTGCTGTAATTATCAGCTCCATCAGGTGAGGAGCAGCGTGTACTTACAAACCAGTTCTGGAGCTCCTCTGACTCCCCACCGGGCTGCTAAACAACAGGGCAGGTCAGTCCTCCATCAAATGAAGCTTACATCAATGGATTTTAGAGCTATTTTTGGGTATGTATTCAAAGTCATGTCAAGTCAATTAAAGGGGCTCTATGTAACACTTCAGGAGGGCGTTGATCCCATGCTTGTTTCCACAGAGATATACTTTATTTGCTTGTTTTACTCAATGGCAATGCAATTAAATAAATATAAAGTGCAACTATTTGTTATTATTGTTTGTATTCTTAGCAGGGTCATCTCTTCACATATCTGACCTGTAACTTGTTTTTATTTCCATGGAGACAAGCAGTATGGCATTAACTTCACCAAGCCAAGTTAATGCCACACTGTGTGACTTTCCAAGCAAAACAACAACAATAGCCTCTGCTTGAAAAGTTACAGTTTACAGGCAATTTTGGCTTATATATTGTTGTACAGTTTAAGTTAAAACGGGTGTTGGTCTGACAAACATTTATTAAGTGAAGCAATTAACCAAACTTTTAGAGTTTTCTTTTCTGCTTAACAGATTCAAATTGAATTGCCCTAAATAGATTCTATAAACTTTGCTGCAGTGTTATATGAATACTAATGGACCCAGAGTGAAAATGTTGTTCGTTAGATATAGTGTGGCTTTTGGACTGGATTTGTTTGAAAATGGTTTAAAGTTATGGCTGTAAGATTATGAGGTCTCAAACAGACAATTCAAATTTAAAGTCCATCAATGTGCATTTTATGCGTGCCAGAAAAATTTAGAAAGCAACAATTGTGTGGAGTAGATAAAGCTTTGTGAATGAGGACTATAAAATGAGGAAAATTATGCATGTGCTGGTTAAACATGAGGAAATGCAGATGGCCATCTGTCTTGAAACTCACAGCTATGACTGTAGTCGAACAAAATGTGAGCAAATGGAAGGGAAAAAAGATATTCAAGCTATTGCAGACTGTACAAATAAACTGCAACTATCACTCACTACGTTTACATACATAGAGAAATCCAAGTGTGCTAAACAACCAAATTCAAATCATCTTTGTCCTAAACCCTGCTAGACCACTCTTGTCCCAGTCATACAGATAAATGAACCGAAGTGCAAACGGAGGCTACGAGGCATTCAGGTGATTGGAGGAAATTAGCATTAGCACTAAAACTTTGCAGCTATAATTGTTAATAAATTGATAAAATAGCTGGAAAGTTTTAATTACTAATAAACTCCCCCTTGAACTGCCACCTTATCGTGGTGGGGGAGGCTGCATCCCCGAATGATGCAAGGGGGTATGTTGCCCGGGGCATCATGGCAAACATGTCCTAGGTAACGGGTCAGACTAAGCAGTTCACAACACCCCAATGAATAGTCATACAACAAGGGCCGTGACATCACCCGGTATGGCGCAGGCGGGGCCCAACCCTGGAGCCAGGCCTGAGGATGGGTCTCGAATTCGAGTGCCTCGTGACCAGGCCTTTGCCCACAGGCCCAGCTAGGTTCAGCTAGGCTCAGCTTGAAAGGATGACGTGGGTCCGCCCTCCTGTGGGCTCACCACCTGTAGAGGGTTTCATAGGGTTCAGGTGCAAAGAGGACTGGGCAGCAGTCGGGGATGGGTGTCTCAAAGACCCAGTCCACGGACACAGCATCTGGCTGTGGCGATGTGGAACGTCACCTTGCTGAGGGGAAGGAGCCTGATCTCATGCGGGAGAGGTAGCGGCTAGATATAGTCAGGCTCACTTCCAAGCACAGCTTAGGTTCTGGTACCCAACTCCTCAAGAGGGCTTGGACTTTCCATTTTGCTGGCATTGCCCATGGGAAGAGCTGGCAAGCTGGTGTGGGCTTGCTTGTAGCCCCCCAGCTTTGCCTTCACTTGTTGGCGTTCACCCTGGTGAACGAGAGGGTCGCGTCCCTGTGCCTTCAGGTCAGGGGGTAGGTCTCTCACTGCTGTGTTGGCCTATGGGCCAAACAGCAGTGCTCTGGTTTAATTTTCACTTTAACGAAGCAAACCAAACCAAACCGACATGCATTCGGTGGGTGCTCAGTATAGAGGCTGTCGTTAGTCATTGCTGCTGCCTGCTGATCTATAATGAGTCTATTTTTTACCCCATGCACTTGAATGCCTCTCCTTGCCTGCACCTAAAGAAAATCGGACTACGTGGCTACAAGCAGTGAGTATCCAAGTACATAGCAGTTTCTCCACATGTGTTATTGGCATCTTTGTAAACCCCAGAACTATTATTGAGGTTTTGTGAATCATACATATTGAAAAAGACAAAGCCAGTTATCTGGTTTTCCAGGCATGCATGTAAATGTTGTGTATGTGCAAGAGATTTTTACCCCTAGTACCCCTTGTAACCCTTGTAGCCTCACCCTGCGTCCCTGCTCCACAGATCGGTAGGCGTGGCGGTACAGGCAGGAGAAAATGGCTCCTGGGGGCATCATCTCACTGGTCTCGTTCCAGCCGTGAGTGTGGCAGAGACGAGAAGCATCGCCCTGGCATTTCTTATACAGGATTGGGTCCAACCTGCGCAGAAGAGAAGAGGTGGAACATTGAACTCAGTTGGTGTTGTAAGTAAAAAAAAAAAAAAAATGCATTCACAGCTAATTATAGTCTACGGTTTTAATTCTGGGTTATTTGACATTAAGCATGACCACAATGTTGCCTTTTATTGCTAATCATAAGGAGGGTTCAAAAAAAAACTCAGATGGAACTTGGACTGATTTCTCTTGGGCTCTCTGTACAACAGGGCCATCTTCCTCATGGTCACTGCACAAGCACCGCGAAGCCGCCACCTCTGTGTGTGTATGTGCTGAGCTGAGAGGGAGAAAGGCGAGAGTAGCAGCTCACAGACCGGAGCGTGGCTCTTTGTTCCTGTGTTTTTGGTTTCTGACTGATACCTATGATCTGTGTTGAGGTGCAACTAAATAATTTATTGTGGTTAATTATTTTTTGAGTTAATGCAAAAAAAACATGTTAACATGCCCATCCTTAGTTACAATAAAACACAAAAGCAATTATTTTGGTCTAAATAAATTCCATCTCATCTGAATCGAACTTACTTCCAGTCTCTTGCGATGAAGTACTGCAGCTCCAGAAGCCTGTGCTCACACTCTTCCACCATCTTCTCCGTGTAGAGGTGCTCCATAAGGCATGACAGGATCCTACCAACAACATTCACATTATAAATCTATATTCCTGAGCTCTAGTGGTACAAAGTGCATTAGGACAGGGGGATGGGGGACTCACATGGGATCTCCGTTGCGAATGTGTTTACAGGCGGTCTGGATGACGGATTCGCATGCCTCGTTCAGAGCTCGGTCGATCCTGTAGTCTGCTCCGGGGTCCGCCTCTTGGATCAGGGTCTGGAGCTGTGAGGAAATAAGCCAAAAGACATTAGCCAAAAAATATCTTTAGAGTACTCCATCCCACTAGGGCTGGGCAATATGGTGATATGCCAAAAATGACATAAATCACTGCTGGTGAACTACACAGCAATATTTTGAATTGTCTACAATATTATGGTAAGAACTAAAAAAATACAATTGTGAGAATTTTAAAGGCAAAAAGAAGTTATTTTAATCCAATCTATGCTCTAAAAATATGTAAAAGTGCTTTTTACATAACCTGTTTATGGCACATTAACTTTACCATCTAGAAAGTTGGACTTCATAAAGCTGGTCACTTATGAGGCAAATTGGACAAACTGAATTTAAATACAAATCAATGTTTAGGAGCCTTTTGCCAAATAAACCTTACTAACTAGGGTTGCTATAGAAAACACTGAGTCTCATGCAGGATTTCTCCAGTCACCTGGCCTTTGAAAGTGCCTTCAGAACAGCCCTCCAGATGGTTCAGTGTAACACCATCTGTGACTGTGGGTCTGTTGTCTGTACCTTACAACTGCTGACTGCACTGTTAAACAGGCCAAGCATCTCGTTCAACATAAGATTCTTGTTTGAAACTGGGGAATGGCAATATGGCATAAAATTAAGAAGGTTTTACTTATGCGCACTTGGCAGCCTTATATTGCCTGAAAGGGTTTAGCTGCTTCCTGTCTTTCTGAGTTTTCACACCTCATTGTCCTCCTGTCAGTCAGAGCATGACTGAGGCTAGTCATGGGTTTTTCATGGGTTAGTTTTAAATTGTTCACAACTATTACAGCATTTCCAATTTTCGATCATTCTGAAACTCATGGATAGGAGCAGTGAGTGAGTTAAAGTAGACAGCTTGTGTGTGTTTGAACAGAGCTGCAGTGAATCACAATTAGGGCTGTGGTCGACGAAAGAAATTCTTGGTCGACTAAAGACATGTCCTGACAATGAATTGATAATTTAAGAAGTTTAGTCTATTAAACTATGAGCTCATTCTGCCTTTTTATACCAAAAAGTATAAAATCTTCAACTAGCTAACATTCAGCTGTTGTCTCATATAAAACCTTCATAATCTACATAAAATGATTTCTCAACTAATACACATTTTGGTTGGTTCCATAAACCAATTAATTGACTAAAGGCCTACAGCCCCAATCACAATAAAACAATCTCTCAAAATTGACAGATTTCTGATTCTCCCACATCCATTAGGAAACCCTGTTAAATTTATTGTAATGCCCAATTTATATGCATCTTCTCATCTAGAAATTATTACTTTCTTGTGTACGGTTTCATAATGTTTGGAAAAAGAAATACGTTTTTCAAAAAACAATCAAATCATTTAAGGAAAAAAAAAAAAATACTGGAACAAAGATTTTACATCCAGGGCCTAACCATTTGTTTTGCTATGCTGCTACTGTAGCTTTTACCTCCCTGGCTTTCCTTCAAGACTTAAACCTCAGTTTTTCCTCAATATTGATTGCTCCTGGCTCCAACTGACAGCAAAGGTTAAAGCTGTCCCAAATGCTGACTCACGGTTCTGACAGTTGGGGTCAATGGTTCCTACGAGTAGTGCCAATGCTGTTAATACTTCTACTACAATTACAACAACGGCTACTGCTTCCGCCAGTACTGCTTTGGGTGCTATTGCTATTAAAGCTACCAGTCTTATTGCGATTACACAAAATCTTTGACACAACGGAAGTCAATGACTATGACCCCAGTTGTTTAGGTTTAAACCAACTGATTTTCAGAACTGAAACTGGCAACCCAATTGAAAGATTCATGTGAAGCTCACCCTGCTGTCTGATTGAATAATCTTCTTGAGAATCAAAACACAAAAATTGTTCTTGTAATTAAGAAGAAAACATTACAGCTGTTACCTGTAAAAGTTTTACTTGATTTGAAAATGTTTACCTCGCACGTCGGAATACAAATGTAACCAACAGATTTTAAAATCTAAATTTTACATACAGTTCTTGTAAATGTTGTCCATCAAACAACAGATACTGCTGCTACTACGCCGACTACTACAGGCTACTACTGCTATAATCCCAATGGTAGTACTCACCGCTCTCTGACAGTTGGGGTCTATGGCACCCATGTCCCCGCGGCCCACCCTCATGAGGCAGTGCAGGGTGCGCCCTTTTCGGTGCAGCCCAGAGCAGTGGCCTTCAATCTCACTGCGGCAGTGAAGGACGATCTCTGGACTCAGAGAGAAATCCTCCATCAGCATCCTCCTGTAGTCCATCATCTCACCCTGGCACTCTCCGCTCACCACGCGACCTGTAACGACACGATGCACATGCACACATACACAAATCAATACAACAAGTCAAAGGTCTGGAGTACGAAGAGTAGGTGTAGAGTGAAGGTGAAATTCTCTTATTTTACCTTTGAATATTTCTTAGTAACAGTCTGAACAAAAGACGCTGTACAAGATTTTTACCATCTTAAAAATGTGGAAAACTGGAATAGTACATTTTAAACAATTTGCAATGGTCCATAATCATTCCTCACTTTCCTTAAACAATTTGCAGTGGTCCAAAATCATTGCTCACTGTCCTAACACATTCAGAGCATCCTAATTACTCACCATGATGAGTTTATAAGCATTTTTCACAACTTTCACAGAGTTTTGCTGTTACGGTAATGCATGCTAACAGCGTGTCAGCATTACTTCCTGTTTGATGATTAATGCTTCATAATTAGATGCAGACAATACACAACATTCTCATTTTGAACCCAAGAGCTGTTTTCACAATATATCTGTATACTGGGGCAAAATGTATTCACCTTTATAAAAAATCAGGTATATTTCGTTTAAAATAAAGTTTAACATTTACTTTTATATCCCTATACAGGGATGTGTCCTTTGTATTTGACCCATTTCTCAATGCCACTTGGGTAATCTGTCAGGAGCAGTGTCTGACTGCAGTGTAGTGTCCAGGGACACGTATCCAGATCTTGAGCAAGGTTTTGTTCAAGATTGTTAGATCATTAAACATCTTTAAGTTCCCCATTACTCCCCTTCTCAGTGTTTCCCGTTAACAAAAGAGACTATGGTGGCACCCCATCGTCAAATGTTGGCACCTATAGCCTAAGAAGCTAAAAAAAACAATATACATATGGACGTAACTATATCTAATCTATAGCTATTTGTGGATCAGTAGAGGCAATAAGAGACATTTATACACACAAAAAAATGTATTAAATAAACAATTCATATATGGATCGCTAGTGCCCCAATAGTATACATAGTATTCTAGTTGATGGTAGAAAGCAGAGGAAAGCCAAGCAGGCATGGGGAGAACATACAAACTGTCAATCATGCAACCCCCCCTAACTCCAAATTTAGACTGATCAAATGTTATGGGGGGTAATTACAAAATCAAGCAGGCTTTCCTCTTTAACACATCACCGTGAAATCAAATTGTACCCAAGCCTGGCACGTCTGTCTTAAACATCTTATGCCAAGTGTAATAGTTTACACTGTGTGGACTCCATAAATCAAAGTGTTAGCAGTGCTAACCGAGGGCCCTGTCAGATAAACCCTCCACCACATTAAAGCACTGGACAGTTTAGCCGCAAGCAACAGGGGCTGAAGGATGCAACTGCAATTTCTGACAAACATTGCAATGTATTTTTTTTTTTTTTATGAAATGAAGGCTCAATTCATTGAACAAACCTTTTTGATACCTAGTATCAGTCCAATTTGACAAAATATTTGAAAGAAACGTTTTGACCTAGCACAGATGTATAGTAAAAGTGGCTCTTAGGTCAAAAAAGGCTGCTGTGTGCCATCTACTGTCTGCATCTAAATATAAAGTGTCTTCTTGTCTGAGAATTAGGACGTGCACTGTTGTTTTTAGTAGCCTTTACTGCACCTTTAATAACTGCCACCATTCACATTGTAACTATTTAATTCCACTGTTGGGCCCCCACCTCTGTGCACAGCAGACTCCAGGCACAGCAGCAGATAGGAGAGACGTGCCTCTCGGGCTCGGGGCATGTTGGTGTCCACGCTGCAGCGGTACTTCCTCAGGTCAGATTTACACGACTTGGCCAGAGAATAGCTCACTTTGTAATCCTGAGCAATCAGCTTCTGCCGCGTCGTCAGCGCCTCCCGACACTGTGATCAGAGACATTACAGAATATGATCAGGTGTAAGCTATTCAGAACTGGTGACTGCTTCTATTTTATCACAATTAATTTACTCTTAGTGTCTTTATTTTCTTGAACAGGAAAATGAACTGTAAAAGGTTAAATCCACTCGGGTTTTGAGCCCTAAACTTAACATTATTAATCGTGATATAAAAATGTCACAAAAATAGTATATGGTCACAGGGATCAGATCACAACTTAATTTTTATAACCATATTTCCCAACCCTAAAGTCTGATTTGATGCACAACTGTCTAGACAAAAAAAAAAAAAGATTTAGATTTTTCTAGATTTTTTTTCTTTTCTAAAATTGTAGCTGTATGTAATAAAAGCTCTCTTCCAGCACATGACATGAGTTTGTGAATAGTCCAGATAATAATTATGTATATTAATTGATTATTAAATTTAATAATTGAAGGCCTAGTAAACATTTTAAAAGATGACAATAGAAAAATACATGACTGTACAATGTATTTTGTATGAAAAAGCGACTTACCCTCTCAGACATTGCATCCTCAAACTTGTGGTTAAACAGGCATTTGTAAACTCGTCCCTCCCCAGCCAGTGTCTAAAGAAATCAAGCCAAAGGGTGAAATTAGAAACTATGATGATTTGAATATATGTTTCAAAAATGTGTCAAAATAATAATGAAAATAAAAAACCTGCTATTACAATCACTGGCTTTGTTCGTATAGACAGTATAATCATTATCCGATTTCTGGATAATGACTAAAATGACAGGCAAACTGCAAAATCTGATGTGAGTAATCGTATGGAGACCATGACTGGAAAGACATTTGATGATTTTACTGTTTACTGGTCATTTTAATAGTCTCATAAATCAGAAAATCTGATAATTTGTTACGTAACTGCTAATATTATATAAACATACCACAAAGACAGTGAAATATTCCAAGCATTTGTACGTTTTATACCAACAAAATGAAATGATTGCATTTAGCAATTTAGCCATACTTACAAAAAACATTTAACTTTTGCATTATAGTCTCAACTGTCCCCCTCATCTTTAATACTCACATTCTCACAGAAGCGTTCGCGGTCCTCCCTGCAGGCGAAGTACAGGTATCGGTCCAGGTGGAAGTCGTCTGAGGAGAGCTCGGCCACTCTCATGATGGCCTTCTTACACTCGTCCTTTATGGCGTGAGCTCCAGGCTGCTCCTCTGCCTCCCTCACCAAGCCCTTCTCCAGACACGCGATCACCTCCCCCTGAGAGTGAACATCCTGGAGCAAAGGGAAAGGCGGTTAGGAGAATTTCAGCATATGGAAACTTGGGAAGTCATTGTTATGATAAAAGAAGAGGACATCTGGGGTGCAGCAGGTGAACTCAGATAACCAGAAGAGAATATACAACAGTGAAGTTTAGTTATTCAAGTTCATATGCTACACTATTCAAAATGTATTCAAAGCATGTCTTGTCCCAGTACATATATTTTGTATTTAGCAGCTTGAGGTCAATATAAGTCCGCTGTCTGCATTATGAAGCGTTTTATTTTCCGATAATCAGGAAATTTATCGTTAAGGCAAAACTGGTCTCTCAGATTTGTGAAAAGCGTTTATAAAGTAATCCTTTGCTATAATGTGGCTTATTTACACTGTAATTACAGATTGATAAATATACACTGTCCCCATCAGATATGACATTTAAATAAAGTCCTAATACAATGTTAAGATATTTATTTGAAATTTTATAAATGTGTGTCCTGACTCCTGATCCAGTAAACTGAAAATTTACTCTTTGTCTCCTTAGTCAATAAAAAAACTAAACAAAACTAAAAAAACAACCAAAACTTATTTTTGGGGCTGACTGACGAACTTGGCTCCCAATCACCAACTCATTCATTCATAAGCAATGTGGATAAAGTGTTTTGCCAAAAGACATCACAACATTATTCACTGGTTGAAGGGATTAAACCTATAACCTTCAAGCTGCTGGGTGAACACTAACCAACCTGCACAAGACTAATTCCCAGACAAGCACCAAGCTAATCTACTGTACAAGAACAACTCCAGCTCAACAATTCTTTATTTGTAGTTTAATTTCCAAAGTTGGACAGAATAATAAAAGTTGTATTTGCACTGAGCTCTGCACTTCCTTCTCTCATTTGTAGGAGGATTTTGTGTGGTGAGGTCCGACACTTTGCATCGCCCTCCAAGTTAAAATTAGCCACAACATGGTCAGCCTAATCTGCACTTGAGCGGCTCTGGCTCCCTCAACATGTCGCTGTGACCAATTCCTGATAATGAAAGTCTCGTCTCACAAATAAACAGTTAGCTCTGAGCTCCTCTTGTGCTGATGTGATATCTTATTATAAATGCATGTCTAATAGGCTCACAGGCTTCAGCTGGGCGCCGCAGTAAGGGACACATTTAAAAGCACATCGATTTGCTTTGCTGCCTGATAGACCACTGTCACTTTTGACTCACATTCAATATCGTTTACTATGTGTGCAGTAGGTTCAAAGAGCTGCTTCAGATGGTGATGTGTTGAATTAACAAAAGTACTGAAAATCCTAATCAATACTAAAACTAGTATCAAAATTACATACTGATTTAAGCAAGTATTGATATCACATTCACATGACAGAAATTAACCTTTCCTGAATAGCTTTAGAATGATCTTGACCTGTATCAGAAAACATAAACCCATATAGACTAGTATATGGCATGTATATGTACCACTATGGCACCTATCTGGATAACTGAGGGATTTCACAGATAATTGACCGCATGATAATATAAAAGAAGGTACTACGACTTATGATATTGAAAAATCATCTTATTGTAATATCAGTATTTAGTATTGAGTCTATTCCCTAGTGTAAATCAGTGTGGTCATGATATTAAAATTACAAACTTGATTTTGATAGTAACAATAACAATTTTCATTCCTGGTGTTTTTTCAGTCAATGAAACTATACTATATCCAAAATGTGTCTTGCTGTAGCCAACAATTTCAGTATGTCCTTATATAATAACACTCAATAGTATTAAAGTTCACAAATTGATTTTCCATTTGATTGTGTAAACATACAACCATTGCTGTTACATTTCCACTGCAACACCCTAGTCTGTTTAAAAACATGTGATGCACTGAGGACAAACTGGTAATGACTGAGGCAGTTTACAAAAAATGCCTTTGATTCAACATCAGGGAATATTTCTATATAAAGCTCACTGTGTCTCAAAGCTAATACTTTTTCATTTTATTTTTTTTATTAAAACATAAAATAGAAAACAAAATTAAAAGTAAAGACTATCCAATTTTATGCAAATTATTTCAGTTTCTGGAGTTAACCGAATTATTTTTTATGCCTCAACATTAGCATTAGCATTGTAAATGGTAAATGGTAAATGGTCACATCTTTATATAGCGCTTTTCCACCTTCAAGGCACTCAAAGCGCTTTACAACAAGGAACCAGTCACCCATCCACACACACATTCATACACCAGTTGTACGCAGACACTGGGGGCGCGGTGGGTTAAGTGTCTTGCCCAAGGACACAGCGACAGCATTCATCTGTGAGGGCTGGATTTGCACCGCCAACCTTCGAGTCAGTGGATCTAACCACTCAACCAATGATGTTTATGTAGAGAGCGGGATTTGAACCGCCAACCTTCAGATCAGTGGACAAACACTCAACCTACTGAGCTACTGTCGCCCCATTGTGATAAAGACCCATCTTTATAAAGACAGAAGTGTCCTTGGGTGAAGTATTAACCCCATTTGTGAAGTATTTAACGTGTTGTCAGTGACACCCACCCACAATTCGCTGTCTTCTGCGTTATCTTTAAGTATTTATTAATTTTGGTGTGACTCAGCAAAAACTCCACAGGTTTATGATTGGACAGGAGGTAGTGACGACAGAAAGCTAGCCATTTACCGTTGTGCACAGAGCCAACTGACAGTTATGGTATGCAAATGGTTTGAGGATTAAACCAGTGATTGGTAATTTATAACTTAGACTTTTGTGTAGCTGCCGATATTGAACAGGCCAGCAACTCTGAACAATGTGCTACGCTGTCACATTTTGCTAATTCAATTCCAAAACGCTATTACACCTTAGGCAGTGTGGGGGAAAGTCATCTACAAGACACAGACTCTTTAGCTACGTGTGAAAAACAGGTTGTCCATAGTCAGTGATTACCCACACGTGAACAGATGCTAGTCTCCAGGATAGCCAGTGAAGATGTTTTATAATGAGGACATGTGTTACTGGAATTATTACAGAGATGAGGCAGTGCATGACCAGTTTAGAGGCAGCACCACTAATGAGACACCTCCAGTAATGCTGATGTTCTGCTGAATATTAATCATTTGGATAAAAAAATCGGATGTATTTTAGGAGTTCAACTTAAAACATTATGAGAACACACATCGCGTAGTACTGTTAACATGTATGACTACTATCTATGGTGCTGATGATACTACATGTGTCACTTACACTACTGCATTATGTCATTGCACAAAAATTATGTCTTTC
The DNA here is from genome assembly GCA_019594935.1 of Periophthalmus modestus. Classification (NCBI taxonomy): domain Eukaryota; kingdom Metazoa; phylum Chordata; class Actinopteri; order Gobiiformes; family Gobiidae; genus Periophthalmus; species Periophthalmus modestus. Next base: position 18,256,200 of record JAIEZT010001390.1, on the reverse strand, counting down.
ATATTCAGAATTTTTTTTTTTCTTTTGTTGCTACAGTCAACAAGCCACACATGCTTTATGTCAGATGTCCTTCCAGAGACAATACTGTGGCCGGAATAGGGATTGGGGTGTTTTCCTTCAGAGTATTTTCAGTATGTGGCAGCCTACTGAGATTCTGGTGTCGGGTTGTTTAGTCAGCCAATAGGACCTACTAATATTTCAGTGGTCTAGTTGCATGTAGTTTTTGCATTGGCCAAATTAGTCTTGCGTTTCTTATGCAGTATTCAATAACCTATTTTCTACATTCAACATTTATCCCCAAAGTCAATTTGACAAACAACATCCTTGGTTTGCTTAAGTTTAAAGGTGAACTAGGAAACTTTTCTGGTAGGTGTTTGCAACAAAAACGCTTATAATTGAATAAACACAAGATGCGTTTTATGCCACACACTGAAACATTGCAGGCAAACAATAAAATCTCCATGGAGATAAGCATCAGAAAAAAATATATTAAATTAGCACCATTTGAAATGATCTAGCCACTACAACAGCAAACTGAAAATTCCACCAAGTAACTACAAAAGGACCTCCATCCCGCCCTTCTAATCTATAGTACTGGCATGTCACCTTCTCTCCAGTGCTGATGGAGCCACAGCGCAGGGAGTTGATGTCGTCTTTGCATTTGTCCATGAAGCCGCAGATTAGCCGGAAGTCACTGAAGATGATACTGGTCATTTTGTGGATGTACTGGTTGCACTGGTAGTCGCTGATGTTGCCGCGGTGATCCACCAAACAGGAAACCAGGTAGCCCTTCCCCAACTCCTCCGCCGCACATTCTTTGATCTGAAGTATATAAAAATAAGTGTTTTAGATAGTGTTTTGCAGTCATGGATTAGATTTCTGGACAGAGGGAAGTTTCTGTGTGGAGTTTGCATGTTCTCCCTGTGGCTGAGTGGATGGTTACTATGCTCAGTTTTATGCCAATACTACCTCAATCAAAAACATCCAGAGCAAGCTAATCCTCCAGCAAGATCCTCCGCCTCATCAAACCCAAGGTCAAGGTCTGGCTTATAAATGAAATATTTTTTTTAAAATCAAGAATTCCCTGATGAAAAATAATTTATTTTGCTTCTCTTAAAAAGTTTGCTAAATTGCACCCAAACATGCCAACTGCTAAAGTTATACCACATAAATAGAAGACGTTAAATGGCCCGGTTTATAATGAATGCTGGTAAGTCCATGACAAATAACTTCTTTTGAGCTGTTGACAGCAAATTTAAAAAGCCAAAAGAATCATATTTGTACGTCTGGAATGTGTTGCATTATATAAAAGGAGAAAAAAAAATTGTTAAAGAATAATGAATACTTTTTTGCAGCAAATTCTCATAAATGGGCCAATCAGAGTACTGTATTCTGAATACTGCATGTTTTACTGTATTTTAAATACCACCAAATGAAAGAGTAACACTTCCTGAACAGTTACTCAAATGTAGTATACTGAATAGGTATTTTCGGTACATATATTCAGTTACTTCCCAACACTGCTTATTACTCCTGTTCTTATGTCATTTGGTTTAGCCTTTGCTGTGCAAGTAATAATTAGACTTACCTCAGTGATCGTGCTCTTGCAAACTTCCACAGCGACAGACTCAAACTTGGGGTCAGTGGTCAGGTTCAGCTTGTAGTTCCACAACAACTGCACAGAAAGCACACAAAATATAAACTATAATGAAACACAACTAATGTTAATAATGATACAAATACATTTTCCCTATTCTCATATAACTGGTAGAATTGTAATTGTAATGAAGATACTTACATGGTTGCACTCTGCAGAAATCTCAGTTTCCTGAAAGACAAAGAAATAATTAGTTTAAAGGAAACAGCACAGATTGACACTACTATGGAAAAAGTTCATATTCAACCATGATAATTAGTCCACAGTTTTCAAACTTTTCACAATGCATTTTTTTGCTCTCCAAGTAAGTACATGTTATATTTAGATGCCCATTTTACCGTTTATGGTTTTGAAAATGCTACATTTACCGAAAACAGGATAATAACATGTTTTCCAAGTTTTACTTTCGTTTTTTGATGTTTTGAATCTCTCCTTTGCACTCGATGCTCCCCCTTCATCGCATCAGGTTTATGAGGTTGTTGTGGATAGTTTTGTTTCATGTTTTTGTATATTTATGGAGGATTGTCGTGGGGGAGCATGGACAACGTAGACTTGTGGGTTGAGCATTGGACAGAATCTTACAGGGCCTGGGAGAGATCAGTAAATTATTGAAACATGCATGGATGACATCTAAACCTCTTCAGGCATAGAGCAAGGTTATAACATGGTATTATTTTAGTTGCATAATACCCCTTCTTTAATGTAATAGTAAACAACAACAATATTAAATACAAAATCAACTGAATATTTTGAGATTCAAAATTGTCAAAAACATTATATGGAAGGGTGTGCAACTATAAATATCCAAAATTTGTGTAAAATAAATTATATAAAGTGCACCATTATAAAAGTACACTGCAATTGCTCACACAAACAAAAGAAAACAAGTGGGTTTCAAATTAAGCCATTGCCTGGTCATTTCGTCCTCTGAGTCACCACTAATAGGAGACACGCATCCACACCTCCCACAATGCACTGGGCTGACCCACATTTTGGCAGGTGTTTGGGTAAGTGGCCACAGAGGAGGAGCAGGCTGAAGTTTGGACAGATTTGGTGGCTCTTTTCTGGGTTGACCTGAATTGACCCTTCCAAAGTCTGTGCAACAATTTAAACACAGAAAAAAACCCAAATCACTGTAGTATCCTCATGACAGCTATAACTGTGTCTGCGTGCGTGTCCGCGTGTGTGTCAACCCAGGAGAGCAGATGGCAGAGCGTCTGACAGTGCACCACATGGCAGCCACAGGAGCAGAGGAGTGGCTCAGGCTATTTACAACTCAACTAACACAGTAGTGACACTATTGTTCCCCATGTGCGCACACGCAAACACAGAGGAGAGAAAGGAGGTTTCCATATACTGGGGAAGGCCCTGGAACTGGGTCAAATAAACTTAAATGTGTGGGGTTGGAATGGGCTCTTTTTATGAATCCATTTTACAATCAAAGAAAGCAATTATTGTTGTCCCAGTGATATTTTCCATAGGATAATATGAGCATTTCCACACCAGTAGACATAAATTATTGATGTAGATTGTGCACCAACTAATTGTCTCACAAGATTCTTTTTATTCTTTGAAATAGCAGAACCCAAATTATTGAAGCTGATGAGTTCATATATCTTTTCACTATGCATATTTGACCCCACAGGCCATGCACTATGAAATAGGATTGCAAGAAATACATTTGGTTACCAAACTTAAAAATGATACAATTTGGTAGAGAAACTTTCCCTATATTGAACCACTCCTGTTCAAATGAGGGCTTATACAGTCTCATACACAATTTAGTTCAAAAAGTCAAGATTCAGAATATACCCAGAATGCTATATAGTCCTTTAAGCTTTACCTAGAACTCCTGAACTCTTCTCCAAACCTTTAACTGCCTCAGGATCAGCCAATCCATCTTTGCATCAGATTGTTAACACAAGAAGTTGAAATCCATTATAACTGACCAAAACAGATGCCAGCCCCTGCCAGCCCCTGCCAGCCCCTGCCAGCCCCTGCCTGATGGCCGGCCCCTGCCTGATGGCCGGCCCCTGCCTGATGGCCGGCCCCTGCCTGATGGCCGGCCCCTGCCTGATGGCCGGCCCCTGCCTGCCCCTGCCTGCCCCCGCTTGCCCCTGCCAGGCCGTACCACAAGAACCAAACCACAGTGACAAAAGAGAGACAGATGTTCAAACAGCACAGATCTAACTCAGAGCTGGACAACTGGAGTGAACAGAAATAAAAGTGGCTTCTCAAAAATGTGTCCGGACCACACCACCCACTCAGCCAGGCCAATGCTGAGGATGCTCCAGCCTCCAGTCTGCAGTGGTTCTGTTAGCGCTGGCTCCAATTATAAAACAAACAGTCTATATCCTGCCAGAGCAGGATATAGACTGCCAGAGTTCTAGTGAAATTAATCTGTAATGTGGGTATACTTGTCACACAGATTTGACAGGACATTCTATTAAATTAGCACTACTCCAGTAAATTTCAATCTGACTGTCATAAACTATAACAAATTAAGTTAAGATAATAATGCAGTTGATAAAATAATCCTCCCCAATTATGATTTCTTAAAATGTGTATCTCAAAAGGAAAACTAACTTTATTACTATATGAATACACAATTCTCCAATAATTTAACAAGAGTGAGTCTAGTCACTGGTCTCAAAATTGAGATGGACATGACTGACAGGATTAGGCAATTAGGGACAAACATGGTCCGTGTATATGTTTGCTGACAAGAAAAAACTGCAAAAACATTGCAAATTTCTGTGGAATCAATGAACAAACAAAGCAATAAAATCTGAGGTGAGACAAATTTAGTTCAAAATGATGAGTGACCTTTATTTGACATGTGTCACTGAAATAATCAAATCTGATTGGACAGTCGCGTTTGAACCTGGCTCAAGATGTAACGGAGGGAGTGGTGACCAGACTGATATATCGCTCTAAAGAGCTAGCATTCTAATCTGTTTTTTTTGTTTTTTTTTTCTATTTACTAAAATACTGTCAAACAAACAAAAACATTTTTATTAAAAAATCTTCTTGGGGATGTTCAGTAAATAAATGTGTACTTGAACAGCCCTAGTTCTTCTTAATTTTAATTGTGAATAAAACATTGAGATGAATTTTTGGTCTCGTCTTAGCCCTCCTGTTTAGTCCCACAGCTTTCACTGAGCAGCACACAACAGTGACTCATGGGGCGGACCTCAGCAAAGACAAAGCAGCTGTTTATGAGAAGGCCAAAAAAAACATCACGCTGATAGTATTTCCGATTAATAGCCTTCAGTGAAAGATATAAATATTTTGTACAGCAACCGGAGAAAGCTCGCATGCATAAGTACATGCTCCCATATATGCTTGGAATTAGTTAGATGTCACAATTACGATTATACAACCCAGAAAAGCAATGGTTGTACAAATGAGCTACACAGGCACACAGGGTACGTTTTCAGACCCATATCACCCATATCAGAACTTACCTCCATTATTTAGTGCAGTGTTCTACATAATAAACAGTAATTTATCAGGGAAAAATGTAGACATCACCATTACCAATATGAGAAATACTATACCTATCAAATCTATGCAAAAGCACTTTTTATTATCACTGTATTCTACTCATTTATTGGATTATATGTTATGTTGATGAGTGTCCAAAAAGTAAATAAGGGCTGACAACAAAAATACCCTAATAAGCTCAAAGTAATACAATGCCAATTTGAAAAACTAAATTGAGACCAGGCAAATTGCAACTATGTTTTTCCCCATGGCTTTAAACAACTGGAAGAACTTTTCATTTTAAATTATGGAGACCAACAATTTGCTAATTTTTACAGCAATTTCCCCCCAAAAAATAAATGCTTACTCATTTGCCAATTAGCTGATTACAATATCAAATGAGCTAAAAACAGCCTCACTGCCCAGTTGTTTTACAATTCAGAAAGAGGGAATCCACTCATGCCTCCCCCACAAAAATCCAGCATTTTGAATTTGAAAATGACTGCTCTTTTGTTTACTGCCTCCTCAGCTTGCTGCCTGAGAAGAAGCCAGCCATCAAGAGCTCTGTTGGGACTAATAAGTGCAGTTAATTTAAACATTATCAACTTCTCTCCTGGCGTTGTCTTGAGGAAGCTAGCACACGGAGGAGCTATAATTGGTTAGTGGGTGAGAAGAGATACACAGGCAAATGACATGAGGAGAGAAAGAGAGGAGACAGAGAAAGAGAGATGGAATAAAAGAAAAACCTAAATCTTGAGGAGGGGAGCTGTAATGGGGAACATACCAGTGGTGTACCCGTGGTATTACTGTCATTCATGAAAGTGTGAGATAGGGCTGTAGAATATTTTTCATTGTAAGGGTACTCCTAACTATACTTTATGGCTTGTTACAATTTGACAGTCCTTGATAGAACTTGATAGAATCTTAAGCTTGTTGTCTTGTATTTATTTATCATGACATACATGTGTCATTATTTTACTTTGTTTATTGTAAATTGTAATATTTAAATAAAACTAAAATCTAACAAAAACATGTCTATATACTTCCTGTTCAAAACAGCACAGCTGATAATAATTCTCTGCTGCTGGCCTCACCTCTTGTGGCACTTCAAAGGAAATATAGAAGATTTTCATTGATGGTGTCCGTCTGTTGCAGCCTTACAGCGTACACAATGCAAAGAGTTTTCTAACCAACTAATCTACCTATTATTCGTTTGATGAAGAGAGCCCATGATGACTGGGATTTTTTAAATACATTTACTCCAGATGAGGACATCATGATCAAGTAAACTTTCAGACAAAAGAGGTTTTCATTAAAAACACAGTCCAGAGATACAAACCCCTGCCATAGCTTCAAATGCAGGATAATACAGAATTACTCAAACATGCACGAATCACACTAAATGCTAGTTAACTGCTTGTTAATGATGATAGGAAACATTTTAACATGGTTAAAAGGTCATAAATCAAGGGTTATTTTCCAATAATTAATCTGGATGGTTATTTCAACACCTACAGTATTTTGAATCACTCATCTCTGCCTGAATACAGTTTTTAGTTTTGAATAAAACAAACGCACCCGTTTCTCATGAAAAGCTTACAGTTTCAATCTTAACCATCTTCAGTATTGCAGCATTTCATTATTAGCATATCTTGGTAAAGTATGGTTTCCTATAAATAAAGAGCCTAGTCAGGGTAGAGACAGCTCTTATGGCGACTGCTGGTTTTGAAACACTTAACTTCAACAAAAGACAAAATACCAACCATTCAAAACACATCACTGTTACATGTTAGGTCTGTGTAGTCTTATAGGAGGCAGTCATTAACAGGAGTTACTTAAAAGCACTGTACCTGATTTTTATCATTTTAAACAGGATTCGTTTTTGTAGTTCTGTCTGCAGTCCAAAAGTATCCTTCACTTAGCACCTAGCATCCCAATTATTCACCACAATAAATGTATAAGCACTTTCCCCAACTTTCAGAGGCCAGAGCACAGTTTTTCTGTCACAGTTAGCATGCAAGCAGCATCCTTACTTGCTTATTTGTTTGCAGAAGATAAAAAGCTTTTATAATTAGATGCAGAAAGCACACAGCGATCTCATTTTGAACCCAAGAGTTGCTTTTACAATACATCTGTACAAAGTTTACTGTATTACAAAACAAAAATACAGCATCTTTCATATTCCAATTTTACTGGCATTGTCAACGTTAACTGTATTTCTACAGCACATTTACAACAAGAGCAGCTGCCCAAAGTGTTTCACATGCCCAATAAATGGTAAAAAAAAACAACTGTTGCAGAACATGCATTAAAGGTACATATGTAAAAAATAATACAAATGTACATCTGAAATCAAAAGATCAATCAAAAGATTGATAGATTACAATCTAAACTTTGGTCTGTCTCAATAAGGCGAACACATTTTAATCGACAGGTTTGTGGTCAATTCTGTGGCAGTAAGAGCATGTGGCACTGAAGAGGAGTCACCTCTCTCTCATTTAGGTGAAAGCACTGCGTCAGGGCCACAGCACGTCTCTTTATCTCCTCATGTGTCCTTGTGTTTTGACTTAAATCTAAACAATTAAAAGTCCAGTCTCTCCCTCTACCTCTGTGTGAGGTGCCGCACACACTGACGCCGCTCACCCTCCCCCTATTGAATCAGTCGCTGCTCCTCACTTTCTCTCCTCTGGTGCTTCTTATCATTATAATCCAAGTTATGGAAAGTACACCCTTTATGAGTGAAAATTGCGGCCTAATTTAGCGCAAGGGCATCACATGCATTTCTGCCAATAGCAGTAGCATGTGTGTGCACGTTTTATGCTTTTAGGCTTAATATACTGTACAAACTAATACCAAACTTTACATCTGGATTTCTCCAGAATTATTGGTCCTATCAACACAAAATTAAACCTGTAGTGAGATGGAAGAAGATCGAAGAACAATAAATATGGGAGCATTTTTTTTTGTTCCCATATCACCCAACCCAAATTAAAAGCTAAAGCAAAGAAAAGAGTGTCAAGAGCAGATTTAAAAGACTCTAGAGAGGGAGCAGCTCTGCAGAGTTAAACTGTGGGGTAAGCCACAGCAAAGGCCCTATCACCTCACGTTTAATAAAAGCTGGTTTTCTGACTTCACTAATCTGGCTCAATCAGGTTTACAGCGGCCAAGCCTTTTAAGCATTTAAAAACAAACAGCAGAATCTTAAAATCACTCCTAAATATGACAGGGAGCCAATGGAGGGAGGTCAGCACAGGAGTAATGTGATCTCGCCTTCTTGTCCCTTTCAGCAAGCATGCAGCAGCATTTTGAATCTGCTGTAGGCGTTTTACAGAGGATTGGTCCAGCCCACAGTACAGCGAGTTGCAATAGTCTAGTCTAGTCTAGACGATATAAACAAGTGACTGACTCGTTCAAAGTAACTGACTGAAAAGGTAAGCCTTTACTTAAGATTCTTTATGTAGACACTTAAGCAAAATGTGAATGAAATCAGAGGCAGGTTTCAGGGGTAAATATATTTGCACGTCATCAGCATTGGAATGAAATGTTATATTATGTTTTTAAGAATGGAGCCATTGCATGATTTGACCTCGGCACTTGTCACAACAACAAGGTTGAATTTTACATAATTTTCTTTAGACATGTTAATGAAATGTCACATAACCAAATCTTCAATACAGTACTGGCTCCTGTCCCTCATTTCCAAAGGAACTAAACACTAAATCTACAACTACATTATCGACCGTTCCTGTTCATTTTAGTGCAAACTAGGTAAAAGCATGGATAGCCGTTATACCAATCACACTGTTCCCTTTACCTCTACCCCGCCCCTACTTCTCTCTCTCACTCTCTTCTTTAATCCACAGGCACTGCCCAGTTTAGCAGCTCTATTTGAAATGTGGTTGTGGGTGGAATTTAGTCCCATTTTAAGAATACAACATCACATATTAGAATCTAAAAACAACCGATATTTTTATGTATTCCCCTTGTAAAGCCCATGTCATCTGCCGTCCATGAAGCCTGTTGGGTGGATATGGTGATGTAAGAACAGAGCCAACTCGTGGTTTAATAGCCCTGTGACACAGACATAATTAAAGAATCATTTGTGAGCAGCGCTTTCTTCTTCCTGCCCGACCATGACGTGTGCAGACAGCGGAGGGATAATGGACGCCATCACAGCACAGCCTCACTTTGGCCTTTTCAAAAACCGCATTAAAGCCAAGACAATGTTTGTTAGGGAGAGGAAGCTTCTCTATGTTCAGATGTTATTTTTAGATTTATCGTCAATAGCATATGATGAGATTTGCATGGTTGTCGGCCTTTAGTCGTTTACCTGCAGTTTGGAATGTTGACGTCACCTGCTTGTCTCCATGGTGATAGCCCAGTATAATGCCATACTTGTAACATTTTAGGCAAAGCTATAACATCTCCACAGAGACAAGGTGGTGGTGCACCAGTCAGTTCATACACCCATCCATCCATCAATCCATTTTCTTCTGCTTATCAGGGCCCAGGTCGCAGGGGCAACAGTCTAAGCAGGGACCCCCAGACTTCCCTCACCTTAGACACGTCCTCCAGCTCCTCAGGTGGGATCCCCAAGGCGTTCCCAGGCCAGCCAAGAGACATAGTCCCTCCAGCATGTCCTGGGTCTTCCCCAAGGCCTCCTTCCGGTGGGACATGCCCAGAACACCTCCTTACAGAGACATCCAGGGGGCATCCTGAACAGATGGTTTAGCCACCTGAGCTGGCTCCTCCCGATGTGGAGGAGCAGTGGCTCTACTTCGAGCAGCTCCTCCTGTGTGCCCGAACAATCTTTACGGGAGTGCACAGCCATCCTGCGGAGGAAACTCATTTCGACTGCTTGTATCCGCAATCTTGTCCTTTAAGATCATTACACAAAGCTCATGACCATAGGTGAGGGTAGGACTGTAGAGTGACCAGTAAATCGAGAGCTTTTCCTTTTGACTCAGCTCCTTCTTTACCACGACAGTCCGACACAGCGACTGCATCACTGTCAATCTCCCGCTCAACCCTTCCCTAACTCGTGAACAAGACCCTGAGATACTTGAACTCCTCCACTTGAGGCAAGGCCCCAGTGCCTGCTGCAGGTCCTGGTTTGATGAAGCCATCAGCACAACATCATCAGCAAACAGCAGAGATGAGATTCTGTTGTTCCTGAACCGGCCCCTGGCTGCACCTAGAAATTCTGTCCATAAATACAATGAACAGAACTGGTTACAAAGGGCAGCCCTGGCAGAGTCCAACATCCACTGGGAACAGGTCTGACTTACTGCCAGCCTTGTAAACACAGCTCCTGCTTCGGTCATACAGGGATCGGACAGCCCGTAGCAAGGAGCTCCAGACCCCATACTCCAGGAGCACCCCAAAGGACACCAAGAGGGACACGGTTGAATGCCTTCTCCAGATTCACAAAACAGATGTAGACTGGTTGGGTAAACTCCCATGAGCCCTCGAGGACCTGATGGAGAGTGTAGAGCTGGTCCGCCACCGTGTTCCGCCACCGTGTTCCGCCACCGTGTTCCGCCACCGTGTTCCGCCACCGTGTTCCGCCACCGTGTTCCGCCACCGTGTTCCGCCACCAGGACAAAAACCACACTGATCCTCCTGAATCCGAGAAAGAGTTCATACATATTCTAACAAATAACTAATGCTATATGAGACAAGTGAACATCATAAGTGTTTCAAGGCCTATAAATAAGATTGCTTTACATAACTGAACAGCCAATTAGCACAGCTGTGTGATACAAGGAATATTAAGTGCTTATTTTTTTAATGTAGAGTATATCCAGAGGAAGGCTTCACATCTGCAGATGGATGGCCACTTTAAACGGCACAAAAATAAAGATAGAATAAGAGACGAGGAACAAGGTAATGACTTAACAACTTAATCCATGTTTTGTTCAATCTTTGACTCAGAAACTTGATTATTTCTGATTATTTGAAGAGACAATTGTCATCCATCATAATCAACAGTAACCAGATAAGTGACAGGGGTAAACAAACATGATGTGCTGTAATTAAGTAATAAGAGCTCCTTCCATCCTCAGTGGGTTTATAAGCAGGATCACATCGCTTATGTCCTTGGAGGTCGAGACAATACGGAAAAATATGTACTACAGGCTGTTTAAACTGCAATGCCAAAAAGAAAGAAGACAAATATATTCAGTTTATCATTTCAAATAAATGCAGTTTGGTTAATTATGATACTAGATTAATAGGGTATTTAATTATTAGATTAGATTTTTTTTTTCAGAAAAGAGACCTAAAATTGTTCAGAAAGTTAGGTAAGTTTGTGTTCGTTAATCAGTTAACATGTCAAACTTGCCCACAAATGCTATGGTTCTGAAAGATTTTAAAATATGCTTTAAAACAGATTTTACAGAAACTGATGTATTGCAATTAGGCTTGTCAAAAGTATAAAAAATTAAAACTGGTATCAAAACTAGACGCTCGTTTGAGCAAGTATTGATACGATCCTAAAAAAGTCATATTCACAGGACAGAAATGAACCTTTCCTGAATAGCTTGGAAAGATCTAGAGCCTTATTAGAACAAGTACCTAGACTAGTATACACCCATGAACTACTTCAGAACCTACCAGGATGGCTGAGGGATTACACAGATATAAGGCCACATGGTGATATAAAATTAGTACTAAGGTTTAATGTTGAAAATCACATTCTATTGAATAAATCTGAACTGGTATTGAGTATGAAGTCTATTCCTTAGTGGAATTTTATCACCATGAAAACACTAATAGCCGGTATGGAGGCAAGTCACATTCAACAAACACTATACGTGCCTATGCTTTCGGTTGTGTCGATGTAGTGAGTGTCAGTTTGATTCCTCTGTGCACACATAACAGAGAACAGCTAACCTCAGACAATGCAGAGGGCTGTCAGAATGGGCCTGTCCCAAGTGTCTGCAGCCTCCTCCCTCTGGACCTCCTGCTCCACGTACACAAAACCACACACAAATATGCTGCCATTCTAAAACAAGTAACCCAACATCACCTTCCAACAAGAGTGACAGCTGAGCCGCTCCAAAATCCACCCAAGAAGCATTAAGAATAGTTTAGCTTAGGGCTGCAAGAGTAAAGGCCCCGTACCTAATGTCTTTCCATGTATTTCAATAAAATTTGTCTCAGTACAGATATATTGTATAAGTAGGTTAAAATGTATCCACTGTGTGCTGTCTGCATCCATTTATAAAGTGTTTTATGGTATGATAATCAGAAAGAGTGCCATTAGTATGCTAGCTGTTGTTAGCTTTACTCACTAAAATTTGTGAAAGGCGCTTAAAATTCATCGCTTTGAATAATTGGGATGCTCGAAATGCATAAGGTAAGTGAGGAATAGCTTTGGACTGCTGCAAACAATTTAAAATTGTTGTTTTCAATGGACACAATTAACCAATAGCAAACGCTACAATTTAGTATGGTAATTTGCTCCACAAACAACACAGTATTCTGTTTTATTCTGCATAAAAACTGCTAAACCTGTAGTTTAAATCTGTACAAACATGTAATGAAATCTGATACTTGTTTGTCAGTTCAACTCCACACAACAATGCGCTTTTTCTAGTTAATACAATATGAAACTAGAACTCATTGGGAAACAAAGCAGAGGCAGAAAGCATTATGTGTCCAACATAATAGGCCAGCCAACAGAGCTGTGTCACATTTTTATGGCACCTTCATAAAAGAAAACTGTTGTGTATGCAATAGAAACTCCAGGTTAAACAGTTTCACCAATATTTCAAACCAAGAGATTTGCACTTCCTCTGACATTTTCTCATTTGTTCCATAAGTTATTCTAACTGAAGCTTGAACGAGAGAGTGATATATAGGCTGGCCGACATTTGCGCCCTCTCCACCCTCAGAAGAACCCAAAAGCCTACAATTGAAAATATGAACTTAAGGCCATCATAAAATCGTCACTCATAAAAGAAAACTCCCTGTCACATGTCCTGTCTACAATACAAAAGGACAACAGTCTGACATTTGGAGATGTGGCTTCAGCTCTCATGCTGCTTTGGCATTCAAATATTCAGATCAAATCAGCCGCAACAAGGAAACGGATAAGAGACGCAGATTAGCATTAACAGCCCACAAGGAAACTGCTTGTAGCTGAATATAAACAGTAAAGGGGCTGTACCTGATTTGCTTTCATAACCGGAGTCAGAATCAGAAGACTTTTATTGCTATTGTCAGTGACCACAGCTCATAACCTAGGAACTTACTTAGGTGATACATAACATAAAACACTGAATAAGTACAAATAAGGGCATGCATGAAGTTAAAAAAGATGTGTTTAAAAATAAAGTAAAACTGTTTGCTGTGTGCATCTAATCATAAAGCATTGTCATTTTTACCTGGAAGTGTGCTGTTCGCATGTTAGTTGTTGTTGGCATTACCGCTCTGGCCTTTGAAAATTGTGAAAAACAAACTGAAAATAAACTCTAAAAAAATGGGATAAACTGCACTGTTTTTCCACATTTAAGACTGTAAAAATCAGATATGAAAAGATATGATATGATATGAAATACCAATTGCCGTTCAAGCAGTCATTTAAAGATCAATTCAAAAACAGGAATGGTGTGTTTTTCTTTTTCAGAACCTCAGAAAATTCTAGTTCAAATATGTAACTAGTTCCTCTTTATATCAGTGAATTGTTGCATTATATCTTTCTGTATAACACGTGGTTCAGATCTTGTGACCATTGCAGCTGATCACAAACTGACCTGATCTTCATGACACTGGTTGCATAAACTTGTGAGCTTATAGACACAATATAACAATAGAAATATATCATAAATAGTACTAGTTTAACCAATCCAAAATTTGAAAGCCAAGCATATCCATGTCATGTCATTTTATGAAAGATTCAATATTACGTGGTTGTAAAAAGAAAATCTGATACTAATAATTACTAAAACTTGTATCTAAGCTAGATAATTTGAGCAGGTACAACAGAGAGACTGCACAGATATAAGACCGCATGGTAATATAAAAGAAAGTACTGTATTTTCCAGACTTTAAGTTGCATTTTTTTTCATAGTTTCACCAGGGGTGCGACTTATATGTGAAATTATTAAAACATTTAATTTCAGAACTTCGTTACCATCACAATGACAACTGCGTGAGGGCACTCTAGGCTTGTGTATGACAGCCACGTGGAAGTGGACGCAGCGCTTCATCTACTTCCGGAGTTGACGGAGTTTAGAAGCGATACCAAGGATGAAGAATTGAATGGATTTAGTGATTTGGAGTGAGATTGAGACTTGTTAGCTTGTTTTTTTATGCTTTAGTTATCTGAATAACTATTAATATCTTACGTTAACATAACAGACAGTTATTCAGTTCATTGTCTATGCTCCATGTAGCTGAATAAATATACCAGTAGATGTGTTACATTAACGTGCTGTACTGCTATTCAGCCTGTTGTTGTTAAAGATATAATGTCTGTTCTTGGTCTCGGATTTGTAAAATAAATTTCCCCCAAAAAATGCAACTTATAGTCCAGTGCAACCTACATAGTTTTTTTCTTCATTATTATACATTTTTTCCACTGGTGCGACTTATACTCATACGCATACTTATATGGATAGACATATAGCCCGAAAAATACTGTTATTCAGCTGTAAAAACTGCTGTAAACCTGATCTGACTGCCACCTACTCAAAACTGGATTCCTCAGTTAAATAACCGATTGAAGATCTGGAAATTATATTGATTGTAAGGTATTTTCTGACATTCAAAGACCAGAGCAAAGGAGGGAGGAGGCAGCTTAGCTCAAGTGAAACGTATGACTCAAAGGATTTACATTGATCTCAGACATCAATGTGCAGTTAAAAAGTTTTGACCTCTTAAAGAATTACCTGCTGATGTGGATGATCTCACAAAATCAATAGATTATCAAATTGCACTTGATGTTTTACAGCAGAAGAGGAGAAAAGGTGAACAATCTAAAGCTTCTAATGGCTAAACTCTGTAACAAAGTCTCTGTAAAAGACTTTGTCCTCATGCATGCTCCTGCATTGTAGGTCTATTATAATGCAGAGTTTCAAAGGAGCATGGAGAAACCAACAAAAAGAGAGCTGATGTTAAAAACTTTATGACCAATCACCTTAAAATGGATGATGCATCACTAAAAAACGTTAGCTTTGTTAGAGTTCATCACACTGACAACAAACGCAAATGAGGGAGACCTATTGTTGCACAATTCATGGATCCAAAAAGCAAATCCAAAGTGATGGAGTGTGGTAAAGAACTCAAAAGGAACAACTTTCTCCATCAGTGAGCAGTTTCCCCTGGGGATTCTTAAGCGAAGATGTATCTAGCTGTGTGTGGCTGTGTGTGTGGCTGTGTGTGTGGCTGTGTGTGTGGCTGTGTGTGTGGCTGTGTGTGTGGCTGTGTGTGTGGCTGTGTGTTTATGTGTGTGTTTATGTGTGTGTTTATGTGTGAAGTCCCCTGCTGAATCTACAAAATCTACTCTTTCCACTAATAATTCCTTAGGTACTCTGAGATGATTATTCTGGGTAATTTATCAAAAATTATTGATTTTAATATTCACAATTTTAGGCAAATTAGACCATCACTGTCAGAAAATGCAGCTAAATGTTTCTCCACAGCATGATTTTATCTCACAGTGAATACTGCATTACTAACTGGTCAGTGACAAGCATGACAACCATAAAAGCAATAGAATCACTTTTTTAAAAAAGCTTTAAAAATAGTTGATAGAAAATCTTTATCTTTTCATCATTGTCTAATACTTCAGAAATATAATATTTTAAGTTTTGCAGATTTTAACAATAACCTAACCTACTAGAGTCGGTCCCAACTCAACAGTTTTATTAGGCTGACAAAATTAGTTCAGACAGAATTCAATTCATCCCTTTTGTTGATCAAGCTTGTAATAATTTTTTTTGTGAATTTCTAAAGGTTGTTGATAACACACACACAGGAAGACAATTTAAGTCAAGGGCAGACTCCTGCCTTGGATTAACATTGAACTATTAAACCTTTATAGACAAAGAGACTCGGCATGGAAGAAATATCATTTATCAAAAGACTCTTCTTATCATGACAGTTAAGAAACATTTGTATAACCAAAACACAAAATGCTGAAGCAAATCAGTCCAAGGACTGTCTAACCTCAGATATGAATAATACTAAAAAGTTCTCGAACATATTAAACACACTTCAACTTCACACAATCAAAAAAATAACTAATTTCCTAAAAGTCAGCAATGAAATCGTCAAGGATCCCTTGGACATTGTATTTAGTAATTTCTCTGAACTAGCGGCTGTTTTCCATTCAGATACTTATCATGCCAAATTCTACAACTTGTACCACACCACTCCCATGGAAATGTGCTTAAGTTACTTCTCTGTTCAAAAGCAATGATCCTTGCAACATGGGTAACTACAGACCTATTTCTATTATTAACAGTGTTTAAAAATATTGTTTTCAAAAAAATTTACATCAGCTACCCCAATATATTAATCATTTCAATAATCTATCTCCCCGCCAGTCAGGCTTCAGGCCAAACTTTTCTACAGCAAGTGCTCTTTTAACATTCTCAAATTATATTTTTTCTTCTTTTGATACAAATATGCAAAGTGCTGCCATATTTGTTGATCTAACCAAAGCATTTGATCTGGTAGAGCAACATCTTCTTCTTCTTAATAAAATGTCTTCCATCGGGCTGTCCAAATAATCAGTCCTTTGGTTTAAATGTTACTTCCACCATAGATACAAATATGTTTCCTATCCTATACCTTGGCTCAAAAGTAACCATACTTGACAATTATACATTATAGATCTCATAGGAATTCTAGGAGATGGAGAAGTTGTTACATACATTTATTCATGTGTGATGACTTCGGAGACTAATGTTGAAAATAATTACACCCATTTTGAATGTATGCTAGTCAAAATATAGGTAATGTAGACCACCCAATGCTCCAGCTGAATCTACAAAATATACTCTTTTCACTATTAATTCCTTGGGCACTCAAACTGGGATGATTATTCTGACTGATTTGGCTGGCTGAGTCGACAAAGGTTTCAACAATGGTCATCTGGACACAGTTTTTGAAATCAAGATGTTTGGGCTCCCATCCACATGTGATCAACGTTGAAACTTTCTCTACACTGACCCACTCCTGGACAAATGAGGGATTATACCATCTCGTTTGAAAACATGAAATAGCAAAGGTACAGTGAGTAAAAGCAATTATAAAAACCTGAATGCATAATTACAACTTTCTAGTAGTTTAAAATTAAAATCTATAAATCTATATTCAAAAATCTAAATTCAAATATAACACCAGCAGAGGTTATGGCTTTTAAAAACACAGAGGAGCAATGTCAGCTAAGGGATAGTGAGTAATAAATATGTAGGAGCAATGAAAAATGGCTAAAATGAAACTATTGTACAACTGCAGGCAAGTTCTAATGATGGTTCAAAGTTGCAAAAGTCTTCCAATCTACACTTTTCATGGATTTTCTTGTAAATCCACTAAAACAGGCATAGTCATTTTTGGCAATACCACCCATCCCTAGTGAGACATTTACCTGCCCATCCAATATTGCCCAAATACTACTTCTTCTGCTTTATTTGGCATCAATTTGTCACCTCCAAGACCCAGTGACACCAAAAGTACAGGTTCGGTCAATTCGGGTAAGAAAAGTGAGAAATGAGTAATTCACCAAGCCCAGTCTTTGCACAGTCGTGAGGTGAAAGCATGACACAACATCGGCTGGGAAACGCTCCATCGGCTGGGAAACACTCCACTGTGCAGCAAAAAGAGTCTAGATAAAGCTTTCTTAAACTCATTTATCTGCAGCATGGGGAACAACAACAGACAGGATGAGTCAACATGGTGAATTCAATGCCAAGCTAACGAGGGTGGAGGAGCTAGAAGTTTTTGTAATTATTGTTAAACTGGACTTTTTGGAGAAATTTGCCTTGTGTAATTTTCAGATTTAGATCATAATTTTATCTTGTGTTAAAGGGCTAAGATGTCTACGAATAGACTCGATATTCAGTATAGACTCCTCGATGATAATTAAAAATACTCTTTAGATGACAGAATGTAATTTTCATCATAAAATCGTAGTTTCTTTTATATTCCCATGCAATCTTATATCTGTGCAATCCCTCACTGGTCCAGGTAGGTTCCATAGCGGTCCATAAGTGTATACTAGTCCATGTGGTCTTACACTTTTTCTTATATAGCTCAAGGTGATTTAAAAGCTATTCAGGAAAGGTTCATTTATGTCCTGTAAATGTGATTTTTTTAGTATCGATAATTGTTCAAATGAGTATCTAGTTTCAATGCTAGTTTTAATATCGATTAGTATCTGATTTTTGATACTTTTGCCAACCCTACAACATTCTATAATTCCTATAGTTTAAAATTAAGATGAAGGACAGGTCCGAAGTACTGCGTCTATACACGTGAAACAAAAACTAAATAAAGAAAAGTGAAATTATTTTTTCACAATAGCCTTAGAAAGTGGCGCCATTGTTCACCTCCAAAGATGTGATTGTTGTCAGTTGAAAGAACTTTAAGCCGTAAGATTAAAATTGCAGGTTTGTGAGGTTAATCCTAAACAAATATTGCTGAAGTTCAACATTTGTGGACCATAAGTTATTTCTAAAAACGGTAAGTCTCCCATAGTTTTAAATAGCCCTCTGCCCTCCATCTGTAACTATAACATCATAAATCTCTAGAATGTGAATGTAACCTATTGAAAATGCCTTGTTCAACTCTGCAGTAAAATAACAACAAGGTACAATACTAAACCGCTTATTGCAAAGTCCTGATTTTATGTACAAAAATTGAGACAAGATTCATACATAGTCAATGTCACTGTCGATTGGAAGAACAGACTTGCATTGCTATTTCTGTTTCAAAAATGTTCTGTGCTTTAAAACTTTTCATCTCTTCATAATTATTCTAAATCGTGTTGTAAATCTATGTTGTGGGTAAAATCACTCATAGTTCAAATTAATCAGCTTCTTAAAGTGACAGTACGTTACATTTTGATTTAAAATTTTATAAAAAGATCAAATGAGTGTGCATGTCCCAGATATAATGTATTTATTAATTTATATTTCATCTTTATTTAACCTGGAACAAAATCCCCTTGAGATTAAAAACCTAATTTCCAAGGTAGTCCTAACAAATAGACAGCAACTACATAGTTACAAAATACATACAAATAACAATCAAATTACATCATTAGGAAAAACAAGTGCACATTATTGTTTATGTGTCCTCCATATCCAGGTTTAGGCACTGGCAACCCAGGTTCATTTGTGACGGTATTATCTTTTTTAGTACGAACACAGATTACATACGGTTCCTTTAAAATGTTCACTCTAATGTGGTTGTTACTAGGTAAAGACATTGCTGTGTTTTGTTGATGTCAGGTCAAACTAGAAAGAAATAGCTTTTTATTATAAATTATGCATTGGGAAAATAAAGAAGTATAAATAAGTTGCACACGTTTGAAAATGAAGGTCCATATTACGCTATTTTCTGATCCATGTTATAATGTTGTTTCCTCATCACAAACAGACCTGGAGTTGTGTTTTGTTTCATTCACACATGTTTAACACACAAATGCTGATTTTTAGGCTGGGTTCTTCTCTTAAACTAAAAACATTCTGTTCCACCTTGCCATGTCATGTGGTAAAACAGGAAGTGCTCCACTGTGTTTTTAAACTCCATACAGCTTCACTAGAATCATTTGGGCGATTTCAGCCCTGGAATTTCCAACCTCTATGAACTAAAGGTAAAAACGTAGTTGTTGATGTGAAAACTACCACTTCATGACATCACAAGGTGGAACAGATCACAGAGCTTTTGAGATGTAGACAAACTAATAATAAAAGGTCCAAAGTTATTCCTAACTTACCTTATTGTGGTGAATAATTAGGATGATTAGAATGCATGAGTTTATAAGCGCTTTTTTTTGCAGCTCAAATCTTATAGTACATGTAAAAAAATACCTTATGACTAGATACAAACAAACTAAGTGTTTTACGTTGTAATGGATTAAAAAAGGAAACACAAACTTGACTTTTTAGGGCAATGGTCAACCATGTGAGACCTCTTTAAGAACTATACGAGATTAAACTGTGTTTGAAGTTACATACATCACTTTCTATTTTTGTCCACAAATTCATCTCCAGACCCAAGCACCTCTGATGAACCATAACCAGGATGACGTCATTATTTATTGATCAGTCTCCTGTTAAAAGGATTTCTGGTTTGAAAATCCTGCTCACATGCAATGCCATTTGGTTAGCTCTGTTCATAACACAACATCATTTGAACTGGACATTAGTTTAACACTCACATCTACTGATCATTCTTTACCAGGCTGACGTAAACAGTCTTATCTGTAGACACGATAATAAGTCAGTAATACAAGAACAATAGTAGGAATGATGAAAAAGCCACATCAACGCCAATGCATTAGCTCCAAAAATCAATCCTTTAATTTTTTAAAATCTGACAACCAATAGATGGGTGCTACTAAGAAAACGTAAATGGTTAACAATATGAATCTCAGTTTTCATTAAAATGTTAATAATTGACCAAAGATTCCACAGTCAGTTTAGCACTAGCATAAATTCTCAAAACTATAAAGTCTCTCTTCGTATCTGACCTTAACTGCTCTCTCAAGACCTCAAGCCACTGCATGCAAAAACAAATATTTATACAGAGAAAATTCAACATTTACCACAAAATTCCAGTTAATTTGCTCATGTCTTCTTTCTGCTAAGGTCTATTTAAATACTTTTAATCCCTGAAAAATAATTAGTCAACTATTAATTCAAACTTTTATCGATACTTGAAGGCTCTTAACCCACACTCGTATTGACCATTCGTTTACACTGGTAACGCAAATCAGAAACCCATGTGAGGCTCATTCTGAGTTCTGACTGGATAACCATCTTGAAAACCAAAACACCAAAATATGGCAAACAACTTGTTCATCATGTCCAGTGTTTTTGTAATTAATCATAAGATCAACATTGTAATTATCAGTAAAAACTATATTTAATTTCCACATGTCTGAAATTTTTAATCAAAATCTTTCATATGCTTCCTGTAAATATAGGCTCAGTTTTGCAGGTTGGTATAAAAATACATTGGTCAGACTTTGTATTCTCCCAGAATGCTTTGCTTTTGTTTAGCAGCATCACTCGTGTTTGAAAGCTGAGACACTTCTGGATCAGACGTGACCTGAAATACTTGAGTATAAAGGCATAAAGACCACTAAGGCCGTTTATATTTGCAATGTCAAGTATTACAATTATACCGCTCTATGCAACTGTAAATTGAAATGTCTAGATTATAAGATTAAGTTGAAACTGCTTTATGGTGTTACATTAAAGCGCATATATTATGATTACAACGAGGTTTGAGTGTTACTCCTATTTCTATAGAAACATGATGCAGCTTTTTCACACTATACTTTGGGTCAGTCAATCCAGACTTCAGTATAAGGCTAAGGTGTGAAGAGCTAGAAATTCAAATAAGAGACAGCTAAAAGAAGTAGTTGTTTTGTGAAAAAGACTGGATGCCAATTTTTACTTTAAGAGTTGAATTCTGCAGAGATTTTTGCTCAAGTTTGAACATTTCTGTGTTAGCATTCCCTACAGTTGTTTTTCAGTATTAATTAAATGAACCCAGCCTTAATAAACTGATTCTAATTTGACAGAGTTTTTTCTGCTCTGAGGCTACAACACCTAATAGTCTGTTTGAAGTTAAGGAAGGAAAAAAAATAATAATAATGAATAATGAAAATGAACTTGGTTGAGAACTAGCATATATACACAGCCTAGTGGGCTATGCCTTTTTCCAAATTGTCTTTTTCTCTGTCGAGTTATAATGAATACAGTGCTAATTAGGGCTGAACTTTTTGGAAAATAATTACACAAAATTTATAAATATTGTGAATAAGCCAAATTTCTGAGAAAAAAAGAGTGAAATAACTGAAGAATTGAAGAATCACACGAATCACGCAACATATCTGTAAATCTCTAAACTACATAAGTGGTTAAGCCTAGGTGTTATATTTAGGCATAAACATTTCAGTCTTTGTGGACGACATAATCTCTTAAATAATAGCCATTTTTATGCTTTGATGATGGTGATTATTCATATTACAATTTCAATTTGTTATTCAACCCTCGATCATTTCTCCAAATTGTCCGTTTATTACTACTGTATTGGTTCACAGTGATCAGTCCTCATCGGCCTCCTGCTGTGCTGTCCAAACATGCCCAGACGAGACACTTTCCTACACCACACTCTAATCTGGCCTGTGCTCCAGACTCTAAGCACCTCTCCCTGGGGACAGTGCCTCTTTTTGGAGATAAAATGGATTCACTCTGGCCTAAATTGCCACTAGCTTTGGGCCAGTGGTGTCAAACTCACTTTCACTGATAGCTGCAACAGAACGAGTGAATCAGATCTAGAACAAAGATATTCACTGCTCTGTCTGAATGAACCGCTTGCTTATAGCCCAACTACATACCATTTGCAAAACGGTAACTCAATTGTGGGCGTTAGACATTATGTTAAATAATAGGTTACGTAGTTGGGGATCATTACATTTTACAAGCTTAAAGGAAAGCTTTAATTATCACTTAGGTAAGCAGTTTCAGGGCTAAGGAGATACAATAACACCCTCAATCAGGAAGTATTTAAAGTGACACAGAAGAAGTTGGGTTCATATGACATGATCACAACATTTAGAGTGCCAAAGAGCAGATGTGTTCACCTGTGGGCATTTTTTTTACAATGGCAACCTCAAACTAGGGTTATCAAAAGAATCAAAAAGGTATGAAAGTGTCAAAAAAAAAAAAAAAAAAAGACCATAAGGCATAATAAACTACTATTTTGTGTTAAAAATTACAATATTTCTTTAAAAAAAGAAAAGAAAAAAAAGCTTTGAAAATGATCATTTGGGTATCAAAATCTGTATCAAGTACAGAGTCTTCTGTAGTTTCAAAATCCTATTTGATATTTTAATACCGTGACAACACTATCTCAAACACATGATAGTTG
Source organism: Periophthalmus modestus (assembly GCA_019594935.1). Lineage (NCBI taxonomy): Eukaryota > Metazoa > Chordata > Actinopteri > Gobiiformes > Gobiidae > Periophthalmus > Periophthalmus modestus. Next base: position 18,232,937 of record JAIEZT010001390.1, on the reverse strand, counting down.
AAATTCAAAAGGACTTTAAGTTTGTGGAGCCAATTCTCAACAAATAATGAGGTTAAACTTTTGTGGATGGAATCTGGATTTTGCCCTTAGAGTTATATAGGCCCCGGCCTGCCCTCTAAAATTATGATCAGTTATGATGTTTTGCACAGTTAAAAATAACAAAGATACACAGATGGAAATCACAATCAGGAAGTTGTAGCGTTTATAACTGCCTCTGTGTATTCAAACTTTTAGTCCAGTACAAAATAACTGATCTGTATCAGTACAGTCAAAGCCTATGTTGGCTTTCCAATGTTGTCTATTGTGACATTATTTACATGTATCATACCAAAATGGGATATATTTCACTAACCAACAATCACAAACAATACCAAATAAAAAGCAGAAAATGTACAGAAGAAATCTGGATTGGGCCTCATATGCTGGTCGTCTGGCAGTCTGAGGTCACTTTTAGCCCCGACTTAGTCCCATGTAATTTTTAGCATTTTTATACAGACGCATGCCCCAGCTATGTCCTGAATTTGGGCCACGTTGTAGTAACAGTAATAGCAGTAGCAGCAGTAACAGTAGTTTCACACATTGCTTTGTCCTGTTCGTTTATCACTAGCAATGATCTGATTTGGATTTTTTTGAGCCGATATCAATATCTGATATTTGTCATGCTGTTGTGGCTGATAACTGATATTTGCTGATACAGATATTAAACGTTTAAAACCCAAATTCATATTTTCATTCATAAGTCTGTTCAAAAAGACAAATTTGATGCACTGAGGACAGATTGTTAATGACACATGGGCACAGAGAAAATATATTGGTGCCAAATATCAGCAATATTTTCATTATCAGACCAATACTGATCTGTGGGGGGAAAAAAATCTCTCATGTCACCGATATTGCTGATGAACCTTTCCTCTTTATCACTATAATATCTCTTTTAGCAGTTTATAAGATGCAAACACAGTTCCTACTGCGTATAAGGCTCCAGTAAAACTCATTTTTCTGGTCTTGTTGTTGCTGTTAACCAAATGGGAAACACTGGGAAATGAAACAACTAGACCACATGACAGCTTAAAGTTTAAAGAAGCGTAGGTCTGTAACAGTCTGTTATACAGTCAGCAACCATTCACTTGAGTTAACTACTTGTAATGCTAGGGTTCACAGCAAGAAATTATAGTGTAATTACAACACAGCGCAAATCCAAGAAGAACCCAGGGGAAGGTCGAAATCTGGCAAGAAGAACATCCAGCCAATAATGTTACCAAGGAAAACTATAGTCGTTACAGCTGTTGGTAACCTTAATATAACCCCACTTCTTTCTTATTGACAAAGGCCAAACAGCTATGTCAGGCTCATTGTGGTGAAACGCAACACTGGTATGTCCAAGCACAGAGGCTGCACTGTACAGACACAACACAATACATGGTTGATACAAATCAGTATACAGTAAAAGACGCAATTTTACTTATTTAACTATAATAATGTGGGACTATTCTCAACAAAACAAAAATGGTAAAACAGCCACAACAACAGATTATGTGATTAATAATGCACTGGCAAATTGTATGGTTTACTGCTTTGTATCCATCATATACATTTAGATTAATTTATTAAGCGCAAAGCAATAGATCATGGTATGGCTTCAGGTTTGTCAAACTACATAATGATAGGGCAATTATAACAGGTTTGACCATAACTTGTGACTTGTGTTAATAGTTAAACAGTATGCACTAGGTCATAAAAGAAGTCTAAGCAATATGCCACATGTATTCAGTTTAGTCTTGGTGTGTAGTCTATGTAACCTGGTTGGTGATTAGTCCAATGCTGCCCTAACCCTAGTCCTAATCCTCACCCTATGGAGCATGGAACAATCAAAACAGGCTGCTCCAGCATGTAGCTTGTTTCAAGAGCCTGAAGCTAGTAGATAGAAACTTAAGTATTGAATGTGCAGAAGTCTACTAAGGTCCAGGTCTGAGTACATGCCATGAGTCGTAGGATACCGAGTTGTGTTTAATTCCATTGTCTCAGTCCTTTCATCAGTGGCTATTTATGCGTAATGTAAGAAGTGAGACACCATCGATCAAGGTTTTACAAAAAATATTTCCCATTGATAGGCTGCAACTAAGCCGAAAGAAACACTGTCCTGTATAGCATACAACTATGTGGTTTCTGTCATTAAAATGAACGCGTTTCTTAGCAGGAGAGTGCCAAACATTTAAAAATATGAAATAGTTGAGGGGTGTTTGGTGTGACGTCCTCTCAGTGCACGGGCTAGCGCAGAGCTAGCGGTTAGCTGCGTTTGTGTTGAGGCACACCCTGCGTATTTTCTAAAAAAACACAAATCATTTTTACTCATTTACCTCTTTCTTGTCCTGTAGGCACTCCAGCACCGACAGATTATTATTCCAGGAATTCTTGGGGCAAAGCCGGGTCAGATCGTCCCTGCACACCGCCTCCTCAGCCAACTTCCAGCCGGTAGAGCGCCTCCGAGGCAGCGAGGCCCCGGCTCCCAGGTTCCTTTCCCCGGCTCCCGGGTTAACAGCGGGCGGCACGGGGCCTCCTGGTGGATTCGGGACGTTGTCGTCTTTAGCGTTCAGTTTGTTGTTTTCGGCCCGGTTCGGATGCACACAGGAGAAGATGCACATCAAAAGCAGAAGCAGAGGAACACGTATACAGTCCGCCATCTTCACAGAGCCAGAGCCTGCCGCTGCATTCACGAGCTGTCGGAAAAGTGGGATTCAGGAGGAGTTCCCTGGAGATGGCAGTGGGGCTCATCCATATTCATGAGCTGAGGTGCGTTTACTTGCTTTATCCCATGCGTTTGTGTCTGTCTGCTTGACAGGTGCAAAAATGTCATCAGTAAAGTCTTATCTAATCTAGTATTTTTGGGAATCGGTCAATAGAATTTTTTTATTATCTAGGCCTATTCTAAAATAAAAAAAAATAAGAATGAGAATGAAACAACATTTTTTGTTACATTTTCTATTTGTCTATTAACTCAAGTTTACATAATCAGTTCTGTAAATGTGTTGTGATAGTTCAAATAAGTGATGTACATGTGACTGCAGAAATATGCCACCCAGGTAGGGTGACTAGATTTTCAAAATTCAAAACTGAAACACACCCGGGTTGGGATGGTTGGCAAAAATCAATTTGCTTGTAACATTGTCCATTCTTCACTCACTTGTGGGTCAATAAATAATCTGAGAGACGTTTGTTAGTGCAACAAACAACACATTTTAGCTATACAAATGGCAATATATTCACCTCTTTACTGTTTGTGGGGATCAAATTGGTCAAAAATGGGGACATGTGGGATATTTTTTGTATTAAACTGGGTCAAATCAGTGATTTTGAATAAACTTGCTGGGACATGGGACACGGCTAAAAACTGGGACTGTCCCGGGTAAATAGATACATCTGGTCACCCTAAAGAGGCCTGTTACCCTACCACAGCTGTCTACAATATGACTTCATATTAAAGTAGAATCATTTCATTTCTGAGAGTACTTGCAGCCGCGCTATCTATTAGATTAATATGAATATGTTTTATCTAAACAAGAACAAACATGGCAAACAGCTGAAGAGCACACTGAAGGCTAAAGTGTAATTGCTATTATCAGTGTGTCATCTGATCTGAGTAACCTCCTAAAGCAGAAATCCTGTTCTGCAGCCTATCATTGTCTGTTGTGCTTTGCCATCACATTGTTATAGAGTTGTATTAACAGACAAGTGTAGTGAAATGAAGCCAGAAATGAAATGTTAATAAAGAATTCACAGTTAATAAGTTATCTAAAGTGATGTTTGGATATTTGTACATGGCATGCTGTGGTTTTTGATGGTATGAACTATTAAGATGGTGTATGGAGGGTTTGAAGATATACAGTAGACTTACACTAACTATAGTAAAACTCAGGTAAAAGTATCTTGTAGTTCTATAACTCCAGTCATTTATACCAGATGTTACAGTGACCCATGGGATAAACCCAGGGGGTGTTTGTACATGGTTGGGTTCTCAGTTAAAGTTAAACAGAAGTTAACAGTCAGTGCTTGAGCAGAGACGTTTGCTTGGACTCTAAAGAACAAACTCAAACACAGGCTGAATAAGTCTATGTGCTTAGGCTTTGGGCTCTGAACAGGAATAATTAAGTGAATGTGCACTCTATAGTGAGACTATACAAATCAATGTTTGGGCAATGGAGATATCTTTGGAGACTTCAGAAATAACAGAAAGAAAAAAATATTGATGGCTTGATTACTTGACACCATTACTTAAAAATTTGCTTTATGTGAACAGTTTATTAAAAGACCCATATTAATTTATTTTGTGATCTATATTATATGCTGTTTCCTCATCAGAAACATACTCAGAGTTGTATTTTGTTTCATTCACACATACAAATTCTTAATATTTAGGCTGTTCTTCTCTCAAACTGAAAACACAAGAGAGATCTGGTTGGAGATCTCTACCAGGAGGACCCTCGTGTGATATCTCCATTCACAGGTAACTAAAAGTAAATAGGGACTTGGATGGCTTTCAATGTAACGTTAGAAAAGTTGACATTGTTTTACACTAAAGATAAGCCCAAACCCTTCTCCTAACCTTAACCATTGCAGACTTGTACATCTAATATGCCGTTTTTGATTGTCGTCACTCTAAAGAATCTGAAATTAGCTTTATTACCTTTAATAAACTAAGGCAACAAGTGATAGAAAGTTGTATTTAAATAGTTTCTAAAGTAAACTTAATGAAAAATAGTGAGGGACATGTGGGTGGAGGTGCATTCTGATAGAAGTCTGCAGGGTAGGGTCCTCTGGGTGGAGGTCTGCAGCCAGACTCTCTTGGAAAATACACCACTTACTTGTGATGTCATGATGACCAGATACAGGAAGTGTTCCACTGTTTTTAAAACCCCATACACCTTTACTAAAATCATTTTGATAACTTCCGCCTTAGAATTTCTAAGCTCTACTAAACAAACAGTAAAAAATAGCAGTTAACTTGAAAACTACCACAGCATGTCATCATAAGGTGGAACAGAGCATTCTGAACTTTGGAGATGTAGATAGCCAAATAATCCAGGGCTATTCAAACATGTGTGAATGAATCAGAACAAACATTTTAACATAACTGACTTGCAAGAGTCAATTTTGCGTAATACAGGACCTTTAAACTAGTTAACCAGTTAATTCTGTCCATAGACAAGTGCAATTTCTCCTAATTTAACTAACTTTATAACAGTCAGCTAAAAAACTAGATTGCACGTTGTTTGGGACAAACTTAACATTATAAGAGAATTTCCTGTTGCTATATATAACTTCAGTTCTCATGTTATTTAATTTAACAAAAGCAAAACAATACACAAGGTCTTGATAAAAATAACCCATAATTTTATTAACATTCAAGTTGTACACAAACACGTCTGTATAAAACACATATATATTTACAGACAACTTCCACCGAAAGCAGGAAGTGGTTACATCGGTGGCGGTCAATTGGCACTTGGTTTTCAACCAGGAGCAAAGCTTAAAGTATATAAGAAACATACATAGTCATAGTTTTGTGGCAGTGAAAATCTATTAAAATAAAATACAGTAGTAGTCTTCCATGTGACATTTGTTTGGAAAATCGTATTACCAAAGTCAAAATACAGCATTTTTTTTAACGGTGTTGGATTGTAGTTGCCTTTGCAGTATCCATCTTGTTACATATAACAATCTTTGGTAACTAAATCAACATTGTCACAACACAGCCAAGTTTAAATGCCATTTCACAAAACTTTCAGAAGTAAAAAGTGAAAAACAAGACTACATTTTAACCAGGGTTGCACGACTTTGGTTTTAAAAAAAAAAAAAAAAAAAAAAAAAGTTTTTTTTCTGTATTATGATTAGATTTGCAATTTGTTTAAGTAGGATTCTGTTCATAGTGCACACTGTAAACAGCTCCAGGAGCATTAACATTTGAGAGAAGAGCGATATTAACTAATTTTGTGATCTAAACAATTGCAGTCTTTGCGATTTGAAAATTGATTTGATTTATTTGTGATACTGTGCAGTCCTAATTTCAACACTAGGAACATTACGTTTAGAGAAGATGTAATTTTGATATGTCCACGCAGTGTAAATAAGAATTATAAGTGGTACAAAGTCACTCCATCCCAAACACAGTAAATCTCATTATGAATGTTGTAGTTATAACAGAGCTCAAATGTGACCGCCCACTCCCCGGTTACGGAAGCAACTTTCTCCTTCATTTTTCCCATAGGTCTGGATGAGATAGGTCTGAGATGCTCAGGGCTAATCAGCTACATTGCAACTGAATATTAGTTACCACATAGCAGGTTAGCCTCCATGATGCCTTTGAACTGTTAATATTGGAATTTTTCAAAAAGTTAACGGAAAAATTGTATGTGAAAAAATTGTACTTTTGGAACTGGAAGTGGGCGGGACTATTGAGCTCCATTGGATTTCAATCAACGCAGGATCCAAATATACAGTTTTCACTTTCAAAAGTGTAAAAGATTGATTGGTTCAAACACAGTAGGTCCCCATGTAAACCAGCTACCCTTTTTGCCAGTTACAAGCCTGGAAAAAGTTCCACAGAATGGCATTACACTTAACTGCCTTGCAATTATTAAGTACCGTTCATACAAAAAAAACTGCATTCTTACTGTGACTGGGATCCTCTCTTCACAGATCTGACTAACTTTGCTTGGTTGTGCCCCCTACTCATCTTCATGAAAGTAAATAATGCCATGCTGTGGAACATTCAAGGCAAAGCAATAATATACACCAAGAGAAGCAGTTAGCAGAAAAGTTAGATAGTCCACCTTTAATATGTAGGCAATGAATCTGAATCTAGTATCTCTGCTCCTGGTTGAAGAATTGGAAATAAGTAAACCCAAGGCAAAACCTTTAGCAGCATCCGTTATTCCTCCACAATTTGGAGTTTGGGAATGTGTCCATTTTACTCCCACTTGTACAACTTGAGCATCTTCTCTGTGAGCGATGCCAAAAAGTGTTCTCCGTTCACAGAGAAAGGGCTAATGTCCAGGACAGGGAGGTCCGCTGGGAGCTTCTGGAGCAAAACGCCACTGCCAGCATCCCACACCTGAAGGAGAGGAGAGGGACAGTTCAAAAGTTATACACACTGGTTAAGTTTGCTACGAGGAACGAATGAATAGTACTGAATGGCACTATACTGTATATTTTTGTAGAGTGTACGTGTCGGATAGCGAGGTTAGCAGCACAAAAAGCTTAGTTCATTGGATTTATTGGAATAATTAAAAAGAAAAGGGGATACTGTTCTGACTAACAAAATGGATCTACAACCCTGCTGTTTTTTTTTTAAATATATACTTTTGTTATTTATCCTATGTTGTAAAATTACTTGAATAAAAATAAAGAAACAAGAAAAGGTGTCAAATATACAATTAATACAAGTAGTAGTTGTTAGTTGCCCGTAAACATGAGAAAAGTACTTCATTTCTCCCAGAGGGCAACACCCTTCTGTTTCTGAAGCCTCAAGATGAAAATTAAATGCTCAATAGAATGGATGGTTTTTTTTTTACAATGGCTAAGCACGGATTATTAGGGAATCTTTAGTAAGCCAATGCTCAGTAATAGCCTTTTTATTTGCAGCCATAAAGATTTTAAAAAGTTACTTATCAGCTTTAGTCAAATGTTCATCCAGATTACCAAGAAAAAAAAAAAAAAGGTAGTCTGGTAGTTGTCCACTTCATTATAAAATATGTGAAAACATTTTTCCAGGAGAAATTTTTCCACATTTGTGAATACAGTAGTAATTTGTGTATCAATTATTATTTCCCACTCTTCAGATGATATTACAACTCCCAGTTCCTGTTTTCTCCTTAATATACAATGTAGAGTTGACCCTTCATTTTATTATACACCAGTACAGTCCAAATTATTTTTCTAAGCAGTTTTGATTTGTATTATTGATAAACCCTTACTGGATATACCACTCAGAATTGCTTGTGAGATAATGCGGTGAATGATAATGTAAGTGAATAAAGGAGGGTAAGGAGGTGGTGAAGTGAAAAGTAGCCAGCAGACAAAGAGGGGTTGAATCACTCCACTCCAGTCTTATCAGGCAGCGGAAGAGGAGTACGAGATGTTATCTGTGCTGCCATGCCTGCACCTTAAGATAGAGGACCTTAGAAGTCTTTATGTAGAGTTGAGGTAAGCACTGAGGGATTTTTGGCAAGATTAAAAGGTAGTTTGAGCTATGGCTGTATAATCAATCTTATTTGAATCGTCACTGTCATTTATAATTGTTAATGGTATGCTTGGGTCATTTTAATGGAGAGGTCTACAGCCAATTCTCTTTCAGTAAAAGCATGTGGTTTGGAGGAAGACATTTGAGTATGTTATGTTAAATGACAATATTTAACTCTGTATTGTTTATGTTCAGGAAATTTATATTGACAGCATTTTTTTGTTTTTTTGTTTTTAATGAAATGATAATTTTTTTTAATGAAATAAGTCAACCCTAGTTCAAGCTATAACAATCTCTATCAAACAATGCTGAAGTGAAATAGCAGATTAAATCAAAATTGATGGAGACTGAAGAGCAAAAGCGTTGTGTGTCAAAAGTTAAATTTGCAGAAAAGAGTGGGATACAAGTCAGTGAGGTGACTAGCAATATACAATCAGTGGAAGGACTCAAAGATGAATCATAATTTAACCAAAACTGAACTTGTTGCAAATGGCTCATTACAAATTATTGCAATTATTTTGACAATAAAATGCAAACCGCAAAACATCTTGTTTTGTATAAAACCCCCGTGCCACTTAGACCTCAACAAACGCAAATGTGACTGTTGTGTATATGTCTTTAAGCTGCTCAGTTTTCAAATAGTAGATACTGAGTTTGCTAAAATGTGCACAGAGCTAAATCTGGCATTTAAAACACAAATCTGCAACTGCAATACTATTCATCACTATAACTGAAATATGATGATTATTTTTTTCCCTCTCCAAAACTGGTTAGCTTCAGTGAGAGGAGCATTGAAGAAAATGTAAGAGCTCAGAAGATGTTGGCAAAGTTGGGATGTATTGGTAGATCAGTATAGAGGTGGGCAGATTATAGAAATTATAATATTGTGATAATTAAAGATATGCAAAACTGGATTATCAAGTGTATCCTTTGTAATAGAAATTATTGCAAAAAGAGTAAATAATAATAATAATTATAAAATTATATTTCTGATAAGATAAAAGTGTCCAGACAGTTTGGACATGTACACAGGAGACATACATGTATAGAAGAACACTAGGACAGTAAACAAGATGCTTAAAGGAAGACAAAAAAAAAAATACTTATGGACATAGTGAGAGGGGACAGTTTGTGTGAGAGAAGAGAATAGTTTATGGTTAAATATCCCTTACCATAGTCGAGTTGGAAGCCTCATCTCCAGCACAGACCAGAGTCCCTGATCCCTCTGGACTCCTGAAGACAGAGTTCTTGGTGAGAAGTTTACAGGATGTCCCAGCATAGAAGGTCTGAACTGGGGCACAAGAGCACGCTGGAGCATCACTGGAGTCCTGCTGTGGCGTTCGGTTTAGGGCCATAAGGACGCAGCGGAGGGAGGGGTTAGAGCGACCTGAGGAACACCACATAAAAAAGAAAGGTTAAGTTTGCTGTGTGAACTCAGACATGCCAATTGCTATCACACTACTGACACTTTTAGCCCCCATTTCAACTTGATATTGATACATTTTGTATGTATTAGGTAGCTATGTGTTGGGGAGCAGGCCAATGGTGACTTGACGGAAGTGTAGGCTACATTCTGATAGAAACCACTATAAGGACATGTTATGCAGAATTTACTTTATTGAGCTTTTAATCACGCTATAACATATAATTGTTCCTTTATCTAAAACATAGATTGAGTTGTCTTTAGCTTCATTTACCCTTGTTTGATAAATCCATTTTAGTAAGTCCACTCCCTCTGAGCGCTCACAAACAGAATTTCCCAGATTTATGAAGTCATAGTTAAAAGTCCAGAGGTCACCTGTGCCGTTTTTGAATCCATAATTTACTAGACTTGTTCAGAGAATTTCCACATTACAACAACATGCATACAGTAGGATGTCAAGGGCATGGTAGGTTTTGTTTTTCTCCTCACAGTAATTCCCTCCACCACCAGAAGATGGGAGTGCCAATCGCATTCCTGATGACAGAACGCCTGACAAAGTATGTATGCCATCAGGAGATATTTTCTAAGCCTGAAATGCCAAAGCAGAGGTACTCGGCAGAATGTTTAAAGGACAATAACAAAATACTGAATGTGACCTTTAAAGTCGAAACTTAAAAAAAAAAAAAAAAAAAATGTAAAAGGTGCACTATGTAACATTTCTGCATTTTAATGCTTAATATATTCCAGAGTACAGCATTAAAATGTATATCTTGCAATTATTACAGGTGTTTCACAGCAAAGCTATCCATGCAGATAAGTTAATGACATACTGTGGAATATTCCAGGCAATTAGATCTCCATGAAAGCAAGTAGATGGCCCTACTCCACAAAAGTTACACATTGCACCTTTAAATACTATTAAACAGTAAAGTGAATTTTCAGATTAGCAGGTATGCAGTTTTCTCTTCCTTTTGACTACACAATGAATTGAAAGGGGGAGGCCACATACTCAGGTCTTTAGTCCGCTTGTCTAACTAGCCTGTTCCTGCTACATTCTATTTGAAAACAGAAGGGTCTGGAATCTGAGCATAGAGTGTGAAAAACCTCCCTCCTTACTTGGGACGGTCCAATCACAGCCGTAACTCTCAAATACGGAAGACATCTCTTCCATCTCAAACAGTATGGTGCTTCTATTGTTGATCTTGCAGAAATCCACAATTCTTGGTCCTTGTTGTTTTTCCTCTAGTAAAATGCCATATTTTTTTACGCTAAGGGACCATGTATCTCTGATTGGTTAATCTGCCAGTCTATTCCGCCCACTGAAATTGGGGGGGACAGGATACGATTCCAGACCCAGTTGTCTTTGTAAAGTTTTAAGCATGTGGTTTTGGCTCCCCAGGCAATCTGGTGGCCTTGGGGCTCTAAGCAGCTGCTTACTCTGCTTATAGGGTGGGCCAGCCTTGATGGGACATTCATCAGAACTTTTTTCTTTCCTTTTTTAAAACACATCACAATATATCACATCAAATCTGAGGGACAAACCCCTCAAATTACTTCAACATCAGTGTACATGTACATGAGTAACCTCTGCCCTCACCTGGCCTGTATGTGATCAAACAGTGCCTGCTCTCCGTCTCCACCTGGATGTCAGTGCAGCCAGAGGTCTCCAGAGGTAGGATGTGGGGTCTGTAGGTGGTCTCGTTCACCTGCTCCCAAAAACAGCCCCCTTCCAGAGAACCAGCGATCAGCCCACCACAAGGGAACGAGCTGGAAGCTGCACGGGGCACGTAACACAGAGAAGCAACAGGACACCTAAGGATGAAAAACAGGGCTAAACTCAATTCATAACTCTTTAATTACAGTTATTTTTAGATAATACTTTTAAAACCATGTAGATTAATCAGATCAGAATATATTATATCACAGCAGTAAGCACAGTGCTCAAAATTGCTGAATTGTGCAATTGACAGCAAAACATTTTTTTTTCATTCACTGTCTAATGCATTGTCATTCCTCTAGTATGTGACCAGCTTAATGAAATCAAATTTTCTGAATGACAAAATAAAGTACTTGGGTTTATTTTTCATGAAGCATGGATTAGATTAAAAAGACTTGATTTTTCATTCACCCTACGCCTTTGAACCGCGCCATACAAATGCACGATTGCATAGGGTTTAACGACCCACACTCACACCTGCACAACCAATCCGAACCACTTCCCGTTGATGTCATCACATGGTGGTGTTTGTTTACATGTTGCGTAGCAGTGCTAATGCTTTAGCGGAGAAAAAGTCCAGCACCATGAAATATTTATTAAATAGCTTCAGGGGTTATCCGTGCATGGGCATGGTTCACTTGGGCTATTGTGAGCTTACCCTAAAACTGATATCATTTATTAGCTATATATTATATTGCGACCTTGATGATTATGATTTCGATTAATCTTCAATAATCTTGACATCTCTGGGAGAAACAATAAATTTGACTAGAATAAAATGTTAACTTTTGTAACTTAAGACCCCAGTCAAAGTTTACGTGGTACCTGGAGCGCAGCGGCTGGAGCTCCTGGATGTGTGTGCTGGTGTCTCTGGTATCATAGACTAGCACAGAGCCATTGATGAGGCCGGCGTACACATAGTTACTGTTGTCAAGGCACCAGCAGCAGCTCCACACGGGCCTACCCGTGTTGTATGTCTGCACCACAGTGTTGGTCAGCAGGCTGGGGCAAAGAGAGAAAGTCAGTACAGTATATAGCAATGGGTATGTCACAAGTTTATTGTTAGAAGAAACAATTTGCATTTGTCACCATTACCAAAGTGAAATATATTTAGTCGATCAAGTATCTAGACAAGGATCTAGTATGTGACCAGCTTTATGACATCAAATTTGAATTATTAAGTTAAACAGGGGCTATTTTATGTCTATAGGGTATTAACTGCGAACACATCACTTATTTAGATCACCATGTTATGGGTTTGAAAATGCTATATTCCGCAAAAACAACGTATTAAATTTTTTTAACACGTTTGCTCTCAGCGTCAAGTCAGTTTTGTATCATGTTCTTGTATATTTATGGAGAATTGTGGATGATGTACGTTTGTGGGCTGAGGAAGAAGAATTTTGAAGAATTCATAAAATTACTAAAATATGCATGGAAAAATATGCACCTTTTCATGAGGAAACAATGTTATAATATTAAAAAGCTTAAATAAAAAACAATTTGCATAATGCCCCCTCTTCAACCAGATTTAAACGCACTTTCAATTGAGGGGTAGGAGTACAGAAAACATTGAAATTACCTACATTTGCTTTAAACATTCTCTCAATTACGATTATTGACTAACGAATTAATCTTACCATAATTGTACAGTTGAGATATCGTTTTATTTTATTACAGCCACTCAAGACTTTTTCCAATCCAGAGATAATAAGAGATACACTTGTTTAATTCATACATTCAATTTATGACACTACAGCAATTGGTCACTCGTGTTAAATCATACACACGCAGGACAAAAAGAAGCAGAATGAACAGGAGCAATAGAACGCCAACTTGATTTGTTGTATTTTTATTTAAGTGTAATGTAAACAAATTCATAGAAACACAACATTCAGAAAAATAAAATAGCAGCCTACCTGGTGAGTTTGATGGTATTGTCCAGAGCGGCCGACAGCAGCAGACTGTCGTTCTGTCGGTTAAAAGAGAGGCCTCTTATCTGTTTGCTGTGGATAGGGACGTACTGGCTCGCCTTCATGTTCACAACGCTCATCTTCTTTACCCCACAACCTACAGAGAAGAGAGACAAATCAGGCCAAGGTTAATGTGGTTAACCAACATGTAACACAGAATGAGTCATCAGTGGGCTGGGATCTCTAAATGCGTAACCTACCGTTACGTCAAATTATGTAATATTGATTCACAGAAAAAGCATGATTTGTCTGTTATAACAGATCCATTAATAACATTTTCTATATACCCATAGTAATCTAATTGAGTAGATTTTTAAGGAAACGTCAAATTTCGTCATATTCATTCCATTGCAAAAGTATCGAGTTAATAGTTTCATAATAGACCTATAGATCTACATTAGAACTAGACCATACTAGAATCCATTATTTTGTGTTGAAAATTACATTCTAGTACATAATTTCCACAGTGATAAAACTGTAGTGACTAGGCTACTGTGATAATTGTAGAACATTCTGGCAAGAACAGAAGTTTCAACTTCAATGGATATACATAATATATTAGAAAATCATGTGTTCAAACTTGGAATTTATGGCTGTCAAAAGGTGAACAAATCCCCTGTATATGATTAAATACTGAGTGTTACAAGTTTGTGCAATCAAATATTTGGACATGAGAAAATGCTGTGCAATATATAAACTTGCCTGGGACCAGTGTGGAGTGGGGAGAGGGCTGAGAGGCCAGGAGGCAGCTCAGAGGTTCACAGTAGGCCAAAACCCGACAGCCTCCAGTCTGAGACATCAGCACAGCTTTGGAGAAACCATACTGCCCCGCTCTGGATCCATCTGCTCTCTGTGACGGACCAGGGAGCAGAGAGGAGGAGGACGAGGAAGAGGATGCAGAGGAAATGGAGCTATGACCCGTTTGGGACATTAAAGACCTCAATTCCTGCACAACAAACAATACAGAGGTGAGCAACAACTGGACTATGTTGGTGGGAACTCTGTGTGGGAAAACAAGGCACATACAAGGACAACCACAAAAGCACAAATTATTGACTTATATTTATTATATTGATTTATATTTTATTTTTTATATTGTATTGATTTATATTTTGTCAAATACAGAAACAGAGAAGAACAAAGTGGTTCAACAGCCCTAATTTGTCCATGAATGTTCTATTAATTCATACAATAGAAGCTAACCACAGCTCATGCAAAACTAGCTCAGCCGGCAGTACTTGGACACAACAACCTGTTTAACTCTCGTGTAACACGTACTCTAGTTTGACTCCACTTTTATTAATACAACTAATTTGCCTGGAAATATCTTAAAAAAGTGAAAAAGTAATATTTCTGTGAGTAAAGCAGACGGCTTTCTCTCACAAAAAAGTAATCTGTAATTATTGCAAGTTTCTTGTGTTTACCGTAATTGCGCACCTGAATATAGGCAACACCAGCTAAATTTTAAAAGAAAATAAATTTTGTACATATATAAGCCAGTTTTCATATTGTAACATGAGATATTTACACAGAAAGACGGTACACTGAGGTTTTTTTGAGTTTTGATTTAAGATACGCTGTTTTTCAAACTGTGCCTGAAAATCACCATCAACACGGCATCAACATGGGATGATCATACCTACAGGTTTAGAAAATAAAACGGCACCAACACGGGCCATCTGCATTTATTTCTTCTGAGAGTTTTTGTCATCTTTTTACATTGACTAAGTTCTTCACCGCTGCCGCCTCCAACGTCGTACCATTGATTCATTAATGCCAAGCTTATGTGCAGTGGCTGTTTCCTTCTTTGACACCAGATCGATTGTCTTTAACTTAAAAGTTGAATCATATGTATTTCTTTGTGTGTTTTCTGATGAGAGTGTGTGCATGATGCGCAAAATAACAGTTCACAATCAAAAGTATATTCTTCAGCGCATAATCTTTCCCCATGTCTGTCCCACTTGCATTTACTACTAGAGAGTGCCCCCCGGTGGCCGTTAGCCAGTAAAAATCTATAAATTAGCCGCACCATTGTATAAACTGCAGGACTCAAAGCGTGGGGAAAAAAGTAGCGGCTTATAGTCCAAAATTTGCGGTAATCGTTTGTACCTGTAGTTCCTTTTGCATCTGTCCACACTGGTTGGTGACCACCTGAAGTCTGAGTTTGTCTTGAGCAGACTCCAGTTCAGCTTTTCTCCTCAGAGACTGCTCATGTTCCAACGCTCTGGAAAGACATAATGGTGTAAATATTGTGCAAGTATTCCACATATAAGCTCGTTACAATCAAAATCTCAAGGTACTATGTTATAACAGGATTCCTATGTTGGTAGTATATCTTTCAAATGTTCTGGGAAAGTAAAGCGTATTGTACAGTGCTTATATTTTCTATAAAGGACAACTACAAGCCTTTAGTGCCATTATAACTTCCGTAGTAAAAATTATTACGATCCTTCGTTGTGAATTTTCTCTTGCTGGCTGGAATAAAACTAGTGAGGCCCACGGTCTTTTCATTTCTTCATTAATTTTAAGCATACAACTGCAACAAAACAATGTATTTAGGCAAAATACCATGCAATTCAATATATTTATTTTTACAGTCCATGTTACTGTGTAAGACTGGTACCAAATGAAAAACTTGTACATCTTTCAATTGTGAACTCAGTTATAAAAAGTGAGTACCATTTAACACTAGGGCTGCAGTTGATTAAAGCCATGTCCTGCCAAATGAGTAGTCAACTAAAAAAGTACTAAGAAACAATGTATTTATATAAAGACAGATTTAACTTGAGAATTATGAGTTTAATCTCCCTTTTTAATACCAGAAAATAATAAAAAAATGTTAATAAATGTTGGTCAACTAAGATCGTTTTCACACCTTAGTGCGCTCTGTGAACCGACCGCAGTGCACACAAGATTTACTTCTGTTAACTTTTGAGTCAGCCTTGTTCACACACACCGTGCATCATTCACCCCAAACACATGCCATGAGTCAGGTGAGAGTCCAATAGCTGATCACTAAACTTACGTTACAATGTGCTTCAAGCAGACAAAATGTGCCCGCACATGCTCACTTCCCCTCTATGCAGTGATCTTTTCTTTCACTTGTGGCTAAATACACTGTGAGGACTGTACACGCCGGTGGTGGAGGAGATAAAGGTTTTGGAAAGACACACAGACAGACCCAGGCTTACCTGAGCAAACAGACGCATATTAAGTTAATCTAAATTGCTTCGTCATACGAACATAAAAATACGTGATCTGATCACTTTTTTGCCCAATTACAAGCACTTTTACTGTCACAGCTGACTGCGTAATTTAGCCCGAGGCTGGCCCTGTTCAGACCTCGTGTTTCAAGTGCTCTCGGACCTGCTGATTACTGTTGTCCAGAACGCAACTGTTGTGTTCACATCAGCCCAAGCGCACCACTCTCAGAGCGAATGCTCTTTTACATCTTTCTAACTACAGGTAGTGTGAACATGACCTAAGACCATCGACTCAATCAACTAAACAACTAAAGACCTGCAGTCACTCACCTCTTTAAACTCTCTTGCTCAGAGTTGTCGAGTGCTCTTAGCTTTGTAACATACAGTTTTACAATGTCGGACCGCTTTGCTTTTTTGTTGCACTGGAAAAAAAACAACAACATTCAATTATAAAGGAAATGTCTATAAGATCTTTATGTGCTGCCTTACCTGTGGACATTTAGCAGCTGTACCCGCTGACTTGATCCACCTTTGGATACAAGTGAAGCCGAACAGATGTCCACAGCGCAGGGCAGAGGGTCTGTGATCTCCTGCTGTGGTCCAGGGCTCAAAACAGATAGTGCAAGTGTCGCCCTCTCCCTCCTCCGTGTGTGGGGACCCAGACAGGTCAGATACTGGAGCTACTACTGGGGCTGCCTGCGCAAGCATTAGATTCACATGCACACAGTTAATGGTATGGTTATACAAGCGTAAACGTTAGACGTAGATTTCAACATATTTATATTTGGAATACTAGTTGTAAAGACACATTTATATAAAATTAAGAAAAAAAATGTATTTGTTTGAATTCTGTGGAAGAATTGTTAAATACACAAACTGAAAGCCAATATGCAACTATCTCCATTTAGAGATTATTCTTGGTTTTATGAATAAAGCAAACCATAGGTGTGCTGCAGTATTTTCCACTGCTGGTTCAGTATTCCATTGCACTGATACAAGGCAATTTAAATTTCAACAATAGGATATACATTTCAAGCAAATGAACATAGTACAAAGTAGATTAAATGCATTTTTATTTCCCAAGTCTGAACACAAACACAGATTGTACTGTGATATCTTGGTACCTTACCTGGGAGCTTTGACTTGGATCTATCCTCTCTGTGCTTGGAGCTGAACTGGTGCCTTAAAACATAAACAGGATGAGAAATTCAAGCCATAAGTCCAACATGGGGCTGGAAAACTTCAAGTTATCTGAGATGGACATGAGTATATTACAGAATCTGAAAACAACCACTATTCTACTCACTCTCCCTCCCTCTGGCAAACTCACTTGTTTCTTGTGCTTCCAGCTGTGGGACTGTCCTGCTGACATGAGGGCTGGCACTGGGGACTGGTTGGGCTGGTTGGCCAGTCTCAGAGGCAGTAGGGGAGGCAGTAGGAGCAGCTTGGCTAGTGATGTCCTCCTCCTCGTCAGAGTCACTCATTTCTGTGGTGCTGCTGGACTCTGGGTCTGCAGCGTTCGCAGCAGGAGCTCTGAGCAGGAAGTCAGGGAATCCTCTAGAAGGGGCAGCTGTTTGACTGGGGTAGTGCACTCTCAGGCCCTGTCTGTAGAGTACAGGCAGCATAAGTGTCATAGAAGGCAATTTTTTGGGCATGTTAGGATAAATAACTGCTAGGTATTTTGTATAACCACTACTATCATTAGTGTGTCGAGGTCAGGTGAAGATAAGGACTGAGATCACAGCTGTGAGACTCATGTATTTGTTTCAACATATAATCTAATCTATCTAATAGTAATCTAAGTGATTAGGACAAAATCTACTTATAGGGCACGCAGTCTTTGTATGGGAATGTCAACACAGACACAGAAGTATTGCTCAAGTATTTGATTAAGCAAATTCTCTCAATTAATTTTTGTTTCAAGTGTATTCTTTATGTTAGCAGAAACTAATGAACACAACATAACCTTAAGATTCCAATATTAGTAGATGCATATTAGTAATGTGAATCTTCATTTCATCATTTCAAGTCTACTCTAATCACAACACCCACCTTAGTCTCCTGCGAATCTGTGGCGTAGCTCGGCCCGCAGCTCTCTGACTGAAGGCCCAGGTGGCGGGAAGTCGAGGAGGGACCTGCCTCCTCACATTGTCCCCTTCCTCCTCTTCCTCCACCTCTGTGCTGCTCCCAGAATCTGACACCACATAGGGCTCATTTGGGTTCTGTGCTTCGGCCTGAGCTCCAGCGCTGCCCTGAACCCCTGGAGTGTCCACCTCCATCGCCTCCATCTGCAAAAGTACATTTAACTTGAGTTGTTGTTTCAAATTACTGCCACAAACTAAGCCCAAGTGAAAAAAATAAGCATAATTTCATTCTACCGCAAGTTCTTTTCATAGCTGATTAACATTAGACTTGACCCACAATGCCAGATGGTGGGGATACAAATAACATGATAAAATATAAAGCCACAAAGCAGTGAGATATACAGAGGAACAAGTGAAGAGTAAACAACTAAATTACTTATCAGAAGAGTAATGCTGTCTGGATCTTCATCAGACACTGCCAGTTCATATTCTACAGTCTGGTGCAATGATAACTGGCCAACTACCAGTCAAGTCTTTCCCAATTCCAATAGCCGCCTTCACGTTTGTACTTGATGCATGCTCCTACAAGAAGTGAATAATGTATATTCATCAAGAACGCGCGTATTGTTGACAGCGGCAGAGCAGACCAACTCCAGATCGAGGATGTTTAGGCCCTGTAGCAAAACAAAGCTCATGAAGTCAATTATGAACTACTACAAAATGTCTACTTGCTTTGCAGCAGGCGTTGCATTTGTATTTTAGGCAAGTTAATTTAGCTGACCAGTCGTAAAATAATATTTTCTTTTCAGCACAAAATCACGGATTATGTAGCTACCGGATTTGTATCAACGCTGTGTATGTAGTTGCTTCCTGATTTGTCACAAACTCTCCTTTACGCATGCGTAAACCGAGCTGCCATCTTGAGTATGGTAGCTGAACACGGGCAAACATAAGTCAGATTTTATCCAATTGTACCAGACATCAAAGTGAATTCACGATAATAATTTGTCTATTGTCACAATATATGCTCAACAATCCATACACAACTGCTCTAATATTTTAGTTAATTAGAAGAAAAACAAACAATAAAATACAGTTAGTTGTTCAGATATAGCTAGCTAACTTTAATTAAAAACACAAAACCAGCTGCTGCCACCTATGAGTTTTTTAATCCAAGTTAAAGTATATTAATCGTGTATGTTGTTAATCCAATTGTGTAGTGCAAACAACAGAAAGAGTGCGTATTTTAGTGAGAGGACAGACACTAGCAAAGGTAGCTTAGCGACCTGCTAACTTCGCGGGTCCAAGAGGGACGCTTACCTTGGAGTAAATGGAGGTTTAGCCGCTGTAGATGAGACTTTGAAAGAGATTTTTCCTCATTACCATAGTCCTACAACTGCTTAAACAAACTATAGGCAGTATTGTCTTGTGATTATGATTTAATCCTGGTGATAGGGACAGAGCGCATTATTTTACTTCGGCTCGAATCTCCCGGCGCCCGTCCACTGGCCCCGCCCCATCCTGCGCACGCGTCACTGTCAAGATCCATTACTCTCCTCTACTGCACTGTTCAATGAATATATCAACACCACAGTGTATGTTTCCATTGTTTGAAGACGAGCGATGCTGCAGTTAAAAAAATGCACAGTTTGTAGATCTGTGACTCTAAAAAGTTTAAACACCAACCTGTCAATATAAACACACGCACAGAAGATAATAAATAATCTCCAGTCTCATCATCAGCTGCACAGCCTCTGCTCTGTCCGCTACCAACAAATGTTCCAGATCCGTAGCTGTGGCTTTAAATTTCGTTTCTTTAAACAATGTGCGCAGATCTTACCTTAAGTCATTATATAGTCTAGATAAAGCGCATGAAGCTCTGATGACCCTAAAAGCTTTGATTTTCATTCTTATATTTTCCATTGCTTTTTACCTTTTTTCTCATTGTCCATGCTTTTTCCTTGTCTGGACAGGACAATTGTTTTCCAGGTTTTCCATGACAGGAACCCTGAGTTGCCTTCTTGAAGTAAAAATGCCTTTATGAAAACACATTTCTAGATTAATAAATAAATAAATATAAATAACAAGTTACAACAAACCATCCAACATTCACCTACCTTAAAACTACTGCCCCATAATTTTACCTCGTTTTCAATTCGTAGCACAGATGCAAAAAAAAAACAATGCCATAGGCGGCTGTGAAACGTTCTTTCAACCCAATACCTGCAACAGGCCTGCTGCTCTACTAAAGTACTAATTGTGGTGGCTCATATTTTTTTTTTCTATAGAGCACATCAATTTGAAGAATGATTTGCAAGACTGATGTAGCCTAATATGACTATACACAGAAAGTGAACTTTTTAAAATAATTTTATTTCATTTTTTACACATAATACACATTACACATTACAGATTTCTCAGAATAGACATACATACATACAGCAATATTATTTTAATTTCATTGCATGAGTCACTTCAGTAAGTCATTAGCCCTATACTAGGTCTTAGTAGGGCACTAGGCCTATACCTTTTTAAGTGTGCAACGTTTGAGGTACCAAGTAGATGTGACACACTGCCACTAGATGGAGATATTACTACTCATATTTCAGCAGTTGCTAGTTGTATTGCCTCTATAAAATCAAAGAAATACAGATTTTTGGCATAATTTAACAACATGTAAAATAGTTTACTAGTTTGGTCAGGTAAAGATGGCTTGCTTTCTCAAAGTCACAGTTATTCTAGAGGTAGTTGTGTCAGCACACTGCGCAGTTTATCCACCAATACTGCAAAATAATTAAAGAATACCATTAACATATAAATCAACATGATGAAAGAAATTCTTTATTTTTCTTTGAAGAAATTGTTTAATGCACTTTGTGTTATTTATTGTATGAAAAGCGCTTTATAAAAAAGTTTAATAGTAATTAATTCATTGATTGATGCATTTATAGAGCATGATGAATAATGTGGCTAAAAAAGTGAGTAAATTAGTTAGGATTTAACAAAAAAAAAAAAAAAAAAAAGAATAGAATGAAGTATGAATGAAGTATTAAATAGCACATAAGCTTGCTACAGGCTACATGGAAGCATAAAGGGATGGTATCTGGTTTAAAAAGTTATGTACCTCCAGCTGACGGCCTGTGGAAGCTCTCGTAGGCCCGACATGCATTGATCAGTTCCCCAAGTGGTTTGGGGCAGTCGTCAGGAAGTGGCTCCATGTATTTCTCTTTGCCCACTCTCTGCAGCATTTCCTTACTTGTCCATTTGGCTTTAGTTACTGGATCTACAAAATGGAGAAATCAATACAACTATTAAAATATTGAAAGTAAAATTACTTTAAATACAGTATATCTGAGTGACAAAAGAGTGAAGAAGGAAATAACTTAACATACATTAGTCCTGTGTATATGTATCTTATTAATAAATGACAATATGAAAGGATCTTTACACACCTTCAAAAGGATGTCGACGAGTAGCAATTTCCCACATGACAATGCCAAAACTAAAAAGCAATAAAAATGTAATACCTCTTTAGTGAATTCATGCATCATTTATAATTTGTATGTGCTTTATACTTTGTACTATGTGCACAGGTAAAATGCATACAAGAGAGAAAGTTTAAAGCAGACTTATTATGCAAAATCAACATTTAGAGCTTTTAAGCATGTTGTGGTTGTTTCTTCTCACTGTTGTATCTGGAGTGATTCGTGCCTGTTCGAGCGATCTTTAATCACTTATTTTCAAGACACCATATTGCTGATCAATCTTTGTTTTATTGCCACTGGTATACACCAACTGGTCTCCATTTGCTTCGTTCTCCAATTTTAATTGATCTGCAGCCATCCATTGGAGGTGCCGACTCTTTGTTGTGACGATGTTTACAGCAACATCAGCGGAGTCATTTCTTTTATTAAGTCATTTTAGATGAATATCGCAATTTAAAATGTGCACATTATAACATAATTATAGCTATAAAGCTAACGAAAGAACAATAGGTCCTCTTTAAGATTGATGTCCAACTCCAATGAAACAATGAATATTCATATTCTCAAAATATTTACATAAAGAATCCATAAAAACACAAAAGACATTTAGCTGTCTGACCTGTAGACTTCACACTCTTTGCTGTATAGGTAGTCGATGCAGTTGAGCATTTGAGGAGGAGAGTAGCACAGAGACCGGATCTCTCGATTATCTCTGCTCTTTTTCAGCGATGTCTCTGTTCTGGCAAGTTCAAAGCCTCCTAACTGGACAAACAAAGCTATATCAGGACTGCACTTACATACTTCAAGTACTTCCACCTTACTGTAATCACACTAATCAATGAAATGTTAGTTTTATGTGTCCTTTGTAAAAAGAAAAAAAAAACAGGGGCCATAGACGTGACGATTCAATCGTCCCAAAGTGGCTTTCTGATGCACTTTATGGTCTGATTCCAGACTTTCTTGCATTCAAGCAGAAAATAGGTGGGACTAGCATGTTAGGCAACCACTTTAGAGTAGGCTATGACATCAACACATTATAGATATCCTTGGTGTCTACTGACTGTAATGTTTTATGTTACCAGTTAATTTTATTTTTGTAGTTTTTTTATACCTTCACTCTATAGCCTTCAGCCACGAGAAACTTGCTGCTGTTGATGCATCCATGGACCTTCGACTTGGCTTCAGTTTGATGTAATCTAACAAATATATTAGTAAAGCATAACACTCAATCCAAACCCCAATGTATATGCCAACAATTTGCACTCACCTGTATAACCCCTGAGCTGCATCCAGACACATGCGAACTTTTCTTATCCAGGACAATTTACAGTCTGAGTCTAGGACTTCCCTGAGACTGCCCTTCTCACAGTATTCCATGATGATCAAGTACTCTGGGTTTGGGCCTAAACAGTAATCCAAAACAACATACAATGAGGTGATAAATACTATTGCTCCATTCACATTTACTGTTTTTAATGAAGTGGCAGAAAATGAAAAATAAGCCCTATCAAAATGCAAATAAGAATGGCAAAAATATTTATACGACTATACTATCTGACAACAAAACAGATAAATTACCTTGTTCATTCCTGATACACATGCCAAACATTCGGAGGATGTTGGGTGACTCAAAGTGCTTCATGGTTTGAACCTCCTTGTTAAAAACTTTATTGATTTCACTAAATAGGAATAGTATAGGAAGATAAAAGGGGAAAAACAAAGCAAAAGAGATGAAAAGGTGCTGTATTGTTTTGTAATCTTTCAGCAGACAGGCAAAATGTGTTGAAACTGATGATGCAAAGAACCATTTTGGTCAATAGAACAGATTTGGCATATCTGTTTTATAAGCAACATCAATTTGGCATCGGTTGGAGTGATATCTACAAAGTTAACTTAATTTATAATAATACTTTTTTATCTTTTCAGTGCTTACAAATAGTGTACTGCAGCTGCCTCTTTGTTTTGATATGAGGTAACATACAAGGTTGTTCCCTATCTCCACTGCTTTTTTCTCTATATATTGTTACTGCTGAGCTAGAGCAGTTAGCTGAGGCTAATAATGCAAATAATGTCTTAGGTGGTTTTCATATTCCAAACAACAAGGTCCATAGACACGAACTCAATTGTGCTGACTTCAGAGTGCAGAAAAAAAAAATACTGGGCTAGGCCAAAGTGTATATCTAAATACAGTTATGGATTTCCCCAACAAAAATACATTTAGAAGCTTATGTAATTAATGTGTTGTTAAAATGTATGTAGAGTATGCTATCAATCCTTTTATACAATTATTCAGCAAAAAAAGGAATATATGTCACGTGTATGGTCTTTTCTTTTACAGACTACTCTTTTACAGAAACTACAGACCTGAGGCTGGTGTCTGCCTGGTCGATAAAGCGTTTGATGGCCACAGTGAAGCCGTGGTACTCTCCTTTGTAAACTTCAGAGGAGGGGGTCACCATGAAAGGCGTCTGAGGGAAATCATACTTGAGCTCCTCTGGTTTGATTTTTCGGATCTCCTCATTGGTGGCACTGGGTTTGTTCACTGCAATAATAAGAGCATACTAAACAACAGGCTACTTCTGCTTTTAGTCCCAGACCTTTGCTTCCTCTTTTCAGTGATTTTGTGTCTCACTGAGAGAAAACTAACTGATTCATATGCATATTTATGTTTTTCTTGGCGATGCAATACTTACATATGCCCATCATCGTGGCTACATTGGTTTTAACTTCCTCAAACTCCTTCATCATGGCATCCATCTTGTCCTGCTGCATTTGCACGTAGCTCAGTAGCACTGAAGAACAGGAAATGCTGAATGATCATTTTATAAATGTCTGATACAAGGTTTTAGTGAAAAAGTTTTTATTAGTTAGTTATTATTATGGCTGCAAACAGGAACTATTGATACCTTTCAAGTGATATCATCAACATCCCTTGGGAGGGTTAAGCTAACTGGAGGGACTGAAGCTCTGTTGCTCAAGTTAAACTTTAATGTAAGCTTTGTTTAAACACAATCTGACCACGAAGAACTAACTAAGTTGGAACTACAATAGGTGAGTTGATTGGAGCAGTCAAACAAGTCTCTCTCAAATAACATTACATTTTTTAATGGGACCATTTTTCACAGGCCCCATAAACTGTATTGTTTAAATCTATTTTGTGTTTTTCCTTTTTTTTATCTCAAGATTTTAGACCATGCATCCAAAAACTTTAAATCTGGCTTGGTTTCTTAATGACTAATGCAATGAGCCAACATGGTAACTGTGGATGTTATGTCAAGTATCAATAAAGTGGAATATTTTTATTTAACAAGCATAGGCCTGGTTAGGTGTACATGTGCTTGAACTGAATATTAGCTTACTAATTTAACATTTATATGGAAATGCTTATTTCCACAAAGCACTTACATTTCTTCACTTCTGCATCATCATCCCGTGAGTCTATCTCATCTTGCCTTTGCCTGTTGCTTATCTTGAACACTTCATAGATCATGTCACCGTGCTCCACCTGCAACGCCCCGGAGAGGATTTGGAAGGCATCGTTGAGTCGCTCGTTCACTGTGGTGAATTCGTCATTGTGGCTACCCGACTTCAGAACACGCTGGACCCAACTAGCCTCTGTGTATTTTTCAATCAGATCCCTTGCCGATGTCAAGGTGATGCTCAGCTCCCGAAGCACTTTCTCTACCTCTTCAGATTTAAGGACGGCTTTTCTCTTATTCGCAGACTGCACCAGAGCCGTCAACGATTTCACTCTCTCTGCCACACGATGGCAGCGCTTCTTGTTGGCTTTGACGTTCTCAACCAGGTTATAGATTGTGGACGCAATGGATAGTATAGGCTCGATGAATTCCATGGCTATACAGACATACAAACAACAATGGTTAGGTATCCACCACTATAAGTCATGGAAATGTATTTTTATATTTATTTATTCATTTATTTATTTGATAGTGACAAGTACATACATTATATATGTAACATACAACAGCATTTATAGCCAAGGTTCATTTGCAATGTTCATCCCTAGAAGGGCTTTTACAAAAAAGCAAAAAATTATCAGTGATTACATGTCTGACTTCTCTTTAAAATCCATTAAAGTTCATGTTTAAAACCACCCCAGTCAAGGTCCAGTTTCAGCTCAGCTCTAAAGAAGTCCCAGAGGTTATCACTCTGAACAGAAAATGCGGACTGCCCCGAAGGATGTTTTTCTCAGGGGCACCTTCACATTACCTTCTGTGGCTCCTTCTGTGATGGAGCCCACTGCTCTCCGTGGGACTATGAGCTTACTGAGGTCATCTGGAGCTCTACTGTGCAAACATTTACACATTCATTTTAAATGATAAAACCTAAAAGCTAAGAAAATGTAATCTTTGCATACATGTTAGAACAATGGTGTATTCCAACAGGTCTATTGTAAATCATTCTCAGTGCCTTAATTGTAGATGCTGTTGTCTGTGACCAGCAGGTGATACAACTGATATGGGAAAAAAAATCATTGCATGCAAGAAAACATTTGTGGCATGGAATGGCAAACAGTCTGGTTATTTTGAAGATATACAAATGTGATTTTGTTGTTCTTAAAATATTTTTAATGTGACTTTCAAATAATAAATGTAAGTCCAGGATAAGGCCTAAATATTTGACGTCTTTCACTTGTTTGATGTCTTGTCTGCCAATTGTCAGATACAGATCCTCAACAAGACCTGCTCTAGAAGAGAAGCAAACTGGCGCTGTTTGGTGTTGAAGCTGAGCAGTAATGGTTTCCATAGATTTGCCGCACACATACACAACAGCATTGTTTGCGTACATTTGGATGCCAGCCCCAGCACAGGTGTTTGGTAAGTGATTAACTTAGAGTGTGAAAAGGAGTAGACCAAGTATTGATCCTTGTGGGCTGCCTGTTTTCAATATTAAAATGGTTGATTTTTGATTGTTGATTATTACACACTGTTGCCTTTATTCCAGGTATGACTTAAACCACTGTAATGTTGTTTCATGAGTTGATTTGCCACAATCTTCTCTAACATCTTAAAGAAAACCGGCAAAATGCTAATTGATCTGTAATTGTGTCGCCAGATTTAAATATTGGTGTAACCCTTGATTGCTTCCAGTCATTTGAGAATTCTCCATTTTTTAAAAAAGAGACTCATCAAACAAGTTAGGGGGTTTGCCAGTATTTTCTTATTTCTTTTCAGAAATGATGTGTCAAGGTGGAAAGATTTTTTTGTCTATGACAACCAAAACCTCTGAGTCAGTTACTTGTTCAAAAGAAATGTTGGCAGTAATGTGCACCAAAATATTGGTACAACACAGCAAAGTACTAAAAGTACATAGAAAAAAATGAAACCCCCATCACTAAAATAGACTTCTTCATTTTGCATGTTTTTATTGCACTGAGAAACATAGAAAAACATGTCTTTAATCTGAGTGGGCTTGTAAACCTGATGTTGTTTCTATTTCTATGAGATCATGTAATGTGCCATCTCCAGAAAATTACACAGGGCTCCTTGAAAAGTGTCGGCATGTTAAAAACACATGTGCATTTTGCTAATGGTTGTGTACAAGCTTAGAAACCTGAGAGGAAATATTTTTTTATGCCTAGTTCTGGTCCCTTAATGAACTGTCAATTTCAGTGCCAGCCTTAGTCAAGTTAGATTGTACTTGCAATAATTACTAGCACATCCTTTTTACAGTGAATACTTTAATATTTAATATTTACTTTAATATTTCAAAATTGAATGGGAAGGTATTAGGAAACTGTATTTAAAATGGCAACTGTTGTATTGTACACACATAAATGATGACAAAGGTGCACTGTTCATGGAAATAATGCACTTTGAAAATGCCTCATGTTCTAATGTTGATGATTTGTTGAACTTTATAACTTCATGTTTTTGAATGTTCTGAACACCATTGCCCCGACAAAGGTTAAAATGGTTAAAGATAAGCAGAAAGCGCCATGGAGGAATGATGACTCAGTCAAGGCACAGAAAAAGGAATACCGGAGGGCTGAGCGGGAATGACTCAAGCTCCAGGTTCATCATGAGATTTACAGAGAAAAGATGCACATGTACAACCACACTTTATGTAGAATAAGGGAAAGGTATTTTTCTGACATTACTGGAAGTTACAGTAACTCTCGTGTCCTGTTTGCTGCCATTAGAACTAATTTTCACATCTAAGTGCAATGAGTTTGCAGTATTCTTTAATGACAAGGTTCAGGGCATTAAAAATGCCATCACTTCCACAATGCAAAAAATAACCCAGCAGCCACTGAGACAGTTAGAACTGAGGCACTTTGCACCTGTAACTGACAAAACTATCCAAGAGATCATCTACCTGCTGCCTTGATGTGCTCCCCACTAAATTTCTAAAGTCTGTGCTTAACAGTTTGCTGTCACCAGTCGCTTGCATAGTTAATATGTCACTTCAATCTGGAACATTCCCAAGAGCTTTGAAAACTGCCGTTATCAAGCCTCTCCTAAAGAAGAGTAGTCTTGATGCCACAATATTGACCAATTACGGACCAATCTCAAATCTGCCATTTTTAGGCAAAGTCCTCGAAAAAGTTGTTTAAAAACAGCTTATTAACTTTCTCCAAATTAACAACTCCTTTGATGTTTTCCAGTCAGGTTTTATACCCCACCACAGCACTGAGACTGCTCTTATCAAGGTGACAATCCGCTTGAACACTAATGCAGGCAAAATCTCAGTCTTGATCCTGTTAGATTTGAGTGCTGCCTTTGACACTGTCGATCATGTCCTCTAGTCTCTGTAAGTCTCTGTAAGAGACTAGAGGACTGGGTGGGCATCTCTGGTATTGCACTAAATTGATTCAAGTCCTATCTAGAAAACAGGGAGTTCTTTGTTGAAATTGGAAAATGTGTCTCAGATAAAATGTCCCTGACCTGTGGGGTGCCCCAGGGGTCAATCCTGGGACCCCTGTTGTTTAATCTCTACATGCTGCCATTAGGCCAGTTAATATGCAGCAATAATGTCTCCTGCCCCAACTATGGAGATGATACTCAGATCTATATCTCAGTAGCAGCAGGTGAATATGGACCAGTGGATTCACTCTGCCACTGCATCCAACAGATCAGTGTGTGGATGCAGAACAACTTTCTCCAGCTAAACTCAGACAGGACAAAAGTCATAGTCTTTGGCCCACAGAAACAGAGAAAGTGTCAGCAGTCACCTCCAGTCTCTCTCTCTAAAACCTTTAAATCAGGCTAGAAACCTAATGAACTCAGACTTGAACTTAAACAGCCACATCAAATCAATAACATCTGCAGCTTTTTACCATCTAAAAAACATAGCAAAAATTTAAGGTATGCTGTCAAAGCCAGACTTAGAGAGACTTATCCATGTATTTGTCTCCAGTAGGATAGACTACTGTAATGGCCTGCTCACCGGCCTCTCAAAACGAGCCTTAAGACAGCTGCAGTACATCCAGAACACTGCTGCTCGAGTCCTGACTAGAACCAGGAAGTACAAGCACATAAGTCCTGTGCCCGGGTCTCTGCACTGGCTCCTGTGGCTCAAAGAATAGACTTTAAAGCAGCTCTGCTTGTGAACAAGTCTCCGTGGACCAGCACCAAAGTACATCTCTGACATGCCATATGAACCATCTCACACTCTGAGGACTTCAGGGACCAGCCTCCTGCTGGCGCCCAGAGCCAGAACTAAACATGGAGAATCAGCGTTTCAATTTTATGCAGCTAAAACCTGGAACAGTCTTCCTGAAGATGTGAGACAGGCCTCTACTTTGACAATGTTTAAATCCAGGCTCAAAACACTTCTGTTTAGTTTTGCATATGACTAAAAGGTTTTTATTCTGCACTTTTGTTTTGTTAATGTTTATTTGTGATCATTTTATGATTTGATTATTTGTGATCATTTGTGTTTGAATGATTTGTGTGATTTTAATGTTTTTCTTATTCTGTAAAGATATATACAGAAAAACAAATAACAAAAAAAAAAACTGAAAACCAATGACACCACAGCTTACCCTACAAACTATTAATCAGTGGTCAATGCATTTAACCTCCATTTTGTCTCTGACATGTGGATGGCATGAATGACCTGAGTAACTGAATCCTTTTTAAAAAGTGTCAGGTGTGAGAGAGAAGTTCACTCATGAATAATTCAAAGTTGAAAGTACGGATTTACTTTACAGTAAGTAAGGCCTGAAAGATAAGAAAGGTAATTGAACAGACTGTAGGCTAGTTAGCAATAAGATAACAGTTTAAGACAAAATAACATTTAACATTTGATTAATCAGCAAATTAACAAAGATAATAATTTTATGTATGAACCTATGGCAGTGTTATTTCATTTTAATTTAAAATGTAATTTGAATAAATCAAATCTCCACTTAGAGTTTGCCTTGGCGTAAGTCTGTGGTTGCACTGTGATTGGCTGTTAGCTCAGTTTTTATAAGTGCCTAGTTTCACCTTCTTCTCAGAGGCTATAACATGTAAAACTAAATCAATTTTATATATCAACTTTGTACCAACTGGTTGGACTGAAGTGCAGGTCTTGGGCTCAACAAGTGACTAAAAGCACTATGGGAGGACTTGTTGAGGCATGTTCTGATGGTTGTTAAAATGTCAAGCATTGAAATTACCAGGGGTTTTTTTCCATTGTATTTGAGCAAAAAATGAGGTCAAGACAAGTCTACTCTGTGCTGTCTGCGTTAAGTTTTAAAGCTTTTTCTTGTCTGAGAATCAGGAAGTGCACTGTTCGCAAGCTAGCTGTTGTTAGCATTACCGTGATGGCAAAATTCCTCTCTGTAAAAGTAGTGAAAGTGCTTATAAACTCATCACTATGAAGGATTAAGATGTTCGTAATGCATAAGGTAAGTGAAAAATAACTTGCAAACTGTTTAAATGAACTCATTCTGATCTTAAAATCACAGTAAAAATCATACTGGCTTTAGTGATACATTTTTCCCTTTCAAAAGATAATTTTTTTTATGTTTTAAATTGTTAATCACTATGGCAATGGTCCTAATTTCTCATCATTCCAAAACCCAAGGATGGCTATTAGTTTATTTGGGTAATATAATATAGCTTTTTAAATCAGAACTTAAATCTAAACTACATAAGCAGCATATAAGCAGTTTCATTCATTTATGATCTGACTTGTTCTTGTTCTGTAACATTCTGCTCTGGTTTTAGTTTACACAGTAGAGCAGCTGAGGCAGACATGTTAGAGGTGTCATTGGGAGCGACCCTCGCTGCAGCAGACACACCCTCTGCTTAACAAAAACACTTTAAATACGATTACAGAGAAAAAGGCAGCGTGCTTACCTGCAGTCAGAAATCAAATCTCCACCAAAGCTCAAAATGAAACTATACGGTAACCCCTCCTCCGACAGTCGCTTCCTCTTCCTCTCTGTGTTCTTTCTCTCTACCCCCTCTCTCTCTTTTCTCTCTTTCTTTCTCCACCCCCTCTCGCCTCTCACTCCCTCTGTCTCTTCTTCTACCCTCTTCTTTCCTTATCTCTTGCTATCTTCCCTGTCTTTATTTCCTCCCCCTTCTTTCTCTCTCTCTCTCTTTCCTCTTCCTTCCTTCCCCCACTCCCACTCCCCCCCCCTCTCTCTGTCAGATGTCACAGTGGGGCCACATATCAACCTCCCTTCGTGCCTGGTCCCATATATTATAAAGACTTAATCTTGGTTTAGACCTGCTTTAGTCCTGTTTTTTGGTCCAAGTCGGTCATGTCTTTATTAGTACTGGTTTTGTTTTAGAACTGACAGTCCTCTTCTCTCCTTCATGGCATAACCCTGAACGATACGACCTCCCCCATCAGTGCTGCAGATAGATTACAGGTCAGCAACATAGGGACTTCACAAAGCAATAAAGAGGATCATTAGAAAGCAGGGTGTGGAAGCTGAACAGGAGTGGCTTTGGAGGAATAATAAAAAACAATGACAAATAGTATTTAGCACTACCACACCATGGGACCGGGAAATAGTCCTAACCAGACCGAAAACCAAATCTCTTTTTCTCAAGGTGTTATGGACTTTAATAAATATGTGTATATATATATATATATATATATATATATATATATATATATATATATATATATATATATATATATATATATTTCCACACTGGGACCTCTGTGTGTGGTTGTGTGTGGTTGTGTGTGTGTGTGTAAAGGATTTTGATATCTTAATTCAAGATTTGTAGAAAAGAAAATATTAGCTTATCCAATATCTGTGGTATAAGATAATGCAGAAGAGTATTTGATAGTGAAATATATTACACTATTGCAGCTAAATTATTTATTATATATTTATAACAGTGGTTAGGTATTGCACATCAGATTTTTTTAGTAAATATATATTTTAAAGGTGCTATTGACATGAATCATCAGATAGTCCTAACTCCAAAAATCATGTACAATCAAATCAGGTCAAATATAGCTTTTAATAATGCTGATTTATTTTTAATTACAAAAACTTTGGTGATGGTCAAGTTATGCTACAATTTGGTGTTTTGGTTCTTAAAATAATTATCGGAAGTGTTAATTAACTGGAAGTGTCACCACAAAGAAAAGCACAGTTTAGCAGCATTTACGGCAAAAGTGGGCGGTATGTGCAGTACATAAGTGCAGTATGTTAACCCGGGGTGGAACAAGGTCAATATGCAGGTGAAAGCACTGGCAAACCAAGCTCAGTGTTTGTACTACCTTTTGAAACCAGCAGGCTACACTACTGCACCTCACACCACACATCATACATACGTTTCTTGGATACAAGGCGTCTTGCTTTTCCTTGGTCTGTAAGGCATCCAGGTCATCACTTACTGCCCAAGTTGTGTTCCAATCCTCATGTCCTCCATTTTGTTAGCATGCAGCTAATCCACAGGTAAAATTACCCATAATACACCAAGATAACTTATAAAGGAAACAGAAGTGTCAATCCGATGATCCCCCCTACTACATTATTTTCCTACAAAAAATCAGACTTGCTGTGATAGACAACAACACCAATAACCCAGCAGCCCCATAAACATTAGTGGGCTTGGTTTGTGCCTTTGCATCAATCTGCAGACACACAGTCAGGGATAGATATGCCTCATTTAATCTTTCATTGGTTGTTTTGAACTCATCTTCATAAGTTCTGGCAATAGGTATCTCCTTAACCCACTCCTGCTTGAGTATTTGGTCAGGAGGTTTTGGGCGTGTGTAAGAATCTCACAGAGCTCTTGGATCACGTTCTTAGTGGCTTCTGAGAATGTGTCCTCTCTTTGTTCTCTCAAAGACTGTATAAGATCTTCAAGTTGTTCCACTTTTCTGCATAAACGCTTGCATTGTGCATCGTTGCATTGCTTCACATTCAAACACTGCTTGCTCTGCTGGATTAATGACCAGATTGTCTCCAAATAGTACATGGACATGGTGATGCATCTGTGGAAGAATGCAAAGTGTTAGAAGAGATATTTTTACCATGTACTTTGATTGTATAATGTGAACTCACCTGAAAGTCTCTCTTGTCTACATGAAATGCCTGTTGTATTCAGGGAATCTTCTTGTTGTGGTCTCCTGCAGGCCATTTAGAGAGCCTGAACAAAAAGTTCAGTTTAAATTAAAACCACAACTAAACTGTGTATATGGTGTTTTAATAGCATTATCTACTGTCCCTCTGCCATTTTCAATAGTAGTAGTAGTTGGTGACATCACGAAAGACTTTCCTGTATGATTACAAACACCTGGCTGCAAGGACAGTTTGAATCGTGGATACCTGTTAGACCAATCACACTGCTCCTCATGTGTCCCTCTTCCACCTCACTCTTTTCTTTAGTCCTTCAAGTACTGCCCAGTTTAGCAGCTCTATTTGAAATGTGCTTGTGGGTGGAGTTTAGGAGTTTAGTTAAAGACTGAGTCCACATTCACATCTAAACTAAAGAAGATAATTTGTCAGATTTTGAATGTTGGTGGATTTCTCACCTTGAAGATTTTATTTTGAATTTCAATTGCTGAATTTTGCAGCAAATATTTTCAAGCAAAGACTCAAGTTGCCAAGGCATTAGCAATCAATTGTGTGTGACTAAGGAGGACAGAGCGAGGCTTTTTTTTTTCCTATTCTGTGGGCATGATTTAGAAACTAATTCTCTTTTCTTGCTTCCTTCTTCTCACCTCCTCTCCTGGTTCCTCTATTTTTCAGCTGTCGGTCAAATGTGCCATATTAAAGGTGGCTGTTCCTGTTACCATTTTTCCCTTCTGTTTACAGTAAAGCCTTGGTTAGTTTGGTTAGTGCCACTAAAATGAAACAGAAAGCAAGCAGAATTAATTGACATAAATAAATAAAATTATATATACATACACACACATACATACACACACACACACACACACACACACACACACACACACACACACACACACACACACACACACACACACACACATACATACATACATATCCTATTTAAGATCCACTGAAAATCCACGAAAATGTTGCTTTCAGTTGAAAGAAACAGGTACAGTGTAAACACACTTTAAAAATACATTTTACAGGCTAATACAACAGCAGTGGCCTCACAAGGCAGAAAATCAAGCAATGAAACAGACATTGATTAATACCAGACAATAACATACAAGCAGATTAACCAACATTCACAGGAAACAAGCAAATAGATAACTGTCCCAGAGCGACCCCTGTTCTAAGACCTTCCTTCTAAAGAAAAAACTCCCAAAACATCAGTGGGAAAAAGAGAAACCTCAAGGAGAACCACAGTGAAGGACAAATCCACTCCCATAGACCAGTAAATTGCAAAAGTAACTTTTGGGGAAGAAAAAACAAACAAAAAAACATTGAACTAACAGAAATAATTTTCATAAAAACATTATAACAAGTAGACTAGATTACCTGCTGTGTGCCCAAGTCTTTGTTCAGATGTAGTGACTATAGTCTTTTACAGTGCACCTCTCCCTTTTCTGATCACATGAGCTAAACCAAAATTACATTCTCTTTGTATTGCGTTCACTGGAATTCAGTGTGGTATTGTTGTAGTGAGTCTAAAGGGTTTATGAATATTTATTGGCCAAGTTAAGCAGACAGCATTGGAATATGAAAGTGAAAACACATAGTTTATAAAAGGTGGAGTGAATATGAAATAAAGGTGTGGTTGACTGTTGACTGGGGTCTAAAGATTCAAGATTATATTAACCACCCAAGAGTTAGGATTAGATTATGTGCTGAGTCTAAATTCTTTAAACCATTCTATGATGCCTGTGCATATAACTCGAGAGAGCAGAGATCTTAGTCACGATGTGGGCCATGGGTTTGGATAATTTGGAGATATGAAGGCCTCAGGGTGTCAGATCTGAAGAATCATACGGGCTGAGGCAGAGGGCGGTCATGTGTTTAAACCAGTAATGCTGTATCCTCTCTTTAAGGATGGGGAGAAGACACCTTTCTAAACTACATGATGTCTGAACGGGTCTAAAAAGTGAAAGCTTTGCTTTCGGTCAAATCTGTTGTAGTAATTTGGATAAAACACATCAAAAGAGTTGAACCAATTTTGGAAGAGTGAACTGGGGGTTTTAACTATATTAACATTGTTCATCTTCTTTTTGTTGAGAAAGGCATTCATTGACGTAAATTAATTGTTTAACTGTCCTCTTGGCAAATTTATCTGAATTACTTCACTGAATTACTTCAGTTTGTCAATTTGTTCATTGTGGGAGAAACTTTGTAATTCAGATTTCATTTTAAATTGTAATCCAGCTTTCAAACAACTGTCATTGCCTGTTCGAATGTATATCCATAAATCTTATGACATGACACTTGTGTGATGGGGGTAGGGAGGCATCAGGATGCATCATCTTATAGTCCAACAGTTAAGCATTTCCTACTTAGATCTGTCACTATGACAACGATTACATGCAATTCCTTTAACAGTGGAGAATCTTCTTTTGCGACTGATGTTGCCCGACAACTGAAGGGTTGTGTGAGTATGATGTCTCTGGTCAAAACAATTCACTCTGGTGTCTCTGTATCAAGTTTAATAGAGATAAACATTTTAGAAACTAACTTTTTATACATACGTAATAAATATAGACATATTGCCCCCAAAAAACACACCAGAAATATGATTTGATTAGTAAAGTTTATTAGGTCAGTTTAAGGAATGATTATACTTATATACATTCTACTTCAAAGTGATACATTTTTTAAAAATAATTTTGTCATGGGTTAATCTAAACGCAAATGATAGCATTGTGTTTACATATGAGACATTTTATTCCCTCCACAATCATACCACAGAACCTTTTCATGTGAACTCATACTGTCTTTTATGAGTTCACATTAATTCATTCTTAAAAAGTAATGTGTTTAAATTTTATTTTTTTCTAGCAGGTTAACTATGTCCATACACAGGCAGCTAGCAGGTTAACTATGTGCATATACAGTCTATGGCCAAGACACATTATATAACCTACAAAGGGCAGTAATGTATTTTAAAAGATCATATAAAATGCAGTACTACATAATACTATTAGGTGCACAATGTAACTTTTCTGGTGGAGGGTCTGTCATCTGATTGTTGTCATGAAAATGTTATTGTGTTGCCTAGAATATTCCATATTATGGCATTAATCTATCTCCATGGTGGCAAGTCAGTGGTGCTACCGGGCCAAGGTACAGGTTACAGGCTACAAATTTATAAGAATACATGTTTGTCAAGATCATTTTGAAAAATAAAACACCTCCTACTGAATAACTGCAATTCAACACATTAAAGAACCTGATTTTTTTTTATTTATCAAAATTTGCTTAGCCCCAGTACAAATATATTGTATAAGCCAGAGTCAAAAATAAATCAGCTGTGTACTGTCTGCATCTAATATATAGCCTTTTTTTTGGTGTTATCAGAGAATCAGGAAGTGCACTGTTAACATGCAAGTTTTTGTTAGCTTTACCATTGTCGTTAGCTTTATTGTAATGGTATGTATGAGGAATAACTTTGGATCAATGTAAATAGTTTAAAATTCTGTTCAAGTATAGTGGCTTCAAAACATCCCCCCCAAAAAAAAATCCCCCTGGTGGCAGACCCTCTAGCTGAAAAGTTACATATTGCATCTTTAACTGTGACTCAAACATGTCTCCTTTATAAAGGCCTGGTCATAACTACTGTCACCACTGGTTGAGGCGGAGGGACTGTCACAATCATCTGCTGGGAAGCCATTGCTTGGCCGTAAACCATAGGGGGCGCTGTTCTAACAATGGTATTAGTGACTATTGGCCTGGGGGATAATGTCCCATAAACGCCATGTATGTTAATGACAGGACACACAGAGGGAGGAGGGGGTATAGTGACCATACGGGGAGGTATCGAGCACGGGGAAAAGGTGTGTATTGTTGGAACTGAAAGGGTATTAGGGTTATAAGCGGGTTTGGGGCAGGAGGGTAAGGGGGGTTTGGGGCATGGCTGACTGTGATAGCCGGGGCGTTTGTAGCTAGATTTGGGGTGGAAGTTGGAGACGTAGGGCTTTGGATTGGGCTAGTTGGGATAACACTCGGATCTGTCGGTGTAATATTTGGAGTTGGCATTTGCATTGGAGGCTGAAGTGAGGGCGCACACATGTTAGAGAATCCTATAGGACAAGGTTGTCTGGGTTGGGTTATTTCATTATTTTTCTCAGTTACTGCGGTCAACACTTTGATCAACACGTCTCCCTGTTCGATTTGCAAAGCCCCGCTCAGGACTTGGAACGTGTCATCTAGCCGTTCATGGATTTTGAGAAACTTGTCTTCGTGAGAGCTGCTGAGAACAAAGCTCTTGATAGCGTTAGTCTGTTGATATTTTCTCATGGTGTCGCGAGCATTGACCAAGGTGCCAGACAGTTCGTTGAGAGCTTTTCGGACCAGCTCAGTGATCTTCTGGGGGTCCCTCTCCTTCAGCTTTAGCACAAGCTCCTGCAACGACTTCACCCGCTTGGCCACCCGCTCACAGCGTTCCTTGTTGGCCTTCATGTTCATGCCCATTTTTATCACCGTCGTGGCCAATGAGATAATCAGATCTATCGGGACATCACCCATTTTGGCCTAATCTGCACAGAAGAGAGAAAAAGAGTCAATCGTTTTGGACATGAATGGAGGATTGGAAATGAGCCGATAGTTATTGAGCTCGTCAGACTCCAGATCAGGCTTCTTTAGGATGGATGTGACAGCTGCAGTGTTGAGTGGAGTGTGGACAATGCCAGATGATAACGATGAGTGAATGACGTCCGTAATAAGAAATGAGAGTGAGGAGACAAGCCTTAACCAGCGTAGTAGGAAGAGGAACAAGTGGACAGGTGGAGGACCTTGATGACATAATTAGCTGGGATTTTTGATGTGTTGAGTGAAGATGAAAAACAGATAGTGTACAAGTGATTGGGGAAATGGCAATAAAGAGCATATAACTCAGAGAGAGTACAGTCAACTGGTTCTGAGTCCACTTTGTAGTTTATAAAGTCCAAGTATTGCTGTCAGAGGAGCAGTGATGAAACGTGGGAGAAGGTTTCCTAGTACTTGAGGAGTTTATAAAACATTCAACTAATTTGGCTGGTGAGAAGAGCTGAGAATGAGAGATTGAATCAAGGAAGTGGCTGTTCAAATCAGAATTGATATTCTTAACATTACAGAAAGAAATTATGTGTTTGGTTTTAGACACCGGGAAGTTAGCATCAAAAGTTTACATTTCTGATCAGATTTATACATTTATGATCAGACAGTGGAAGCTCAACACCAGAAACATTGACTAGAATGACACCAGAGCAGCAGACCAGGTCAAGTATATGACCCTTAGTATGTGATGGAAATGAGATATACTGGGCCAACCCAGAACTGTGTAGAATAGAGAGAAAGTCTGTGGAGAATGGGTCTTTAGGATTGTCAACATGTTGAAGTCCCCTGTTAAAATGATATTTGGTAAGCTATCCATTTTAGCAGGCAGGAAAGGAGTGTCAACTCCAGTAATCTACAGAGTCAAAGCACTTGCTTATCCTGAAGGTTGAAATAGATCATAAATAACTATAATTAGGCTTAGACAGTAGGACTAACTATGTTTAATAACTGAGAGTAGTGTCAGCCAGCACATGCCAGACTCACTCAACCTGAAGTTAATAATGTGAGCCTGTTGCTTGGTCCCTGGGAAAGACATCTCACCCACCTTGCCTATAACTGAATGTGTGTGTTGGTGATTAGAAGGACCAACACCACAGATCAGCAAACTTACTTCTATTAGTGTACCCCAGAGCAGAAATACCTTACCACCACTAGGTATTGGACTGATAGTGCTTTGAGTTGTTAAGTGTACAGCTCTCCTCTTTTTTACAATCTGCCTCTATGGTTTGAACAACAGTACTCTGGCTTTCTTAGAGCGCCTTACTAGTTCTGAACGATCAAGTGATTGCCCAGTGTATTGGATCTAGTAGTGGAGAGAACAACCAGGCAGATCAAAAACTGCTTTTTGTGTAAGGTTTGGCTGAAGTGTCTCAAATATCCCAGAGATATTTGAAACAGTGGGGAGAGAGAAGTTTGACCGTAACCCAACCTCTATCACCTGTAACACGAACGATTTTTCAATAGACTAAAATTATTAGAATGTAGAAAACACAGGAACAAAACAAGTAAATATGTAGATCATGGAGTCTTAGCCAATAATCACAATTTGGATGTTTTGCCAAAATTACAATAGCATTTTACATACACCATTAATTAATAAATAGCAACTTTACTATACAAAAATCTCAAACTAATGTCAAATAATTTTTCCCAGAAATAAAACTTAACGTCTTGTAAATGGAAGAAAGAAAACTGCATTTTTAAACTTTAGAATTTTCCAGTTTTATAAAAAGCAAAACTTAATACTACACTCAGCTCAATAATTTCGGGCATGTTACTCACTCACCATACATCAGTTATGTAATGTAAAATAAAAACGCAATTACCTGTATGCTGATCTCTTTATAAGTAAAGAAATCTCCTTTGGGTCTCTTCTCGTTTCAGTCCAGGTTTAAAACATGCAAACATGCGTGAGACTGCTACATAGCACTTCACTAGTCTAACAGGTTTATTGACACAGTAAATCTATGAAATATGTTATGTACAGGAAGTCAGCCTATGTTTTCTTTGAACAGTGAGAGAGAGTGATGAGTAATTGAGACAGTGTTATTAAGTCAGTGCATCTTGACTTTGGGGAATCAGGAAGCATCTATTAATAAATACAGAAATTAGCAGAGACTTGTGGGACATAGTGGAGTTAGGGTTAGGGTTAATGGTGTTGTGATGTCATGTGGTAATACAGGAAGTGCTCCACTGTGTTTTTAAACTCCATACACCTTCACTAGAATCCTTTGGTTGATATCACCTCTGAAAATGCCAATTTCTACTGAACTAACGGTAAAAGGTAGCTGTTAACTTCCACTTCATGACATCACAAGGTGGAACAGAGCATTTTGGGCACATGTCAGGAATATTACACTTACTGAGATCTACATAAACATAAGCTACTTTAACTTGATTCTTCTGAGGTGCACTTTAATACATTTTGATCATTTGTTTTCAATTTATTTTCCAGATTGTTTCAGACTGTTGAATGTAAAAACAAACAAAACAAAACAAACAAACAAACAAAAAAAAAAAACTGGGCAGGTAGATTTGTTGTCAGTTACAGTCCCAGGCCATCAGTCATATCTGCTTAAAAAAATGTGCCCAAACAGCTTCAACCTCTGTGCGGGAATAACATGCTTTCACTTTCTATTTTCAATAAATTATTGTTGAGGTTGCTGAGGTGTGTTTTTTATATTAGTCACTATTATTTTTTATCAAACTGCTACATAAAAAGAGCACAGAATCCAGACTGGACAGGGGGCTGATAAAGAGATTTCGAGTAGGAGTTACAGCGGCACATAGAGTGTATGGCATGAACATTCTACAGTCACCCACCTCAGCAAACAGCAAAGGTTTTGTTACTTATTACTTATTATATGAGTTAAGGAAAAATGTGTCTTTTTTCTTTTAATTTCATATAATTATATTATATTACAACCACGATCACTGGACCTAAACTTTTTGCATTGAAGCTAAAACCTTCTGATTCATCGCAGTGTTAGTTCAGAATTCTGAAACTGTACACAATGTTTTCTGTGTCTCTAAGGTATGGATCTTGATAAGGTCACACATGGTTTCAAATCA
Source organism: Periophthalmus modestus (assembly GCA_019594935.1). Classification (NCBI taxonomy): domain Eukaryota; kingdom Metazoa; phylum Chordata; class Actinopteri; order Gobiiformes; family Gobiidae; genus Periophthalmus; species Periophthalmus modestus. The sequence goes on along the minus strand of JAIEZT010001390.1, from coordinate 18,191,615 downwards.
AACCAGTTTAGCAGCTGCGGGAATGTGTCACTGATCAGAAGTGATTTTCAGTAAACACAATGCTGAAAATCGAATACTGTAGTCTATTGTAGTCATTATTAATGGACAATCTTTAAATGTTAACAATGTAAATGTAGTCTTGTCTATAAGTCCACAGCTGAGGCAAATAATTTAGGACAAAACTGAGGATTTTTCTCTGTGGCTCTACTCCAAGCGCCATTGAGTTGCTCCTTTCACCTCTAGGGCAAAAGGAATGAGACCAAATATGTACATTTTGTGCCAACTTATTACAATTCTACATAGTGGGCTAATGGAGTGTATACTGTCAGTTGGCCATGGACTACGTCTCTGGTGCTGTCCCAGTGCAGGAACATCAGGTATAGGGTCTTAGAGGTCTCAGAGTGATGAAGGATCGCTGTCGTCAGCTGGGACAGAAGCTAACCTCTGTGGAGGAGATGGTCCTGGCCTCCAGAACAGGCCGTCTGGCTCCGTGACCTCACAGGTAACACACAAAAATGAACAGTACAAATAAGCATGTACGACCTACTGCCAGCTAAAGTCTCTGAACTTGTAAGAGAGCGCAGACAACCTGGTTCAGAAGTGCACCATGAGTGGTGAACAAAATTCTCTCTGTGGCCATCACACCATCATAACAGAAGGTCACTACTTAGACAAAAAGAATGATCCCTAGGGTCATTCTTCTGTTACATTACATTTTTTAGGTGCAAAAACATGCAGACAACATTTTCATTACTCAATACTCTCATTCCTCAGTTCCTCCATAACTCTCAAATGCTGAACAATAGTGCTATATAAATCATTCTACAACTTAACACTAACAACTGAGAGGTGTGATTTGCAGGAAAAAAAAAAGTCTCTTTCTTTTACTGTCATAAATAAGGTAAAGAGATCACAGATGTTCAAGATACAAATCTTTTAGCAGCCTCCCACATTCTTATACAAATGTTTAAATCAACAAGGTCTTTACATTTCAGGGTAGTTGTATGATCTCTATGGCCCTTTATGATTTATAACTCAAATTGCTTTCTTTTGAAGAAGTTACAACACTTTGGGATATAATATACACATAAAAACTATTGCATGCATTATGTCATACTTAAATACAATATGAAAAATATGGAACAATTAGTGTGTAACACATCTAAGGAGGTCTGATCTAATAATATTCCTCATACTATTATTTCAATTTGCAACCTCTCCCATAGCTCTGAAAATAGTGCTATCATCTGCATTTATCACATAATTTACATTTCTGGCCACTTCACAAATGTCATTAATAAACAAATTTATTAATTATGGTCCAATGTCGAACCTCATGGGATTCCACATACTGTATTTGTCTACATTTACAGTGAGCTGAATTGTTTTGACAAACTGTTTATAAAATTGTTACTAGCATATTTGAGATGTTTTTTTTTTTTTTTTTTAATGTAGAAATATGCAGAAATAGTACATTTTAGAACATTTATAAAGTGTATATATATACACATATATTTCTTACACAAATCAATACCATTTACTAAACTAAATATTTTTAAATGAGGTAAATGTAAGTATGTTTACGAGTCAACTTTGCTAATAAAACTTAAATATAAAACGTCTGCACCATTTATTGTGTGATATTAGAACTTAAATTATAAGGTTATTTTTTCATTGGAACTCAATTTTCTTATCTTGTACAATTCAATTTATTTTTTTAGAGCCAAAAATCACAACAACAGTCGCCTCACAGGGCTTCAAAAAAAAAGATCTAACCAACAGGAAGTTAAACAAATCCAACAGTTGCACAGTCTGTGGTTAATAACACATGAACATAGTATTTATCACGGGCTGACTCAAAACAGTGTCCAGATCCAGACTTTTTCAACTTTCAAATCAATGTTTTTTCAAGCATTATTTAGAGAACAAGAAATAGCACAAAATATCATTATATATTCAAATCTAGACCCCGATACATATACGTCTACGTATTTCTCAGCAGCGCGGCTTCTCCTCCAGCTGCGTTTCCTTGGTGATGAAGAGACGTTTGAGGAAGAACAGCTGCAGGTATCCCGAGGTGAGGATGAGGAGGCTGAGGGCCAGGGACATCCACGACACATAGTCAGAGTTAGACAGCAGCAGGTAGTAGTCTGCGCTCTTCTTCATGCGGGTGTATGTGTAGTAGCGAAACATGTGGAAAACATAGGTCTCCACTTTGTGCGTGGCGTCCTTCAAAAAACATTTTACACAATAAGTGGACTACTATGTGTACTTAAAGGTGCAATGTGTAACTTAGTGTGATGGAGGGTCTGTCACCTGCTTGTTTCAACTGTGTGTTTTTACTGTTTAAAATACCTTCAGAACATGCATTTTTACTGTGAACCAGATCGCCTCTCCACAGATCAGACTTGTAAAGGTGGTGGGGAAACGTTTTAGGCAAAATAATCTCTCTCTCCATGGAGACAGACAAGTAGATAACAGACCCTTCACCAGAATCTATCTAACTGCGACAGCTACCACCAGTAGGGTTCAAGTTTTCCAAATGATTTTCACTCAAGTACTGTTTACTCAAGTCAACAGTCCCCATTTGTTTTAAAAGGAAAAAGTAAAGAAGTATTTGCTCATGAAGGTTAAGGATTTGATTCCCGCTCACACCCGTGCACACTGTGTCCTTGGGCAAGACACTTCACCCAATCATCTACACACTGACACATGAACTCAGTGTTGCCTATTGGTGTCCTTGCCATTAATAATTATTCAAAAATATCCATAGAAAACATAGCAATGTACCTCGATGACGCTCAGAGTGTTGTTCAGGTCCTTGCTGACTTCCTCTTTCTTCTTCTTCTCCTCTTCCTTCTTTTGGGCAGAGTCCTCGTAGCCGTCATAGTGCACCCCGAAACTCAAGAAGACCTGCATCATCCCGAAACGGTTGTGGAAGTTACTGAAGCACATCTGGTAGAAACCTTGACACATCACAATAAGGAAATGATTATTATACAAGAAGAATAAAGCACATGATGAAATATGTGCTTTAGTCATTTGTGGGAGTCACGAGACAAGACAAAACACAAAAACGAGATTTATGACATTGTCTTACATTATGACATCTCTTGTCTTATATTAATGACTAAACACAAAAATGCCGTGTTTCAATTTATTTTAGCAATCTTTGTTGTCAACTCTTGCAAGACTGAAATCTGACCACTTAAGTTTGCAAGAAGAGAGCATCTCTCACGTACAAACTGAACGACCACCCTGAATGACTGTGTTTCATGTTATTTTGTGATTGTTGAAACACTAGCTATTATGTATAATTCACATATACAGTGCAGTTATCAGTGTGCTTACTCTGATGAATTATCAGAGTAAGCACATTGATAAGTCTCTACATCTGTTTATGTCTGTGGAACTGTGAATGTTTGGACCCAAACTGTGATGATGTCACACTTACAGAGGGGTATTTCACCTCCGTGGAGTATAACTGACACATTACACATGTTTTATAAGTATCGATAAGTTTTGATGGTGTGAGTCTCCCCTCCTTTTGCTCTCTGTGCTTAGTCACTCTGCCTTCAGAGCGCTAAAACAACACAATCAGCATGCATCCCACTAAAGAAACTACTGCACATTGCATCAGGTTTGTGAAGCTGTTGTATCATGCTTTTGTATATTTATTATTGTTGTGTGGGAGCATGTGTGACACAGGCCTGTGGGCTGAGCATTGGACAGAATCTTACAGCAAATTGTAAGGAAGGTTTGAATAGGGCCTGGGAGAGATCACTAAATTACTGAAATGCGCATGGATTACATCTAAAACCTCTTCAGGCATCTTTTTGATAAGGGAATAGTGTTATAACATGCAGAAAGCTAAATAAAATGTGATTTTGTATAAAAGCCTCCCTTTAAGTGTCCCATTAGTGTGTTTATGTATAACATGGTGTGGTTTCAAGTACAATTCTAATAATACGTCACGTGTATGTGAGCACAAACCAGTCTCCTTTGCCTCAAAGCGGATCTGTCCTGTAGCGTCATCCACAGTGTTGAGCAGCAGACCTCCAGGAGCGTTCACTGTGACTGACAGGTGTCTGTCATGGCCCACCCCTGTCACCCACTGCACCTGCACCAACACATGGACACACAACAGCACAACACACGTTTTATTATAGCAGGGTGAAGATAGCAGCCCATCCTCCAAAAACCTCCTTTAGTATTGTCAATTTAAGCAGTACCAGATGTTTCTTTTTTCGCTTTTAAATTTGCTACGTGTAGTCTGTCAGATATATTGTTAAGTGCAGCTGTGTAAAACTGTACCGATCTAAAATGCACTGTTGACTCATTTGTTCACTAGCTTTTATGTATAAAAATGTAAAAAATACAACTGGTTATTGTCTTACCATGAAGTTGAGGTAGAAGATTTCTCCCATATGAGCAAAATGCCAAAAGCACTCGAGCCCTGATGCGGGGAGGACCACCGAGAAGTCGTATTGGTCAGCCCCCCAGAACAGCTCCTGGTCTGTAATGTTCTCATGGATCTGAGTCTGGGGCCCGCAGCTCACCAGGGGCCAAAACACAGCAAGAAGAAACAAGAAGCCCGTCTTCAGAAACATGCTGCAGGTTTGGAGAAAGAGAGACAAATGAAAGTGTGCTGTGAGGGGCAGCAGATCAAGAATGATTAACAGAAGTCAATGGGAAAACTGAGAGGCTGTGACAGATGGAAAGAGAGAAAAATGTTTAGGAAGAAGACAGAATAAATACAAAAAAAAAAAATAGCACTTTCTACTTTTCTTGGGCACTCAATGAAAGAAACCTCTCCCCCATTCACATGCACATTCATTTACCAGTAAACACAGGCACAAGAGGCATTGCAGATTGAGTATTTGCCAAAGGACACAGGAACAGAACAGTGGTGTATCTCATTTTACAACACAAATGTAACTGCATAATCGAAATGAATGAAAAATACATAAAATTGATAGCATTTCACAATACAATTTAATCACGTCAAATATGCAATACGAGAATAATTTTCAAATCAATGTAAAAAGCCTTGGTGAATAAACTGGCGCAGAGAAAGAATCATTAAATGCAATATGTAAATGTAACATATGTCCAGAAATAGTCCAAGTGTAGACCTTCCAAGAATAGTTCTAGATAAGATCTAAAACTAAATTAGGTCTGATTTAGTCCCACTTTAGACCTTTTTTATCAGTTTAGTTCACTGCGGTAATCAAGGGTTTAAACAAGACGCCTGGACAAATATTTGTTGAAATCAAATGTTTATTGTTGGTTAACTCATGTGTCAATTAAATAAGGCACATTCACATCATTTCAAAACATCCAACTCAGAAAATAAAAGTGGTACAAAAATAATTAAAAGTGACTTGATTTTTTTTTCTAGACTACCACATCCAAAACAGTGTAAAACTATTCTCCTAAACCAGGGACGGATGGTAGGACTGGACAGGACCATGGACTTGTGTGTATCATTTTGTAAAGACACACAGACACAGGTGGGAAGATACAGTACAGTACACATTTCTTAAGCCTTCAGTTTGTGTAAATTACAGCAACATTTTTAAATTAAAATCCCAAATGTGTAGCTTTGTTTCTTTAAGCCAAGATATCCAAAATCTTAACCTCAAATATGCACCCTTAACAACTTTGGGAATAGAATCCAGAACATTTTTTTGTTGTGAGGCAATAGTGCTAACAACTGTACATAGATCCCTTGCAAAGTTAACCTAAATATGCACATTCAGAGCAATTTACTTTCAGATTTCTTGGGCAACACCATGCTGGGAATCAAACCCACAACCTCATTGTAAAGAGGAAGGGATTGCTCAACATTCACACTCCTATTATCAATTACACAGCACTTGCCCTGCATAATGTCATACAATTTGGTTGAATTTAGTTTTGTAAATCAAAATTTGTAACGATACAAAGCTACTCATTCAGTTTTTTAACTTTTTTGGTACATACAGGAGAAGCCAAACCTCTCTGGTGCACCAACAACTTTTCTGTTACATATTGTATGTATTAACTCACTCAAAAGGCAAATCAAAACATTGCAAAAATCCATTCATTTAACACCGCAGCTGTCTCTAACATTCAAGTAAAACAAAGGTGATTTCAGAACAAGCTCTAGTGGTCAAATGGGTTACAGTCAAACTCAACTAAACTACAATCATTTGATCTAGAAATGCTAAGACAGCTTGCATCCCTTTATATTATTGTGGAAAAAGTGCTTCAATGAAAACATAGGAGTGTAAAAAAAAATGCATGCATATGTTTTACCAGTCTGGCAACACATTAAGATGATTAGCAGGAGTTATTAACCTTTTTCTCGAGGCCTGTATTATGTACTTCTGATTGTGTCGCCCTCAAACTTTGGGACCTGGATCTATGATTAAGAATCACTGAGCTAGGGCTTCAAAGTGTTCATTCATTATTGTTACAAACACTTATATTGTAGCTTGAAGGCTATTAAAAGTGTAGTTGTAATAAGTAATGTCACTTTTTACCTAAAAAAAATAGAGTAAAAGAAAAGCATGTTTTTATTTGGTTGTGTCATGGAAATGTTGTCCCTTTAGCTATAATCTTCCATAGTAGTTATTTAGTCTCAATAACTCCTACTAATAATAATTTTGACTTAAATCATAATTTGTTCATGATTCATTAAAGCTAAGGTGTCGTAATTATAAAGTGATACCCAAAATGTTGTTATATGCTGATAAATGCAATAATTTGAATGCATCTCATAATTATTGTCAGTGAAAAGTGATAAATGGACATAATAATAGTGGTAGTATTTAGGGTGTTGACCAGTTACTTTATAAGTGCGATTACGATTTCCATCATGTATGATCTTTTATGTCTATCAATCAATATTTTTTGACAAAGTATGAAAAAATAAGCTAGAAAAGTTATGGCGTTAATTATAAAGCAACACCCAACTGAAAGTGACATAACGTTACACACTGAACCTCCTTGGCAAATAATAGGTGTAATTCATTTAGGCTAATGCTGCCATTTTGATTTGTTGTTCACGTTTACCTTGGCTTAGATTTGCATTTTTTCTCATCTCAAAAACTGAACAGTCAAAGTCTCCATTGAGTAGTTGTGCCTGAGACATCTATACATGAGTGCATCCATCATTTTAATTTTACCACCTACCTAGTTGTGTTGTTTCATGCTACTACTGTAAACACTTGGTACTACTACGTATACTACTGACAATACTACTACTACCACCAATTTTGGCTGTTTTTAGTTTAGCTTTAAGACCAGTTTAATGACAACAAAAGTACATGTAATAGAGAGATTAGTTATAATGTTGTCAATAATGTCATAGTGACCTTAAAACTATGGGAAAAATATTATAGTTTTCAATTGGATAGAAAGTTAATACAGGGTTTTTTGCCACACCCAGAAAAAGGCAACTAACGTAAAAATTATGTCAAAACTGTATGCACTATAATAACAATTAACTGGTTTGGCAGGATAGTACTTATGATAAATGTTTACTATAGTTTTACACCAGTTATGTGGCAGTTTGTGGTAAAAAAGTCGGGATGAAAAGTATGACAATACAGGAAGTTGTGCTGAGTTCTAACATGGAGTCCCCACTTTGGTCATCAACAAGGAAAATCCCATTCAAAACGCAGGGGCAATTTACAAATAAGGAACTCATTTTTTCTAACAGACTAAGCATTAATTTTGCAAAATAAAGGAGTCGTTCTTTGTTTATATTTGTCTAATCATAATTAATGTGCAAATTAGACACAATCTGGCCCTTGTTAACGTTATGGTTACTAGGTAACAGTTATGAAATTAACTCTACATATATAATACCTGCTGCTCAAGTCAAACCAAGGCGTAAAATTCTAAACTTCACCAAAATTTATGTTAACTATGTTTTAGTGAAATTAGTAGTCTAACCTGTCATATGCACTTCAGCAATTTGGTGTGTTCATTCATTTAAACCATGGCCACAAACCCTGCCATTTTGCATCTGTTAAATTAGCATAAGGCAATGTGATAAGTGTCTTGGCCTGGGAAACAATGTCAGCTAGCGGGGGACTGAACCAGCAACCTGTGCATTAATGGGTTAACTTCTCAATTAACATATCATTAGCTATCAACTAATCAAGGAATATAATTTGTCTTCTTATATAGGTAACTAATATGTTTTCCATAGTAAGATCCATGACATCAGCTGTATTTTTTATAATCTAGCCTCTCCATCCCTTTTGTTGCTTGTTTCTAATTTGGAATACTGATCTCTTTTGGGCACATTTCTGGCTGTGTTTCGACCTCTGCCTCCTCATTTGACAGATTAGGGATGTTGAGTTCTGTGGGGCGGGGCGGACTTGGCTCTTCTGTATTGTCAGGCCCACTTTCTATTGACCCCTCCAGCTCCTCTCCGTTCATTGGTTGTAGCTGCATGCTGCTGGTATCAGACATCCCGTTGAGAGAGAAGTCGTGAGAACATGGGCTCTCCGTGGCTTGTGAGGTGGGCGAGTCCGAGCTAAAAGTACTGGGCAGTACTAACGACTGTGCTTGGCTTGTGTCTGACTGAGTTTTGTCCAATTCCTCGTTCATTCCTAGTGAGTCTTGACTTTTTCGAGTGCTTTTTGGAGAGTTTTTGGCTTCCTCTTCTTGCTCTGATGATGGGTTTTCTCCAGAGTCCAAGGTGTGCCAGCGACACAGGGGGCGCTCTCTCAGACGAGCCACAGAATCAAGGCTCTCTGCTGGGGTGCTCACATCCACTGTCTCCCCCCGACGCAGCCTCCTTCGGTCTGTGTTCACCTATGGTAACAAAATAAAAGCCAGACAATTTTATATGTATATATGTAAAAAAAAACTAAACAACTTTTTCCCATACAAGTCTCATATATGAAGACTCAGCAGTAATTGAGTGAAATTGTGTGATTTTTATTTGGAAGACCATTAACTCTTTATGCTTATGCTCCAAGCCACTTAAAAACATACTTGTAACGTCTGTTACATACTGAGGTCAGATCATTAGAGAGCTTCTATCATGTAAAATGTTTTGCAATTGTGAATAATTCACCGTCAAACGTGTTACCTGTATAATCAACTTGGCTAACACATATTTAAGGACACAGTGTTTCTGAAATATTATACAAAAATTTCTACATACCCTACCTTTAATCGTTACTGTCAAATTACAACTCAGTAGATATAGGGTATATTTCCAGTCAAAAAATAAACTAAATCATCATTCTATAATCCTGTGTGATAGAATTAATGATATAAACATTTAAAAATAACTATTACACAACTACACCAGAGACAGTGGCATAATTGATAATTTGTTGACATCAAGACTGAAGATCAAACCTGGTTGAGATTTGGAGACCGGTTTGGTGAATGACCAGAGGATGCCCTCTTCATCTTTTGGATCCTGGAACAAATAAAAAACAAGGGTAAAAAAATAAAAAATTATCCACACATGTTCTGAACGTGAAAGACTGAGACCTGGTAATAGACTGAGCTAGTTTCTGTCTCCTCCCATTGGAGTTGTCCTGGAGCCTTAGACGCTGCACAAACGAGTGAGCTGCAGAGAAATACATAGTTAAAAGGTAAAAAAAAAAAAAAAAGGATTTATAAATAATAATAAGAATAATAATTAGTAGTAGTCGTAGTCGTAGTTGTAGTATTATATGAGCCTCACCCAGAGCTCCTTTAGGCACAGACAACAGTTTGATGGGTTCAGCGTCAGGGGACAATCCAGAGGCTTTCTGTAAAGCTCTCAGGATCTCAGTGTTCTGTTAAAACAAACACTTCATATTAAAGCTACAATTTCAAACACACAATAACTCTGTATGAGTTTGCATATAGGTGATGGATAAAAGGGTTTATCTAGGTTACATTAAATATGATTTAATTCATTAATCATAGGTTGTATTCACATCACATTCTATTGTAAACAACCCATAAAGTGCTAAGCAGCTAGGAATTGTATGGTAGAAAAGGCCAATAAAATTTTAAATCACATGGTCCTTCTTCAAGGCTGAAAAAGTGAAACTGTTTCAGGATAAGAGTTAGAATAAACATATAAGCCTACCTTCCCTCCAAGCTCATAAGCACAGTCCAGGGCTGTCCTCTGCCTCTTGTTCCTTAGGCCTGGGGAGGCTCCGCTTCTAAGCAGCAGCTCCACCAGAGCCTGATGCCCTCCCCTCACTGCCTCGTGGAGAGCTGTGTTCCCCTGGTTATTGGCCACATTCATCAACGCATTACTCTGCACAGCACACAACACATTTTAGTATCTATTTGACCAATAAGATGGTATATTATGAAATATAGAGGAGTAAGCAGCAATTAACCTTTTATGTTGGCAAAAAAATAAAACTATCAAAACAATGTAATAATATTTTCTCTGAGGGGGCAATTTATACATATTTTAATAATTGTAGTACCAGTAAAATAAAGAGGTCAAAGAGTAGTAGTAATGGTAATATTGTTGCCCCTCTCTAGATGTGAGATGCATTTAGGACATGTCTTTACCTCTACGAGAATAGTGGCAGTCTCCAGGTTTCCACGGAGACAGGCCTGAATCAGAGGAGTGTTTCCAAAGTGGTCCTTTTTGTTCAGTTTAGCGTTACACTCCAGAAGAAACCTCACCACCTACACATAGAAAAAACTAATTTTTATTTTCCATTAAACGTCTTTGTTGAGTACATAATCAGTACAGCAGACAGGTAAGGGACAGTCATTTCTGAATTGTTTTTCTTCTTTTATTGCCCTTCTTGAAAATGTCTGTATTTTTTATTGTATAGGACAAAAAGCAGCAGGAAACATGAGAGAGCAGAGAGATATTCATCAAATTGTCTATAGAGTTGTTATGTGAGATGTCATTTTCAGGTTCATCAGCTGATTGAAAACAAAACATGTTTACAATTTCCTCAATTTTTAGTGACAATACATCTCATGTTAAAAAGAGATTGCAGTCTTTTAAAGCTAACAAGGTTTTAAGCATGGATCTGTGGTTATAACTGGCAAAAACTGTAAGCGGGAGGCTGAGGTAGGAAGCTAGGCTAGGCTCAATTAGCATGTGTGATGAGCTACAGTTCATCATATTATTTATATTGATAGTTCAGAGTTAGCGAGATATACAAACTGGTAATCCTATATTATGATAGATTATTACTACATTATTTGCATATTTCACACAATTTGATTAAACACACTTTTGAAAGGTAATGGTCTTTTAATTGAATAATTAAAAAAAAACAAAAACGTGAAGTTTTTGGTTGAACCCGGAAGTGACATCATCATTTAACAACTCCATAGGGTGCTGAGCCTATACCATCCTGCAGCAGCATTTACTATATGTTTACCATGGTATGTAATACTTCCAAATACCATTAAAAGTGTTTTTGACATATGATAATCTCTGTGTATAATCCGAGCCCTGTCACCTCTATGTGGCTGTTTTGGCTGGCCAGGTGCAGAGGAGTGGCGCTCTGGTTGGTCCGGGCGTTTACATTTCCACCGTGTCGGATCAACAGAGACACCAGAGACGAGTGTCCGTGCAGCGCTGCCACATGAAGAGGAGTGAAGCCATCCGCGTTACTACTGTTCACACCGAGAGAGCCAGGGGGCGCCACTGAGAGCTGCGTAGGACACAGAGGTTGAGGGGTCAGTACCAGTAATTTTTTTAGAACTATTATTATTTTAGAAATTAGTATTGGTATCATTTGGCTTCAGAGATACCTTTTTATAAAGCACTGGGAGTCAGTGTTGTTACAATTTCGATATTCAGGAAGAGACTTATCAATACAGATACCAATACCACAATGATAGTTTTGATACAAATTTTAGAATTGATTAGTATCTGATTTTCAATACTTTTGACAAACCTACTTAGAGTTATTCTGTGACTTGTGCTATACAAAAGAACATGCCTTATAGTGAGGGGACACTGCTGTAAAATTATTTATATTGATAGTTGATACCAAAAGCATTTTTAGATGAAAACCCCAAATAAATTGGGGTATCTGTGGTTATTATTATACACAACTTATCTGTACTGTTAAATGTATGTTCTTATAATATTGTGAAAAGTAAAAATCTTTGGTAAAGTAGGTTCTATCGCAAAAGAAAATTAAATTCTGTCAAGTGGAAAAAAAATTTGGGCATGAATACATTTTAACACTCATCAAGAGTCTTCTTCAATTCTGAATTTTATCCAGTTGACAGAATTTAATTTTCCTATCACAAATGAATTAACAAAGCCCACCTTCCCATTATTATAGAAGTAAGAAATGAGTACCTTCTGAGTGGGAGCGCAGGTGGGACACTGACACAGAGGATGGCACAGAGGACCCACTGATCGCAGATCTGTGTCCTCCTCCTCTGCCTCATCCATCCACTCCAGCAGGTAACGTACCTGGACACAACGGACCGCAAGAAGAATAATGTATCAGACATGTATAGTGCTTATTTGGACTATCAAGGTTGCTTTAGAAACTTCCCACGCTAGATGGCTATAAGCTAGCCAGCTGTACTGGGATAACCACCGCCAAACACTCGCATGCACACAACTATTCATTCTCTGGCATGGTTGGTGAAGTGTGGACACAACAACATCATGCCACTATATTACCATTTGGATAATAACACAGTCTTATTATAGTTTCCTCCTCAGTAACCTTACAAACTCACCATCTCTATATCTCCATCAGCAACAGCCCGCAGAAGCTTCTCCACCTGTCAAAGTAGAGGCCATTTTGGATTAAAATAAAGCTTTATTAGTCATAATATTACACAATTATTATGGTTGATTGAAAAAAGGAATTGTGTTTTTTTTTTATTGGAGTCTGAAGCTGTTAAATAATAATAGCCCGCTCTCTCACCTCTCTGTGTCGGACCCTCTCCATCTCGGTTTTGACCTCTGACCCCTGTGAAGAGGTGCTGGACACAGAGGAGCGTCTGCTGCTGCAATCTGAGGCCAAAGGAGAGCAGCTGGGAGACTGACACACAGAACGCAAGTCAGGTTTATACACAGTGGCCAATTTTCTATGTGAAGTTTGATATGTAAAAAATATATAATCTACAGGTTATGCTGGGCTGTTATGATTTTGTTAGTTTAATGTAACCATATGTGAATAAAGGTATTACACCGAAGAAATAAAAAAACTATTCATATACAGTAATACTGAAGCCAGTTTACAAGCTGATTCCATTGTACTTTTTATATACAAAACTTTAAACTCAAGGATATTCAAGGAAATGTCTTTCTTAATCACTTAAGTTACAGACAGGCAAAAGTATAAATCAACATGACAGGTTTTTAAATACTGCTTTGAAATGTTTTATCTTTTTGTTCTATGATCCTATTGTAGACTTCAACAACAGTATACCATGTGATACTTTTCTTTCAGGTCTAGTATTAACCATTTCTTCTCCTCTGTGTCTGCAGACCAGTAAATACTGTACTCACATCCACCCCACTGCTGCTGCGATGACGTCCATTTTGAGTTGACTGCAACAGCATGAGGATCTGAACAAGGACAAAAAAAAACCCCATAACTCATATATATATATATATATATATATATATATATATAATATATTATATATATATATATTATATATATATATTATATATATATATATATATATATATATATATATATATATATATATATATATAATATATATATATATATATATATTGTGTATGTGTGTATATATATATATATATATATATATATATATATATATATATATATATATATATATATATATATATATATATATATATATACACACACACACACACACACACACATCACTATATATATATATATATATATAATATACATATACAGTACTACATATTTTACACACTCTTGTTATGTCTGTAATTATTGGACCAAATTAATTCTTGGATTAAGAGGATCAGTAGACTCTGTTCCTGAATGGTTCAAGTATCCTAAGCAGCTTAAGATAGTAACATGGAGAAAATGTGCCCTTAGATGGATAACATTTTTAATGAACTGTGAGTAAAAGGGGAATCGTTTGAGCAGTGGCATAGTTTTGGTTTGCATTTGTCTACAATTATATTATATATTTAAAAAATGTATACACTTTTAAAATAATAAAAACATACAATTGTGTTAAATCATATCGTAGGCCTGCAAGATTAAACGCTATCGAATCGAAATTTGAATGGACAAAATTGGCAAACTGTAAGGTCTGTAATTCAGATCCATATAAACATGTGAAATGTAATTCTTGCATTCATTTGTCAGTTCATGTATCAGTCTTGTCAATTCCTATAACGGAACTTTGCACAGAATCTTGTTATTAAAACATGAATTGCAAATCTAATCTCAATCGTAATGCTTCACATGATTCAAAAATCACAATATTTTTCCAAAGTCATTCAGCCTTGTCATATGATCACTTAGTTAATGAAAGTAGTTGAGTAGCTAGGACTTAGAAGGCCTTATATGATTTACTTTACTGTTGAGTCTGACCTTAGAGTTGAGTGCACACTGCAGTGGTGAGTCCTTGTTTTTGTTGAGGATGCTAGTGCTAGCTCCGTTCTCCAGCAGGACTTGAATGATGCCCTCGTAACCCCATCGAGACGCCATGTGCAGAGATGTGTCCCCTTTGTCGTTCTGGATGTCCAGGCGACATGTGTGGCAGTCGAAGTACACCAGAGCCTTCACGCACTAAGGAAGATATACTGCATGATCAAATTATTATCCCAACTAACTTATCCAGATTTAAAGAACACACATATTATGCATTCTTATGGCTTTAATTTATTTGTGCCAGCATATGGAAAATGTACCTGATAGACTATTCCAAGAATTAAAAATTAAAAAGTAAAGTGCTTTTCCTCTGTGAATATCACTTAATAGAGCCATGCGTTTGTTTGATTTGACAGCAGAACGTTTCTGGTGATGATTTATTGGATAAAAAACTGAACAGGAGAAGTCAGTGCCATCTGTGACTGAACAGGAAAAATGTGAAAAGAGTATTTTTGAGTGCTCAGAAACTACTTTAGTGGATTAATGAAACAAGCGTAAATGAAACAAAATTCAACTCCAGGTATGTTTTTGACAAATGCCAATTTTGCATAATAAATGGTCTTTAACAGCAAAGGAAATATTGATTATAGTGAATCTCATGCACTTCAAATGTGTAGTAAAATGTATACTTCATGATTTTCCAATATGTATTTTTAGCATTTTCCACTAGATGGCAATATTTGTCTGTCTGGCACTACTTCAATTTAGCAATGACCCAAAGTTACTGTTAAGGAAAAAAAAATTAAGTCTGGGTAACTTACATCTTCGTGGCCGTACATGCAGGCCAGGTGCAGGGGTGTGTTCCCGTTATTGTCCTGTGCGTCTGTGTTGGCTTTATAATGAAGAAGAAGCAGCTGCAACATAAACATGAACATTAAGGGTTCTTCACCTGAGTTTTACCATCATGAAAACGTAAAAAAAGAACTAGTTCATTTCAAACAGTTTGCAGTGGTCCAAACTTATTGCTCACTCTCCAAGCAACACTTCCTGGCATCCTAATTATTCATAGCAATGAGTTTATAAACAGTTTTCACAACTTTTAGAGACCAGAGTGAAGTTTGGCTGTCACGACAATGCTAACAACAACTTGCATGCTGACAGCGCACCTGTTAGCAAACCGTTTATAATTAGATGCAGACAGCAGTTCTTAGGGTCAAAATGAGTTTTGTGCTTTTACAATATATATGTACTGTGGCAAATCTAATTTTACGTTATTATGTGAATAAAATCAGGTACTGGCCCTAAGTGTATTTTTTGATAATTGTTAAATACAGAATTGCCTTTAAAGCCCTTGAACTAGAACCTTAAAAATGTATGTTATTTTAATTAGATTGAAACAAACAATAAGAATATGCTTAGTCTTACAGTGACCCCCTGGTATCCCCTCTGACAGGCGAGGTGCAGGGGAGTGAGGGCGTGATAGTCTGTAGCATTCACTGGAGCTCCTTTATGAACCAGTAAATCAATCAGCTGGGCCTGGCCTATATATACACAAACAGAGGAGCAACAAATATTTTACACATTTTAAAACATGTCCAAGAGCAACAAGATTTTAGAAACCACTGAAATTTGAACTGCTAAACCAATAAAGAACAGAGGACTAGACATAGCTAATTTAGCAGGTTATCTAGCAGGTTATCTAGCAATAGATCTATCCTCACTTCCACCAGTGCATACTGTGATTATGCTGTTGAGCAATACACTAAACTACATTGGTTTCCCCAAAAAGCATGTAAACCCAAAATGCATGTACAGCTGTGTGTGAATGACTGAAAAGAACCTTGATGTAAGACAGAAATCATGATATTAGCTAAATCAAACCAGAAGTGTACAGAACGTTTGGTCCACAAAAGAAAAACTTGCTACTTACAAGCATATATATTTAAATTTCACATCCTGTTTTTGTATTAGTATTTCTTGGTGTTACTGTTATAATAAAACATAATGAAATGTTGCTAACCACAGATAGCAGCAACGTGCAGAGGAGTATATCCACGGTCATCTCTGGAGAAAGGTGTGATAATGGTGGGGTCGTTTAGCTTCCTGTAACCACAAGTCACAAAATCACAGGTTACTACTTCACAGTCATCAAATATGCACAACATTTAGAAATATTTAATTAAAGAAAGAATCAAATTAACACTAATTAAAGTTCAAATCTGGTGTGTTTTTGTGTGCCATTGCAATTTTAAATATCACTATATCAAATCTCAAACCAGATTTTGACCCAAATATTTCAAATGCAAAGGGCCTAATAATATTCTAATAACTAAAATAAAATACTAGAATAATTACATGTGTTGTGAAGCATTTGATCACACATGTATGTTGTATTAAACTGTGTGAAAGAAAAGTAGACTTCTGTTTTATCATGAAAATTCTAATGTAACAAAGAAAAGAGAAAGAGGAAATGTTTCATGAGGAATGAAAGTGAAAAAAGTAAAAATATAGAGTTAAGCTCCAATGAAGCGCGTTTAAGGAAGTGATTCAGCCCGATTCACAGCAGTGTAAATCTAGTTGTAATCCTGGTGTATCTGCAGTTTGGTCATTTAACAAAAGTTCCCCAATTGAACAATTCTGTACATTTGTGGTGAGACTCAAATTCCCCAGGATTAAGCTGTAATAAAGCATCAGTAACATTAACTGTTGAATCAATAGCACTTGGTTCTCTGTAAAAACAAAATCTTTTGCATTCCTTATTCATATTTTTTATATTTGAAAGGCAAACTCCTCCTAATTTCATTCCTTATCTAATTAATGTGATAAAATATGGCAAATGTGGCAAAAAGTCAAATAACAGGAGGCTTAGAAGAAAATCTATATTTACAAATAAGGTGAAAAAACTTTAGTTTTTTGTTAGCTTCTACAGAAATATGGGAATGACACTCACAGACACTCACAGACCCTTTGCAAAGAAAACTTAACAATTTAAATACATTACATGTTTTAACACTCATAAGCATTGCATCAGAAATGCCTGACTTGCTGACAACTTTAAAGTAGTGCATAAGTTACTGCTGACCCAGAGAGCTGTAGGTCGCAGAGGTCACAGGAGCAGAGCGGGTGACACATCCGAATGTCCTCATCTGATTCTCCTTCACTCAAAAGACGCTCAATCTCTGCCTCGTTTCCATTTGCTATGTGCTGAAAACATAGGAGAAACAGATCATCTAATTTGAAAACCAGATCAAAACAATCAGACATCCTTGGTTTTAGTTGGGTCCGTTTGGGAGGAATCCTCCCCCTAATACCAATACATTGGCTGAGGAAGTTGAATACAAGTCAATCCATAACCAGAAATCTGATGGTTCAAATCATATCCTTAATCATTCAAACTGTTGTTGTGTCCTGGAGCATGAGGCTTCACTAATCTTGCCTGTGTGAGTTTTTTGTGTGGTAGTGGTGGTTGCCCTTATACAGAAACCTTAATTTTGTCACATTTGTTTTATGAAGTAAGTTGGAGTCTGCTTTAGTTTGTGGATCAGTGACTGCAGGAAAAAGAACATTACGAGACATTACAGCAGCGCCAGGACGAAGAGGCGGGGACAGAGGAACTGAGAAATACACCTGCAGCCGCAAAACATATAGAATAATTCTAAAAAAAATAAAGTTTTCTACTTCATGGATTTCGTTTACCGCGGGTTATTTATGGAACTGTGATAAACCAGATCACTGTCTTCTTATCACTGTAAGGAATGAGTCACTGACAGCGGGTGACAAGCAGACAGGTAAGGAGCAACATCCACTCTTTTCACTTTTATGTCTATACAGAAAACCAAAAAATAATTTATTATATAACATGCGGCAGCTCGATTTCCTTCTTCAACCACCAGAGTGATCGCTTTTAACTTCATTTGCTTTGATGCGGCTGCTTGTTGTTCGGAAAATACGGTACCTGAAGTTTGCTGCATGTCTCCACACTCTATACCTCTATTTTTATCCATTTTATGCTGCTCATTGTGTTCAATAAAATGGGTCAAAGAATTTGTGAAAGAAAAATAATTAAGCAAAGGCCAATCTCACCTCAAACAGGCAGTGTATGGGGGAGGCAGCAGTCTGAGCCAGCAGACTCATCCTCTCCTTAAACAGAGCCTTGTCATTCAGCTCACAGCCCTGAGGAGAGACGCACACACTTCTTTAAATCTCTTAGCCTAAAATGGCATTGAACATCATGCCATTCAAGTCAGAGAGAGGGACGTACCGACCGCGCATCCTGCAGCTTCCCCAGATTGATGTACTCCACTGCGGCCTCGAAAGTGCTCAGACAGTAGCTCAGCTCGTCTTTGGTCGAGTGGCTGAAGCAGAAGTTCCGTATGTAGCTCAGATTGGCCATCCTGAAGAAAAAGGGAAAAATATGTTCTTAGTGTTTAGCATATTGATTTGAAATAAAAAGTGATCAACATATAATCACCAGCAAGTACAACAACGGGGCAAAATAACTGAGGTTTAGACTTATATTTGAGTAATACAAATACAGCCATAATGAGTCACATCTACTTAAAGCCAGAAATATTAGATAAATATTTAGACTTTTAAAAAATCTTAAAAATGCTAATTCTAACATGCTCCATGACAAAAAATGTTTTTCTTAATTCATAATTAATAAGCAAAGGACATTTTTAAAAGACATTTTGAATTTTTGTCTTTTAATAATTATTGTATTTGCCTTCTGGGACCTTGATGAGCAACAGTCTTTTAGATATCAAATTTGCTGTGATCCAGTTGAGCGCTTCCAGTATATTCATTTTATAGTGAAATAAGAGATTTCCCTCACGCATGTTCATACTTTCATCCCCTTCAAACACTGTACAAACATCTCCAGGCAAAGTCAGTCTCACCAGTTTGGGATTTCGGTCTTGACGAGGAGATAGAGGATGACGGACAGAAGGTCATCTGCACTCACCGCCTCTATGCTCACTGTAAAAAAAAAAAAACATGTTAAAATTATAAACATATAAGACTTTTTACAATTTACATATTTTTAAACACCATTCAAACTATTGATATGTCCTAAATATTATAAAATTGTATTGATTTATTTAGTCCAGTGCTAACAAACCTAGCTAAAATGTAGCCTATGGAGGCATGCTGTTTTAAGACAATGCAAGGCTCAGTACAACAGATTTCTTGCAGCTGGTGTTCCCCTCTTGCTCTAGAACACTAACAACTAAATTGCTTCCTTTACAAACATTAATTTAGGGCAGATCATACCACTCTGTGCTCGGATAGAGGGGTTGTTGTGCACCAATAAAGTCCCATTTCCAAAAGCAAACTGGACAAACGCATTAAGGGCCAACAGAGCAGGCGCTGTGTGTGTCAGATGTGATTAAGGGTCAAGATCAACCAGAGTTCACCCCTGGTCATGTAGAAGTAGTTTAGAGATTGAAGTGGGTAAATTATTGTTTATTGATGAATAAAATAGGAATGTATTCATTGATTTTATTTCATATCACCTGATATTAGCTGGACAAGTGATCGATCTTATGTTAATTCAATTATAAAGGATATTTCATTTCAAAGCGTTAATGTTGATGTATGTTGAAATTATACAATACTTTGGGGTTGAAATGACTTTTAGTAAATTAGCTATTTAAAGAAGATATATTGTGCCTTGTCTGCTATATAGTTATTATGACACATTATGTTATGTTTTGGAAATCTAAACCAACTTGATAAAAGAAGCAAGCCCACTGATTTCTGTGTTAGAAAATTGCAGAGGTCAATGCGATTAAGAAAATAAAAATTGGAGAACGACGGAAGTAAAGAGCAGTGGGCGTATACCGGTAGCTGTAAAAATGGGGGTTGATCAGAGCAATGACATCTGAATACAGGAGTATAAAGATTACTCAAATATGCATGAATTACTCTAAATACAACTTTGAGTGGGAAATGAGAAGGGAAACAATTACAGTCATAAGGGCATAATACATATAAATTGGTACAACAAAATTCAGATGGAGGGTTTTTCTTTAAGTCAAAGTCTAGACCAAAGAGGAGATGGATGCAGTGAAAAAGGACATGATGAAATATAGTGTTGACAGATAATGATGCGTTTGAGTGCTCACCTGTGCGCTTGGTCGTTTGAGTTGCCGTCAGAGCCACTATTCTTAAACACATTAGTTTGAGGAGAGGTGATGTCTGCTGGTTTAACCGACTCAGCTCCCTCTTGGCCCGGGACAAGTTTATACTGCAAACCATCCCAACAAAAAATCACTTTTTAATACAAAATTTCAAGTCAAAATGAGCTTAAGTCCCACAGGAAATAAAGAGCAAAAAGCTAATTTAAGAGCATGGAAAGAAAAAAATCTGAATGGTATAGTAATGTGATGTTTTGTATTTGTAGACTTTATTGTTCCTGTAAGGATATTTGTCCTCTGCATTATACCCATCCTACCACCAAAAACTAAAATCTGTTTACCATCAAGAATATGAATATTTTGGCTTTACTGTGCTTAGCTTTTTGGCAATATAACTCCCAGTGGTTCTCAAAATGTTCCATGTTCCATGTATATTTTAATATGCCTTTCTGAGTACTAGCATGTCTATAACAGGTCTTAAATAAGGCTAAACAAGGTTAAAAAAAAAAAGTAACTACTTTTGTCCAATTGATTACTAATATAAAACAATGTGAATAAAATTGTCTCAAATTGTAACATTAACGATAGGCCCCCGTATACCAGTTTGTGAACCACTGATTTAAGCCGCTTAAGCTAACCTGAAGTCAGGTTTGACCCCCAGGTCCTTCTGCTGCAGTTCCCCCAGACTCCGGGCGATTTTGTTGAAGGCAGCGTCCTGTGTACAGATGGATTAGATTGAGCTCACTCACTTACAGTTTTACTATACACTATGATTTATTGATTTGAGCCAAAATCAATATTTCACTGAAGTTTTGGGGAAAATCTCAGGGGTTGTTTACTAAGATTTACTTGTGATTTAAGTCCGAATGATTTATTGGCATAGAGTACAACTGATTCATTTTACATATTGGCTTTAAAAGGAGGGTGACAAGGCTACAGATTCTGGTAACACTTAATAAAGCATGACCAAAGCCTTAATAAAGCATGAACAAAGAGTTCACAATGAACACATAGCTGTTTTTTATAAATGATTCCACGTAAGTTACTATATAATTAATAACTTAATACCTAACCCCGACCTTTAAACTGAGAAGTTACTTAGCTGGAATACTTCATAATTAACTATTTGTTCATTATGAATGTAGTCTTTGTTCATGCTTTAGTAAGTCCGTTGTCCACTCCTACTTAAAACTCGTGTCGGACCGATCAATGAATTATCTGTTTTTCTCATATAAAGTAGGTTACTGCTTTTATGTAATGTTCTTAAAAGTTCAGGTCATAGGAGAATAAGCCTCACCTGGCTGGCCTCCAAAGTTCCCACAAAGTTAAAGATAAGATCATGGATACCATGATGAACATAAATCTGTAGAAGAAAAACAAAACCTGGTCAAACACATGTAAAACTATAGTTTAGCAAAAGCTAACCTGCAAGAGAAAATAGACCATTTATTAGTAATGTTTTAACAGTCACTTGATTGAGTTTGTGGTGCAATAGAAGTGGGTCAATGTGGTTGAATCGCCTTCAAACAAAAGTATACAACAGGGTAGAAATTGAACAGATAATATTTTAGTTAGTGGGGGTAGTATAGGCGAATAGGAAAAAAAGGTTACATTTAGAGATATCAATTTGAAACGTCTTCTGTAGTTTACTTATTATTATTATTCTATAACAAGTCAAACAAATCATATGCTTTGAAATAAAAAAAATAACACATTTTAGGTGTAAAAAATGCCAAAACCACACATATTTGGTATATATACACTGGAAATTGGCCTTTTTGAGTTAAAACTTAATTAGCTACCAACTAAACTTTCTATAAGATACATCAAAATGTTAAAAGTAAAAAGTATAAGATTGGAAAGTTTGGTGAATGTAAGTACAATTATCTTTAAATGCATTTTGAGAAAATGGCATTTGATAAGTTGATTAAATTAAATAATAATAAGTTATAATAAAAAGTTTTGCAGTTTCCACATGAAAGCTTCTAAGATGAGAGAGTAAACAGAATAAAAGACAAAAAAACAGTTTTGCCTGTAGTATCTCCCCTTAACCTTCTGTGCCATCATATGTAATTCCTCTGAATATTTTGAGACCTAGTGAAAACTCAATTTTGTAGTAGGAAATGTTGCAGGAGGCAACATGCTTTGAATAATGTCAAATGTGTGCTACCTCCACTGCCTGCTTCAAAAGAGTCATCTGAACCTCCTGTTTGGCCAAGAGCTTCTGTGGAATAACCAGATCAGAGTGAGACAAATGCATTAGTCACTGTGCAGCACCTGATGCAACCAATGCTGTCATATGGTTTTCCTGCAAATCACTGCAAAGTCAACCAGAGAAGAGAAAGACATACATGCAGGAAGGCCAGTGGTGCTGTAAACTGTTGGACTCTTGGGAATGTAAAAGATTAAGATACAGTATTTGAGATGAACTAATGGCCATTTCAAAGGAAAAGGAACACATATTGGTAAGGTAATTTGACAAAACAAGAAATTAAACATAACAAGTCCTAGCTTTTCTCTTTCTCACATACAGTTTATATTTATAGATTAAAAACATACCCTACTTAGATGATTGTATTTGGTTCAACGTGTTATTCTAGTTCTAGTATATTTTTAATTCAACAATGCACAGTTGGGTGTGTAGTTTGCAGAAAACATGAAAAAAGGAACAGGTGTGGGAGGGTTTCTCCAATAGTGGAAAAAGTCCAAATTAAACCTTATCAAACCTTGTTTATGCTTTAATTCTTTAGTTTAAGACATATTGAGACTTTCACTTCACTGAGAAAGAACAGTTTGTTAAGATTTATTTTAATGTGGCATTTATCCAAGTATTGGTCTGTTTAAGATGTGTTGTTGCTCTCATTTAAAAGTTTGGGAACATCAATATATCCAATAATTAGGAGAGGAAATATGCTCGGAAAAAGTGACTGCAGATTAAATCAGGATCAAATAGGGTTAACTCACCAGACGAGAGTCCCTCAGCAGACACTGAAGACATTTAGTGTAGAGGCCATTCACAGAGTCCTGTTAGGAGCAGACATGAAAAATGTGTACTCTTTAGACATGCCATTTGCATGAAAAAGCAGTAATTACCACAATAGTACATTTATTGAGAAGTTATAGGCTTCCTTTAAAACGATACAAAGATATGCAATTTGAGACATGTGCTACCAATGAGTTATCAAAAGTATCGAAAATCAGACACTAACTAATCTAAGCTGAAACTACATCAAAATTAGATACTAAAAAAGGACCACCAGGACAGTAACAAACCTCTCCTATATAGGTTTCGCTTGAGCTGTATCACAAGTACAATGCGACACATACACTTATGGGCTACTATGGAACATACCTGGAAGACTGAGGGATTACACCGATATAGGACCAAATGGTAATATAAAAGAAAGTGCTATTATTTAATGTTGAAAATGACATTCTGTTGGCTAAAGAAAGGGTGTTTTCATTATCATCGTGGTATCGGAATCTGTATCAAGTATCAAGTTTCTTCCTTAGTATCGAAATCGAGTTTCAGTACCAATAAACACCTGTTATTGGTTTGCCGAACACTTGCTAAAGATATTACTGATCAACTGTGTCAAAATAACACTAAACAGAAACTAAAACAATTACATTTCTAAAAAATATTTTCTGGCCAAAAGGACAGGACAGCTGTAGTCTGAAATGGGGGAGATAGACATTTGGCAAACTATCATACCAGGAGGCGAATCAACAGCGTACAGTGGTATGCCTTATATCACTAAACCAAAAGTGAGCACCAAGTGGGCTTTTTAATATTTTTGAAAAAAAAAACCCAAAAAAACTGAAAAACCTCTAGAGAAAAATCACAGGAACAATACAGCATTTTCAACATATTGCAAAAGAGCACTGATGTCGTACTATGTGATGGCGCAGTCCCTTCCTCTCCTGCTCTTTGAATGATTGACAGAAGCTCTGGATGAACTTGTCGAGTCTGAGCGCGTGGCGTCCCAGGAAGTCCCGGACCTCCTCCACACTCTTCAAGCAGTAGGGGGGCGGGGGGCAGGGGTCAGAGGGGCTGGGCTCCTCCTCCACAGGGCGAGAGATGCACAGGATGCTGTAGCTCTGCTCCTGGTCGTTATAAAAGGTCTCCTCAAACAGAATAGGGATGGAAGCTGGAGAGGGGAAACCAGACCCCAACACCACCTGCCGGTTCTGAATAAGCACCTCCTATAAAAGACAAGAGATTTTGACACTTTGACATGCTATAAATACACTTTTACCTATCAATCAATTACAATCAGAATGTGATCAAAAAACAGTTAAGTATTTTATCTGCTGGATGTGTATAGTGTATTTTCTTTTTTGTGAAGCACTTTACAAACGCTGTTATTTAAAGGTACTATATAAATAACAAATATAATAAATGTTACGAGACCTTTAGTTTAGTACAAGCCATTACAAATCAATGCAATGTTGTAACACAACACCCATGCCACAACAAATTCCCATGTCCAATCCTAATCTGTCACATTTTGTCAATACATTATTCAACAAGGGTAGTTTGTTATTCAGTCACCATAGATACAGGCTATTCCTCTGCTAAATACATTAGTTTGAATCAAATTTTCATATTTTCAAAAGTTTATAATAAGATTATGTGTCAAGAGATGTTATTGCAATGTGACTCTCAACTGTGAGAACACAGTGACATAGTAAGTTTAAGGAAAAGTTTTAGCAATACTATGAAATATTTGACTAGAGGATAGATGCCTCAAGTAGAGTGAACTAAATATGGGTAATCTGAAAAACAAGCCAAAGTTAAACATTGTTTTTGAAATCCAAACCTTTCCATCAACAGTGTGGTATCCATCGTTTGTAGGCTGAAGAATGTAGCTCTCAAACTGGGAGTCTGAGAAACTGCTACCTGTCAAACTTCCACAACAAGGAACCAACACCTGCAAGAGGAGACACAACATTACACATAAAAGAAAAGGTCGATCATCTATACTAGAATCTTTACACAGATCAGTAAAGCAGGTGTGCTGAGGCCTCCCGCAAGTCATGAAAAATTAGGATGCTGAGAAGTTTGTTTAAAATTAACTAGAGCTGTCTTTCACTGTTTATTTATTTTTCCCATGAGGACAATAAAGTTTATCTAAACCTTAACCAAAAGGAAAAGCCCAAAATAGAAAGGAAATCATTTTGTGTGGTCTTTTTAAACAACCATAATCTGTTGCAGTTGTAGTTCTATTTTTCAAAGATGATTTCGCAGTTGTTCTTGTGATGGCTGTGTTGTGGCTATTCAGTCTTTATTATTACCGATATATATAAAATTTATGAATATTGTAAATTTTTGTAATCTTGATAATGTCTTACGCAGCAGATATCAAAACAAAGTGTCGCTATCACAAACCAGCCATCACCAAGTACTGGTGGCAAAAACAAAGCGAACAGTACCCTGCCCTTGTTAGAAGATGAAATGCATTTTACTGTGTATGTGCTACATATTAGGCTGTCATATTGTTATGGCTGATCAGTGAATGTAGGCTGCTCACACTTGTGTAAGCAGCCTACATACACTTCATAGACCATGGCTTAGTGCAGAAGTCTGACTTGTGTAACTTATTTTGCAGTAGTCTGCTCTTCTCATGATGATAGTGTTGTAATTGATTAAGCACTGTGAGTTCATTCCTCTCATCTGATTTAATTTTTTCAATACTTATCAAAAAGTCAAGAAATTAATTTGAATATCAAATGTTCCTGCATCTTTAATACCAAATGTTCCTGCATTCCTGCAGATTGCACGCTTTGTCAAAACTAACTAATGTCAATCTTACTCACGATGCCATGTAGCTGGGCCACGCGACTGCACAGGTCGGCCCTCTGCTTCCCCAAGGACAAATAAAAGGGATTCTTCAGGATATTCTCATCATAAACAGCCATAAGGAGCTGAAGGTCTGGATCCTGGACGAGACAGGACAGAGGAGGACAACATGCAGTTAAAAGGGACATGTTAGGTGAAATTTATTAGCATTACTTCATCACAAGCTTGTGCAAAGTAATATTTTGACTGACTCATTAATGTTTGAGTAATCATACATTGTTCTGTATTTGTGGCTTGAAAAATAAATACCTTTTTTCACCTACCTCCTATGTCATGTACTTACTTACAATTAATAATTGTAATTATATATAAAAGGGTTCAGAATGTTCATATACCCGTAAATGAAAATGTGCTTTTTGCTACTGTGAAATGTAGTTTTGAACATGAAGTCAGTGGACCCGTTTCTATTTCTAACCTGTTTTAGATCAATACTGCGTTTTACAGTGAACAAAATGTAAAAAAAATTATCTACGAATGCAATAGTTTAATACTCCCGGAAAGAAAGCACAAAATGTAAAATAATGATCTACGAATGCAATAGTTTAATACTCCCGGAAAGAAAGCATAATGTCTTCAGTTTCTATTTTAATCATATCCAGGGCACATTTCAATGTATGCAATATAACTGCGAAAACTAATACAAAAATCACATGTTTTCTGAACATGTTTGTCGTTCTTCTAAAAGATATGAAAATATGAAAAATTGTTGGAGTGTTAACTTTTGTCTGGTAATTTGAATCAAAAGGACTAGAAGATCATACAATTATTTCATACAACAATTCAAATACTTGTCCACTCATGTGAATCTAATTGTTGTTGGACTTCTTTTCAAAGCAAAGATCTCATGATTCCTCATAATGCTGCCCTCCAAGTTAATGAAGCTGGAGACGGTCCATATCCGTTCATGATTGGTTTGAATCAACACATGGCCACATGCTTTCAACACTGACACGGACTGAAAAATCAAATTGTCTTACAGATATTTCAGTGATTTCCACATAACCAGTTATCGCACAACAAAACACTATGGGATATGCCTGATACAGATCTATGTGTTTAGGTTAAGTTTCACTTGAACTGAATGTGATTTGTATTTCATGTCGGTGAGTTTAGGTAAATCTTTTATGAAGTCTTGTATGGGCAATATATCAGCGCCAGGGTTGTCAAAAGTATCGAAAATCTAAAGTTTTACAATATGCATGTATTTTTATTTTTATATTGTAATGGCCCCACTTGCTCCAATATTTTTATAAGCTGCCACAATGCGTTAGTGTTAAATTTATGTTTTATAGGTCAGATCTGTGGAGAGGCAGCCTGGCCACCGTAAGAATATGGAATGTTCACCAGAAAAGTTACAAAGTGCAACTAATTATATCATTACACATGTATGGCTAATAGGGCTACCGTCGAGTAAAGTCATGTCCTGCCGATCCATTAGTCGACTAAAAAGGGGGCGTGGCAAAACCTCTCAAAACTATTACATATCTATGTATCTGACACAAACCGCACTCAAGACTATAACTGCAGGGGGAGTTCATGCAAAACAACTATTTATGCAGAAAAAAGTACAACAATGTATTTATATAAAAACAGATTAAACTTGAATCATGACAGTAATCTGCCTTTTTAGATAAAATACAAAAAAAACCCAAAATATTTCAGTTAACTCACTCCCTAACTTCTCCTTTCTGTCACCTATAAATCCTTATCATCTGATAAAATAGTTGACTAATACACATTTTTCAATTTAACAACTAAAGGCCGGCAGCCCTGCTGCTCACAGCAAGGAGAATGCTTGTTTTTCCACGATATTTCTGGGTAAATGCACCTGATTATAATAGTATACAAATTACACAATGAAGCACTTTACTTTGCTGCGGTTTACATGAAGCCTACATTTTTACATGAAGCCTACATTTCCCTGAAATGTAGGCTTACAGACCATGATGTCAATGTTTCAGTGTTCATCAACAGCAAAATGTCAGATACAAAACGGTTTCCTTTGACAGACAATAACACTAAAATATCTGTAAAAGTGCAACAAGGATGAATGGTTATCTTAGTACATTACTATTCACGTAAAACCCTTCACAATGAAATGTTTTATGCATCTACCCCGAGTGAGAAATAAAAACAAAAAATATTTTTATTTCAGATTTTCCCATTTTCTGAATTCAACCATCACTGAAAACAACAACAGCTAATTCATTATAAACACACTTTAATTGGATTAGACTTGTTCCAAACATGTGAGAGCTATGACTTCATTCTTTTAGCTTTCAGTAACACGGGGGCTGAAAGAAGTTATTTGGTAAAGACAATCGCCCACTAACGGAAAGGTTTATAGTTGGCTTCTCACTTCTGGTTGCTCACCCTGCACCTACACCTTGCTTACATACTGAGCTGGTTACCTCGTGGAAGTTAATAAATGCAGCAATAAATAGGGACAAGTCCAAAATGCTTAATATTACAATATTTTTAATCAGATAGGTAAAAGTCATACAGGTGCTACTGACAAAAGTCTAATCTTGGGTCTTCTTCCACACTTTGTTAATCGACAGCATATCTATCAAGTTAATGCTCACAACCCCTCCTCTGCATATGTCCAAACTAGGGTTCAAAAAGACAGTTTGTAAACAACAAAATATCCTGTATAAGTCTGTCAAAACTCTGCTAACATTCTAGTTTAGACCTCTACATACATGTTCATCCTTTATTAGTTTAGGGGCTCATATGTCTTCTCTCAAATGTTACTCCGAGGCTTGTTTAAAATGTAAACTGTGAAAAAAATCCAATTAAAACTAGAGATAGACGCAATATTATCCCTTTTTACTGTATCGGCTTTAAATCTCCATTGACATTTTGTAGACCAAATTGATCTACATATAGATGGTCCAATATTCCCTTTTTATAAGTCCATATACCCATATTAATTACACAGTTATGCTCAATATTATCTGAAATATATGTTAATCAATGTTTTACAATCTATAGAAAGGCCCATAAATTATAGTAGTTAATTAATTATTACTTTTCACTCAAAAATAAAATGTATTAATTGGGGGAAGATATAATACATTTTATAATAATTGTGTACATATACAGTTACCTTTAAGAGCCATTGCTCTTCTATTTCTATTGCAACTGACTAGTCTGTTTAAAAAGACACATCTGATGCACTGAGTACAAACCCATGCTTGTTTATATAGGACCAACACAATATATTGAAGCAAATAACATATTGGCTGTCATCAGTTCATTAGCCTATATAATAATTACAATACATGATACAGATCCATATTGTGGCTGTGCAAAGAACATAAGGTAACATACTAGCCTGTAGACGACTAAAGAAATTCTAAGTTGACAACTGCTCAAAACTTTTTAGTGTATCCATGACATGACCTAAAATGTATTCACAAGATGCCAAACTCAATGGATTCCATGCAAAAACAAAAAAGTATTCAAAGAAGTGTTGGTGAACTGCATATTTGTAGGTAAAAACTACAGCAAACCCACTTAATGTCCTGTCTGCTGTAGTAAATCATGCTTTAAATTCTTGATTAAAAACCTGCAGCCCTGCAACATACAACTACAGATAAGAGCTCATATTATAAAACATCTGTGTAAAAAAGTACCCACCTCTTCACTGAGCTTCATTTTCCCTGTACTGCTCCTTTAGCTCTCAGACTGAAGCATGACACACTCACTTTTTCTCTCTCTCGCCTCCTCTCCTTCTGACTGTTTCAGCTGAGAGTGAGAGAAGAGAGGGGGAGAGAGACCCTCCTCTCCTCTCACACGCTCAGCTGAAACAGTCATGTGGGCTCTCTGTCCTATGACCCAAAGATCGACAGCTCAGAGGAATGTCCTTTGGACCAATCACATTTCAGATTTCCAGACGTTTTTACAATGCTCTCTAATATGCAGTCATAAACTAATCTGAGCTGCTCAGTTTCTTTGACATAAATATTTATGTGTGTACAGATTTTATTATGTGATTTTATGGTCCACCAACATTCATCAAACACAAGACCACAAGAAATGACAATGGCTCCAAAAATGTGGGTTACATCAACTATTTCAATATTATATTACTTGTGAGCTCACACTCGGTTTCAAAAGTGAAAAGTTAATTTGTGAAATTTATTGTTTGGTGTTTCGGTTTCGGTTAACGGCCACAACAATAAGTCAAATATCAATATTGGCTCAAAAAAGAAAATCATCCTCGAACAATCATTGGACCATCCCCACAATCCAAAAATACAATTACCGTATTTTCTGGACTATACGTCACACTGGAGTATAAGCAAAAAAGCGAAAAAATGTGTAACAATGAAGGAAAAAAAATATGTAAGTCGCACTAGACTATAAGTCACAATTTGGGGGAAATTTATTTTACAAAATCCGAGACCAAGAACAGACATTTTATCTTTAAAGGCGAGTTATAATAATAGCAATAAACTAGACTAAATAGAGAACAACAAGCTGAATAGCAGAATAGCATGCTAGCGTAACACAGACAACGAACTGTCAAGTATGTTAACGAAAGATATTAACAATTAATCAGATATGCTATGCTAACATAACATATGCACAAACACGAGAGACACAAGTTCATCACAGTTCACACCGTAGAACGAGCAAACACATCAAATATAACATAAGCTCTAGCTCATATTACATATACATACAAAATTACATTTGAACGCATGAAAAATATACATACAACTTTGGCCTGCTAGTAAACAAACCAGTGAACCAAAAACTTTATACAGGTCTTTTACTTTTCAATTGTTTCTTAAATAGTGCTCTGTCAGGTACGACATCGCATTAGTTTAAAAGGCTGAACTGGAAAACAGGAAGTAGTTTTTGTGACCTTTAACTAGGCCTATGATAAACTGAACATTTACAATATTTGGCCAAATGAAAAAGTATCACCTTTATGGTTTTATAAATGAAGGGGAAATAAATAAGGGGACATTAAATAACAAATATATAGAAGAGTCAAGTAAATTTTCTTATAGGTATTACAAACCCAACAGCACCATCTAGTGGTCAAACAAGTGAACAGTAACATATATAATCAGCCATTACGTAGCACATACATAAACACGTACATGAAGCATAGACAGAACTGAATACATGTCTGGTATGTTAATGTAAGATAATCAGATAACTAAAGCATAAAAAACAAGTTTACTATCGATCTCACTCCAAATCACTAAATTGAATTCTTCACCCTCAGTGTCGCTTCTGAACAACTCTGCCTGGTCCGGAAGTAAAGGGAGCGACGCTTCCGCGTGGCTGCCATACTGGTATACAAGCCTAGTGTGCTCTTGCGCAGTTGTCAGATGTGACTTACATGTGAAATTATTAAAATATATAATTTCACATCTTTGTTACTGTCACACTACGTATAAGTCGCACCCCCACCCAAACTATGATAAAAGTGCGACTTATAGTCCAGAAAAAACAAATAAAACATTGTGATTTATCAAAATGATGATAAAAAAATACATTTATAATACATTTTTTGCTATATTGCCCAGTGGCTTTCAAGCTTTTTTTCCCCTCTAAAGCACTCCCAAAAGTCCTGTAAAAATATGTGTGCAATCTATGGTTAATATAATATAGAATAAAACAAACCACAGCCTCAAAAACTACCAAAAACTCAATGAAAAGGCAATTTTGCAGCCCTTACATTTTGCTGTGAAAGTAGACACCACTCCTGACTGCTGATTTCGCTCAGTCAATGCATATTTTCTAAGTGAAATTTATAACTAAGAGGATTCAGAGCGTGAATGTGACAGTCACACTGGTGCAGTTTATCTTCAGGCCACACACACATGACAAACCACTTACGCTGTCTCTATTTGAACAACTACAACCATGACTAATTTTGCACCAGAGACAGACAGACAGAAAGATCACAGTAATTTTACACACGTTAAATGTAGGTCAAATTAGGGCTGAAAAATATACAATTGTTCTATTATTATCAATTAAATAATGTAACTCCAACTCCAAAATGTCCCTGGGCAACTTTTTTGTAAATCTTGCGTCGAAAAAAAAGAAGGGAGCAAAAACAAGAGGACGCAAGGATAATGCCAACACTAGTATTGCTCACGCTACCCAAAATGACGTTGAGACAGGCGTTGAGAATGATGCCGATAGTGAGGCAGGACAGGTGGCTGCTGGATGCGAGGTAGAAAATATCGAGTCTTTAATAGAAGATGTGATAGTGGAACGAGTGACCAAGAACATTAAGAAATGCTTAACAAAAAACTTGCTAATAAACTCAAGCCAGTTAAACTTTCTGGCGAATTTGACGCAGTGACCCAAAGGTTGGATGATGTGGAAAAGCATGCGTCCAATCACTGCACCGAGACTGGAGATCATAGAGAAATCTCTTAAACGAGCACTGGAAGGACTTGACAGAGAATCAAAGTCGTCGTCAAAATATAAGCATTATTGGACTCAAAGAAGGACCTGAGGGCAGGGACCCAGTGACTTTTTTCGAGCAGTGGATTCTTGAAGTTTTGGAAATGCAAGAGAAACGGATGCAGATCGAGAGAGCCCACCGCACAGGATCGCCGACTGGACGAGATAAAGATGGGCCGAGAGCTCTTATTGTGAGGCTACACAACTACACTGATAAGGGAAGGATCCTTTACGCTGCAACGAGGAAGGGAAGAGTGGAAGTGGGTGAGAGGCAGATCTCCTTTTATCAGGATTACCCTGCTGAAGTGGTTAAAAAAAGACAAGAATCGGCACCTGAACAGTTACGGCTGTGGAAAGAAGGCATCAGGTACGTATTTCTATACCAAGCGGTGATCAAGATCGTCCATCAGAATGGGAAGACTCTCTCCAACATGAAAGAGTTCAACAACTTCATAAAGACACTTCCCGAATGACTTATGCTTTGCCATCCATATGAACACCGCGTCACAGAGAATTGTCTCAATGGATGCTGAAAGGCCTTAGATTGAATCGCGTTGGTACCTGAAACATTTGGGTTAGAAAAAAAAGTATAAATTGGATAAAACTTTTATATAAGGAGCCCAAGGCTTCTGTCTTGACAACCGGACTTGACTGGTTCTTTCTATACCAGATATGTCAAAATTGGCCCTCAATATAAATATACCTGGCCTGCAAGATCATATCAAATATGTGTTAGAGCTGGCCCACCGGCCGTCACGCCAGTATAGCGCATGCACCTCTAATACTATGAATCCCAGAATCCTTTGCAAATGCATTGGCGCCAGCCCCCACCACTTCTGTTGAAACTATAAATATTTAGTTTGACCCGTGTGTGTGACTTGGTCACAGTTTTTAATTTTGGCCCTCTGAATTTGAGTTTGACACCCCTGGTCTACACCATTTAGACTGGAAAGGGGAAGAGCAGAGAAAAGTCCCTAGTTGCCCCTTCTGTTTTCTGTGGCTATAGAGCCTTTGGCAATAGCCATTAGACAAAATGAAAATATAAAAGGAATAATAATGGGTTCAAAAGAGTACAAAATTGTTGCTATGCTGATGACCTCCTTCTGACTTTGACAAAACTTGAGAACTCAAATCCAACTCAGTCAGAAATAATGCCTTTAGTCAGCTGTGATCAGTTTGAACCAGCTTTTGTTAAACCAGGGAATATAAATACTTCAATTAGCTATGTTAAAGAAAAGCTAGCTAGCTGGAAAAAGCTCCGCATCTCAGTTCTTGGTAGGGTCAGCCTTGTTAAAATATTACTCCCAAAACTAATACATCCAGGGTCAATGCTATTTCTTTTGCTAAATCAAAAAGATATCAGTGGCGTAAATCGGGCAATATTCGATTTCATTTGGGCAGGAAGAAAACCTAAGATTAAATTCGAAATATTACAACTTCCAAAGGAATTAGGAGGTTGGTCCGTGCCTAAGATTGAAAAATATGTGCTTTCCAGTGACGTGCAGTCAGGGGAGGCTGTGCCTCACCTGTCATCACAGAGAAAAAAATAAATGAAATGCTTATATTTATCCAATGATTTGTACTATAAAGTTATTTTCTATTTAACTTTGCAATTGTATTCTTTTTTTTATTCAAAATCACTGAATTTTTACGACTACCGTTGAAATACTGAGAAGAGACGTGCAGAGAGGCACCAGCCGTTTGTGCCTCACATGGACTGATTGTGCTGTAGCTCAGCAGTGATGCTGCTGCTTTAAGCGGCTATGAAAAGGTGCCCGGTGAGACACGTAGTTACCTGGCCTCATGGTAGGGGGCACTCGTGAGCCCAGGGATTCTTGCAACTCCTGCAGAATAGTGACAGCAAGCTACAATTTAGAGTTAGCCAGTCAAGTTTAGCAATCTGTTCAATTTTCTTCGTCTAGCCATACTTTTTTAAATGGAGGAAGGTTACATATTAAAGCTCAAACTGTTTTCTAAACTGGACTTTCACTCAAAGCAGGAGGCTATAATTAAAGGAAGACCAACGCTAAAGGAGTTAAATGGTTTGGTCCAGACTACGGGACGAAAGACTCATTCTTTTCAAACAGAGTGGTACGAAATGGTAAGAAATTTAATGAGTTCAATCAATTGAAAACTGGGGAACCAAAAGAAGGATAAAAAACAATACAAAACCAGCTTTCTTTTTATCTCATACTATTAGAGCCATTTCATACGGACTTCGGAACTTTTATTTTTAAATTATTTTTTATTCTAGTCCCAAGTCACTTACTGGGAGAGACATTGGCTCAGGGACAAATGTTCTTGCCGACACCTGATACAGTTTGTAAATCTCATTGTTATGACATCAGTGCCTCACCAGCCATGAACCTCACCTCACACAACTGGTGCTTTCTACACATGCGAGAACCATCTCCATGTGGGCCTGTGGAAATTATGGGATGCCATGGCTTGAGATTGAGAGAACACGCTGTAAACCCTTCTGTCCTGTAAATTTGTTAGATAAAAAGGACAAGGAATTGCCACTTATCATTAAGGACAACTATTTGATTAACAATGCTCTCATGGAGCCTTTTAAAGAAAATGTATAGGAATAATCTGAAATCATCTACTCTGACCACATTGGTGGACAACCTGGATTTGGTAGCAGAGGGTGCTGGTCCCAATCTCAGATCGGGACAAGAAGCTGGCATCGGGACGATACATGAACTATGGGACAACGGAAAGTTCAAGTCGTTTGAAGAAATACAAGCCAAATACAATATTCCTGCTAGAGATTTTTATAAATATCTTCAGCTAAGGCATTTCGCAAAATCAAAATGGAAATCTCTGGAGTTTATACAGGACACTAATCTTCTTGAACAAACTATCCTGGATTGTCAAAAGCGTGGGCATTTTATTGCAAGATTTTACTCTGAGCTTCAAAGACTGAAGGACAGACTTGTTTTATGTTTATCATGGAATGCACTGCTTAAAACAACAACTGACATTGAAACATGGGAGGAAATTCTGATATTGCCATTTAAAATATCAGTATGTAATTGTCATAAAGAAATGCAAAATAGTATCTTACAGAATGTGTAAGATACTATTTTACTATTACTCTCTCCCTATATATATAGCAAGTACAGTCCAGGAATTTCTCCAAAGTGTCACAAATGTAAATTAGTCCCAGGGACCAGGTTTCACTCTTTATGGGTGTGTAAGATTATACACTTGTTCTGGGAGGTACTGTGCAGAGGGGTTGTGGTAGTGGGGCGGACCCTGTCTCCCAGTCCGCTGCTTTGTCTTCTGGGGTTTAACTGAAGATTTGAAAACTAACAAAGATATCATACAACTCCTCCTGATGCTGGGTAGAAAAATTATAATGTCAAAATGGGTTGGCAATGATGCCCCCTCTGTCCAAATGTGGAATTTAATATCTAAGATGGTGACTTTAGAATGATTAAGATATTGTCTCATTAGTAAATCTTTTTAAAAAATGGGAAAATGCTCTGGACTGTTAAAATGGTAGTGGTGTAAGTAAATGTTGATTGTTGTTGTTTCAGTCTTGTCGGAACAGCTGCATTTAGTATGATACATCTCATAGAATTATTATGCCATTTCATTTGCTATGTAACATTCTATGCAGTGCTATTGTTCTTCTTTTTTATTTTTAGTTTTAATCGTATAAAGCAAAACATTTTCAATAAATATAATGGAGAAAAAAAAAGTCACTTGCGTCAAACATGGTAAAACATTCAAACATTCAAATGCAAATATAGTCCTACCTCTATGTATGTATTCTTTCAGTCAAAAAAATATTGTTACTTATTCATGACCTCAGGGATATCAAAGGAAGGGGTCAGACAATGTATTGATTATTTGGCTTTCTGTTCTGACCCAAATGTAAATGCCATTTGTCTGTCCAGCAATTAATGGTGCCCTTAATGTATTTGTCCCATATTTTTCCTAGTTTTATTAATCATTAACAAAATCATCAGTCATTACAGGAAAATAATCTGGGTGATAGAACAAATGGAATCTACCACAAACCAACTACTTCAATCTGTAGTTGTTTTGCAGAGTAATGGCCTACACCAATGCAATAATCAACTCAGAGCAGATCTTGAACTTGTGTTACTATATTTTGGTTAGCCCTGCTACTGTAAATATAATTCTAATGGTACTCTTAACTGTTTAAAAGGTGTAGTTTTTGCTTAGCAAGCAAATTGCTGTGAATATGGAGCCATACTAAATACTATACTAAAAACACCAAACAGCAAGATGATTTTGAGATATACTGCCCGGGTAATTTATCTTCATGAAACCATATGGTATTATTATTCCAGAGTTTAGCGTTGTTTGCAAGTATGGCTGTATGTTTGACTGACTGTACCAAATTATAAGCCACGTTGATTATTTCAATAAGGGATGAAAGACGAGATCAGGAAGATTTAAAGTAGGCAAGCCCATAACAAGTGGACCTTAGCATCGTTAGCATTTAGCATTACGTTGCCATCCAAGCGATTCACTGCATTAGCTAACAGTGTGGGAAGTACAGCTATTTAAAGCAAGCCGGGAGCAAAAATAGATGTTTACCTGTTTTCAGCTCGTATCTCCGTTCATCCACGCTTTGGCATGTCACTCCCAAACCCCGCAGCCGTCTGTCAGAAGCTGTTGACGGTCATCAGCTGGTGGAGGAGCGGAGGTGCTGAGTCTCCGTAGTACCAGCGGGTTGCCAGATACTAGCCAAAAAATATGCTCAAAGAGGCGTTTGAAATGTTTGTCCTTGTAGCCTTTGTCTTATCGGCAGAGATGATAATATCGGAGGCTACTCTCTGTGCACGACCTGCTGACTGCAACATAGAGGAAATCTGGGTTACTGGTTAAACTGTCTTGACCCGATTATGCTGTATGAGAAAAAGACCGATATCGCCACCTTCAGGACAATAGCTGTAAGCCCACAATTTAAATGTATAAAAATAAGGAAATAACTTTAGGTTTAACTTCTAATTTCTTGCAGAAGTTCAACACATTTAATTTGAATGTAGAGTAAAGGTAGTTTATTTTAATCTTAACTGAAGAACACCTGAACGGTGTTATCATTGCGGTAGTGGACCATGGTCATGTTTCAGTCACAGAAAATAGATTTGTACTTCACATTGTGTGACAAGAAGCAGAATGTTTAAAGACCGAAATACAACTTGTCCGTGATGACCACGAGATAATTTGTATTTTAATGATGTTTCTGTCAATACTGATTTTATATTCACTGTAGGATGTGACCGTTATTTGTCTTTTTTGATAATAACTAATGAATTTACATGTACTAAAAATATTTAAGCAGTTCTAATCTTCTTGTTCATGGACTCACATGATTCAGTTAAAAGGGAACAGTCTGAGAGTATACTGACATACAACTGTTAGGGTTTTTTTTTGTACTAACTTTATAATAGTGTAAGGGTTTAATGTTTGACTATTAACATTATTAAGTATTTAAGTAAGTTCCTTCTGATGGTGTAATAAACCATCTTTACTCAAAGAGCGATATTTCTTTATAAACTGACCAAATACACCTTTACCATTTATGTATTCCCTTGTCAATATCAAAATCCTACTTTAAGAATTCACATTATTAGTTGAAACTACAAGGTAACTTAGAATAGTTTATAACAAGAACATCGTCAAATTGGTCATATTTGTAGAAGTTACACTAGTTTTAATGTTTGTGCTTTTAGTTATAAGATTTGGCTAAGATTTACTATAATCCATGCGCGTAAAACGCGTGTGGTTTGCGTTAACATGAGCAGCATGTCTCTGGGCGACGGGAGCGGCTCCGAGGGCTGGGCCTCCGATTTGAGCACGGCCTCTGCGGTCCACGGAGGCTACACGGGGAGCACCCTTCGTCGGCCAGTTCCTGGGACACGGCTATAGACTTAAAAAGGTAATATAA
This sequence comes from Periophthalmus modestus, assembly GCA_019594935.1. Taxonomy (NCBI): domain Eukaryota; kingdom Metazoa; phylum Chordata; class Actinopteri; order Gobiiformes; family Gobiidae; genus Periophthalmus; species Periophthalmus modestus. The sequence goes on along the minus strand of JAIEZT010001390.1, from coordinate 18,152,726 downwards.
AATGTGGATAAAATGGTTCTATTGACTGGCGACCGTACTCTCCTGATCTCTGGAGCATTGTGTTTGGACCCAGATGCTGCAGGTTGGACCTCAGAGGTAGTTTTTATTTTTTGTTTCAACGAAAAAGGTCACTGGAAATGTTTTGGAGAATACATTTTATTATAAAATGATTTTCATGTTGAAATAAATCATTAAAAATAAAAGTACTACAACAAACTAAATGCATGTGTCACAACTTTTAAATACAACCACTGCTTCAACAGTTTATCACATTTATGAACTTAAGAAAAACATTGTCTTGATTCAACAGAATGGCCTAAACATCACCAGATTTAGATGGCAGGTAAATCAAACTGTCAGCCACATTTGAAAAAAAACAAACCCAAAATCTTATATATATATATAACATACATTTCTGCACAAGGTTTTGATTTAGCCTGAATTAAATTGGGGAATCTTGAGATGCCACTGTTGATTGTTTACATTACCTCTTCAGTTCTGCTTTAAAGCAGGGGTGTCAAACTCAAATTCACAGAGGGCCAAAATTAAAAACTGACTAAGTCGCGGGCCAAACTAAATATTTATTGAAAGATTTTAACAACATCTGCATGTTTTTCACAATGGATTGATTAAATTTGAGTGAGGCTACAGGTAGCAGATGCTAATAAGTGTCAACACAAGTGGTGCCAGCACATTTGCAAAGCATTCTGGGATTCATAGTATTAGAGGTGCATGCCCTATACTGGCGCGACAGCTGGTGGGCCAGCTCTAATACATATTTAATATGATCTCACGGGCAAAATATATTCATATCAAGGGCCAAATATGGCCCGCAGGCCTGAGTTTGACATGTCTGCTATAAAGGATCAACATTTGCGATCTTGTAACAGCTTCCCAAAATACATTCTGAACATTAATTTTAAGTTTCAAAATCATAAAAAAAATATTTACTGATTTAAAATTGATCAAACTGAACAAATTGAAATGTTTATTTAATAAAAAAACATTGCTTCCCCTTCTGGTCCTTAACTATAATCTACTCAACTTCTACCATACCTATAAATGCATCAGAATTCTATAAGGCGCGGTTAAAAGTTGCGAACATCGCGGGAGCGATGGATGAGAGACGGCGAACACGCCGCGCCGGGCGAGTTATGCCATGATTTGTGAATGGATTGTGGATGCTTGGGCTAACGGTGCGACTTTTGTATGTGTTAAATGCAGAAAAAGCACAAAAAAAGCACCCGTAACTGAAGCTGCGCCTTATAATCCGGTGCGCCCTATAACTGAAATTACGGTATATATATATCTCCTGGCCTGGCCCCTCTGTCAAATTTTAGAACCCATTGTGGCCCATGTGTCAAAAAGTTTGCCCACTCCTGCTCTAGATGCTACCTACATTTCTGCTGTCTGGCAGAGTGCCAACTCACTCATCACAAAAGTGCAAAAGCCAGAAAGAGCCCAAACAAAGGCCAGGTGATGAGCAAAAATCACTACTCCCACCCACAGATGAAAAATGAAATAAACAAAATTAAATACACATGCAAAATGCTTCTTTAAAGCACTACTAGAATTGAGAGGAAGCAATATTTTTTCTAGAAAAGTATATCTTCATAATTCAATTATCTCTGGATCGGGGGGTGGGGGGAATCAGTCACTCTCCGAATCAGTCTCTGAATTCACGTACCAGTTGTCCTCCCCAATGTCCGCCACAAAAGATAAGCCTGAACACAGCACCACATCAATAATGTAACAGACATTTCTGTCTACAATAGCCAACTCTTGTCCACTTACCATTACATATTCGGTCCTCATCTTCCTCAAAATGATCCAAGTCGTAGCTCACAAATATATTCTGTTGAGAGAAGTTAAAAATAAATAGGATTACCGTATTTTCCGGACTATAAGTCGACTTTTGTCATAATTTGGCCAGGGGTGATACTCAGATACGGCTTATATGTGAAATTATTAAAATATATGATTTCAAATTTTTGCTATTATCACACTGACAACCTCGCGAGGGCACTCTAGGCTTGTGTAGCACAATGGCAGCTACGCGGAAGCGGCGCTTCATCTACTTCCGGAGTTGACCGAGTTCAGAAGCGACACAGAGGATGAAGAATTCAATGTATTTAGTGATTTGGAGTGAGATCCAGAGTAAACGTGTTGGCTTGTTTTTTATGCTTTAGTTATCTGATTAACTGTTACTATCGTACGTTAACTTACCAGACACATATTCAGTTCACTGTCTATGCTTCATGTAGTTGAAGAAATAAATGTATTAACCCTTTAAGGACTGAGCACATTATAGACCAGTATTGCTCGCCTAGACTTTTCTTTTTTTAGCCATAAAAATCACGTTAAAGGAAGTATCAGCATGTACAGCCTTTTTTCACACAACTTCCGCTATTTTACATATCCATCATCATTTTTCCTTTGACGCATCAAATAACTCACTGGGAAAATCCCCGTGGTACCTGCGCTGATTGGTCATCTTTGATGTAAACACATTACCGCAAAGATAGTAAATTATTTAAAGAGCTCCATGTATCTGCTTTGAGATGCCGTTTGAATTTACATGAGAGCACAATTGGTTGCGGAGTTACAGTAATGGAAAGTCTGCAGCTGCACTCCATCTGTGATGATAGCATCTGGCACAATGGGGTTAAAGGTCTCGGATTTTGTAAAATAAATTTCCCCCAAAATGCGACTTATAGTCCAGTGCGACTTAAATATTTTTTTTCTTAATTTTTCAGCATTTTTTCGCTGGTGCAACTTGTACTCCGGAGTGATGTATAGTCCGGAAAATGTTGCCAGCTTGAATTCTTGCCCCCTTCCCCTGTGAGAACTATTCATACTAAACAGGTCCTCTTTTACACAACATCCATTAGTCTCAGGTGTGGTCTTCTAAGCCTCCAGCTCTATCACTCCTCTGCACCTTTCCAAACCATCTCAATGTGCACCTTCTAAATTTCTCTTCCAAAATTTTACTTGAGCTGTCCCTCTGATGTAGTCATTCTCAAACCTGCATCAAAAGACAGCCCCCAACATTTTCAGCTCTACTTCCTACCACTAATTTAAAAAAGTGCTATTCTCATACCCAAAAAGCAAGTACCTTTTTTGTCACCAGTTTCTCCCAGTAGATGGGAGTCTGCTTGATGAGTGTGAGGACTGGTTCATTGGCCTTGAGTTTCCAGGAGCAGCGATCAGCAGCAATGTTTTTGTGAAGGTCCAGGTTTGCTTCATACCATTTGTCATCCACGTTCCCTCTGCAAATTTGACAACACAAGTTAAATAGTTTACAAACTGGTAAATATACAACTATTTTTTGTTTCTAAACTTATTCCATGTGAGGGCTTTGCTAATAAGATAAATGTCATGCAAATGCTTAGTTTGGTCATTCATAAAGTTTGTTTTATTTTATATGTATATATATATATATATATATATTTAGAAAAAAAATATTTATAGTAAGAAGTATGGTTACAACGTAAAAGCAACTTGCCCATCTCAACTTGGTTTGTTGAATCTGACTGTGTCCCTACCTGTTGACACTCTACTTCATTTTCTCCTAATGACTAAAAAAAAATAAATCTTTAATGGCATATAGGCTTTGTTATCGCATTTATCCCTCTTTGCAAAAATAGAGGACACTGTTGTGTAAGAAAGTATTAAAAATATGTAACATATTCAAAACACAATGTGAAAGTGAAAGGAAACACTCCAAGACATGTTAAGTTAGCTTCAAGCTCAATCGGTCCGAATGGTTAAACATTTTGATTAAATACATTTCTTGTCCAAAAACTGTGCTGGATAACTGTGCTGGCACGATGACTGAGTAGGTATCAATCTTCTTGGGTTCAATTATCAAGCCTGCCTTTGTAAAGTTTGCATGTTCCCCCCATGTCCAAGCGGGTTTCCTTCAGGCACTCTGGTTTCTCCCATCAACCCAAAACGTGCACAACAGGTAATAGCTAACTATTTTACCTATTGTGCAGACTTATGGACATTTTTTCTCTCAGAGATATATAGACAATACTATGGCAATTTCAGAAGAATTTATTAGTCTTTTGTAATTCTTGTAGCAAAACCATTGACAATGTTCTGCAGATAGGTGCCTTGTTGTTTAGCTGCCAACATCATAATCTATGGTGTTAAAAAACAAACAAAAAAAAAAACCCTAAATATTTGAATTCTTGTTTTTTATCACCTTTTGTTTTAGAACTGATATCCCTCTTGAGTTGGACTGGATCAGCTAGAGCCTTTAATTTTTTCATGTATGTGCCTCTAAATCAGGTCTGAGCAGCCCTATAAAATGAATATATGCGTAATGTGTTGGCTTTTAAATAGCAATGGGACAGGATTGTGTGAGATGTAATTGCGACATGATTGTGCAAATCATCTCATGACAATGGTGACATCCATGAATGTGAAATAAAATACAACTTTAAAATGTCCCAGGACTATTGCTCCACCAAAGTTTGTAAACTCCACAGAGAAGGCAGAGCAGTTAGGGATACTGGAACATGCGCTGTGATGAATGCAGCTGGATATGCGAGTGGACAAAACCACAAAAGAACAATCTTATGATCTTATATGTGTCAAGTGTTTATTGGTTATGTCTGAAAGTTTATTTCACCAATGCATTTCCTTGTTTCTTCAAACTCTTCCTACCCCGTCGTTTCAAGTGCGCATCTGAGTTTGCCCTCTTTGAAGGGGTTACAGTCCTTCCTTAGCCATACCCCCCACTGCTAAAGAGAATTGGGATACCCCTTCTCCTCTAGTGAACGTGCAAAAATTAAGGAGAAAGGCAAATGTAAAGGGGTAGAATTGGGATTGTGCCTAAGCATATTTGTGTTAGCGCTCCCTCTGCTGAAGGTAATAGGTACTGTGAACAAAGCTTTTAAGCAATCATTTAGCAATGGGCTCTCAAGCAAATATATCCCAAGTGTTGCAGAACACAGTTAAGCAATTTCTGAACATTAAGTGTGAATGAAGCAAAATAACTGGTTATGTGTTTGATGAAGAACCATTAACAAAATTAAAGGCTCAAAAACCTTTCAACAAACATCTGACTGCAGAACAAGAATGGTATAAAATAACACAATTAATTAAACTCAAAATGACATGGATTTAAAGTAGCACTATGTACATATTCTGGTAGGTCCGTCACCTGCTTTTCTCTATGGAAATGTTGTTGGGTGTTTACTGCCTTAAAAACATTCTTGAGCCCGCCTGCTTTTCTATATGTTGATAGATAAGTTTAATCATACTGTGTAACATTTTAAGTAGTATCTCATGAAGACAACCAAGTGTTACATAGAAGTTGCATAGTATGCCTTTAAAGTACCACTAAAAGTTCTCTCCATCATAATTCACTAGTGCTGAACACAGAGACCTGTAACGTGCATGTGCTCACCACAAACTTAAGAACAACTGAGAAACAAGCAGCTAGAGCTGAACATGTAACCACTGCCTCCTGTGTACAAAGCCCTGGTGAAGAGGCCCTGGGAGGCATGGTGAAAGTTAGGGAATATGAACAACCTACTGCAGACAGACCTGAACACAACTTTATCTGATGAGAAAGTACAGGTCTGAACCTCTGGGTTTGTCAGTTTCAGCGTCACAGTGATAGAGTCTGATGTCTGGTACCAGCTGACTTGGGGATGCAGGCTGAAATATAAACCAAAAATTATTAGTATTAGAATTATGATCCAGAGGGTAATGTGCTTGGTGCTCAACTGCACAAAACAATCTTAAAGCACTATTTAGCGAATGACAACTTAAACAAAACATGTATGAAAAACTAAATACATTTAAATGTAAAAATAATTACGAATATAAAAGTTGCATATATGTACAAATCTATATAATAGTGGTCTAAGAGTAGTAGCAGTAAACATGAGTCCAAATCAAAATTATGGAGGAATTTGCATTACAAGTATGTACTGTCAGATCTATATTAGAAAACATTAATTATTTAATGCAACTGTTTGCATAAACTAATCCTTAATCTAAATTACAAAAATGGAGTACTGGACAGTGTGGGCGCATACACTGCCTGCAAATAACCTTTACAGCTGAGTGAGGAAAAAACGACTGTACAGTGGTCCCTCACTATATCACAGTTCACCTTTCGCGGTCTCACTGTTTCGCAGATTTTTTTGTGTATGCAATTTTGCATGCATTTTTACAGCGTATGAACGTGCATTGTGCGTCTGCGTCCTGATTGGCTAAGGGACTGTAGACCATTGTCAATCAATCTCCTCCGTGCCATGTCTCCTGTACAGTACACAGAATGTGTTCAGCCAAATTTATATAAATGTTCGATCGTAGTGTGAATCTGAAGTGCTGTATGTTTGAAAGTCTTCTCCCCGACAAAACCCACAATGCCAATGAAAAGTTCTGCGCTGACATATTTCAGAAACACTTTAGACTTAAAAATTTCTCTGCACGGAGAGGCCGCCTCTGTGGATACTGCTACAGCAGAGACATGCGTAACAACACACTTAAAGTGATCTTCAAGGAAGGGAGATTTAATCTACAAGTTTGAACTTTTGAGAGTGTTTAAACAAGAGAGAAATGTGAGAAAATGTTAATGCCTGCCTGAGAAAAGTGTATCAAGTGTGTGGTGAGGGGTCTTACAGCCTTAAAACATACATAATAATTGTAAAAAATCAAGCTGACTACTGCATGGATTTCACCTATTGCGGGCTACTTTTAGAACGTAACAAAATGAAGGACCACTATACTCTAACTACCAGATGTGCTCAGCATTTATAAGGAAAGAGTTACCGTTTACTATGATTTTCAGTATCAGTGTTGTTGCTGATAGTCTTTCTTCTGGTCATTTCATGCTTCTCAGCAACACCTAAGAACAAAAAAATTGGACCACAAGCAAATGAGTTATAAGTAAATATTGTCTACCAGACTCATTTTCCTCACCATTTTGAACAGCTGGATTGGTCTGTAGAAAACAATCTTCAATACTGTAAGAAAATGGTAACACATTCTACTTAATGTTAAATTAAGGGAAAGGGAAGTGTACCAACAAGTAGGGGATGGAATAATATCTGGATAATCATTTTTTTTTTTAAATTTGAATAAAGCAAAAGCAAAGTTTCAAAGGAAAGTAATCAAGCAAGCCTGAGCATTCAAAAGAAATATAGTACCGTTTAAAGGTTTGAAAGAACTAGCAAAGTCATGATGAAGCTTTTCATCAAGAAGTGCTTCAAGAAGTGGCAGTGAAAGAAGACCCAAACCTTTTGCATTGCTCCACTGACTTGATGGGACGTAGTAAATCAGCCATTTTTGGTTCAATCATTTGGTCATGATTCAGGGGTTTCTGAGGGGGCAGAGACACATGCATCGGGCAGGGGGAGTGTGTGGGTGGACAGGGGACCAGTGGGTTTGTTAAGACAGAGATGGGACACAGCATCTGGGTTTGTTCCACTACAGCCATGTGCTTCATGAATTCTGCCGCTCTAAACGCCTCTGCAAGGACCTCCTCTTCAGCCTGGATACGGTTTTCCAAAGATGTTACACCATTCACAGATCTATGGGAAGGAAATCATTCAATGAAAAGTTCATGAACATTTTTCCATTTGACAGCAACTGCTACCAACTGCTGTTTATTTACTGAATCTCCATTAGTCTTTTCCTATAGGGATGGACATGGGGGCAGACTTTCTTGCAAACTATTGTCACAAATACATTAACATCGTCTTTTTGCAACAGAATGAGATTGTTACCTCTTAAACATTAGGTAAAGCTACATAATCATTTTGAGTATATAAACCAGTACTATGTGACTTTTCAGAGAGGGAATGCCAGCTGCTTGTCTTCATGGAAAAGTTATTTTGCATGGTATGTACTACCTATCATTTATTACAGGTGGTTTTATTACACAGAATTACCACAAACATGAAGTATAATACTGAGACAAGCAGATGGTGTATGTTCTACCAGAAAACCTACAAATTTGCATCTTTAAGGATACCCTAAAATGTTACATAATGTATGTTTATTAGAGGTGTTTTTCCTTATGTCCAAAAGGGACAAGAGGCCAGGCAAAGCATTTATTCACTTATTTATTTATACAGCACAAAAGTTTCTTACACTGAGAGCTTGTTGCCGCTTGTGTTGGTCTGGCACAGGGCTTTGAGGAGGTTGATGTGCTCCAGGTTACTCTCTGCCAATCCACTGTTCAGGATTTCAGACTGGATGCTGTACTCGTTTATCACTGCTTTCATGCCTGGTACTTGACTGATTCGTACCTGAAGCACATTCGTATCATTTAAAACCCACTGGATTTGTAACTACTCTTGTGCGTTTGGAAATATCAGACAGTGTTATAAGCAGGCATGTATATGAGATCATGTATAAGAAAAGACAAAGAAAAATAACAATTATACATTATGAGAGTAATAATGTATTTATTTAATTATGTCTGAGATTAAGCCTTACCATAGGGTCAACAAAGATGGTGTTTCCCAGACTGAGAACTACTCTGGCTCTGTGTTGAAGTCCTTTGATCTTCTGACTTACTGCTCTTGTGACCTGTGAGCCAAACAAAGAATAAAAAAAATATATAGATTAAATAGTCTAAAATGAACGTGTCTAATAATAAACTATAAAAACTATCAAAACCTTGTTTTGACTTGGGTCTGAGGATGGAGTTACAGATAGGGAATGGATAATGTCTAATGCCCCATTTCTGTTCAAGGAAGGACTGGTCTTTCCCAACAAAAACTGCTTCTTTAATTCCCCTCTCAAACCATTTCTTTTCTCTGGCTAAGATCTGTACCTCACTATCTTCAAAAGAGGCTTTGGGATGGAGATGTACAGCGGACTGGGATCCAGAGGAGCTCTTGCGACAGTGTTGGTATATTCTCTTATGGAGTGGCTGTTCAGATTCTCCAGTGTAATGCTCACTGCACTCTTCACTATGCTGAATGTAGTAGACCACTTTTGCTTTGTTTGTGGCTCAGGGTTTTGTCCTTTGGGTGAACCAGTTTTTAAAATGTTTGTAGGTTTGAAACAGACCGGAATTTCATACTGTCTGAAAATTCTCTAAAGCTTTTCAGACACACCAGGTGTGTAAAGGAATGGTTACGCCTTCCCTTCTAGGTTAAAATTCCCTGTTGTCCTGTTTTTCAGCTCTCTTAGAAGATCTACTGAAGGCCTGTGTGTGTGGGAACCACGTGAGCCCTGTGTTGTACTGTACAAATAACTCAGAGTTTGTGCTGCAGTAGATGGTGATCAGCATCATGATCAGAACCAATGTATCTAAATGGCTCTAATCATTATGCTGCTTAAAGGGCCTCTATTACACTTTTTTCTGATCTGTTATGTTTCCTCATCAAAAAGATAGAGTTGTGTTTTGTTTCATTAACACGTTTAACACGCAAACCTTGCACATTCAGGCTATGTCCTTCTCTCAGGCAGAAAGCACTCTTTTCCACTGATGTCATGTGGTAATATAAGATAACTAGAATCATTTAGATCACAAGGTGGAACAGAACATTGTTTTTGATGAGGTAACATTCCAAAACATCTTAAAGCTCACAAAGAGTCAATTTTGCCTAATATAGGACCTTTAAATTGCATCCACTGCAGTTTTGCAATTTTGACAAAGCTATGACAAACAAATATGAATATCATAATACATAATACATAATTTGAGTCTTAACACCCTGACTGTATTGAGTTGTGTGCTGTAAACCTTTGGATGCCAGTCTTTCTCAGAGTCAGACGGTTTCACTCGACACACGATGATTTCTACGGCTTGACCTGGGACAGACTGGAATTGCTTCGGCAACTGCAGCAGCTGATGGGCTTTGACTTCCTCCCGTTTACCAATGTCAATGAACTCAACAAAAACACTAAAAAACAGTCTGTCTTCTCTGTCAGGGATGGTTAGCACCTTCACCCTAAAAAGAACAGAATTAAACTTATAACAACAATCCAAATGTAATGCAATTTTTGTTCACACCTGTGAAAGATGTCATCCTCCTGCACTGCGTACAGAGCCCCTTCAGTCACCTCGGTGGCCCCTTGTTTCTTATCAGAGTAGAAAGCTGTCATCTCAGCTGCAATGCTTTCAAAATTGGTTTCTTCTTTTGTGACAGTGCGTCCATAAAACACTGAAGCTGTCTTTATATAGAGAGGTACCACCTACAAAAAAGTAAATCTATTTAAATTTCATATTGAGCACAGCCTAAATTTAATACATCAAATAACATTGTTACAGCTTCCATTGATTAGTTTGAGTTTGCAGTTTAGCTCATTGTGTGGCAATATTTTATGGAGTATGATTGGAAAATTTATGATGTAATGACATAATGCTGCTATAAAATCATAATTTATATATTCCCCTAAAGATCATCTCTCTGATACTTTGTTGTCTATGTTTTAGTGAATGACTTATCTGTTAAATAAACTGTTCTCACTTCTATGATTCCAGATGAAGGAAGTTCAGACTTATCCAGATGTGAATTCCAGCTGTGACGATCTGAACACACGCTGCTGTCCCTGCACATTTCAAAACACACCTTGCACTGAATAATGTCTTACTGTATAGGTTACAATGAAGCTTCAGTGAGATAATCAACCTGCATGTCCCAAAGCTCTTCAGGTAGCTGCAAAGAGGTCTATTGGTTTTCTGGTCCTCTCTGGCCACATTCACACCCTGAGCAAAGGACAGCAGCTCTGGAGGGAGGCGGGCACTGGTTCGACCCAAATAACGCAAAACTCCTATCACATGACGGGCATTTCTTTCAGAGATGATCAACACAGATCTGGAAAGGCAATGACCACTGTCTGTTTTATCTTGAGATCCCTGCAAAGACAATATTTCTCAATTAATTGACAGTTTTATATCAAAAAGGAAAATAGATCTTTTTAGTAGCGAGACATTGAGTTGGGGGTAGCAAGATGATTACAACTTATATTGTGTTATTTTTTCTTATTTTTATTTATTTGTAATGGGACAGCACATATTAATGAACATTTAAAAATGTAAATATGTAAAGCTTCCCTCAGCAGATTGATGTCAAACAGTCTACGGGACAGGAAAGAGAACAGCAACAATAACAAAAAAGAAAATGTAACACGCCAGCACACTCACTATACATGCAACATACTCACTATACACACAATTATAAGAACAGTTCATTTGAAGTTAAACCAACAACCCCTACATATAAAAATGTAATTTTGTTATACATGGTGACATACTGGTGGCCCTCAAACAACCCGTTTTAAAGCTTTTGAAAATGCTGCCGGAGTTGAGAGCTCTCGTACATGAGCAGCAGTGTGTTCCACGTCTGACCTGCAAAAGAGGGTTGTCCAAAAGGACTTTTCCTAAACGGCACAGAGCAGTCACCTGTAGAACCTGTTCTTGGTGTCCGGTTTGAATTCTTTTTCACAAAATAGAGAACTGATAAAAACAGGGGTTCTTATGTTAGTGAGCAATGTGAATTAATAGAAAGTTTGCTGCCAAGAATTATTACATTTTACAAACCCAATCCCACGATGTCTCCATAGTGATTTTGCCCCCCTCCCTCCATCTAAAAAGTTTGGAGCCTAAGTGAAAATCATAAAAATCCAGTTTTTAAGCCAAATAGTTTAGAATGTTGTGAAGTCATGTGAGAGATCCAGAAATGTATTACAAAAATCAACCACCCATTTTAAAATAATATGACATGTGTTTTGTTATTCTTAATTGTTGACTTACAGGTTCAGTGAGGTTTCTGAAGTTTTTGACCATGCAGAAGAGTCGACTACCAAATTTTCTGGGAGAGGAAGGGAATCCATAGTGGATGACACAGGTTGCATCATGGATCCCAAAGCATCTCAGGCATTCATCAGTCGTCACTGGAGTAAAATTAACAATAAAACACAAAAGACCTGCAGCACTGGAGTGAATCATTTGTTACAGAAATAGACTGAGATTACCCAAAATAACATGAGTGCCAGGACCAATGCTTTTCCTCCACTGTTGGACGACAAAGTCAAACTCGTGTGTTAGGCCCTCATGGGACTTCATGCAGAAGGCAGACTTGTTGCTCACAGCCTGTAAATGAAAAAAACCCCACATACTTTAGTTCAAAATTTAGGATGTTTAAGAAAATATGTATATAAAATATAAAAATATATTATCTGCATTATACATCTTGCTTTACATTTTAACATAACAATAAAGTCCGAAAAGATTCGATATGTGAAAGTTTGGTGGAAGGAAGTCTGGAAAGTAAAACAATGAACTACATTTCCATACCGCAAACACATTATCCGCTTCCCGAGGAGAGGAGGTTATGATTAATGTTTTTAGGCCAACATCCGGGTTGAAATCCAAAGTGCCCAAAAGTACATTGATTTTGAAGCTTTCCAAACTCATTAGGATGACCTACATTCAAGAATTGAATGAATAGGTGTCAATAAAAATGATATATTTAGCAACAGAAAAGAATAAAGTGATTAAGAATAAAGTGAGTGAAGTGACTAACCTGCTGTACGTTTGCATAGAGAGCGGCCTCCTCAGGGACAGTGATAATGATGGACGGATGAGGCATGTGGCTGGTTATTAAACCCTCCATTTGACTGGTCCACCGTTTAGACACAGCCACAATCTGCTGTGGACATGACGTCTTATCCTCACTGGAAACCACTTTCTGGAAATGTTGTAGGATTGTGGTCATCTGTGAAACAAACCGATTTAGAATTTAAATGGTTTTGTTAAAAAGGTATGAACTAGGTATGAACGCATACACAGACCCATAATAATTTTATTTAACATTCACTGACTATGGAAAAAATATGGGATAACTCACAGTAATAGTTGGGACACATGCAAGCTCAAAATAGAACTGTTAGTGAGAGCTAGTGCGAGATTTAACACCCCAACCTCCTAGCTGTAAGGCAGGAACTAAATACTAAAGCTGGGCTTACACTGTGCGATCTTCGGTCCAAACACAAATTTCAGTTGTATGGAGAATTTCAAAATCAGGCTGAATTTCAGCCCCTTTGATAAAGTTCTGAACTATGAAAGCTAGTAAATTTGTTAAGCTGCATAGTCGAGATACATTGAGTACCATCATGAGCATGTAATGGACAAGTCAGAAGGACCTCAGGGGAGAAAGCCAAACAACAAAATATAAAAAAATTATTGAATTGTGTGAGAATAAAAAAAACAAAAAAAAACAAAAAACCAACAACTGCAGATGTCCTTGACGGTTGGTACATTTTGAATAATTTAGGGCCTTTAAATAATGAAAGCTATTTTGAAAAAGCACAACCTTGTTCATTTAGTGTAGTCATTTGCCTGAAACATTACCTGCTCTGGGGCCAGGGTGAAAAGCTGGTCCACCTCATCCAACACCAGGTGGTACATACGCAGAAAGAGGAAGCAGTGATGAGAAAGGACCCGAACTAAACTGAAGGGAGTGGTCACTACAAGCAGGCCTGTTTGAAATCACACCAGACAGTGAATAAAGAAGAAAATAACTCAAAGTGACTTATGTTATGGTTTTGCAATGGAACTGACAGTTTTTGGGGATCTTGATACTTTTGGCCTCGTCTTTTTTGACTCCGATGTGGATGATCATGGGGTGAAGGCTGTGACTGACTTTGGTCTCCTCCAGAAAGTCAAATATGGCCTGAGCTTTCTCCCAACCAGGACACACCACCACCACTATGGGCTAAGAGGTAGACAGAAAGTACTTTATTTTAGTTCAAGAGGAAAGACAGCACATAAAGAGATGCGCGGGTTGGGCTTTATTCCATCCCGAGGGTCCTACATTTCTGATTATGTATAGCCCGCCCCAGCCCGCCCCGTGGGTTATGTGCTTAAGTAAACTTTATTATCAAACATAGGCCAATGTAGATGAATATTAGCTTCTTTTAAAATATTTTATAGGCTATAGGATAGTAGCCTACATATTTTTCTTCTGTGAAAAAATTACACGCCTCAAAATCCGTCACTTATCCGTCATTTAAGCCATCGTTTTATTTTCTTTTTCATCTTGCATATCGGCAGCCTTGAATGATTTAAGTAACTAAACAGAGTATGGAGGAAAACTTTTAGTCAACTCTGGAGCCCTGTCATAGATAGTGCATAGTTGAAAGTCAAAACATACATTTAACAAAGCAAGAGCTTGGCCTCAGATGGTTATACTCACCCCGGTGCTGGAGGTGAGACAGAAGATGGAGTTAAGCAGGATGTGGGTGAGGAGAGGGGGGAGATAGCTGATTGGTTGGTCAGCGTTTGTAGACACAATCAGGGTGTTACATCCACAAGCAACAGCTGGCCAGCTGTACCGGTCAGCGGGGCACAGTGAATAGAGCTGCTTCCTCTGTATAAGCTGATGAGAATGACACGTGTAATTTTGTAAACAGTAAGATATATTATTGTTGCCTATCTTGATTGATAAAAAAAAGAAAAAAGAAAAACAAGCTGCATCTCTAGAACTACTCATTTAAAAATATAAAAAATGGTAATATAAAAATACTAATAGGACTTTTGGAATAAAAATGTCTTTTTTAAAGACCTCAGCACTTCGTGGTGGCCTCAGGGACTCTGGGAGAATGTTCCAAAATTGTGAGGAGACGGTCTGGAAGGCTCTGTCTCCTATAGTGGAGAACTTGGTTGGAGGAGATGGTGGAGGTGTGTGGGGTAAGGAGCTCACTAATGTAGGCAGGGGCAGTTCCATGTAGGCACTGGTACGTGAAGAGGCAGAGTTTATAGTGGATTCTGTATTTGGAGGGGCACCAGTGAAGGGATCGGAGAACAGGAGTTATGTGGTCATATTTGCACCTACTCGTCAGGACCTGGACAGCACAGTCCCGAATGTGCTGAATATTTTGCAGGCTTCTGCCAGGATCCTGACGAGGAGGGCAGTGCACTAATCCAACTTAGAGGAGATAAAGGCATGCATTGTTTTTTTAAGAATCAAGTTGGGAAAGGTAGGGGCAGAGTTTGGCAATGTTTTTGAGATGGAGGTAGGAGACCTTGCAGAGGTGGCAGATATGGTTTTCAAAGAAGAGGTGTGGGTCTAAGCAGGCTATGGAGCCACTTTATGTACAGTTGAGTGTTGTCAGCATAAAAGTGGAATCAGACTTGATGATGGGATGATAGGTTTTATTAACAGTGTGAATCCAGCAAACATGTGGAGGTCCTCATTTTTAAACCCCCTTCCCTAACAACAAAGAAAGTATTTCCTCCATCTCAGATAAAGTTAAGTACGTCCAGTGATTACAGGTAAAACTGAACTTAAGAACAATGCTAAAAATACACTCACCTGAAGGATTATTAGGAACGCCATACTAATACGGTGTTTGACCTTAATTCTATGTGGCAATGATTCAACAAGGTGCTGAAAGCATTCTTTAGAAATGTTGGTCCATATTGATAGGATAGCATCTTGCAGTTGATGGAGATTTGTGGGTGTGAATAAAATTATGTTTGTATTTTTATCATCTAATAAACTACATGTGTTACAGGAATGTTAGACACTAGAAGTAGTTAATATGGTAAGGTTATAAGTTAGTCTTAAACTAATGAATGTAAGACTTTGTAACCAATTGTGTAAACAACTGACCTGGGAAAGGTACATGGGGGATGTGGGATTTGGGAGAAAGGTTAAAGGTTGTAAAGGAGATGTTCTGCAGAAAAGACTGATTGCTGTTGTTGCAGGGAGGAGTTGAGATAAACCATTTGCCAAAGGAATGTATGTTTTGCCATGAGCTTGAATAAAAGAGATCTCTGAGAAGAGGGAAGTTGGAGAAAGCATCGGAGACAGCACTGGAGATGGTGTGAGACAGAGACCATGAGAGGGTCTGTGTCCGATGTTCTCTTCCCTCTGATTAGAGATGATCAGAGTAACAAAAGTCTAACGCTTGTCTTGAGTCTTTTTGGTGGTAATCAGCGCGTCGAGAACAGAGTTTTCTTGACAGTGGGATGCACATCCAGGGCACGAAGCTCCCGTTCCACCACATCACAAATATGATCTCGGGTTGAGATCTGGTGACTGTGGGGGCCATTGTAGTACAGTGAACTCATTGTCATGTTCAAGAAAACAATTTGAAATGATTCGAGCTTTATGACATGAGCTTTATGACAGGATAATGATCCTGCTGGAAGTAGCCATCAGAGGATGGGTACAATGTGGTCATGAAGGGATGGACATGGTCAGAAACAATGTTCAGGTAGCCCGTGGCATTTAAACGATGCCCAATTGGCACTAAGGGACCTAAAGTGTGCCAAGAAAACATCCCCCACACCATTACACCACCACCACCAGCCTGCACAGTGGTAACAAGGCATGATGGATCCATGTTCTCATTCTGTTTACGCCAAATTCTGACTCTACCATTTGAATGTCTCAACAGAAATCGAGATTCATCAGACCAGGCAACATTTTTCCAGTCTTCAACTGTCCAATTTTGGTGAGCTCGTGCAAATTGTAGCCTCTTTTTCCTATTTGTAGTGGAGATGAGTGGTACCCGGTGGGGTCTTCTGCTGTTGTAGCCCATCCGCCTCAAGGTTGTCCGTGTTGTGGCTTCACAAATGCTTTGCTGCATTCCTCGGTTGTAACGAGTGGTTATTTCAGTCAACGTTGCTCTTCTATCAGCTTGAATCACTCGGCCCATTCTCCTCTGACCTCTAGCATCAATAAGGCATTTTCGCCCACAGGACTGCCGCATACTGGATGATTTTCCCTTTTCACACCATTCTTTGTAAACCATAGAAATGGTTGTGCGTGAAAATCCCAGTAACTGGGCAGATTGTGAAATACTCAGACCGACCGGTCTGGCACCAACAACCATGCCACGCTCAAAATTGCTTAAATCATTGACATTCAGTTTAGAGTTCAGGAGATTGTCTTGACCAGGACCACACCCTAAATGCATTGAAGCAACTGCCATGTGATTGGTTGATTAGATAATTGCATTAAGTAGAAATCCTAATAATCTTTTAGGTGAGTGTAGATGTGATTGTTGTTTACCCGGCGGAGTTGGTCAGTGATGGGAGCGCTGTCCAGGCTGTGAAGCGGCTGTAGGGGGAACACAGAGTGAACCAGGTGCAAGTCTTTTTCTGGATCCACTGCTGGTGGAACCTGAAAAAAAAAAAGGCTGTGTAATCCCTCAGTCGTCCAGGTCTAGCATCTGTCAACTGGACAAATCATAGGAGTGAAGACAGTCCTGAACCAGAACTGAAGAAGTGGCTTGGATGAGTAGCGAAACTTCTTCACTCCTAAAACGATTTGTCCAGTTGACAGATTTAACCTTGTCTTTTGCTCTGGAAAAAATAAATAAATAAAAATAAAAATAAAAAGATTACTATCAGGACTAAGCTATTAACTGAAACAGTAAAGCTAATATATATTATAAGATATTATAAGACACTAAAGATGATTATTTTTCATTTGGAACCAGGGAAGAAACTTTCAGTTTAGTCTAGGGGGATGGGACAATAAATCAATGGAATTTAGAACTATCCTTTGAAGGGAGCTATAACGATGCGTAATCGTAAATTCAATAACTACGTTATTATGATGAGGATATCATACTACTACTATTTGCCAGCTGGATCTCACGTGGACGTGCTTAACTTTCACTTTTGTTTTCTCCTTATGGCGATTAATAGCATAGACGCTGTGCAGAGCACATGCTTTTGTTTTGATAACTTTAAGATTTCACTCTGCAGTTTCCTGAGCAAAGAAGGATGGTTATGGAGCTTTACACGGACTCATTTGGCTGCATCTTTATGCACACGCTCCACATGCATATACTACCCCAGATGTACTTGGGAATTACACTTTTACCAGCACCAAGGAGGAGAGTTTTTTTTGGCGGAGTTTGGTTCATATTATGTGTTTGGTTTCAACTTTACACGCAAAAGCTGCAGACTGTGACTGAATATGGATATTATTAAGCACAACACTTTGACTGTGAGATATTGTTTCACAGTCAATGTGAAGTCTTAGCCAACAGAGCACTATTTAAGAAACAATTGAGAAATAAAATATAAAGTTTTCGGTTCACCGGTTTGTTTACTAGCAGGCAAAAGTGGTATGTGTTTTTCCATGTGCAGTTGTGTGTATATATAATATGAGCCAGAGTTTTGTTATATTTTATGTGTTTGCTAGTTCTACACTGTGAACTGTGATTCAGAAGTAAGACCACAGTAAACATCAGTGAAAAGAACCCTCATGCCTCTCATGTTTGTGGACAAGCTAGCATATGTTACGTAACTGTTAATATCAAATTTTGTAAAATAAATTTCCCCCAAAAAATGCGACTTATACTCCAGTGTGACTTGTTGGGTTTTTTCCCCCATTATTACGCATTTTTCTGCTGGTGCGACTTATACTCTTGAGTTACCACATTTTCTATATATGTCTATATATACTATACGTCGCTCCAAAGTAGAGTAATATAATACATTTGTATAAGACAGGTCGTATTTTTTTTTTCCAATTATACAAGTCAAACAATTATTGTAAAACCAATCAAAATTAGCCCTAGCACATATAAAAACGAAACAAAAGGAAACCTACCTCTGCTTCTTCTGCCTCAACATCAGGATTTAGCCACTCCAAAAGCCTGGTAAAAAGCACAGTTCTGAGCAAAGAATTAAAATTGATCTACTATGAATAACTGTGATTAAAGCGCATTTCAACAACCTGGCCAGCAAAGACTACAGGCTTGATTTTGTTCTGAAAGCTACAATGGTAATTTGAAGGAAATGAGAGGAAATATGTGATGTGGCTGTGATTGGGCTCATTTAGTAAACCTTTTCTGTGCCAAAAATCTTTACAACAGACTAGCATTTAAACACATTTTATATTATTCCAGAGCTATATTCACCGAGAACAGCCCCAGTGCTCCTCACTTCTCCAAGACTGTTCCTTTTCCACTGTTTCAGACCCAGACAAGCTACCGGTACCACTGCAACAAAAGGCAAATATAAGATTGTGCAATTATTTGGTCATAAAATAAATCTTAGGTCCAGAGAGGGAACATTACCTTTTTGGCTCATTGTTAAGATTAAAGTCAAGTAGACAGTCCACATTTCCTCTGTAGAAGTGTTTATAATGCATGTAAAATCTATGGAAGATGACTACACAACATTTCATGCATCAACTATTCTCACCTTGAACTTAGTTGTTCATCATTTGCAAGCATGGGTTCTCTGTAAAATATGATCCTTATTTCTCATTGTTTATTATGCACACAATGGGAAAAAAAAACATAATGAAAAGTTATATTTCTTCCATACAGTGATGGGGTGCAGTTTTCAGTGGCTATAGACATGTCTTCTGGGTTCCCAAGTTTGTCCTCACGATTAAAAATCTGAAAAGCCCAATTACATCAAATTAAATTGTGTAATTTGTGCCAACAAGCTTCTGGTACTAATACAGCAATGTTATGTATAAAGAAAAAAAATCCAAATAAAATAAAAATCTATCAGTGATGACTGAAAGTCCTTACACTAGCGGTCTGACTGAAGATGCTTTGTGGGTTCAAAAACTTTAAAAACCTAAAAGGGAACACCATAAATATATCATTATTACAAACAATATTATGAAGTGATGAAATGAAAACACTTACTTAAAAAGACTAAGGTCTTTGGTCAAAGCTGCAGCCAGAGAGGAATCCGTCTCTTCTGTGGAGACACTAAACCTTCAAAGGAAACAGGCTATTCAGTTAGAATAGAAATAGAAAAACTATCTTACAAGCTTACAAGGTGGTTAAATAGAGACACAATATTCATATTATATAAAATACCATACAATTTACCTTTCAGCAGCACAAGCCACTAAACTTGTATCGATCACATTTGGACAGCAATCTTCCTCAGCAATAGTTCTTTCATTTAGAGTCTTAAAAAAACATTTGTATTTAAATCTTTTAAGATAAGAAGTCACATACAAACTATACAGCTTAACCACACTTAACTTCTATAGTTACTATATACAATTAAAACCAGAAGTATACATACGCTATATAAAAAGACACATATGCTTTATTTTTCTCACTGTCTGAATTTAACTTTTCCTGTTTTGGGTCAATTAGGATTACCAAAATGACTTCTATTTGTTAAATAACAGAATAATGAGATGAGATCATTTTTAGACAATTTTTCATTATTTTCTTCAAAGTCAGAAGTTTACATAGAGTAAGATTACTATGCATTTAAACAATTTGGGAAAGCCCAGATGATGATGTCATGTCTTTGGAAGCTTCTTATATATTTATCGACAACATTTGATTTAATTAGAGACACACCAGTGGATTTATTTGAACCTGACACCTGAAACGCACCGTTTCTTTGTCTAACAAAATCAGCCAAGATGTCAGGGAGAGAACTGTGGACTTGCATAAGTTTGGTTCTTCCTTGGGTACAATTTTCAGATGCAAGAAGGTGCCACATTCATCTGTTCAAACAATTATATGCAAGTATAAACACTATGAGAATGTCCAGTCATCATACCACTCAGGAAGGACACGGGTTCTGTGTCCCAGAGATGAACATGCTTTGGTCAAAAATGTGCATATCAATCCAAGAACAAAAGCAAAACAAAATACATTATGAAAATGGTGCTGAAGCTGGTAAGAGTGTGTCATTATCCACAGTGAAACAAGTACTGTACTGACATGGGCTGAAAGGCCACTCTGCCAGGAAGAAGCCATTACTCCAAAAGAAGTATAAAAAAAGGCTTGATTACAGTTTACAAATACACACAGGGACAAAAACTTAATTTTGTCCTGTGGTCTGACAAAATTAAAACTGAAATATTTGGCCATAATGAGCATTGTTACGTTTGGAGGAAAAAGGGGGAAGCTTGCAAGCCTGAGAACACCATCCCAACTGTGAAATACAGAGGTGACAGTATCATGTTATACTGTCGAACTGGTTACAAAATGGTGTAAGGATAACAAAGTAAATGTTTTGGAGTGACCGTCATGGAGCCCTGATTTCGATCCTATTGCAAATGTATGGGCAGACCTGAAAAGGTATGTGAGAGTATGTGAGTCTAAAAACTTGACTAATGAAATGTAGGCAAACTTCTGACTTCTCTCATTATTCTCGCATTTAGGATCTCAAAATTATTTCCATTTGCTAATGGACTTAAAACAGGAAAAGTTTCATCTAATTTCATGTCAGACAATGAGGAGAAAAAAAAAGCATGGGTGTCTTTTTATATAGTGTATGTAAACTTCTGGTTTCAACTATATTTACTGTACACAAACCACATACTTTGAATGTGCAATAAAATACAAGAGACTTGTAATGCTGACCTGAGATAAACATGCATCTGTTTGCAAATTGCATTTTTCTACAGGGTCCATAGTACAGTTTTCTGTTAAATAAAATCCAAGACAGTCAAAAATCCCATTAAAAGAACAGCTTGATATTGTATTTAAAATGCAGTTCTTCTCTTTTACCTGGAGGTAGTAGAGATTGTGGTGCAGACTGTGCCAGAGGCTTTGTGTAGTTTACAGCCTGGTTTAAAATGCTGGAGGTTAACATCACAGGTTTTCGATCTTCCTCATCCAAACCACTTGCTGCTGCTGGGTCTTTGCTGTAGTGGGCAAACTTTTTAGCCACTAGTTCATCATTCACGCAGATCTACAATGAAAAGAATGAATTTGTCACTTTCCTGAATCTCTCAAATCAAGTGTATATCTACTGTGTAATATACATTAATAAGTAATAAAGTAATAGTTTTGCATATCCTTGCAAGTACTATGAATAGCAATGACTTTTTTTCACCTTAATAGTACCAAACTTGAGGTACAGCTGGATTGAGGTCGAATTATCTTCTGTTTCATACAACACAGCTTCTGTTTGAGTTGAGCCTGCAAGTAAAGCAAATGAAAAGAAATAAATATATCTTGACTTGGTTGCAGAGTGCTAAAATTCCCACTTACACAGATTTTGCAATGATTAGCCAAAGAATTGTGCTTTTTTTTTTCTTCACATTTTTACCTTGAAGGAGATTATGCAAGTAAAGTGTAGCAGAGCTGTCCCAGTGACTAGATGGTCTACAAAACATAAAAAATAGGCTTTAAAACCCTTAAACTTTGTACATCAAAACAAATTTATACTGTATATGATGTATTTTGTGTTGCGCTTACATCATCTTTGCCTTCTCCTCATTCACAGGTACTTGTAGTCGAGTTGGTTTTATTCCTGAAAGGTGGAATCTCCGGACCCAAAATGGCAGCAGCAGAAAGACTGGCATAGCCGCTCGAATCCTTACAACAAACAAATGAAAAATGGCGCAAGTCAAAAGAGCACTTGATATGCAAAACCTGTTGGAGCCCAGATATAGGGGAGTGGGGCTATCCTCGCCTTGAGAGTTTTGTTCACCTTATATACTTTTTTCTGCTTTTTTTGTTTTTGGCATAATTAATCACAAAAATACTTTTAGGACAAAGAGTCACAACATTTCTTCCACATCACACAAAAAATCTGAAAAAAAGAAAACGAGTTAAAAAAGTATTTCATGATTTCTGTCATGAACTTCATAATCTAATTCCAACTCAATCATGTGTTTCTCTAGTAAAAAAATGTGTTGTCTTAAAGGTGGGATACCGACTATATTGGCATAAATGAGTACATGTATTTATTTACAAAATAAGCATTTTTTAATTGACTTCAAACCCAGAAGAAAATGTTGTGTCGCTGAAAGTTTGACCAACCCATTGGCCTTGCCTTTACTTCTCTAAAGAAAAAACAGTTATGAAGCTGTGCTTATCTTTCATACTACATGCTTTGTTGAATTGGTCAAATAATTGATCACATAATTGAACAATGTTGACATAGTATTTTTAATAAAGAATTGCATTCTTACTGGTCTATAGGCACAACAAGCTGTTCTCCGTAATCAACCAAGAAGCATCGAGCTTGACTGGACACAGAGTCTATGATGACTGCCTTCACCTTTGCCCGACACCAAGACTTCATAGCAGGCCAGTACACCACACAGATCTGGGAAAATATATTTATTTACTTATTGTATAGTTTCATAAAAGATGTGTCCTGTCGCTGAAGCTCTGTGGTGACAATTAGCAGCAAAGACAACTGTTCACTAGCAAAAATTTATTCTTCAATTCCTCCAATTCCCCTTATTCTTTTACAGTTTATGCTGTATCTCTGCTGAGCAAGACACCTGCCTTGGTTCTCACATTGATAAAGCACTTTTCTTTCCTTTTGTGTACTCAAGCACTTGACATCGAGAAACATTCACTAATTTATTCATACAACCACCTTATCAGAGGCTTGAGGTAAGGTTGAGCATTTTTTCCAAGAACACAATGGCAGTGTACTCGAGAGAGCAGCAATAACTGACATTGTGTTAAAATATAGTGTGACTGTGATTTGGATGTTGAATCCAGGCCATAGGAAGGTTATTTCTCACCTGTCCCTTCTCAAAAGATGAGACCTTGAGTTTGTGTTGGTCCTGGGTGATGTCATTGTAAAAAAGGTTCATTTGTGCCATCATTTGGTTGTATTGCCCCATAGACTGTGCATCACCAGCAGCAGCCCCCACAACCCGACCCCAGAGGCAGGCAGGACTTTCCACCTGGAGAAAACAGAGCATTGCATAATTCCTGGCTACATCCTATTCATGTGTGTGGTCAGCTCCAGCGCACATCGGTGTGCCACTGCAGAAAGTGCAGATTTGCAATCTTTGCGAGAAACTGCTGTTTGCACTCCAGTTGGATTTCTTTTAACTTGAGCAGTGTGGACGGAGTGCCGCTTTAGCTCATCCAATCACAGAGCCTGAAAGATCAGTTTCCCAAAAGCAGAACAGGGCTTCATTTTACAAAGCCAACAGAACTAACATCAGACAATGGTCTGATTCCAAGAGGATTAAGTCTCTTGGACACTACCGCATCCTGTATGCCTTAAGACATTCAAATATACTGTATACTGTAAAAATTAGAGTGGCCACGTAGTTTCAAAAGGGTTATTTAAACTGTGACTGTTGCACTTGTGGGCAGTTGTCTACATACAAGATATTATTGATTTATGATATGAAGGCATGCAACATTAAAATATGTATTTAAATAGGCCTGTTGTCTGGGGCTTAATGTTAATGTATGTGTACATTTTCATAGCATCAGAGGGGTATATTTTCTTTTTCGGACTAAGTTGAAATATAAATGGATTCATAATTTATGATAATAATATTAGCAACTACTAAAGGGATTCATTCTGCTACTGATATATTACAGCTCGTGTTTTTTAATAATATGGTTAATCTAAATAAGAATTTTTTTGGGATTGTCAAACTACAGGATTGTTGTGTCACTGTCAGGTATTTTCAATATTATCATTTATCATGACATTTTCAGTATCAATGTCTATCACTTCAAAATGTGTTATCATAACATGAATATTGTAACAAGTTGCAAGAGAAATGTTTTTCATAAATAAAATGAGAGGGAGTTGGGACCTTTCTAGTGTTGTAATGTTGGTTATAGGCACTGGACAATTTTATTATCTTTAAAAATACAATAAACAGAATAAATGAAAGAAGCAAAATTAGACATATGTCCTAGACTTGATATTATCTGAAAATTATGTCCATTTTGTGTAATATAAAAATACGTACCTTCAAGATTGATATTTTCAACATGTTTGGTTCTGGTCCAAATGGCTGTAACATAAAAAAAAACATTTTTGTTAATATTCGCCGATGGAAAGTTGGAAACGTTATTTTAAAAGATCCGTGCGTGGAAAAGACTGCCGCCATTTTGCTCCATTCGCTGCGGCATTGACCGCAAATGCTAATTGCAGCCAGTGTGCAAATTAGCCAGCGTGCTAAAGACATATCGCAGATAATTATATGCGCGTTCAAATGCGACAAATTATACTTGTAATAAGACCATCGGTTCTACTACATTGCCTATATTTGTGCGTTACAAAAACAAACCTTATTTACAGCATGTGGAAGAAGCAGAGTATTCGCTGTCGGTTGCTGACCACGTTGTGCCTTGCGCATGCGCACTGTACACTCCATCTGGCGCTAGGCGCAAACCAGCAGCCACGAGGGGACGCACCAGCCGCAGAGTGATCTCAACAGATTTCCCGTGGAGCGAAACGGTAAAGAGCTGCAATTCACTAAAGCTGAATGCAATTCATGTTCAACTACAGTCCAATCCAGCTGTTCAGTTTTGTTATATCTCTCTTCAAGACACCTAAAGCACTTTACACTGCATTATTCATTCACTGCATATTTGGCGGTGGTAAGTTGTAGTCACACCTGCCCTGGGGTAGACTAATGGAGACTGCCAATCTTTGTCACCGGCCCAACCACCATAATCATTGCTTCACACGCACCTCGTAAACATACCAGGCAAAGTGGGTGAACTGTCTTTGACTCAGGACACATGGGCGTGAAGACTAAACCACTGTGGCATCCGGTCTCCCATCCAAGCACTAACCAGGCCCAATACAGTTTTGCTTCTCAGGTCATACAAGATTGTGCTTTCCCAGGGAGGGCGGTATGTTTTAATGAAGCAGGTGGAAATTGCTATCAACCTGGCCTATTTAGATGATGTATAAAAGCAATAGTGACACAACTCACATTTCCAGTAGATTTTTACTGCAAATTGGAAATAACTGTGATACAACAATACCAAATCAAAGTTTATTTTATGGTTTTATTAATGATAATAAATAATCATATATTTAGCGAGCAACACACTCCATGAAAGTTATTTTTGTTCCTTCTTTCTTCTTCCATACTGCAGATATAGCAAACGAATCATGTTCGTAGATATTAAATAGTACAATGTTAGTTTCACAAAAAGACAATGGTAGCAGCATTTGCAGAGAATATTGAGAAAATATGCCTTAAATGGGTTTATGGAAAAAGCTATGTATTTGTTGAGCAGCCGCTTGACCCACGATAGACTCCAGTTCTGCCGGGGGTGCATTGCAAAGCTGATGGATGCTGGAGAAGTGCTGGAGCAGAGCCAGAGCTTTGACCCTGCCCACCCCGGGGATAAGCTGAACCATGGACAAAACCTGCGTGTCCATCAGCCGGGATGCACTCCTCCTTCTGAAGGGGTTCTCTCGGCTCTCTCCATGAACCTATAGACACAGTTAAATACAGACACACATCAGCAAATATATTTATTGAATTGTACTCTCTAAATCAGAATCTCTCTTTTTTTCCAATTTTGCTAACAAACACGTGCAATAGATTAACACATAGTTTTGACAATATTCATGTATTCTTACAATTTGAACAATAAGTTGGGAGGCCTCTGTCTGTCCGTGGACAGGCAGAAGTGTCAGGCCGAGGTCAAACACCACAAATTTCTGCACAGCTGTAAAGTACTGCTCACTCAGCCTAGTGTTCTCCACAAGGACCAGCCCCTGGAAACAGCTGCCAGCCTACAACAAAACAATTACATTAATATAATGTCCAGTAATATATTTTATCTAATATCTAATATCTTAACTTTATTATGCTATTTTCTGATCTATGTTCTGACGTTATTTGCTCATCAAAAACATAACTGGAGTTGTGTTTTGTTTCGTTCACACGTTTAACATACAAATCCTGGCTGAGTTCTTCTCTCAAACTGACAACATTCTGTTCCACCTTGCAATGCCATGGGGTAATATAAGAAATGCTCCACAGCTGTTAACTTGAAAACTACCACTTCATGATATCACAAGGTGGAACTGAGAATTTTGAGCTTTGGAGATGTAGACAGACTAATAAAGGGTTATTCATACATGTGTGAATAAAACAAAACAACTCTGAGCGTTTTTGAGGCACCAACAGCATTATAGCATGGTTTAGAGCTCACAGAAGTCAATTTAGCATAATATAGGATCTTAACTCTACATACGTTTCTGTAGCGAACCAGCTTTCGTTTATAGTTGCTTCCTGCAATAATGTCACTTTCTGAAACATAAAGAATGCAGCTTTTATTGGGCAGGTGGAAATCTGCCACTCCAAGCTCACTCTCAAAAAGGATTTTCACCCCTCCATCTGAAAAACAAATGGACAGTTAGCTGAAGAATAATGAACTAAGCTTAAAATAAAGTCAATATTCATTTATAACCCACACACTAGTGGAATAAACAGGGGGTTCTTACTTTTTAGACTTTGAATAAGAGGACAGTTTCTCCACTTCTCACAGGCAATGACATGCCCATAAGGGGGAACAGCGTTCACCAAAACAGACCCTTTGCTTTCCATGGAAATAAACGGTGCCCGTTAAGAACAATGTTATTTTTATTTTAACCACATCAAGTCATTAAAAATAAGCGAAACTTTAAGAATCAATGTGGAGCCAGCTTTTTGTTTTTGCCTCTAAAACCCAAACACCAGCACACTTCCTGCTCCGTCCAGCGCGGGCTCAGTTATTTAGCGCCCTCTAGCGGAAAGGAGACAAAGGCCTTATGCAGTTATCATGGATGAAGGGGCATCTGCGAATATTGCTTCAAAATGTTACAACTGTGAAAGGTAAACCCGTACATATGATGACTAAAAACTGTTCTTTCTTAGCAGCTTTAAAATAATTTGTAATTTACACTTTTTATCCTTAGAATAGGCCTATTTGGAAAGCCAAATGATTATCTTCACACACTACGTGCAACAGGTGTGTTTGTTACTACTGTCCTGTCTGACAGGTTCAGACATGGAACTTATTTATTTGCTACCAATTTACCATATATGTGCCATTAATTATGCCTAATGGTGTCACTTTCTGGTGTCTCTTCTAGCCCTGGTTCCTCGGTCCCTCCTCCTGCCCACGACGCCCCTCGGTGGGTCCGTGTCATGGTCCGTAAGGCAGTCGGGGGTATTTAACATTCTGCCCTGGACAGCCGCAGGTTGTTGCGCAAGCGCAGCCCTTTCACCGTGCATGAATACGGAGTGAGGAGAGGACAGCAACTCGCGGGGACTACTGGGACTCTGCAAGGCTGGGACTTGGGTCAACACTGCAGACTTGATGGACCGAACCGGACCCGTGAAGAAGACGGACAAGATGGATGGGCACAACGGCATGAACAGCATCAGCCCCCGGCCACATCATCGAGCATCATCTGCATCCGAGACCAGGAGGAAGAAGACCAAGAAAGTCCCGGATAAAGTGACTTTGAAGAAGGAGATTGGACTGCTGAGTGCTTGCGCCATCATTATAGGTGAGGCAAATGTAATTTAGGTCCACAAGCTTAAACTTTAACATAAGTTTAAAAACAATTATTGGCCTACACTTAAACAAGTGTAAACAAGCAAGTAGATTAAATACACTATATATTTCAGTTATAGATAATTGTGTGTACTTCTTTCCTTTAATAAAAAAAAAAAAAAACAGTGCCTAGCTTACCTTCCTCATTGATTTTAACTCCATGTGTCTAAATGAGAATTACAAATAATGTAATAATAAAGTCCTACATGCAGTACCAAGAGCTGTTTCTGTGCTTATAGGCCTTGGTCTACGTGGCTAAAACATATCACATGTAGAAGTTAATGCGGTGGTCAAGCAGAAGGGGATTGTGTGCAAGAGCAGAGCAAACAGTGGGGACTTTTAAATGCACCTAAGCACCGTAAAAATGAGCCAGAGAGGAGGCCTGCTGGGTCAGATCCATCCCTCCATGTCCTGCAGTGAGGCAGTGATATTGGCTAATTGATGATTTACTGCATAAAGAAGGTTTGTAGAAGCTTTGCAAAAATTATAAGGCCTATACAGATGGTTGATACAAGATGTCTATTAACAATGACAATTAGCGTGATGAAAAGTGAACTTTGTTAAGCTCAAATAGACACCTGGACCTGGAGAGGTTTATAGATCATTGTTTTAGATTACTGGTGCAATGTTTTTGGTAAAACAACACTACCCTTTGTAGTCTTATCAGTGAGGTTTCTTGTGGGTTGGCCTAATTATACTCCAATATGCATCAGTGTGCATTTGGCATTATTAGCAGTAGGTCTTTTAGACACTTTACAAAAGATTACTATTTATTCATTGCACAAACAGATCTTCTAATATGGCGACTTTAGGGGCATTAAATTATTTTTCTAGCATTTATTCAATTACAGGTGTTTCTATTGCTCAGAAAAAAATGCATTCTTACTGTGAGTGGGTTTGCCTTGGGTAACTTGGATGTGCCTTTACTCAGTGGGGGTATTTATAAATGTCCTGTGTGGTGAATGCCGGAGCACCTTTTGCATGCAGAGAGATCACTGGCTGTGCTCTCTGGCTCTGCTTCAGAAGTCACGAGATTAAACCGTGCACTGCTTTTTTAGGGAGCCCTTTTTTTGGAACTTCTTTCGGATGCTTCACGCAAAAGAAAAAGGTGAGTCGGTCACTTCCCACCTCAGCAGCCCAGAGTGGATAATTTATATGGCCGTTATGTAAGATTTGTCTGTGCCACTTGGCTGCTCTCTGCCGCGTTACTGGTAGAGCAGTTGTCTGAATGCATGAGATGGACTGGTACTTTAACGGCGCTCTGAGCTCTGGGTGAGTGATGGTCTTTACCTCCTACTCTTGTAATAGAGGCCTTTGTTTATTATTGCCCCCTGTATAAACTCGGAGGGGGAGTGGTGGCGGAGGGGCCCAAAGTGTCACCAGTGCTTTTTAAAGGGGGGGAGCAGTGCTAAAAGATGCTGTGAAGGATGCAAACGATGTGGGAACTCCTATAAACAAGTCACATGTAGAACGCACGTGTTGGCTGGTACAGATGACATGTCAACATTAGATAGACGGACATGCTCTTATTATTAAAATAATATAAATAGGCTACTGCATAATCTTAAGTGTACTAGGCACCATTCACATATTTTCAATACCAATATCAATACAATATCTAAAAAATGCTTATATCATTATCTATGCTATGTTCACACTGTAGGTCGAATATGATTTTTTGTGTCCAAATGTGACCTCGATCTGATTTTTTCATCAGTCTGTGTGAACAACCTGAATCAGATTTTTTTCAAATACAGCTCAGGCCACTTTCATATGTGTAAATAAATCAAATCTGATCTTTTACAGTATTCACATGCATGTTACATTTATCTGACTACAGTTCTAAAATGCTACAGGTGCAGGAATTTTGGCACGCAAAGGCAGAAATAAAACATAATTAAACAATAAAATGCCTTCCAGACACCAACAGTGAGGCTAGAAATGGCAAAAAGTGAGGTTTTAAGCTGAATTGGTATTTTGGGAAAGAAAGATAAAATATTAACTTTTGCTTATTTAAGGTGAAGTATTAAGAATGGCAATCTTATGTTTGATGGTGCTCGCTCAATAATAGTCATGACAACACCATGTCTTCTGGTTTTGTCCTGTGACTGTTTCTTTTCTGCACATCAGGGTTCACATAGGAAAACTGATTTGAATCACACACAAAAATCTCATATTGGAAAAAAAATATGAATGGTCTTGCAAAAAAAAGAACAAAAAAAAAATAGTATTAGTGAGGTATAAGAAAATCACTCCAGCTTCTCTTAATATGGCACTCATTTAGTCTTTCATTTATTCAGTGCATTTATATTTACCATATGCAAAAGTTCCAAAGTGCAGGATGTTTAAGGGCATCTGCTCTCCTTCTCAGGGAACATCATCGGCTCTGGGATCTTCATCTCTCCCAAAGGTGTCCTGGAGCACTCGGGCTCGGTGGGGATGGCTCTGATTGTGTGGGTGTTGGGAGGGTGCATCGCTGGCCTGGGCTCTTTGTGCTATGCTGAGCTGGGGGTCAGCATCCCCAAATCTGGAGGAGACTATTCCTATGTGACCGAGATCTTCGGAGGACTTATGGGGTGTGTCTAGTACCAAAGTCTTCTTGATTCATTATTTTTAATCTTGTGATTTGTTGTGACAAGTTTTAGATTTCAACCTAACATAAACATAACTTTAACTATAATCTGGTCATTTTCAGTTTGTAGATTTTCTGCCTTGATTCATTTATTTTTTCATATTAAAGTAATTATTATTACAACATTGTCATTATGGTTATAACCTTCTGTCACGTGTGTCTGCAACTTTGATGTTTAAAGGAGATACCCAGATACTAACCAGTACATATTAAATTTTTTTTCAAAACTACATACTCATTTAAGGAAACATGGACAGTTTTAGCCTTGGTATTGAATTCAAGTCTGGAATTTTTGTATTGTGACAACATTACAGCTTTGCGTCTCTCCTGCTCTAGATTTCTGCTGCTGTGGAGTGCTGTGCTGATCATGTACCCCACCACTCTGGCTGTGATCGCTCTCACCTTCTCTAGCTACGTCCTGCAGCCCGTGTTCCCAAATTGCGTTCCTCCGTACATGGCCACACGCATGCTGTCTGCCACCTGTCTTTGTAAGTGTCTAACTCCCTAGAACTAGATGGGACCCAGTTACAATATGCTATTTTGTGATTCAGTGCTTCTCTGTTTAATGCAGCTCTATGCTCAAATACGGAAGCTATTCCCCAACCGCTGCTCCTATTGGTCTGCCCTTGCCATGAGTGACAGGTGGATTTAACCAATCACAGCGAAATGTGAACTCTCAGAAGCAGCAGGTGGCTTTATTACCTGTACATAACTGGAAAATAAAAATTGTTATATTAATTTCTTTTAAACCTAACCCACCCATAGTTAGTATATTTTTAATAAAAATATGTCAGTGGATTTTTATAGTACTTTTTGAACACTCAAAGTTCTACTTTGCATTATTCATTCACTCCGCACATTCGAGGGCCAACTCCCAGTCTTCACATTCACAAGATGTTCATTCTAGGCAATGTGGGTGAAGTGCCTAAAAACACAAGTATGCAATTGTCTGAGCAGGAATCACCGACTGACCCACTGCTGCTTTAATTATGTACCATTCGTTCACATACTGTACAAAATTATTTTTCAAATGTAATATTAACTTTCCTGCGGACAGAAATGCGTCTTTTCTACTGCTTTGGAGTGATGCGTGCGTGTTTGCGCAATCTTTAATCTCTTATTTTCAAGATGTAATTTGATCTGTTTTCACCGCCACTGGCATACGCCCACTGCTCTATACTTACTTCTTTCTTCAATTTTGTTTTCTTAATCAATGATATATGTAGGAATCGCCTTAGTAATTTTGTTACAAATGAAAAAAAGTGTTGTTGTTTTTTTTAAATTAAGTCATTTTAGATAAATTTTGCTATTTAAATGTGCACACATAACATACTGATCCATAGGTGTCAGAAATTATAACTATATAGCAGACAGAAGCAACATAGGCCTATTAATTTAAATATTTAAGAATTTAAATTTGAATAAGGATTTATTGTTGAAACTGTTATCAAAAGCATCGAAGTAATTATAAAAAGTGGTTCCCAACAAAACATACAGGTATGTAATATGCTCTCGATTGCTGACTAAGCTCTTGAGTCCATAGGACCAGTATGTTTCCATTAACCCTGTTTTCAGAATAGTCAATCACAACCATTACTGTTTGAGAGGAAGTGGTCACATGCTGGATCTGTATTACATAACTCTAGTCTGAAGGCTCTGTAAAACCTTGTGTAGTAAAAAATTCATGGCATCCTCAGAGAAGAGAGCAAAGCAAAGCGAGGAGACACTTGAAGAGAAAAACAAGAGCGGACTGAATGCCTCCACAACCGCCTCGGGCTTCTCTCAAGTGCCTGTTTACAGACGCTAATGAGTTGTTTAGTCAGTTCCAAACTTGGAAGAATTAGATTTTTATTTCTTTTCGGTTAAACTTTCATCTAAAAGGAAGTATACTGCATTCAACTAAAGATATGTTTATGGATAATTTCTTATCAAATTTGCATTTAATACAGTCCAGTTGTAATGTGGCAAATCACAGATAGATTACTACCTAAAATAAAATTTCAAGTCCCCAAATTTATTGAAATATTTCATCTCTGGGTTCAAGAGTTTAAAACTGCGGCTCAGGGGCTGGAGAAGGGACCCCAGGCACTGGGATCTTAAAACCCATTAAGATCCCCCTTCTGACCAGTTTAATCCAAGAGCACTGGTTGAAGAATGGGTTAAATGCAGTCAACAAGTGTAATAATAAATAAAGTTACATCCATTAAAAGTGTATTTGGGTAACCTACCCTCTCATTTAAAAAAAACAACATTGTTTGGAAGCTTTTTGTTTGTGATAGACTTGATGTTTTTCAGTTATTTGGAGCACTGTGTTTTATGCATTTGTTACATTTGAAATTTATGTTTACAAAATGGAAAAAAAGTCTATGTGGTACAAAGTCGTTTTGGGAGTGGCCTTCTGTGGCAGGCTGGGCAGGCTGTATTGAGAGGTGTACTGGGTGTTCAGCTACTGCCTAATTGCCTTGTTGTCTTTCCTGAGAGTACCTGCACTCGCGCCCATTCATCCATCAGCCTCATTCAGGAGCATGATTTAGCGGCTCGGCGGGGAAACCCTGGGACTCAAGTGTGCCATAACTCAGCTTTAGTGTTTTTTTTGGTAAACGTGAGCGCTGCCCGGCCCCCTCTATAACGGATGGGGTCCCTTGTCACGTTTTGTGTCGCCTTTGCAGCGGAAGTGGTTTGTTTTGTGGCTTTTGTGATGGAGAGTGAGGCCACCGAGAGAGAGCAGGCCCAAAGCTGGTGACATTGACAGACGAGCTAAACATTCACACAAGGGTTGGTTGGTTCTCCATCTTCCACTTTCTGAGGTTATGCATTTGTAACTTTAGAGGTTAATGTCTGCTGGTCCATGGCTCATTCATATAGTTTTAGGTACAAATTTAGCAGAAGCTTTGAACCAGAGCGCTGTTTGAGAAGTTAACTAACTCCATAAACCTGGCTTATTCAAATAAAAGCCTGGCTTACTTTGCCTGGCTTACTTTTTTGTTCCTTCAAAGAGGCTTGTCTTGGTCAGTCACTGTGGAAACTTCAGTAGGAGCTGAGCCTGGTCTGGAAAAGTCCTGAGTGACCTTTAAGAAGTGAGCTAAGTCTGTAATTATATGTTTATGCTACTTCAAAATAATATTACTGAAGTAGAAGTACAAAGTGCTGACCCAAATGAAAAAAGAAAGTAAAAGATAAACTTCTACTGTTACAGTGTAACTGTTTAGAGATAATGTCAAAAGCAGAACAAAAACTTGAAATGTAAACAAATATAAGTGAGTACTACCCCCTCTGTAAGTTGAACGCAAGGGACAGAAGGCTTTCTCCACAGTGCAACTTTTAGAAACATCCTACAGATTCAACAGTGGTTGATTTCATTCATTACAAATTATGAAAAAGTGACACACCTATGCCCTTTTTAGTGACTTGTAGGAAATTTATTATTGATAATACTGTCTCCGCTCAGTGCTACTGACGTGGGTGAACTGTTGGAGTGTCCGAATGGCCACCAGGATCCAGGACATCTTCACTGTGGGCAAACTGGCAGCTCTGGGACTCATCATCGTGGTCGGCCTTGTGCAGATCTTTCACGGTCAGTTTTTACACTTTTTTATTAACCCAAAAAACAAAACAACGCAAAATATAGTTGATGATGATTGCTTACAATTATCAGTCCATTTGCTCCAAATAAAACCCCTCAAACAATGCAAAATCAGAATAAAAGAAAAAAAATCCTTAGATGTTTTAGTGTTGACTGCCTACACGACTTCTCTTCCAGGACACTATGAGACCTTGACTCCACAGGTGGCCTTCACCTTTGACAAGACTCTGTCAGTGGGGCAGATGGCGCTAGCGTTTCTTCAGGCGTCCTTTGCTTTCAGCGGATGGAACTTCCTAAACTACGTCACAGAAGAAGTGGTGGAGCCCCGACGGTAATAACACTATTTATGATTTTTGTTGTCATGTTATCATTTCATCCACTTTAATTTTGCTATAATTCCTTATTTGCTGAAATTCAATTACACTGTTATAGTCTCTGGTATCTAGGGTACTGTACATGGTTGTGAGCACACCCACACAGGTTAACGTGCAGTGGTTTAGTGGGTTCTACGAGCTCTTTGACATATAAGCATTATGGAATATTTTTGGTTGTAGGGTAAACAAAAAAATAGATACAAAATTACTGAGCCATTGCCATGATTTTGATTTATCACAATCCTTGTATTTTTAGTAGTATTGTATTGGTTTAGGTCGATGGTTCTCAAACGTCACACCAAGTACCACCTAAGATGATCTTTGGTTTTCCGAATGCTACCAGATCTAAACCTGGACTATCAGGCCTACATTAGGGCTAATCTGGCCTAAAGTGAGACTAAACCAGATATAATATAAGACTAAACCATGGATAAGATCTTTCTAAATAGTAATTAACCCACAGTAAGACAAAAACATGAATTAATTCCCACACATGTACCACAGTTTTAGAAAGACAGTTTTGGGAGGTAACTAAAGCTCTGTTGCTTCTGTTTTACACACTTCACTGTGATTGGTCAGATTGGTTTCTCAGAGCGTTATGCCGTAGACTAACCAATGGGCAGAGTGAGTGACAAATTTGACAGCATACAAGAAAGGCAATGAATGACAATGTTATATCAGCCTCTCCTTTAATTTAGTTCCTTATTCAGACTGTATATAATCCTGTACGTAAGAAAAACACTCTGTGAGAGAAAAAATGACAGTAGTACAAAATAATGTTCTACTTTGTGTTGGTATCATTTTCATGCATGCCTTATCATTTCCCTTTTGTCATTGTCATGTGGTGTGTGCATGTTGTGATCAGGAACCTGCCACGTGCCATTTACATCTCCATCCCATTGGTGACCTTTGTGTACACGCTCACCAACATCGCCTACTTCTCCTCCATGACCCCAGAAGAGCTGCTCTCCTCCAATGCTGTGGCCGTAGTGAGTAACATCACGATATAATGATACAACTGCCTTTTGTTCACTGGATTCCACTTGAACTTGGACTTTTTTGATATATATATTTTTTTTTTTTAGAGCAGAGGTTACCACACTTTTGCCTTGGCGGGCCAAAATCATTATGTACTAGTATGCTGACAGTCAAACTTAATCACAATTTGGATTAGAAAAACTTGTCTGCAAAGTGATTTGAGATGAATTCAGTTATCTTCAATTATTGTGTGTTTTAGGGAGATAGACTGATTTGGTCTTGCCTGCTACTACAGTGCACCAACTTAGACCAGGGGTGTCCAAACTATGGCCCAGGGGCCAAATGTGGCCCTCAGACCAATTTTTATTGGCCCTCAGGCCTTCAGTTGAACTAGCTCAATTGATCAAAATCAGAACTTTTTATGCCAAATTTGAGTAATTCTACCAATATAACCTAAATAACATCACACTGCATTGTCATACAGACCTAATATTAATATTTCAAGCCTTATTTTATAGTATGAAGGCAAAACTATGTTAAACGCACCATCTGAATTATCCAGTGTAGTGACCAATGGCCCTCCGTGTTGAATATTTTTCAAGATTTGGCCCTCGGTGAAAAGAGTTTGGGCACCGCTGACTTAGACCCTGTGGAGAGCCATTATATTCTACAATTTATAACAATTTGTAAAGAATCAGAGAATCAAGAAGAATTGTAATATATAATATTTGTTTACTATGTTTATACAGTATGAATTTGTTTTTTAAGTCACATTTATTTATATACATTTAAAAAGAATATTGAGTGCAGCATTGCAGTAGCTTGGGCTGTATAATGACAAGATAATAACATGAACGATACAATTACGAACAATACTGCACTTTACATGACAACACAGGACACCACATGACTCTCACATGTATCAGTTTTTTTAAGAAAGTAACTGTAAATCTGATTTTCTTTTTTTCGTAAGACATTTGGAGAGAAGCTGCTGGGCATGTTCTCCGTCCTCATGCCTATCTCTGTGGCTCTGTCCACATTTGGAGGGATTAACGGTTACCTGTTCACATCATCCAGGTCTGTGCTTCCTGCTTTTCTTCTGTCCTGAACTCAGACCACAACCCAGTTTTTGGTCTATTTTTTGAGACGCCACCTGGACTCAGACTTAACTAAATTCTCACTTCTGTATGCTTAAAAACAATAGAAAAACTTAGTTTGAAATTCTAGTTGTGGGTGATTTATTTCACTGACTTGGTTTGGAGTAGATGCCTAAATTTGGAAATTACTCAGACTAGTTTAATATGAGTTGCACTTGAGTAATGGGTATCCAAGAAAAACGTTTTTATAAATACTTTCTATTAATCTCCTGTTTGCAGGTTATGTTTTTCCGGAGCCAGAGAGGGTCACTTGCCGAGTCTTCTGGCAATGATCCATTATAAGAAATGCACACCTATCCCTGCCCTGCTGGTCTGCGTAAGTATTTAAAATTTTGTACAAATCCCTCCATGAATAGTAATGCAGATAATAAATAATAATAATAATAATAATGCTTTACACTTGTAATGCGCTTTACAGGCTTGTCAAAGCTCTCAAAGCGCTAAACTATAATCATTATTCATTCACTCCACACTTGGTGATGGTAAGCTACTACCTCCGACCACCACCAATCATTCATGCACACACCACTTTCATACTGGGCAATGTGGTTGAAGTGTCTTGCATAAGGACACAACAACAGAACTTGGTCCAAGCGGGACTCAATCCTCTGACCTTCGGGTTGGGGGACCAACGCTCTAACCACTGAGCCACTGTCGCCCAGATAAAATATGCCAGCTTGCAAATAATACAACAAAAAATGGATGTTCATATTTCTGTGCACTATGATATAACTGGAATTCCTGAAGAAACTATTTAAAACCTTTTTTTTTAAAAATGTTTTTCAGTGCGCTGCTACCATCGTCATTCTCTGCATTGGTGAAACACACAATCTCATCAACTACGTGTCTTTCATCAACTACCTGTCATACGGTGTGACCATCGCAGGCCTGTTGTACTACCGCTGGAAGAAGCCCTACCTCTATCGTCCTATTCAGGTACTGTCTAAAAATAACTTTAGGTGAGATGCTGCAGGTGAAAGGGAGCAAAAGTACAATTAAAGAAGTCAATGTAAAAGTTTCATATGTTTTTCAGTGCATTAAACAAAACCAAAGTGAAAAACAAAACATGATTTTATTTTAGTTTATTTTTTGGCTAAAAATGTACATACTCTGGATTTAACAGTCTATTGAAAGATTATTACCAGATATGGCTGCACAATTTCCAGGAAATCCTATTGAAATGAGTTTTGCAATGCGAATACAAATTAGGAAACATTGTAGTTCACATTTTAAACACATCCAGAAGCCTTATCATTTGAGAGAAGATTGAAATATGAACTGGTAATTAAGAATCACATGACTTTCAAAACAGTTGAGGTCTAAACTATAGGATTAGCCTTTGGGGTTTACAGAGGACATTCTTTTTTTCTTAATCCTGTTTATATGTGTGCAGGTGTCAGTGCTGGTGCCAATCTGTTACCTGCTGTTCTGGGCACTGCTGCTAGGCTTTAGTCTGTACTCGGAGCCCGTGGTCTGTGGTGTGGGGCTTGTTATCATGCTCACTGGTGTACCGGTCTACTTTCTGGGAGTCCACTGGAAAGAGAAGCCTAAATGCATCCTTGACTTTGTTGGTGAGTTAAGATGTTATTGTTACTATTTGTAGCACTATACTTGTAAACCATATGTTGTAAACCTAGCATCTGTTTTGTAGTACTCTGTTCTTCCACAAGGTGATGTACATTTACACTTTTATGCACAGCAATATATCACTCCACTGTGTAATATTACATACATTTTAAACAATTAAACTTTGAGTTAGAACCATTTTTTGGGCATTGCCCAGTTTAAGATCTTGTTTGGATTGTGTCTGTGGGTGGAGTGTGATTACAGCAATACTGTAATCATCTCCATATTCACGTCACAGTCATACTATTGTTGAACACTAAATTGAAATCTGTTTTTTTTGTTTGTTTTTTGTGTAGAGAGAGCCACACATTTGGGCCAGAGGTTGTGTTTTGTGGTGTTTCCTCAAATGGACCCCATCGAGACCCCTCCTCCCGACAGAAGACGGTCTTCAGCGCGAAGCAGCTTCTCGTTCCATTTATAAAGACTTTGTGCACCTCTGGGCTACACAAGCCTCTCAGACTTTTACTGGATCTGCCTGTTTTAAGCTCAGGCCACTTGAACTTCACCGTCTCACCACACACTGTGAAAAAAGACCGCAGAATATATTTTTCTGTGGAATCTTAGGAAGATATGTGGCATTTTAATGAATAATTGTGTCATATTTTTCAGAATTATGGTTTACTGTGCGTTTGGGTATTTCATGTATTTTCTGAAACACCTATGCCCCAAACCAGTGATGGATATGCAGAATGTAAATGTGTACATTAAAGAAGAATTCTTACCTAGACTGAATTAGACCGTTGTATGTGACACTAGACATGAGAATACACTGTAGTATTTCGTACTGAACAGTATGCACAGAAAATACCAGGACTCTTCAAAATTGCACAATTTATTTTTTTCAGAATGTAGGTCTTCAATGAAGAAATCTGCTGTACAAACTCTTATGTAATGTGTAATACTAAAATAATTAATGTACTTCTTTATATTTTAATATATTGAGTGCCTTGTGAAATATAACCTGATGTGCATTTCTGTAGTATGTATTATTTTTTTTCTTAAAATGCTTTTAGATCTTTTTGTACTCACAGAGGAAGGTTCAACTTATCTTAATCTACATCTGTGTGCTGTTTACTTGAGCCACTGCCATCTTCCACCTCATACTTCTGTTCTGAGTATTTCCTAAAAAAAACTTTAAAAGACTTGTTTTATAATTATAAACTGTGCACACTGTTGTTGATAATGATTGTCTATTAGTTTGTCAGCTGTGTCCCACTTTTCATAAAAACATAAAATTCTATTCAATATAGATTCAGTATACAAGTGTCTGAAGTATATTTGCACAGTAGTGACATTTGTCATCTATGCAACATTGTCTAAACATCCAGGGTTAACTCTGGGTTTGATAGAGCACTTTTTATTTATATTATTAGGATTAGTGCTTTTGATGTGGTTATAACAATAAAAAACACATTTAGTTAAACTCGAAATATATTTAAAATCCAAAATCCAGTGTAATGTTATTTAATATTTGGTATTCTAAAATAAATTTTGATTAAAGGATCCAAATCTAAAAACATTTTAAATCCCAAGAATTAAGACTTGAAATGTCCAAAGCGGAAGTTCAAAGTGCGCATGCGCACAGTTGCTCCACATGATCCACGTTTCTGCGGCTGTCAACAACAGATAAATGCCGGTAAGTTTCGTTTAAAGTTGGCTGGATGCTTATTTTAATGTACAACATGTACATAAATACATAAAGCCCACGATCTGGTTATGGTAAAATAAAAGAACGTACTAATGCTAATACCATAACAGTTAGCATAGAGCCACCTCTGTGTTTTCCATGTTATTTTAGCTTCTTTCAGTAGAAAATCACGCTCACA
Source organism: Periophthalmus modestus (assembly GCA_019594935.1). Taxonomy (NCBI): domain Eukaryota; kingdom Metazoa; phylum Chordata; class Actinopteri; order Gobiiformes; family Gobiidae; genus Periophthalmus; species Periophthalmus modestus. The sequence continues at coordinate 18,112,317 of JAIEZT010001390.1, read as the reverse complement.
TGATTATAATATGACATAATATTTTGATACTTTTCTGGTATTGGGCTTTGTATTTGACCAAATGTAGTATATAAATAACTTTTGTGCGTGTATGATGACTACATAATTTATATCTCTACTTCTCATGTCACTTCTGGATGAGGCATGAAATTATTTAACTTAACTATTTAAGACTGCAGCGTGGAAACTCATGATCTTCTGGGGAATGTAGTCTTTGTAATATCTACAATAGCTTGAAATTATTGTGCATGTTCAATAATTTCTCACTTTTTAAAATATTTCATTTTGCAAGGCTGTTGTTTATTAATATTTATTTACACAAAATGAATGACTGTTGTGGTTTGATTATCAGGGCTCTAACCACCATGTCTGGAAGGCTGAGCTTCAGTAACATCACTGCCCTGGCCCCAATGGTCCGAGTGGGGACTTTGCCCATGAGGCTGCTGGCTCTGGACTATGGTGCTGATGTGGTCTACTGTGAGGTAGGCTGCAAGGATGACTGTGAAGATAAGGTGGCTAAGTCTTTCCCACAGATGTTGCTAAAACTTTGATGACACAAGTCATCCTTATTTGATTTCTTAAAAATGTGATTTAATTCCAGTTCTAACTGTGAAAGGGCTTGAGGAAACTGGGTAATTATTTTTATTACACACACATTGTGGAGCTATTAAAATTATTTAAACAATTGGGAGCTCCTAAGAACTGCAGTGCGGATCTGTTCTTTCTTTTCTAGAATTTTTGTCTTTGGACCCAGTAAGGAGTTGCAACTTTTTATTGGTTGTGCATGTCTCTACCTACCAGCACCATTATTTTTATTCATCATTAAATAACATGTCTGTTTTAGGAGCTGATTGACATTAAAATGGTCCAATGTCAGAGAGTGGTTAATGGTAAGTTTTTATTTTTTTTTATATGGAACAAATTATTGATAGCAAGTTATAAATAAATATATATATTTTTTTAATTTTTTTTACTTGCAGTTGAAACCAGAAGTTTATACACACTATATAAAAAGACAAAAGCTTTTCCTGTTTTTGGTCAATTACGATTACCAAAATTATTTCTCTTAGCCAAATGCCAAAATAATGAGAGAAAGATGTTTTTTAGGCAGTTTTACAGTTTTAGTCTGTACTGTATGAGATCTTACCAGTCTCATCCAGTAAGATTACTATGCCTTTAAACAGCTTGGGAAATGATGATGTCATGTCTTTGGGCGCTCTTTGGAAGGTTTATTGACAATATTTGAATTAATTAGAGACACATCTGTGGATGTATTTCAAGGCACACCTGAAACACATGGTTTCTTTGTGTAACATCATGGGAAAGTCAAAAGAAATCAGCCAAGATAAGGTAATTATTTTTTATTGTAATTCCCTTAACATGCAAGTGAACAAGTGAAGTATCGAACAGCAGCTATCGTGTGAACTGACAGCCTGCGTTAAACATTGTGTTACACCCACAAAACCTCACACATGGGTACATGGGAAAACATAACTTAACAAAAGTTTGGGTGCAAATGAGTCTTCTAAATGGACAATGACAAGAATCATACTGCCTACTGGTTACAAAGTGGCTTAAGGATAACAAAGTCAATGTTGTGGGATGGCCATCACAAAACTCTTATCTCAGTCCTACTGAAAATGTATGGACCTGAAAAGGCATGTGGGAGCAAGGTGACCTACAAACTTGGCTCAGTTACACCAGTTCTGTCAAGAGGAATGGGCTAAAATTCCTGCCAACTATTGTGAGAACCTTGTGGAAAGATATCCAAAAGGTTGAACTCAAGTCATACAGTTTAAAGGCAATGGTACCAAATACTAATGAAATGTATGTAAACTTCTGACTTATTTTGGCATTCAACAAATAGAAATAATTTTGGTAATCCTAATTGACATAAAACTGGAAAAGTTTAGTCTGATTTCATGTCAAGTGTATGTGTCTTTTTATATGATGCAAGTAAACGTCTGGTTTCAACTATATGTTTTAACTTAAACATATCTCTTTGCTTCTCAGAGGTGCTGGACACAGTGGATTTTGTAGCTCCAGACGACAGAGTGATGTTCAGGACATGTGAGAGAGAGAAGGACAGAATCGTCTTTCAAATGGTAAGATACATGTAGGAAACAATTCTATTAAGTGTTCTAAAAAATCTAAAATTATCTTTCAGGGGACAGCTGACCCAGACAGAGCCTTGACTGTGGCAAAGCTTGTGTAAGTTTTTTTAGATTACAATATTACCTCTCAGTTATCAACCAATTGTTTTGCTAATCAAATATCACCAAAGAAATCAGTCACAGTATATTTTGTTCTGTTTTACATATTGTGTTAATATAAGCCTTTTTCAACTATTCTACTGTCGTAAGACTATAAACTTACAATCTTCAATTTTAGCCTAATATGGCTTAGAGTGCCGCCATTACTGCATTATTACATTACTGCTCCTTTTACAAAAGCTAGTTTAGAATTATTATGACCCACTATTAACAGTGTAAAATAATTAGAGATATACTGATATATCGAGTAGATATTTGGACTCTTTAGCATATCAGCTATCAATCTTAAATCTCCAGTATAGGCTGATATTTTGTTTTGGTCAATCCGCTGCCTTAAAATCACACAAAGCTTTATATTAACCTGGTGGGGTGTTTGTAGTGAATTTAAATTACATAATTTGGGTAAAATAATAAAAATCGGCCCAACATATCGGACCAAAAACATTGGCAAAGCTCTTCGGACATCGGTTGCTCTTTGTTTTGAATAATTGTATCGGCATCGGCCAATACCAATATAAAAACCCATATCGGTTGATCTCTAAAAATAATCCTATAATAATAGTCTGTTATATTCTAATTTTACAAACTCCTTGACAATTTGATTTGTAGTGAACAGGACGTGGCCGCAATTGATGTAAATATGGGCTGTCCCAAAGAGTACTCCACAAAGGTGACTGATTTGTAACTTTTTGGCCTGTTTCTCGATGCCACGATGTTAAGTCTGCTTTTTATTCTCTGCAGGGCGGAATGGGAGCTGCCCTTCTCTCAGATCCAGATAAAATTGAATCAGTAAGCCTAATTTTGTATTCATACAACAGTATATGTATGCTATTAAGTCTCCAGTTGTAGATTTTACTATTTCTAAATGTTTTTCATTATAGATTCTCAGAAAATTGGTTGGAGGAGTAAATAAACCGGTCACATGTAAAATTCGAATCCTTCCCTCGGTTTGCCGTTTTTTTCTGTTTAGAAAATTACATTTGTGAATAGCTTTTACCAACTGAGCGTCTTTTCTTGCAGCTGGAAGACACAATTAGTCTAGTTAAACGCATTGAGAAGACTGGTGTAGCAGCTATTGGTGTACATGGCAGGTGATAAACACTGTATTTTGACAGTAGTTTTGATTATTAAATATAAAGTGAAAATATGGACATTTTTCAAATTTCATCCAAAATGTGCAAAATATGGTATTTTTGTATTCAGATTCAAAGAGGAGCGTCCCAGGCATCCAGTCCACTGTGATTACATTCAGGCTGTAGCTAAGGCTGTTTCTGTTCCTGTCATTGCTAAGTAAGTTGTTTGGAGAGGTTGATATGCAAAATTACAATATTTTGTATTTTGTCCATAATTGCAAAACTGTCAAAAAAGGACATAAATGCACATGACCCATGGCTTAGATTAAAAAAGATCTTGCAATATATTGTCAAAATATAGTCTCACAAACAAGGTTATAACATAATATTTCAGCTCTTTTGTGTTTAATTTAACAATCCATTAAGTTTTGATGAGACTTTTACTTCAACAAAGACATTTACTGTCAATTTTTAGCACATTTCTGATGGACTAATTTAGTTATTGAGAAAGTCCAAAAATATAAATATCAGCCCTACATAATTGTCAATTGTAACACACATAATTTCAGATGATAAGCTAACAATGTCTCTCAGTGGTGGCTCTCTGGACCTGGTGAGGACTTATGCAGATATAGAGGAGTTTAGAAAAGCTTCGGGGACATCGTCCGTGATGTTGGCCCGAGCCGCCATGTGGAACCCCTCAGTGTTCAGCCCCAAAGGCCTGTTACCAGTGGAGACGGTCATGGAGGAGTACCTCAAATATGTGAGTGCACAGACATATATATGTATTTACATATTTACATTGTAAAACATGTTTTGAATATAAAGTAAGGGAAGCTTGGATTTTTTCCCACATAAACAATGATCAAATGATGGGAAGAAGCACGGACTATGGTATGGATTTAAAGTTATTAAAGGAGACAAACAAGCAAGATTAATATGCATAATATGTTCTATGATGTTGCAGGCACTCGGGAATGTTTGGTTTAAGTCTTTTAGGAAATAATATATCGAATGAAATTAGAAGACTAAACCCACCAAAAACAAATACTTCTGTAGGTAGTCTCAAAAGGGTAAAGAATCAACCTGTAGTTCGCATGTCTTGATTTAGTATCAATAGTTGTCAACAAGCAAAGTAACCAATTACATTTCTTCTAAAGAGACTCAAGTTTTGTTGTCATTAGATCACCAACTAACCAACCTGTCTTTTGCAGGCCATCAGATACGATAACCACGCCTTCAACACAAAGTACTGTCTGTGTCAGATGCTTCGGGATAAAGTAGAGACTCCCCAGGGAAAACTAGTCCAAGCGGCCCAGACTAACGCGGAGTTCAGGTGTGTTCAGTGAGTCCTGGTTTGTGTGAGACTTTATTATATGCATTGTTTGCATAAACTTCACAATAAAAATGACTGTCATCCTCCCACTCCCCAAAGACATTTATGTGCTTTGTTCGTTTGTGAATGTCTGTCTTTCTTGTTATATGATTGAGTTATTGTACTGCAATCTTTAGATACTACACAGGATACATAACCACCATGATGTTTGCACTAACAACTAATGAGTATCATTTATATAGCAACCTCAGCATTGTCACAATATTGTTATATTGTACTGTGCGGTTATTTCAGTTATGTACAGTGATATTTGGATATTTATTTTTGTGCCCCGGTCACTTTTACTGAAAATAAATGGTAGAAGATAAAAACTAATGATTTGTTCATACATTAATTTTCATTGTTTTGTGTTGCAGTGTGGCGTATGAACTACAGGAGTACTTCCAGAAGGTGCAGGAGGAGCAGCAGGCCAAACGGAATGCTCTTCAGAGTCACTGCGTCCAGGACCGACCCATAATGGATGGAGATGTGCTCACCATGGCTGTCAAGTTTGAGAGGTATATGTGACATGTACTGATTAGTCCAGGCCAAAACGGGTCATTTTACTTCTACTTAATCTGAATGTTTTGGTGTTTTTTTTTTTAAATTAAATTCCTTTAACTTGTGTGATGATTTTTTAAAGCCCTATGAATTACATTGTATATGGATTGTGCAATTCAAATTTTTGAAATAGAGCACTTATAATAACAAGGTATAATGTTTATAATAATTGTATTTATGTATGTATATCTATATATGTGTGTGTGTGTTTTTTATTTATTTATTTATGCATTTAGGAGAGAATATCCACCCCAGATTACACCAAAGATGTTCCTTCTAGAATGGAGCCGCAAAGAGAAATTGGAACAACCCTCTTATGAGACGGTAAACTCTTTTTTTTGCATTTATGTCAGCAACAATATACTGATATTAATATTGATTTATTCCCAGTAGTTTATTTATAGTTATATCTTTTTGTTGGTCTACTTGACTCTTTCAGGTTCAGCGGAGTCAGGACAGAGCATTCCAGTCAACAGTAACTGTAGCAGAGAAGAAATACAGATCTTCATTGTGGTCAGTCTGTTTTACTTTTTTATTTAGTGCATATACACTACTGCAGTGGTTCCTAAACTGGGAGGCAGGACCCCCAAGGGAGTGCCTGAGATTTCAGGGGGTCCCCAGAGCTTTGTCAGGTCAAAGGATCATATCATCAAAGGCATTATTTATACAAATTAAATACTAAAAATCCCTCAAAAGGGGTTGGAAAATGCTTTAGCATATAGACCACAACTGATTTATATGAAATCATGTTTTAAAATATTTTTTTTTCATCATAGTAAGTGATTTGTTGTGATCAGAAATACTGCTTGTCATCCATCCATTTTCTTCTGCTTTATCTGGGGCCGAATCACAGAGGCAGCAGTCTGAATAGGGAGGCCCAGACTTCCCTTTCCGCACATAGGTCATCCATCTCTTTCTGGAGGATCCCGAGGCGTCCCCAGGCCAGCCGATAGACATAATCCCTCCAGCTTGTACTTGGTCTTCCCCAGGGCTTCCTCCTGGTGGGATGTGCCTGGAACAGCTCTCCAGGGAGGCGTCCAGGAGTCATCTGGAACAGATACCCGAGCCACCTCAGCTGGCTCGGGTATCTGTTCCAGGAGGAATATCTGACGTGGAGGAGCAGCGGCTCTACTCTGAGCTCCTCCCATGTGACCGAGGTCCTCAACCTATCTCTAAGGGAGCGCCTAGCCACCCTGCGGAGGAAGCTCAGTTCTGCCGCTTGTATCCGTGATCTTGTCCTTTCGGTCATGACCCAAAGCTGCTGACCATAGATGAGGGTAGGAAAGTAGACTGTCCGGTTAATCGAGAGCTTTGCCTTTCGACTCAGATCCTTCTTTACCACAACAATCCGATACAGCGGCCACATCATTGCATCATTCTTCCACTTGAGGTAGGGACTCTCCACACCTGGAAAGGGCAAGCCATCTTTTTTCCAGTCAAGGACTATGGCCTTGGAATTAGAGATACTGATTTTCATCCCAGTCGCTTCACACTTGGCTGGTTCGATAAAGCTATCAGGACAACATCTGCAAAACAGCAGAAAAGAGATTCTGTGGTCCCCAAATCGATCCCCATCCGGCCTACAAATTTTGCACTGTTGGCCATGTGAATTAACAAAAGAAATACTTTGGAGGTGCTCTAACGCAGTCCACCAGCCATCACAAATTAAATCCACCTGTTTTTTCTGTTCCTAACTCAGCAACTTAAATGCTATGGTTAATATACAGTATTGTTATAAATGAAACCAGTTCTATGACCAAGAAAGAGTCTTAGATAAAATGAATGCTATTTTTTTCAGGGAGAAGTCAAAGAAGTTTGCAGAACAAGCTGCTGCTATAGTGTGCCTAAGAGTGTTGGGGATACCAGAGGGACGAATCGGAGAAGAGGACTCTGGTCTCGTTTGTAAAAGGAAGAGGGAGATAAAAGGAATGAATGGTTCTGATGAAGAGGGCAGCAAAAAGCGCCATCTAGTGGATGATCAGGAAAAAATTAAAACTACAAAGACAGAGTCGATCACAAATGGGGACTGTCACACACCAAATTCAAAGCAGACCAAGACTTAGGACTAAGAGGCCAGGGACTTTTAAATATAGACTTCTGTCAATTATTTTACTTTTTTTATTTCTATGATTATTTGGACTAAATTTTAATTAAATTGGCACTTATGAATGATTGTCTTGGTTGGTGATAACTAATTATTTTCCCAATTCCCAATTCAGAAACATATCAAACATACATATTTTTTTTTAGTCAATTGAAAAACTTGTATTATAATTTATAGGAAAAGTGCCTGGAGAAACGTAAATAGTAATGAATGGGTTGCAAAACATTGAAAATATGGGTAATACATTTCTGAAAACCAGCCAAATGCCTTATGCTTTATTTCATTTATTTTATGTTAAACTGGAATACATTTATTTCTCCCATTCATTGTCACGTTTTGTAATTTATTTTTCTTATAAGCGTTTTAAGTATAAGTACGTATTTCAAGATACTGGGATGGTTTGTTTGAATATGGTTAAAACTTCGTTTTGGGCTTATTTAAGGATTTATGGGAAGCTGTAAAAATGATATTCAAATAGTTATTATTTATTAACAATCAACTATTACCTCTTAAAGTTAGGGGTTTTTTTGTTTTGGGTTTTTTTTTTTCCAAATTCACTCTTTAATTTATAAAGGTTGATAATGTTACACCTTAATATTTGGACCCTGGAAAGCAATGCATGTTTTGTTTATTTTATTATCCATTATAAAATAAATGCTGCATGATATTAAAATGTTTACTCTGATAATACAAGGTCAGTCTGGTGTCTGATAACTTTCTGTTAATATAACATATGGTAACATATGTATATCCTTCATGCAGGCATTTATTAAAATTACATACCTCCTTTATCACTCAAATGTATTTTTATTGCAATATTCAAATGGTGGTAAACTTTAAAGTATTGTCTAATTGAGTATGTCCAACCTTGTACTAGCCGGATTTGTAAATAGTAAAAGTCACACTTACAAATATTTATTTTAGCTCTCCCTCTAGTAAACCTAGGAGGCAGCGTTTAAACCATGACTCTGCTGAACTCTGATCTCAAAAGTCCTGAATTGAACCTGATATGAAGTACACCCAACGTCATGACGAAAGAACTGTGCGTATTGGTGCATTCAATAACACTGGAAAACCTGTGAATCACAATCATGTAGAAAAAAAATTGAGCTATAGGCTGTACAGTTGAATATACCATATAGGCTTCTCATTTTCTGACAGAACAGTGGGCAACCAATACCCTATTAACATTTCCAAAGTGATAATCTTGCAAAGTTTTTTTTTTATATTTAAGAAGTAAAATATATAATTAGACAGAGAAGTTAAAACATCTTATTTTCAAATAGTGTACAATCGCATAGCACACTGTGTAAGTCTACTAAATGTACCGTAATATTTTGTGTTTGTTGGTAGTTTTTTTTTCCCCCCTTTTCTCAAAAAAACAACAACAAAGATTACTGATAATTTTCAATATTATTTACTATTCTATAAGTAAACATTTTAATTACCATTAAAAACTGTAATGGAAGTGATTTGTCACAATGAATGTGTGTACAATTAATTTGTTTACCATGTTTTCACATTAACTGAACTGTAAGGCTCGTGTCGTTTTTCCGGAAAGTACATGAATGCAGCACGAGGATCAACCTGGAGTTAACTACGGCACTGCTGCGCACAAACGCCAAAAACAAACGCTTTTACACCGCTATGGGGAACTTGTGACCAACTAACCTTTCCTTATACCGACTTTTACACTCGTGTCTGTGTGGATTAACAACTTTTCAGACGGTAAATGTCGAGGTTTTGCAGTTTGAGTTGAGTTCTGCTTTGATGGCAGGTCTAACGACAGAGGCGCACGGCTCGGTTTGACGTATCTTTCACACACTTTTCTTCGTCCCCAAAGTCCAATGTCCACAGCAAACTGCGCTGAGGAGCTGGACTTCAGACTCATCTTCGAGGAGGACGGAAGGCAACCAACAGGTACGTGTCGATTTAAGCCACAGGACGCGAGTTTGTTAGCGATTTTTCAACTGCGTCAAGTGCACGTCAAAAAGAAGGGAGCGAAACAGGAAGTGGATGTCACAATAAAGCCCTCCAAAACAAACTGATTAAGCAGTTCTGAAACAACAAAACAAACAAAATCTAAACAGTTTCAAAGTATGTATATAGTACCTTAGATATGTTAAATGCTTTGAACCTAAAGTACGATTCATTCATTCAGTAAGAGCTAGCCTTATGATTTGAAAAAGTATCATAATTTTCTGCAGTATGGACACTGCTATATCAGATAAAAATAACACACGTATGTAATACTAACGAGGTTTTGCAAAAGCAGCCATGCCTTCTATATCAAATGTTTCAAGTTGTGGTTTCAATGGAGATTACGCTGAATTTACTGAACTCTGTGCAACAACCATAGACTATATATAAATCTTCTTTATACAGTCTATGGCAACAACTAACTTGTATATTTTGTATATTTAAATAGAAAAATTGCCACATTTTGCTTAAGTTGTTATTTTTCTATTTGGCTACTGCTACTAATACTCAACTAATACTACTACTTAAAACTTAAAAACTTTGTACTTACTTAATTTTTTTTTTTTTTTTTTTTTTTTTTTTTGCATAGTCTGCCAATATAATATATCATTTTAATATATCATAGTCTGCCAATATAATATATCATTTTAATATATCTTGATGAAACCGGAAATATTTTGGACCTTGAAAATTCTATGCATCAGTTGTTTTCCAAATCTACCCACATGACTGCACCACTATATCCCCCAATATGAAAACCTCCAGCGGAAGTGTGTTATTGTCGGCTGATGAGGTGACACTTCCAGCTGTCTTTGTGAAGCTGCTCTGTGTTAAATTTAGGTGAACTTCAAAATATAAATCAGGAGGTAAACAAGTGACCCACAGCCTCTCCCACGGGACAGGGAACAGCCACAAATAAAGAGTGAAAGATTACAGTTACCGTATCGATTTTAATAATATCGATACAGTTCGATAAAAAAAAAACCCACCAATAATAAAAATAAAACGTTTTCAAAAGGGAGAGTACTGCTGGTCAAGATGTCTTATCTGAACAATTAGAGCGGAATTTAACCAGTGATAAGTGCGGAGATCGAAACTTCCTTCCTCTGAAGTTATCTTCTTCAAGTACTAAGAAATTTCTTAAATCATACAAATCAAGCCCTGTTTGCTTAAGCTGATGATAATAATACATTAATTTGTGTGGCACCAGTTTTCTTTTGAATAACAAAATTTCACCAATCCAATTTGCGATTATTTGTTTTCCAAATCAAAGTAGCCAAATTGAAAATCTTCTGAGTTTAAAGTTGAATTGCAATTTTCTGTCAAATATAGCAATTTAATTTTGAGCTATTTTGTTTATCAAGGTTTAGTTCACAGTATATGGTATACAGATTCATCTTTATACCTCTCAGATATTGACAGTGACACAAAACTACACATTTTCTATTGTTTGAAGTACTCTTTCATTTCACCAGTTCCAGGGACAATTCATTAAACACATTTTTGTGGTTGGGACTGTGGTTTCTCTCAGACAGAGTTTATGCCAACAGCCTGCCCCCAGCTGCCTTTACTTCCTTGTCCCAAAATAATTCAACTGGCCACTTTTTTTTGCTACTTTTGCATGACTATTTCAAACATGATTATGCTTGTATAGGATAGTGTTGTCATGGATAGTGTTGTCCTGACCTCTCAATTTTTTTATGTGGTGATTTTATTTATTTTTTTTAATCCAAGATGTCAGACTTCTGGTCTTAAATTAAATAGCTTTAGGGCATGGAGTTTTAGAACTCACTCAAATTTCATGTTGGAGGTTGTGGAAATGGGAGTAATTTGTAAAATTCAAAATTTCTAAAATCCTGAGCCCTAGGAGGAGTTCGTAAAAGTATGACGTTTACTAGAAATGCTTCGCAAAGTTTAATCCAATATGGCTGACCCCTGGTTGAATGGATGGCGTTGCCGTAATAATATTTTTTACTTGTCTTGTCATAATCTTACTTCTGTGTCAAAATTTCATTTTACTCATAGGTCCTTTGCCAGCTTCTGTTGCTCGGGCCTAATAACTCTTTTTGAAAATAGCCACCCTTTGCTTTTTTTTTTTTTTCCATTCCTTGACCCCGACAAGGCACACCTGTGAAGTGGAAACCATTTCAGGTGGCATTATATTAAAGATCACTGAGAGAAGGCCAAGTGTTTGCAGCACTGTCAACAAAGCAAAGAGTCACATTGAGGGATTTGAATATAAAATATAACAATATTTAGTTTGAGTTATTTAACTTTTTTTTGTTCATATATTTGATGTCTCCCTTATGTATCTAAAATGCAGACAGTAGTAAACAAAAAGAAAAAAAGACAATGAATGAGGTGTGTCCAGACTTTTGACTGTTAGCGTACATTTACAATGTTCTGAAAATTCAAGTTTCAAGATGGAGGAGCGATGTACTGACAACACACCTTTTGAATGTAACGTTTGAAGTGTGCGGGCAAAGGAAGGGCTGGGTATAATGAGTTAAGTGTGAGCTAACGCTTCCTGTCCACTTAAGTCTGGGTTCAGTCTCAATAGTATGGCATCATTTGAGGCAAATTGAAAATTAGGTTTAAATTTGTATGTCTTTAGAATAGTCATATAGGCAAGCAAAATCAATTCAAAATCAATGAATCCTTATTTCGAGTTATGTCACAAAAGAACAAACAGAAAGTAGTACAGAGATTAATGCAATCTGTACAATTTGAATGCAAGAATGGCTCATACAAATGAAAGGTTGATGCTTGAAATAGCATGGGACCCACTCCAGTGTCAGAAGACATCTAAAGAAAAATAAAGATGATAAAAATATGCTTCCTTGTTTCTTGTTCCTCTGCATGAGTTTCTAGAAGGCTTGTACAGTATACAGTACTCACTTGTTACCTAATGCACACACACAAACCTATTTATATTTATACATACCCACATTACCACAGGTAACAGTTATTTTTAAATACCAACAGTGGTAATCTGAAAATACCACAATGGTAAGATAACATCATAGCCTGCTGTACATACAACATGAATGCACTTAAACTAGTTGATTCAAAGTGAAAATGACCTCATTCTGTAATTTGTGTTTGTTTTTCCCAGATCCATACCAAATCTTTAAAGTTATAATTTTGAATGAAAAAAATACATGCATTGTATTTTTCTGGTCTTGTACTGTGCACAGATGTGGTTTGTTTTTATTTGACTAAACTATCAGTTCAGTTCTGCCCTTGCTGTTTGCTATTCAAATCTCTACTCATCTACTTTACATTTTTCTTTTCAGGTCTGGATGTGAGAGCAAATCCATCTTCCACACAGACTCTGGATCTCCAGGACCCAAATTTAAACATCTACCATCATCATGTGGCCCCCCAATCCCAGCAGCAACCACAACTCCGGGGGACCCAGTACGGAACCCAGGGGAACCCCAGGGCCTTTGACTGCCCTAGTATCCAAATCACCTCCATTGCTCCACACAGTCACATAGACCAGAGCCAGGATGTCCAAGGTGCAGAGGGGGGGTATTCGGATGCCTCTTGGTCTCGCGATCAGCTTTACCTACCCGTGGACGTTTGTTACCGTGACCAAACTCTCTGTCCCAGCCCATGCAGCAGCCTGTCGTCCCGTAGCTGGATGTCGGATCTATCTTCTTGCGAGTCGTTTTCTTGCACTTATGACGACGTGGAGGGGGAATTGCAGGACGCAGCCCGATTGGCTTTGGGATCGCCTCATGGATCGCCTCTGGGGTCTCCTGGATGTGGAGGAGGGGCGTTTGGTGTGGAGCTCTGGCAGCAAAAGTACCAGCACCCGTTGGCCTTCAGCCCGGCTCTGTCGCCTCACCAGTCTCCGCTCGGCTCGCCTTGCCACTCCCCCCGAACCAGCGTCACAGAGGAGAGCTGGCTCAACCGCCGGCCCTCGTCCAGGTAATTCTACTGCACATGGGGCTGATGGTATTTATACTCTTATATTACAGTCCATCTAATGTGCTACCGGTGTGTGATTCCTTTCAGAGGCATTTCATGCCTCTGATTTCTTTAACATGTTTAGGAATGTAGAGATGCAGTACTGGTTAGACTATAATTTCATGCCTGCCATTTTAATTTTATGAATGAAAATAATTTAGGGATTATGTCCATAATACTGGCCTGGCATTAATTCAATTGTATTTTATTTGTGGGGCCTCTGTAGATTGAGTATATTTTTTTTACCTTATGAGAAATTATGATATGCCACTAAAGTAAACCTCTTTATGTCCCACAAAGCTTTAACTTATAGACAGTGGGGTAATATATTTTACAAAATAAAAAAAAAATGTATTTGTTTGTTTTCCAGACCATCATCTAGACCTACGTCTCCATATGGTAAAAGGCGTCATGCCAGCTCTGATCCCCATGCCTGCTCACCCTCTCCTCACCACTCTCCCAGCCCCACCCCGGGTGCCTCTCCTCGGGGCAGTGTGACTGACGACACCTGGGTTGGCAGCCCTGGAGCTGCTCTGGGTGCCCTCCTGATGTCGGGCTACCCGGAGCTGGATGTTCCATCTAAGACCAGGCGAACATCAGGGCAGCAGTTGGGTCTCCTGACGGGGCAGAATGACCCAGGGCTGGAGGAGCTGAGGACCACCATCCCGTTTCAGGATTCACCCGGAGAGGAGAGCCACGATCAGGGTGGACTTGCAGAGCTCTTCCTTCAAGTGCCTTCTCACTTCAGCTGGAACAAGCCCAAACCAGGAAGCACGCCACTCTTCAGGTCTGCATTAGTCTGTACAAACACACACATTTATTTTCTCAGTAACATGTCTTGATTGCAATTTAAAGACGCAATGAGTTTATAAGTGACGGTAAAGTTAACATCAACTAGCACAGGGCATTTAAAAGGTCAGAATATTGTCATGAAGAAATTACTGTTTTTAAATAGTAATTCAGCCTTTGAATGACAATAGTAATTGCTAGTATAAATAGTCTAAATAAGGTTAAATTAGTACAAAATCGATAATTAAGTTGGAAAGCCCAATTTCCATTGACCAACACTGGCCGCCCAATTGGGTCAGTGTAGATTTTTTTCCTCAACAAACCTGTATTTTTTGTAAACACACCTACAAAATTAAATAGGTAAAAGGTAAAAAGTTAACATTATACCTGCTGTATCTCCCGCAGTGCCTCATCTCCTCCTCCTCTGGACTGGCCTCTCCCAAATCAATTTAATGGACTCGAACTGAAACTGGAGGTCCAGCCCAAGTCGTATCACCGGGCACATTACGAGACCGAGGGGAGCAGAGGGTCCCTAAAGGCAGCCTCCGGGGGGCATCCTCTGGTTAAGGTCAGTTTTATTTTAACATGAATTAATGTTTTTTTTCATAAATATGTCTTGCATACACTCTGGACATACTGCGCATGTGCTTCTAAGACACCATCAATAACAAAAGCGTCAGAAAGCTGTGGAGGAAAAGATCAATTTATACTTTAAAGAGAAATTGAAATTGACAGGTCTGCTGCTTTTTCCAGACCGTACAAACAGCTACTGCTTATTTACACAATACAATTATGCAATGTATGGTGGAAGATGTGTCTTGCCCAAGGACACAGGAAAATATATTTCTGTCAATGGGGATCGAACTGTCAATTTGAATGTCAGAGAAGGAGCAACAGACAATACATTGCATTCCAAATTATTATGCAAATCATATTTTTCTCTGATTTTGCCAAATTGTCAATATAAATGACGGTCATTGTATTTTTCAAGTAATCAACCTTTAGAGTACAATCCGAAACCCCCAATGATAACAGTATTTTAAATTGCACTTTTCCAGATTATTATGTACAACAGAGTTTTAAACATTGTTGTAAAGAACTGAAAATGATCATTTGTTTATTTTTCCAGTTAGAAAATCAAAACTCTAAAGCTATTTCAATCAAGGATTGCAGGATGTCAGAATAGCCTCCCAGAGCTGCTGTTTGTTTGTGAATTCCCCTCCGACCTCATAGATCTTTCACTTGAGGATGCTCCAAAGGTTCTCAATAGGATTGAGGTCAGAGGAGGATGGGGGCCACACCATGAGTTTTTCTTCCTTTATGCCAATGCATAATTGCAGTTAATGATGCAGAGGTGTTCCTTGCAGCATGAGATGATGCATTGTCATGCATGAAGATGATTTTGCTCCGGAAAGCACGGTTCTTCTTTTTGTAACATAGAAGAACGTGGTCAGTTCGAAACTCCACATACTTTACAGAGGTCATTTTTACACGTTCAGGGACCCTAAAGGGGCCTACCAGCTCTCTCCCTGTGATTCTGGCCCAAAACATGACTCCGCCACCTCCTTGCTGACATTGCAGCCTTGGTTGGACATGGTGGCCATCCACCAATCATCCACCAGTCCATCCATCTGGACAATCTAGGGTTGCATGGCACTCATCGGTGAACAAGTCTTCACGTATTTCTGGGCCCACTATTTTATTATTATATATATATATATATATATATATATATATATATATATATATATATATATATATATATATATATATATATGTGTATGTATGTGTATATATATGTATGTATGTATGTATGTATGTATATATATATATGTATGTGTATGTATGTGTATATATATATGTATGTGTATGTATGTGTATATATGTATGTATATATATATATATGTATATATATGTATATATGTATATATATGTGTGTGTATGTATATATGTATGTATATATGTATATATATATGTATGTGTGTATATGTGTGTGTATATATATATGTATGTATATATATATGTGTATATATATATGTATGTATATATGTATGTATGTATATGTATATATGTATATATGTGTGTGTATATATATGTATGTATATATGTATGTATGTATATGTGTATGTATATATATGTATGTATATGTGTGTGTATATATATAATATATGTATGTGTGTATATATATATATATATGTATGTATGTATGTATATATATATGTGTATGTATGTGTGTGTATATATATATATATAATGTATAAATATAATGTATAATATATATAATGTATAAATATAAATGTGTATATATATATATGTATGTATGTGTGTGTGTGTGTGTGTGTGTGTGTGTGTGTGTGTGTGTGTGTGTGTGTGTGTCTCTGTCTGTCTGTCTGTCCGTCTGTCCGTCTGTCCGTCTGTCCGTCTGTCCGTCTGTCCGTCTGTCCGTCTGTCCGTCTGTCCGTCTGTCCGTCTGTCCGTCCGTCCGTCCGTCCGTCCGTCCTCCCTCCTGACTACCAGTAGTTCAAATTTGTCCTCTCTAGAGGACATAAGTAAACCTGAATATCTCCAACGCAGTGCATACAACTGAAATAAGTCCTTTTGACATCTACAGAGGACGTTTAGGGCTTTTCAATGATACCAAATGTGAAGGGGTGGGGCTTTGGTACCTGTTTTTTTTTTCCATCAAGGAAAATGCCGTCCATCACTCCAAGCACATTTCATGGGAACAATAAAAAAATAAGTGGGAATGGGAACAATAAGTGCATTTTACTTTTTATTGAGCAAATTTTGGCTTGAAATGTTGATGGCATATTTAATATAAGTCTTTAAACAACACATTTAAACATTGTCTAATTAATTTTAACAGTTTTTTAGTGTAGTATGAAAGTGTTTCAAAAATGTAGTGGACAAATGATATCTGGAAAATAAAAACTTAAAAAAAAAAAAAAATGTTTTCAGTATTCTAATTACCTTACAAAGATGAGAGAATTTTAAAATAAAGGTGATTGGACAACATTTTTTTCTTCTGGTAGTCAGGAGGATATATGTATACCACTGTAATGGTTGTTTTCACTTTGCTGAATGAGTGAGCATGTTTAGATGTAGTAACTCCATTGGAGCCTGTAACAGACACTAGTGCAGTTATTCTGGGTGTCCCTCTGCAGCTTTTAGTCAAGGACACCGCTGGGTCTGTTGCTTAAAGCTTAAAGCACATGGCCAGGCCAGTTATCCACCAAAACAAACAGGATGTGCAAATTAATTACTTCTATTTTGGAACATAAGCAAACAAACTTGGTGTTTAAAGTATTTCTTGGGTCTTGAAGGATTTGACATCACCTACATTTCCTGTATTTAGTATGGCTGGCACTGAAGGTACAGGAAGGTCGCCATATGTATGCCATTCTCCTGAGTGCAGCTTAGCTTGAACAATGCATGAATGCCCTTGACCACCTCCATCTTCAAATCCTTTAGACCAAATGACTTAGGACCAAAATGTAATACATGTTCAAGTCTAATAATAATAATTGTAAATAGTACTTATCTACAGTGCATTATTATAACTGAACAAAAATATTGTTGCAATAACTTTAACTTGAGCTAAGCATTTGAAAAAGTGACCTGTTAATTGATTGAACAGAAGTACATACCTAATCCTCATAATGTTCCTTTTGTGTCCTCTGTCCAGTTGAGTGGTTTCAGTGAACAGCCTGTGAGCATGCTGCTGTTTATCGGTACTGCAGATGACCGGTACCTCCGGCCCCACTCCTTTTACCAGGTCCACCGCGTCACAGGCAAAACTGTTACCACCAGCTGCCACGAGAAAGTCCAGAGCAACACCAAAGTCCTGGAGATCCCCCTGCTCCCAGAGAACGACATGTCCGCCAGGTAACTACACACTTGTGCTTTGTGGGACTTGTATCCAGAGGTGGGCCATACTGAGTTACATTTTCTTAATTAACTTTTGAAAGAAATTGTACATCTCTGAGTGGTTTTTGGACCCCATGCTTTTGCTCCTATTTGAGTAACAGTGGCAGTAGCAGTGTAACAGTACTGTTTCTTGAGCAACACTTCCCTCTGTTTAGTCTATAAGTGACAAAAGCTTTATGTTGAAAATTATAAATTATATGTTTCTCACACCGCTCCTTCCAATACGTTTTGTTTTTTTTACATTCCTATCCTTTAAAAACACCAGATTTTGTTCCAGATTGTTGCTTTGTTCTTCCAATTTAATTACATTAACTTGAAATTATCAAGTTCAGGTAGGTAGTGCATATTTTGGACTACTTATTTTTCTAAAACATAGTTAAAATGTATTATATTTTAGATTTGACAAAAAATTGTGCCTAGGTTTTTCTAGTTTTTGGTGAAGTTTATAATTTTACTCCCTGGTTTTACTCCTAGTTAACATACGTAGAAGTTTTACCCAGCAACCATAATGTTAACATTGGCCGAAACTTGTCTAAACTGCACATTATGATTTGACAAATAAACATGAATGACAACACCTTTATTTTGTTAAATCAATGTTTAATAAATGTTTAAACTGTCAGAAAAAAATGCCTTCCTTGTGCGTAAATTGTCTCTGCATTTCAATGACATGGGTAGAGCTATTCTGTTTTTGAACTCATGGCTACTTCCTGTATTTTACAACTTCTTGTTTTCTAAATTTCTTCACAAACACCCAATTTACTGAAACTATTATAAATATTTACCACAGGTAGTATTTCACCAAACCACGTAATAATGAGAAAAAATATATTAATCTCTCAAATTTAAGTAATTTCTTGGACCACTACTTTCTACTTGTGTTGAGTAATGTTATTTTGCAGAAACTGGAGTCCTATTTTAGTAAAATCTTTGGCTACTCTATCCATTTCTGCTTGTATCCGATCTAAATTATGATTTGACAGGGCTATTTTCAACAAGAAATTCATAAACTTTTGTTACTTTTGTTGCAGCATCGATTGTGCCGGGATCCTGAAACTACGTAACGCTGACATTGAGTTGAAAAAGGGGGAGACTGACATCGGGCGTAAAAATACCAGAGTTCGAGTTGTGTTCAGGGTCGCTTTGCCTCAAGCTGATGGACAGATACTGTGGCTTCAGACGGCGTCTGGTCCCATTGAGTGCTGTAAGAGTTTCACACAAAAAATGCCTGGTTTCTAAAATTGTAGATTTTGTGATGGATAGCGACAGTCTATTTTTCTGAGTCAGTCAACACACAGGAAACTGCTGCTGTGGTGAAAGCTTAAAGGGCCATATTACACTATCCTCTGATCTCTGTTCTAATGTAGTTTCCTCATCACAAACAGACCTGGTGTTTTGTTTTATTTACACATGTTTAGGGCACAAATCCTGCATATTTAGGTTAAGTTCTTCTCTCAAACAGAAAACACTCTGCTCTACCTTGTGATGTCATGTGGTAATGCAGGAAGTGCTCCACTGTCGTTTTAAAATCCATACGCCTTCACTAGAATCAGTTGGATAATTTCAGCCCCGGCTTTGCCTGGCAAATGCAGAATGATCTTTGTATTTTTTAAACAGATATCAGTCTGGTCCCCACGTCCTCCGTTGTTCAATTTTCAGTGGCACATGTGAAACGAAGGAGCTCATTGGTCATCTCTGATTTACAAATAAAATCTAATTCATCTCACCTCAGATTAACAGAGTTTAGGCGTTGCTCATTGATTCTGTAGAAATCTGTGATGTTTTTCACCCCCTGTGGTATATTTTCTTCCCTTTATTTTTTTTCCGATACTGACAGACTGTGTGTGTCCCTGATGGCTACTCCACCTGTCAATGACGGCCATCTGAAAACGGGCATCTTATTAAAATATTACCTAACCTGATTTTAATACATGCCCTTATTTTTATTCTATCATAGTTTATATTATTATGTATTGGTTTATATTGCACCATAACACCAAAGAAACATCTTAGTTAGTGAAATTTGTTCACTAACAATGGCAATAAAACTTCATTATTATCATTGTGATTTTAAATATCCAGAATATGAAATAATGATTCACTATAATTCAGACAAAATCTTAATGTCTTTAAACTCTGGCCTGCCACTTCATAGACAAAAATGTCCTGTGATCCAATTAGAATTAGCAGTTTCGTTCTGCTTCATGTATTTATTCATGGTTGTCTGATTGCAGCCCAGCGCTCGGGCCAGGAGCTCCCTCACGTGGACAGCTTCAGTCCATCCTGTTGCTGTGGAGATGGAGGAGATGAAATGGTCATCACAGGCTCAAACATTTCCACTCAGTCCAAAGTGATGTTCCTCGAGAAAGGACCTGGTACGAAACCTCTGTTTCTGTTTAAGAATTAACTGCGTTGTGTTTGGCGTCTTTAAAATGTATTAAATATCCTTAATTAACTGTAACTTTTTGGCCAAAAAATAGACTAAAAGCATGATTTTTTTTCATTATGGATGTTTTTATTGCACTGAAAAACATAGAAAAACGTGCATCCTTTCTCTGAGGGGCCTTGTATCTCCACAAAAACAGACTCTTATTTGACTTGGAGGAGAGCCTCCTCCTGCTTTTTTTTCATGGAAATGTAAATCCTTTGGTTATAGTATTCCACACTAGCATAAAACGTATCTATCTCTATGGAGGATGTTGCAAAGTATGGTTTAAGTTTCTATTTCCAGACTCGTGCAGTTGACTTTACACACCCTCAGAAAGTTGCAAACTACTGACTATTGTTTGTATGTATGTATGTATGTATGTATGTATGTATGTATGTGTGTGTATGTATGTGTATATGTATATGTATATGTATGTATATATATATATATATATATATATATATATATATATATATATATATATATATATATATATATATAGTATATATGTATATATATATATATATATATACATACACTAATATATATATATATATATATATATATATATATATATATATATATATATATATATATTAGTATATATATATATATTATGTATATATATATATATATATATATATAGTATATATATATATAGTGTGTATATATACACACATATATATGTATATAATGTATATATATAATGTATATAAGAGCAACTATTATGCAATTTTTTTTTACATTTTTTATAATTTTTTTTTTTTTTTTAGCTTTCTACCATGTAATAATGCTGTTCCCTCATAAAAAACTTACCTGACGAGGTTTTAGATTTTATCCATGCATGTTTGAGTATTTTAGTGATCTCTCCTGGGCTCTATTTGAGTCCTTCTTATGGTTCATACAAGCTCCTACACGACACATACAAAAACATGATACAAAGCTGTACACAACCTCACACATCTGATATGATGTGCAGTATTTTCATTAGCGGGATGCACGCTAATTGTGTTGTGATGTCACTGAAGGGGAGCAAAGAGAGGGGAGAATCGTGTCAAAAGCGAAAGTGACACTTATAAAAGATGGTAATACATCCTTTTCGGCAAATACCGCATCTTCAAAACAATAATGAACAAGACAACCATTATAACAGATTACAATGTAAATTAATATGCTACATGTTCAAAAGGGAAATAAGTAAAGCTCTAATGCAGTATTTCTGTTTTAACAGTAGTAACACTACTGGTAATATTTGATTTACAGAGCTTCAAACCTCTTAATATCAATATCAGCATTAGCTGTCAAAAATCCATTACGCTTCAGCTAAGGTTTGTAATGTTTTTTGTTTTTATTGGTAAGATGGGAAGACCATGTGGGAAATGGAAGCCAGAATTCTACCAGAGAAAAGTTCTGGGGTGAGTATTCACAGCTATAGCTTAGCTTAGTGTCGTTTTGTAAACAACATAATGGTTTGTTTCATTAGTGTGAGCAAGAAGCACTTTGAACAATGTCTGTGTTGAGAGCAACTACTAAAATTAAACATTTGTGACTAAGCTGGAAATTTTGCCTTAACTCACAACCCTGCACAAATCCTCAATACACTTTCAAGTGCTTGAGTAAATATGATCAGTACAGCACTGTAAGCAAGAAACTGTTGTGTAAACTGAAATGTGCCCACATATGCTTTAGTAGGAATAAGATTTTAACCCTTTAACCCCAAATTATTGGCTCTAAAACTAAATATCATTTATATTTTATTTTGCAGTTGAGCATTGTAGTCCAAGTCCCTCCTTACATCAGGAAACCATCAGGTCCAGTCCAAGTCCAGTTCTATGTTTCAAACGGAAAGAGAAGAAGAAGCCTAACACAGAATTTCACTTTTTTACCCAACTCTCACCGTCCGCTCTGCACCACCATCGCTGCCCCGCCCTCTTTGGTCAAACAAGAAAGGGGCTGGGAAGCGCTAGACCGCATTTCCCATAGTGCACCTGGCTTCTGTGCCCAAGCCTCACCTGACTTGTCTTACTACAACAGTGGAGAGCTTCCAGTTCACTGCGACCCACCCCAAAATCCTCCTCCTCGTCTCCATCACCCCCTGCAACCACCTCCTGTCACGCCTCCCACGGCACTTAATTACCCCCAACCCTCTTCGGCGCCCCTTCAACCACCTTTGATAGCCCCTCAGGCTGCTTTAGTGTCCCCCCTCGCTTACCCCGTCCCACCCCCGCCTGGCTCACGAGAAGGGGCAGGCGCCAGTGTGTCCCCCTCTCTGAGCAGGGCAGCTTTTGTGACATCAGTGGAACCCCAAAAGGAACCTGTGCTCCTAAATGCAGTCCCAGTGCTCAACATCAAACAGGAGCCAGAGGATCAGCCCACTCTGGGATGTCTAGGTCTACAAGAAATCACTCTGGACGATGGTAAGTAGATTAAGCAAAAGTATTCATTGGTCTGATCTATAACCAATTTCATTAACTGAAATCCCAGTAATTTTTCTGGTCCGGTCCCAGTAGCACTATAAGTACCAGTGCATCTGTTACGTTAAGTGCATCAACAATATTACCAATATTTTATGGCCTTATTGTTCATTTTAAATATCTTCTTATTCATATATCACAAACTACAAGTGTGTAGTTAAATGGATGAAATAGTATAGTATACTGAAGGCATCTGTGGACCAAACAAATGCAACAGGAAAAAAAAAAAGTTTTTCTGCACGATGGAGATGTTATCACTTTGCCAGGAATGATCCACAGTACGAGTTAAAATTCTTCAAGCAGGAGGTGAGCAGGATAACCTCTCCGAAGATCTGACTTGTAGCTTGGCTGTGCCATCACTTCTTGTCTCTACGGAAGTACAAGCTAGCTATGCAAATTCTAGGCAAAGCAATAGAAAATTTGTACAGTATAGTTTCTGGCATGAATTGTTTCACAGTTGCACTTGAAATAAGAATCAAATATTTTCAGATCACGTTTAGCCTGAGTGGTTTGCTCTTTGCGTCTTCCTGTGCAGCTGTGAGCCATTTGCTTGTCCACGCTCGGCCGCCCGCTCTGTGATATTTTTATATGAGGTGTCTCTGTGTATGTATGCATGAATACTACCTCTGTCTCTCATCCCAGATAATATTAGCTACTACAGTGTCTACAGAGGGCTTCAGCTGTTTATCCAAAAATTCTCCATGGAGTTTTTGACTTGGACCCAATAACCCCCCATCTTATGGTGTTACAAGAAATTTGTAACACCATAACATTTTACATGTAATTTCGTAGATATGGACAAAAATAAGAATTACAATTATTTGGGTCATGGATGTCAAAAAACATAATTATTTTGATCATTTATGTACTGTCAAAAGTCAACCTGTAAAAAGTACATCCAGGACAGTTAGAATGTACTATCAAAGCTGCTTACAGTTTATACAGCAATCCAGTCCTGGTTTAGACCTTGGATCTATTATAAGACCTCATGTCTAATAATACATGATTGGTTTATACCTGATTCAGGCCTCATTTCTGAATAGTGTGTTATGTCCTTAACAAAAGTACACTGAATAGTCCTTTTTTCCAGTTTGGTGGCTTGGTTCCAGCTCAGATCTTGTGTTTGTGTTTACAGTGGTTTGCTCTGTTGCTTTAGTTCATTGGTCTCAAGTTTCACATAGAGCTATGAATAGAGATGCTGCCATTTGCCGCACCACAAATAGGACCTTAGTCTGGGCTTGTGACATTCGTACAATCTGTCGTAAAATACAGTATGGGCCTAGTTTATCTGCTGCTAAAGCTGTTGTGATGGTTGCTTTGACAAACAAAACCTGTGCAGGTTTGGAGTTGGTTTGAA
Source organism: Periophthalmus modestus (assembly GCA_019594935.1). Lineage (NCBI taxonomy): Eukaryota > Metazoa > Chordata > Actinopteri > Gobiiformes > Gobiidae > Periophthalmus > Periophthalmus modestus. The sequence continues at coordinate 18,088,001 of JAIEZT010001390.1, read as the reverse complement.
ATGCAACCACCCAATCAGTAGCACCCTCCAGTGGTTACACCTGGTTAAAGTCAAGTCAGATTATTTGTATATCAAAATCAAAAACAACCACAGCTCACCATAGTGTACATGTCATATTGAACCCCAAGGGAAATTATAGGCTGCAACAGTTATGCAGTCAAACTCAAAAATATTGAGTACGCACACACATACATATACACACACGCAGTTTAATGTTGAAAACATTCTATTGTCTAAATAGTGTTTTAATTATTGTAGTATCGGAATCAGTATTGCGTATCGAGTCTAGTCCTTGACTGATGGGGGTTCTGCAGGCTATTAAAATAAATGTGGATGATTGAATAGGCTGAACTGAAATACTATGGGACAGTTAAAATTAGGTGAGAGCAGTTAGTTGTGATAAAAAAAAAAGAGACAAACTGTTAAAAGGAAATTTACTTTTTTTTTTTTTTTTTTTACAAAGGTTTAAAAACAGATTAAAAACCCACAAATAAAAAGGTAAAATGGCCTAAAAGCGACTGGTGAGCCACAATAGTTAAAATGTTGTGATCAACATACCTCAGGCTAAATGTTTGAGCATCGCTACAAGTCCTATAGGAATGTAGGATGTTCCCTACCGTTGTATGTTCCATGCGTCACTGTGCTCATCCCGATCAGTTGACCCACACACAGGTTGTCTCCTCCCACACAATTTTTCATTACTTTCTCAAAAGTCATCCGTTTATATACATTTCATTAGTATTTGGTACCGTTGCTTTTAAACTGTATGACTTGGGTCAGATGTTTTTGAAGTCCTCCCACAAGCTTCTCACAATAGTTAAAAGAAATTTTGTCCCATTCTTTCTGACAGAACTGGTGTAACTGAGCCAAGTTTGTAGGCCACCTTGCCCACACATGCCTTTTCAGTTCTACCCATACATTTTCAATAGGATTGGCGATCAGGGCTTTGTGATGGCCACTCCAAAACATTGACTTTGTTATCCTTAAGCTACTTTGTAACCAGTTTGGCCGTATGCTTCAGTGAAGCTTCACTGAAGCTTGATGCTTCATTGTCCATTTGGAAGACACATTTGCACTCAAGCTTTAACTTCCTGGCTGATGTTGATGCTTTAGTATTTCCACATAATGTTCTTTTCTCATGATGATAGCAAAACTAGGATTATTTTCCTTCACATGGGTCAGTTAGCAGTTTTGACTGAAACATTTTGAATTAATGTAAATGGTCACATCTTTATAGCGCTTTTCTACCTTTCAAGGCACTCAAAGCGCTTTACAGCAAGGAACCAGTCACCCATCCACACACACATTCATACACCAGTGTACGCAGACACTGGGGGCGAAGTGGGTTAAGTGTCTTGCCCAAGGACACAACGACAGCATTCATCTGTGAGGGTTGGAACTGCACCGCCAACCTTCAAGTCAGTGGATCTAACCACTCAACCAATGATGTTTATGTAGAGAGCGGGATTTGAACCGCCAACCTTCGGATAATGTGTGGGACTGAAAAATGACTTGTTTACGTCAATGGTTTAACTCACATTTTCAAAATAAAGTAATTAAATGATTTGTCTCTTGTTGCAGTGAACGAGATCATTGACCGGGACATCAGTGGTCTTGGCCTGGATGCATCTCAGTTCGACCCGTTTCTGTCCTCAGAATGGGAGCATCACAAATCCAAAGATGCCTTACCGTTCTGTGGAGCTCCTCAATGAATGAAACAATCTCTACATGCTCAGCACAACCAACGTTTGCACCAAGTGACCGAAAAGTGCCTCAAATGCATCCATCATTTTAGAAATAACTCAACAGGACTCTAGCATCCAATCACCTTCTCTCAGGAATGTAACTTTACCTCATTGACCAACCAAAGATTTATCAAAGTGACTGAAATTGACAAAGCTTTATAACCAAAGGGCTGAAAATCATGTCACCTTACAATCATTTCTAAAGTTGTGTAAAAAAAAAAAAATTATTATTATTTATTGGCCTTTTAAAACTATTTTTGATACACTGAAAGTGGGTAAGTAAATGATAAAACCTGCAGCTGATATTTTGCATTTTAAAATTTAGATTGAGCTTCTGTACAGTTTACATTTGCTTTGAAGAAAAATTTTAACTGGTGTTCAACCTGTTTTCGTGTGAAACTGAATTGTAGAAAATGTATCACAGGTTGAATTAAAATAAGACTCAACACTGTGCACTTGTTTGTGTTTTTGGGAAATTGATTTTGCAAGGAAATATTTTTGTCAGTTATGGTGAAGGCTGAAGTTGTATGACTTTTAGATTGAGACAGATTGCAGTTGGCTGGATGAGGGATAGTGAACATGTAGACAAGGTGTAGACCATTTCCACACATTTGTTTAGTACGAGAGATGTAGACTCAGAGTTTTTATTTCACAGTGGTACCAATAGAAATTAACTTGAATGTAGTAGAAGACAATTACATAAACTGGTCTATGTTTTTGCTTATATGTGACCCAAGTATATCACTCATTTAAATAGTTGCTGATCTGGATCGCTCTGAACAAAGCAGAGCTCCTCTACAGCTTGATTTGTGTCAGACCTCCAACAGCTACTGATGCATGTGTACACCAGGACTGTCCCAAACTCCAGCTGCATGTCTGTGCTTTCACCCTGTAGAAGACTGACCAAAGCAGGCATAAGCTGTAGCTCAAATGTCCTGGGACCTCCACAAGAGGAGCATGGCAAAACCACTTGGGACATGTTAACTGGTGGCTTAGAGATGAATAGAGGATTACCGCCACGACAGTAGCGCAAAATCTGCTCTGAACAAACAGAAATCCTTTTCATAAAACTTGCAAACACAGCATCGCCATGTCGAATTTTAGTTTTTTCATATTTTTCCTCTCCACTGCCATCTTCACAACAGTCTAGCTCGCCAACAGAAATGCCCTCTCTCTTTTCATAGTCTTTAAGCAATTCCTGGGCATGGGTCAAGTCATGGTCTTCCCCATATAGATCGGTCTCCTCCATAACGCTGATGAAATAGGGGCGAAAGCAAGGTGGGTCGTCCTCAGAAGGTCCAACTCGTAGCTCCTCAAGCTTTTTGCTCACGTCAATGTAATCAGTGGCCGGAACTTCTGCAGGAAAATCACACAAAATATCAAATAAATAAAATTCTCTTCATTTAGTAATCTTATAATGCAGATACAAGTAACAAGTGCAAGCAGCCACGCTCTCATTCTAAGTAACTATAAAATAATTGTACGTTTTGTAGTTTTTACTTTGGCAACTACAAAAATGACTTGCTTAAAGAAAGCTCTTAAGAAATTGACTACACAACAATAACTAGTTCCTCGTAGTACATAGCAATACCAGCACCTTTGATTCCATTGGTAGTTTCATTTAGAGCTTGTTTCTTCACGTTTGCTCCTGATCCTTCGCCTCCCTGCTCTTCCTCCATTCCCCAGTCATCGGCGGAGTCACACCAGTCAGTGGCCGAAAAGGACACCTCCTGTGGCGGCGTGGGGAGTCTGGCAGTGTCCGTTTCGAGACACTGAGAGCGAAAAACTCTCCAGCACTCGGACCGACCACTGCAGTCATCTCCAAGACAAGCGAAAACGTGCAGGGTCCTGTGATAAGGTGACCCCTCCAGTGGGCAGTAAACTTGAACAACGTGAATCAACGTTGACTCGCAGCGATTGCAGCGGGGAAAGTGGCGGGACAGCAGCGGCGGGACATCGGGCTGTCCGCCCACTTTATTGGTTATAAAAGTGGCCTGGTGTCGTTTTATGTCGAGCTCCCCGTCACAAAAACCAACCAGAACCACTTCCAAACTTGGGGAAGCCATCTCTGCACATGTTTCTGACAGTAACCGGAAGAGATCATCTTTTGTCCGATACCAAAATATGACCTACGAGAAACACAGATCTCAAATTATTTATTTTGTTCTTACTGCACTTTTTTAAAGAGGGAGAAAGAGGTAGAGCGGATTAAAAAAGAAGAAGACGAAACATTTGATATAAAAGCTTACAGCACCTGGTTTTCCTTAGTGGTCTACCATTTAAGTAATAAGTCCGGCTTAGATCCGGCGGGATAGAGCAGTATGGCCGAAGCAATGTGCTTCTAAAAGCTTCATATATTTTGGCACTTATAGTAGATTTGGATATTTGATTGTGCTTATTAGCGGAAATTATGTGTCAGTTCCTCAAAACTATGCAGAGAATAGCATAAATGTATATTTCCCCAATTAAATTCAGCTTCGCTTTTTATTAATGAGCTACTAAACTATAATGAGACAATTGCGCCATCTAGTGCATACATAACGGCACTTAAGCTAAGGCTCGTCACTTCCTTTGTGAATCCTTGTGATTTAACAACCATTAAATCCTTGATTTTCATTATTTTCTAAATTAACTGCACGAGTTATGTATTTTTTATGGAGCCTTTATTCCCAAAGGTCTCAAGGAGGCCATCGAATAGAAGGAGGCTGAGGGGGGATGAGGAGATGTTTTCCTTTTCTCCCTCAAAAGTTACACCATAAACACACACGAGTACATTATATGCACTTAAGAACATACAGGTCAATGCTGCTGTACGATATGTATGTATGCTGTTAAATATACTGTATTTGAGCCATCCTCCTCGATATTGACATCTCGGTTACCATTACCATTAGTCTGTATTAGTATTTTTTGCCCAGCCTTAAAAAGCCTACATTGTTCCTTGGACTGTGTGAGTGTCTCAGTGCACACAGCATGTTTATTTGAGCAGGCTGTGTGCACCTCTGTATCCTATGGGTGGAGACTAAAGGTTGTCTACAAAAAACTGCAAGCAACAAAGTCATCTTCGTCGGCTACAGCCTATTCATCTTGGGGTCTTTAAAACCTGGATTTTTCTAAAGATTTTCGGAGGTTTTTGGAGAAAAGTGTGGTAAATTGACTCGATCCGTGCGTGTATAAGAAGGTAAGCGACAAAAGCCATGAGAACTTCTGCACAAGCCACGAACTCCACTCTCCAAAAGTTCCCCTGTGCTCGCAAACAAGCGCCATACAAAACCTAAATGTCTGCATGTTTTTGTCGACGATCGGTGCTTTTATTACAATGATTTCATCGCTGTTTTGCTGTAAACGTGTAGGCTGAAGACAGATTTGGTATTTTTGGGAGTGACGTGTCTGTTTTGATGTCCCAACTGACTAGAAAACTACCAGAATGCTGCTGTTGCTTATGTCGTGGAGACAAAACCACACTTAGCCATAGCCTAGCACTTAGCCCTTTTCCAAACCCCAAACTATATGTTTACCGTGTTAAATGGCACCCAGGTGTCGTTAAACTATTGGATATTGGCATGTAATTTAGCGAAAAAGAAGAACGGTTTGGGCTACAGTTGGTGTTAGCTTAAGTTAGCATTCACCTAGCATCACATCACAAAGGCTAAACATGTAAGCTAGTTCAAAAATCCTGTGTCCTGTCTGTTTTTCCTCTTTTTGATTAAATAATGATAATGAACGTCCCATGACCAAATAAATATATAGACTACATTTAAGTTTTACGATGTTTAGGGTGAAATGACTGTGTTTTGTAATAGTTGTTTTCCTCACATCAACATCACAGAGTAGATCTTCTCTCCCCACATTCTCAAATAAGGTGTAGGTCTCGTTTTAAAAACATTTTAGTAGTTTGAAAAATCCACACTATAATTGCTTTTACAAAGTGTAAAAGGGATGAAGAGAGAAAAGCTGCTATTAAATATTTTGTGCCTACATCAACAGATTATATAGGTCTTCCTGGGGTACATGCATAAAGTATTAAAAGCTGAGTATTTTTAGTATTATTAAAATTCCTTTTACAATGAAGGTATACTGTGTTTACATTAGCTCATACAGTCAACAGTGACAACCTTTTAATTTGCTACACTCATATCCTCTATTACCTGGTTTGAACAGGTTTGCCTTGTTTGGAGCAGCACACCCTAAGCAAAGCTAGCTGTACTTCTCACATCCTCCAACTTGTTATGCTACTTGTCTCTTTGTTTTTATTATTATTAATGGGCTGTGTAGATAACTCCTTTGGATGAAGACACATGGATAATAACTGTTTTTTCTTAACTGAAAAATGTTTGTAATTGCCCTGTGCTTTTTTTTTTCCAGAGACATGAGTGAGGCAGAAGAGGTGCCTGAGGACGTGCCTGCATACCTCAAAGATGAACCAGCACCAACAGGTATACTGGTCTTCGACTCCTATGACAGTTTAGGTCTAGGTGTCATATAGCAATCTATAGGACCAACCATGCATATTTTATAGATAGTGTCTTTTTGGTAAAAAGTTAATTGCAAGTTTTCATCCTAGATCATTATGCTGTGCACTAATCTAATATTGGAACTCCTGATAGCATGGTAGTAAATAGTAGTAGTTTTGGATATTGACTGACCTCAAGACCAGACTAACGTTTTAATAAGCAATTGCTTCAGCCTACTCTTTTTGGTCTATATATGCTTCTATCTAATGAGGTGTGTTTATAATGTAAACAAAATGTTAAAAAAAAAGCCCAAATAAACTAAACTCCTGGAGCTGAGGGATTCAAGGAGGTGGCTCCCTGCTACCAAGCTGGCTAACAACACATTTGGATATTTATTTTAAAAATCTGATATGTGAAAGTCCTAGTTGAGATATTTCCTTTACTCTGATACCCAAGTTAAGTTGGGAAAAAAATGACAACAATAATAAGAGCAGAGTTAGATGTAAGTTTTTGGCTTCACAGTTGCAATGTATCCATTGGTTGCGTGGGGCCTTTCTGTACCAAGTTTCCACATTCTCCCCGGGTCTTTATGTGCTTCCTTAGTTTATTCATTTTCCACTTATCAACCCAAACATGCCCAATAAAGGAAAAAAAACGAACTGTGGTAGTTTTTCTTGACCAATTCTAGCTCAAGATCTGAAAATGTTCCTTGGACGCTTTACTGCAGCTGCCCACTAACAAGTTGCTGCAGCAGCATAGAAGGATGGATTAATAAAACATACCTTAACCTCAAATTTAAAAAGTTAAAACTATTTTTGGAGACTTTAGTGGTGAGATAGCAATAGCAAGATTTGTCATTTTTTCCTCCATTGATTGTATAAATAGTCATGGCTATATCTGGGATGTTTTTCTTGTTTTTATTATAGATCCCAACAAGGACCACCCGCAGCCACAGCCAGGCTTGTTTGGCAGGTTAGCAGGAGGGCTGTATGGTGTCACCAAAGGGGCTGTTGGAGCCACAGTGGGAGGCGTGGCCTGGGTTGGAGGGAAGAGTTTGGACCTGACTAAGACCGCCATGACCTCGGTTGCTGCAGTGCCAGCCATGGGGGTGGGCCTGGTCAAAGGCGGAGTGTGCGCTGTAACTGGAGGAGTGACGGCTGTGGGCTCAGCAGTGGTCAGCAAAGTTCCCATTGGAAGCAAAAAGAAGGACAAGTCTGACTGATGGGCAATGGAAATGTGGATGAACGGATCGGTTTGTGATAATAAAGACCAATACAGGACTCACAATTTCAGTGAAGGTTTGGTGAGGGGTGAAATACTTTTTCTTTTCTTTTTTGGTCATTACATTAGATTGTGTGAGTGTGTTAAATGTGAGTTGGCTGTTAGTCTCATATTCCTTTATATAGTGTAAGGCCAAACAATGCAAGACAAAATAAAAACTCCTGTTGTCTGTTGAAATAATGTTATGCGTGTAAACATGCTTAAGTAAATCTTTTTTTTGGTTTATTTCTTAGGTTTAATATAAGGATGGTTTTGCTACCTTTTGCAAGACAATCAGTGATCTGTCCACTGCCAAGCATTCTTTTGGGAGAGCACAGTATTATGTTTTCTGCATTCTCCTTTGTGTTCTTTGTTCTTTTATTTTAAGTTGCCGTTTTTGTCCTAATGCCCCACCCTTACACTTATACACACACACATATATATATATATATATATAACGAATAGAAAGCTATTTTGATGAGGTGAACTATTTTTACAGTTTAATAAATGAACCTATTGAACTGACTGTTGCAGGAACTTTTAAAAAAAAACTTGACACTTTCTTTACTGTGACATGAATCCTCTCTGCATCGAGACAAGTTGTTCTATCTTCTGAACAAGAAGAAAATCTGTTACAAGTGCAACTCCGTTAAGGTTTAGATGCTCTTCATTACAGTACATTTTTCAAGTTTCAAAAACCTGCATATGATTAGATTTGATTATGTGCATTTAACCAAGATTTTTATACAACTTTTTAACTTTCAAAAGCCTTGTGCTGTGCTTAAAGTAGGTTTCAAAGCTGTCAAAACAGTGTTGTTGAATGTTGCAATCTAATAATATACAGATGTTTGAATAAAGATGTGTAAAATTGCTTGAATGGGTTAATATTTTTATGTTGAATATAAGCTCATGTAGGTGTATGACACATGGACAAATAGATTCATACTGTGTTAAAGTTACTATTTATGAGCACCTAATTGACATCTGAAATGAGTTGCAATGAGGGCAGGTCACAAAAAGAACATTTTGACATTTCAGCTTGTTTGATAATCACAGCATTGACAGGTCAATGTGTACCTTTATTGCACAATTCCAAACAAATGGATTACAAATCACCATTCACTCAAAATGTGGCACTAGTTTGACATAATGACTTCAAGCAATGCATTTTCCAATACTGTATTGATCGCTATATATGTCCTAGAACTACTGATCACCCCATATATTTTTATACCGTCAGTGAGTAATAATACTCATGACCCGATTCATCAATATTTGAACAGGTTAAATAGAGAGAACACTTTGTTAAATCTGGTTCATCCTCCTTGTAGTCTAGTGTGTTGAGATATGTGTGTATTTTATATGTCTACTGATCAGGTTTGCTGATCAATATTGGTCCAACAGAACCCACTGCTCTTCGCTCAGCATTTTCAGTGACCACAGCACCAACATCCCTCCCTGTAAACAAATACAAAGGTGAGAGGATTTATCTGAACATTTACAAACTAGTGATCATATTTTGTTCAGATCATTATACTGCAATAATGTTTACTTTTTCTGTAGCATGATGGTTCACAGTTGTGTCCTGGTTTGGCATCACACACATCCGTACTGCAGTGAATGTATATCTGAAAGAACAGAGCATTTGTTAAGCAATGCTACACTCAGAGAATGTCACTGTAATGTTTAAGCCAAAGTGTTACCTGTTGTGTGAGAGGAGATAATGAACTGGTGTCAACAAAGGTAAACATTTTGAACATGAAACGTCTGTAGTGGGTTGGGAGGTCCAGTTCAGCAGAGGGCAAAATGGGAACTAGACTAGATGTGTGGCGGTCATCATTGTATGGACACCTTAATCAAGAAGTCAAATTGTTAGCATAGACATATTTTTATATATTCAGCAACAGAAATGATGTGGACATTTTACCCATTTATCAAGATGTCCCACTGTGGCAGAGTGTGAGGGTTAGGACTGGTTGTTACCCAACATCGACCAAGCATCAGCACAAGTAAAGGATCTGTCTTATCCATTAGCTGAACCTCTACATACACTGGGTCTCTCAGTTCTTTAACTACTGGGTATTCAGTGTAATATGAAGTGTAGGCTGCATCCACTGAAAAAAGTATGGTTATGATAATATGCATACATTTACAAATATTAGAATTCACCTCAGATGATATTTACCATCATAGCAACCCTTTGTCTGGCATTGTCCATTAGCCAGCCTGAGTTGTACATTTATTGGTCCTATACCAGCAACCGGGGGTATGGGATTGCTTACTTTTAGAACCTCCATAATCACCGTTTCAACAGCAGAGGCAGTGTACTTACACTGAAAGAGCAACCTGAGAGAAGAACATATGCAATCATAATCCATCAATGTAAAGTGAAATTGTCGTTACTTACTCAAACTGGCTGTCCCTGGTAACGGAACCATATGGTCCCTCCTCAACTTCAAATGAGCTTGACAGCCTGTTCTCATATAATATGGCATCAGAATCCTCCTAAAATGCACACAATGTTTAATATCTGCTGGCACAAGTGGTGTGGTTTGAAAAAGAGAGTTCCTACCATGACTTGAGAACCACATTTAGTCACAGGAAACTGATAGATGGCAAATTGAGAATTGGAATCGGCATAAGTACAGCCCTGGCCGGTCCCCAGAAGGGTAACAGATGATAAGGCAAGTCTTGGAAGGGTAGAGTCTTTGGACACCACAACAATGAACTGGCCGTCTTTGGTACACTGAACAGTCACTTGGGATATAAGAGATAAATTAATTTTCTGCAATTACATAAACTGTGTAAAACAAACTAATGGAAATATTAAAAAGTCCCTCACCTGCTGTCCCAAAAAAGCAGCTCTGGCCATCAAAACAACAATTGATGGCTTGACATTCATCGGCTGATATATCTGCAGATCCACAGGGTACACGCACCTCTGCAGCGACATTACAACTCAAGGTAGATGTCCATTGGCTTCCTGTTTGTGAAGGTACAGGACTCGCAGGTTTTCCTCCTGTGCTAACCCACTGGTTACCTGATTGTGACTGGCTTCCTGTTTCTGAGGGTGGGGTGAGCAGGTTTACTTCCTGTACTGGGCCACCGGTAACCTGATTGCGACTGGCTTCCTGTTTGTGAAGGTAGGTGATCGGATGGTTGGTGTCCTGAACTGGGCCATTGACTTCCTGTTTGTGAAGGTAGAGGGTGAGCAGGTTTACTTCCTGTACTAATCCACTGGTCACCTGGTTGTGACTGGCTTCCTGTTTGTGAAGGTAGGGGGTGAGCAGGTTTACTTCCTGTACTAGGCCACCTGTAACCTGATTGCGACTGGCTTCCTGTTTGTGAAGGTAGGTGATCGGATGGTTGGTGTCCTGAACTGGGCCACTGACTTCCTGTTTGTGAAGGTAGAGGGTGAGCAGGTTTACTTCCTGTACTAACCCACTGGCCACCTGATTGTGACTGGCTTCCTGTTTGTGAAGGTAGTTGATCAGATGGTTGTGTCCTGGACTGGGCCACTGACTGCCTGTTTGTGAAGGTAGAGGGTGAGCAGGTTTACTTCCTGTACTAACCCACTGGCCACCTGATTGCGACTGGCTTCCTGTTTTGTGAGGCAGGTGATCGGATGGTTGGTGTCCTGAACTGGGCCATTGATTTCCTATTTGTGAAGGTAGAGGGTGAGCAGGCTTACTTCCTGTACTAGGCCACCGGTAACCTGATTGCGACTGGCTTCCTGTTTGTGAAGGTAGGTGATCGGATGGTTGGTGTCCTGAACTGGGCCACTGACTTCCTGCTTGTGGAGGTAGAGGGTGAGCAGGTTTACTTCCTGTACTAACCCACTGGCCACCTGATTGTGATTGGCTTCCTGTTTGTGAAGGTAGAGGGTGAGCAGGTTTACTTCCTGTACTAATCCACTGGTTACCTGATTGTGACTGGCTTCCTGTTTCTGAAGGTAAGTGATCGGATGGTTGGTGTCCTGAACTGGGCCACTGACTTCCTGTGTTTGTGAAGGTAGAGGGTGAGCAGGGTGAGCAGGTTTACTTCCTGTACTAATCACTGGTTACCTGACTGTGACTGGCTTCCTGTTTGTGAAGGTAGGTGATCGGATGGTTGGTGTCCTGAACTGGGCCATTGACTTCCTGTTTGTGAAGGTAGAGGGTGAGCAGGTTTACTTCCTGTACTAATCCACTGGTTACCTGATTGTGACTGGCTTCCTGTTTGTGAAGGCAGGTGATCGGATGGTTGGTGTCCTGAACTGGGCCATTGACTTCCTGTTTGTGAAGGTAGGGGGTGAGCAGGTTTACTTCCTGTACTAATCCACTGGTTACCGGATTGCGACTGGCTTCCTGTTTGTGAAGACAGGTGATCGGATGGTTTGTGTCCTGAACTGGGCCACTGACTTTCTGTTTGTGAAGGTAGAGGGTGAGCAGGTTTACTTCCTGTACTAACCCACTGGCCACCTGATTGTGACTGGCTTCCTGTTTGTGAAGGTAGTTGATCAGATGGTTGGTGTCCTGAACTGGGCCACTGACTTCCTGTTTGTGAAGGTAGAGGGTGAGCAGGTTTACTTCCTGTACTAACCCACTGGCTACCTGATTGTGACTGGCTTCCTGTTTGTGAAGGCAGGTGACCGGATGGTTGGTGTCCTGAACTGGGCCATTGACTTCCTGTTTGTGAAGGTAGAGGGTGAGCAGGCTTACTTCCTGTACTAACCCACTGGCCACCTGATTGCGACTGGCTTCCTGTTTGTGAAGGTAGGTGATCGGATGGTTTGTGTCCTGAACTGGGCCACTGACTTCCTGTTTGTGAAGGTAGGGGCTGAGCAGGTTTACTTCCTGTACTAACCCACTGGCCACCTGATTGCGACTGGCTTCCTGTTTGTGAAGGTAGTTGATCAGATGATTGGTGTCCTGAACTGGGCCACTGACTTCCTGTTTGTGAAGGTAGAGGGTGAGCAGGTTTACTTCCTGTACTAACCCACTGGCCACCTGATTGCGACTGGCTTCCTGTTTGTGAAGGTAGTTGATCAGATGGTTGGTGTCCTGAACTGGGCCATTGACTTCCTGTTTGTGAAGGTAGAGGGTGAGCAGGTTTACTTCCTGTACTAGGCCACCGGTAACCTGATTGCGACTGGCTCCTGTTTGTGAAGGTAGGTGATCGGATGGTTTGTGTCCTGAACTGGGCCACTGACTTCCTGTTTGTGAAGGTAGGGGCTGAGCAGGTTTACTTCCTGTACTAACCCACTGGCCACCTGATTGCGACTGGCTTCCTGTTTGTGAAGGTAGTTGATCAGATGGTTGGTGTCCTGAACTGGGCCACTGACTTCCTGTTTGTGAAGGTAGAGGGTGAGCAGGTTTACTTCCTGTACTAACCCACTGGCCACCTGATTGCGACTGGCTTCCTGTTTGTGAAGGTAGTTGATCAGATGGTTGGTGTCCTGAACTGGGCCACTGACTTCCTGTTTGTGAAGGTAGAGGATGAGCAGGTTTGCTTCCTGTACTAACCCACTGGTTGCCTGATTGTGACTGGCTTCCTGTTTGTGAAGGTAGAGGGTGAGCAGGTTTACTTCCTGTACTAGGCCACCGGTAACCTGATTGTGACTGGCTTCCTGTTTTTGAAGGTAGAGGATCGGCTGGTTGGGTTTCTGTTTTAGTCCACTGGTAACCTGACTCGGAAGTTTGAGTTTTGGCAGGTTTATGTTCTGAACTGGACCACTGACTTCCTGTTTGTGAAGGTAGAGGGTGAGCAGGTTTACTTCCTGTACTAACCCACCAGTAACCTGATTGTGACTGGCTTCCAGACTGCGAAGGTAGGGGATCGGCTGGTTGGGTTTCTTTTTTAGTCCACTGGTAACCTGACTGGGAAATTTGATGATTGACAATTTGGTCTCCTGAACTGGACCACTGACTTCCTGTTTGTGAAAATACAGGGTCGGCAGGTTTACTTCCTGTACTAACCCACCAGTAACCTGATTGTGAATGGTTTCCTGTTTGTGAAGGTAGGGAATCTGCTGGTTTCGTCTCTGTTTTACTCCAGTGGTAACCTGAGTGGGAACTTTGAAGAGGCTGTTTTCCAGAGCTGGACCACTGATGATCTGTCTGTGATGATGAAGGATTCTTAGGTCGAATTACAGGTGGGTTCCATTGATGATGAGAGTATGCATCTGCACCATGACCTGAAGACGGTTGGCTCGCTGTGAACTGCTGGGATGACCAAGAGTAAATACCATGTGAAGATGGAGCGTTGGACACAGCCTGGGTTTGAGTCCAATAAGCACTCCCTGGATAGGACTCTGAAACTATTTGACGACTTGCCTGTCGAGGGTGGGCGACAGGATCTGGTTCTGGAGTCCACTGATTGAAGACCTTTGGTGGTAGAGGTGTAGGCAGTGAATTTGTGGAAGGCGAATCCGCTTTCTTTGTAGTGTCTTGTTGCGAAGGATTAGATCCCTTGACCATCCCTTGAGCTTTTAAACTAGCAATGCCTGCCAACAGGGCTACCACCATAGCAGCAGCTGTCCAGCCCTTCGCCATAATGTTGCAAGTCTGAACACACAACCCAAGTGTTTCATGAATAGAGGCTCTCATATTTATACAGTACTGGAAGCCGTATTTCAAAACCCAACCTCCAGGCCAAATCTGATCCAATCATCAGCTTCAGCTTTTGTTTGCCAATGACTTCGATTAGTTTTGTTTGTTTTCTCAGGTCATGTCAGTGCCACTCCACATGACAATTGTTTGTTGACAAATCAAATGTCAAACAGCATTTATTTTCCCACATCATTGTTTGGTCAGTACTCTAAAAGATTGCAATAACCTGCCAGTTTTATTTACCCTCTTGCACGTGGTTCATGGGTGTGCAATTTCAATGTTTTATGTGCAGCATAAAAAGGTGACCTAGATTTCAATAGGCCATGTGCGCTCATGTGCTTTTGTGTACAATAACCGTAAGAATTACATGTTCTGGTCAGATTGTCCTGACAGAAAAGTTTACAATCATTAGCCACTCAGGCTAGCAACAATGCAAAAAGGCTTCAGGTTCAATCCCTGGTTCACCCAGGCTTTTCTGTGTGAAGTTTACATGTTTCTCTCCGTATCTGGGTGGGTTTCCTATGGGCTCTCCAGTTTCCCCCATCAATACCCAAAACATGCACCATAAGTACAACCATAGACTAAATATATAAATCTTCTAATCTAAATCTTCTTTTTACACTCTATGCATACAACCCCCCAGGTAAGGTCGCCCTGACCAAGCCTGGCAACAAGATCACGGAGATGGGTCCCCGAGCACTGCGCTGCGGTCCTCACTGCTTCTGATGAAGTGCCCCAGTACTGAAGGATGGGGCAAATGCAGAGGACAATACAAAACCAGCTTTCTTTTTATTTCATACTATTAGAGCTATTTCATACGGACTTCAGAACTTTTATTTTGAAATTATTTTTTATTCTGGCCCCAAATCACTAGGAGAGAAACTATCCCGGGGCCAAATGTACTGACACCTGGTTTATATGTTTGTAAATCTGATTGTGACGACATCAGTGCCTCACCAGCCACGAACCTCACCGCACGTCACTGGTATTTATGTATTTATTTATTTATTTATTTTGCAAAGTCATAAATGTGGTAAACAATACAGTCTATGCTAGATGGAAGTTGAGGGCATATACTTAGGCTACTTCATTTCCCATACTCCTTAGCGGCTCTACTTCATGAAGAAGCAGTGCACGTAAAGGACGCACAGACGCACACTGTATCCCGCCGTGACAGCAGTGAGAGCTGAGAGCTGAGAGCTAGCGGTCCAGACTTTCTGAGCAGAAATGTCACTGTCACTCGACCCAAGTACAAACCGGGGGAACCGGAGTAGAAGACAAGCTGAACACACTGAAGGTGAGTCTAATGCCAGAGTCAAACAGTGTAAACAAGGTAGATTTATCAGTTGGTATATGCTTCATCTTGAACTGCGACAACAGACTGCACATTTATATAAATGATTGTAATTTTAACCTGTTTCATGCTATTCATGCTGCGATTCGGGTTCATAAGCAATAACCTCGAGGATACGACACATACGTAGTTACCATCATATTCTAGCTTACTGTAATATAAAAGCACCACAAAAGTGTCTACTTTGACTTTGTAACCACTAGCAAAAAGAGGAATGTCTTTTGCCACGTTTTTAAAGTGGAAGTGCTTAAATTAGTATTTTCAATATTTGGGTAATGTTTTGTTTTTTTTTGTTGTTTTTTTTTTTTTGAACATTTAAGATTTTGTTTTAATGAAGCTTGATGGGCTCGACACACGGGGAGCGATTAATGACAGCGTGCAGCGTCACTCATCGCAGGGGCTTTAAAATCGAACACACGGGCAGCGACCAGCGGCAGCTTCTCACGTCGCGCTCTCTTCCGGAGCGGATCGCGAGCCGCACATCTGATTTGGAGGGAATTTTGAGGTTGCAATAGCAGTAGATGGGAAAAAGACGCTAAAATGAAATCTCATAAAGTTTTGCTTCATTTGACTGAAATATTACTATTGGTTGCACTTCACAAAACTAAAAAAAGATTTATCGAAGATTAATCAAATTAAATCGAAATGTTTGAGATGTCAAAAAGAATTGGGAAATTCGACACGGCAAGTATGATTTTCTCCTCCATGATGTCTCTGAAGTGGACAGTGCAGTCTTGCATCTCATTTGCGCGTCAATCAAACTCTCTCTGATTGGCTGTTGTGCAGCGACAGCGATAAAAGTTGAACATTTTTCAACTTTCATTTATCGCGTCGCAGGCCCGCGTGTGCACGTCGACATGCACGAGCGCGAGGTTTTCACGTGCACTACTTTCGCTTTTCGCGGAGGTGAGAGAGAAGAGCGATTTTCGCAGCGTCGCACAGGAACCATTGGAAATAAATGAAGAGCGAGCGACGTCGCTCCCCGGTTGTCGAGCCCATGACAATGAACTGATGATATAATTGCTGTCATGCCTGTGACTAAAATGGTAGAACAAACCGCATTAGTGCAATGAGCATGGGACTAGTGGGCTCACTGGCTAATAGACAATTATTTCCATTATATGTCTGCAAAAATAATAGACCTACGTCACTTGACATGAGTCTAAATGCCTTCAGATAAGTCA
Organism: Periophthalmus modestus; assembly: GCA_019594935.1. NCBI lineage: Eukaryota > Metazoa > Chordata > Actinopteri > Gobiiformes > Gobiidae > Periophthalmus > Periophthalmus modestus. The sequence goes on along the minus strand of JAIEZT010001390.1, from coordinate 18,071,414 downwards.
GATTTTGTATTGACTTTGTATACCTCTGTATACAAAAGGTTATAATAAAATGTAATAACACACATTTTTATCAATATAGACAAGGAGAAGGAAAATGTTTGCATTGTGGATGAGTCCTGGGACAGTCCTCCTGCATCGTGTGACCAGTCGTGTGCTTCTATAGAGGTCGGCACGCCTTCTTCCCTCCACTCCATCTGCCCTGCTCCCCATTCAACCAAAGCTTGTAAGCAAAAATATACAGTATGTAATTTGTCATAAGTAACCATGTATTTATCCTCCACACTTGTGCTTCCCATAAGGCCAAAGCCATTACATGTGCAATGATTACACATGTGGTGATGAGCCCCAAAGTAAAAGAACTATCCTAGCAGAGAATGAAGTGGAGGCCAACAAACTGGTCAACAACTACAGGGTAAGTGCTGCAAATACAATGTAATACATTTGCACTGCAATATATCGAAATGGTTAAGAGTTGTTTATTTTATTTTATTTTATTTTTTTTTGGGGGGGGGGGGGGGGGGGGGGTGACAGTTTGGTTTCAGAAAATGGAAGAGTCACGTGACAGAGCGGCCATTTGAAGGCCGGTCTGATGTTGTAAAGGAGCTCTACTCAGAATTAAATATTGTTAAACCCTCTACAAGTGAAGGTAGATTTCCTAAAACAAAACTATACATTTATTGCAAAGAAAGGGCCTGTATCTGATTTCAAACCAGCAGTGATTAACATGTTTTAGTTTGAACTTTTAGCCCCACCCACTTAGTCCTTTCTGAATTTGTGATATTGCACCATGACACTGAAACAAGAGCCTGAGATGGTGTCATGCTGTTGTTTTCTTATAGTTCCCCAATCTCTGCCTACTTCAAGTCTTTTGTTACTCTTGAAGATGCACCATGACTGAGAAAGAAGTTGGATATAGTGTCAGGCACTTGATTTCCCAGTCCCTTACTGAGCAATGTGCCTGATTGGGTGAAAAAGGTGACCCTGTCAGCAGCTTCTGTAGTTATTACCAGAGAAAATGCTATGTAAAATGAATAGGTTATATTTTACAGTCTAATTTTGTATGCTTTTACCATACAATGCATGGTGTAAAGAGAATTTATTTTAAAGCAGACTTATTATACAACCTTTCAGAGGTTTTAAACATGTTATAGTTGTTTCCCCTCCTCATGCATGCTCTTGAAGTTGTATTTGGAGCAATTTGTGCATGTTTGATTAGTTATTTTCAAAATGCCATATTGCTGATCAACTCCTGTTTTCACTGCCACTGGTCTACACTCACTACTCTGTACATACAAAATGTGCAAATTATAACATCATGATCCATGGGTGTCAGATTATAAGTATGTAGCAGACACAAGCACAATATATCTTCTTCAACAAGATACAGGCCCTTTAATATATTTTATGCAACACTCATCTGTTTTTTTCTGTTCTGTTAGGTCATTTTATCACCTGTGGAAATATAGCTTATGTGTTTCTCTTTGGCTGGTGGGTGTCCCTTGTCTATCTACTGGTCAGCATCCTCATGTTTATCACCATCATTGGGTTTTCTTATGGTAGGTGAGTAATATGTTTCAAATGAAGTACTGGTGTCAAACTACTCTTCTTTGACTTTCAGGTAAACTGTGCTTCAAATTGTCCTGCTACTTTTTATGGCCATTTGGCAAGTCCATTCATCAGGTACTGTGGAGCTGTGAGGGTTCATTTGTACAACATTTTTCTTACAGTATTATTACAGTGCATTTAATGGTTTCATTGGTTTTAAAATATCCACTGGCTTGAAGCACCGGGGTTAGGATGAGGCCCATATTGAAAATAGCTTCTGGATGGAAGCCGAAAACCAGTATTCACATGACTACCACTGATACTGTCTCTACGTTGATACTTGTTTTAGAGTCAATATCAGATTTTTGATATTGATATTTTTTATATTTTTGAGAACCCTAAGCTCAATTCAACTTGAGTAGATCCTGTTGAATTGTCATTACAATCAATAATAATTAAATATCATTAAAAGCATGTTATTTTCGCAGATAGGTAAGACTATGAGAAGATGCTGCAGGGATGTACCACACTGTAACTGCTTTAAAGAGGAGACAGATGCTGATTCAACATTATTGCTGCCTTCTCCCACTGAGGTGCTACTAGATGACCCTCACGAAAATGTGCAAACCTCATACTGGGTAACCTTTCATATACAATTCACTATTAATGCAGAATGAGTTGTTAAATGAATTAAATGTTCCTTTTTTGTATAGTGTCGCATTTCCACATACATCTGGCTGTTGCTGGGCTACCCTCCACTGGTAGTCATCCACTGCTTGGCCTGCTTCATCTCGTGGATCCTTGTCTTCACCATCCCGGTGTCCAAAATGAATGCAAGGACTTTAGGTGTCATCCTGCTCCTACCTCCTGAAGATGTTTATGTTTCTTCTTGTTCAAGACACAAGGTAGTGATAGATTTGTTATTAATGACCATTATTAATATAACAGTTAATAATAATACATAATTTTTCCATCAGCAGACTGTTGAAACAAAAGCCCTGCTGTGCTGCTACCATGCTGCAAACTGGTATTACTACAAATACACTGTGGATGGGATCAATGTATTTGCTGTCAGTATCCTTTCTAAGAAGAGGACTAATGATTTTCTTTTCCACCTCAATGCTTTTATCAGCCTTGACTGAAATTTACAGATCTGCTTCCTCTGGTAGTTGTTGCCATCGTGATTGGATACATTGACAAAGAAAACCAGTTTGCCAGCTCAGATGTAAAATTTGCCATAGCAATTAGCTCTATTATACCATTGTCATACTACATTGGCATGGGCATTGCCAGGTAAGTTTGATGTTATTTTTGAATCATTATACAAGGCCTTTGAATCACCTGTGCATGATGGAAACCACGCTGACTGTGTTGTAGTATCTCAGCCCAGAGTAACTTTGCAGTGGGCGCTGTGGTCAATGCAACGTTTGGCTCCATCACAGAGTTGACTTTTTACATCACAGCCCTTCTGAGAGGTCACCGACAGGCCAACCCATGTTTACAGGAAGTAGTCAAAGCAGCAATGACCGGTACTCTCCTGGGATGCATCCTCTTCATCCCGGTGAGAATATTCATTTTGAAGCTATAACAGTTTAAAAACAAGGATTGAGGCATTTTGTAGCAATATTTTAATTGGATTCAATTAATTTGCACTAAATAGGATATACATTCAGATTTTCTTCACAAATTTATTTAAACAATCACATTTTATTAAGGGGTAAAAAAAATCTTGTCTTTGGCCACCAGTGTGAATTTTGTTGTTGGCAGAATGTTCCTTTAGTTTGTCACAAACAAGTGTTTGTGACAGTGCCTTTCTTGTAGGGGATCTGCATGATAATTGGTGGCCTAAGACACAGTGAACAAAGATTCAACAGCCGCTCCACTGGTGTCAGCTCAGCGTTGCTTTTCATCTCTGTTGGCGGCAAGTCATTCGCACATTTGACCTACATTTTTGTCATACATTTTAGGATTTTTCAGATTCTAGAAGATGATTATGACCACAAATAAACAAATGTTTTACATAGCCCTGTATAGTCCTACCATGTTTATTCCAACAACCTGCACAAAACATGTTTTGTTTAGTGTTTAATGAAACTCAGACATATCATGTAAGCAAAAGTGTGATTTCTTTAGTACTGTTATTGTATTTAAATTGTTCTGATATCCTTCTTCATTGTTGTTGATTACAGGTGTTTTCACTCCCACGTTGTTCTCCAAGGCCTATGGGAACCTTGTTTGTGATGCGTGCTCAAGTGTGAACAACAGTGGGCCATTTGTCTGCCATAACTGCCACTATGATCTGGTAAGCAAACATGAGGAATTTTGATAAGTGTGTTTTCTCAATCAAAATCTGATGCATATTTTAATTTAACAGAACAATGGCACATTATTTCACAACCATGTCCAGTAAGTATACTCAGTATATTGGCACACAGTCATACTCTGCTAGGAGGGCTTGACTTTATTACTTTTCTGCTGCTATGAATTGTTAAAAGTAACTAGCCATTAAGTGTTGTCATCATCCAGAATTTTCAAACTTGATTTTGATACTAATAATAGACTTGATACTTAATACTGATTCTGAAACAACAACACTAATTAAAAACACTCTTCCTTTAGACAATAGAATGTGATTTTCAATCATAGTATTTTTTTTACATTACCATGTGGCCTTATATCTGTAATCCCTGTTGTCGAGGTACGTCCATGAGCATATGCCAGTCTATGTGATCTTGTACTTGTCCTAATGCAGCTCAAGATCATTCCATGGTATCTAATTTCGATACTAGTTTCAGTTTCTTAAGCACCTGATTTTCGATACTTCTGACAACCCTACAAGCCATCAAAGATTTTCACTCGCACATGCATGTTGCCGGCAATGCCAGCAGTAAGTCAGACCTGTTCTCAGGGCATGTTGGACTCCGCCAGGGCTGCCCTTTGTCACCAGAATTTCTAGCTGCAGCCAGGGGCCGGAGCGGTACTGGTTCAGGGGCCATTGAGCCAGGCAAAGCTCTCGATTTACTGGTCAGTCTATGTTCCTCACCTATGGTCCTGGTTTAGTCCTGGTTTAGACCAGGTTTAGTCCTGGTTTAGTCCTGGTTTAGATCTCTGTTCCTACCCTCACCTAGGTCATGAGTTTTGGGTAATGACCGAAAGGACAACATCGTGGATGCAAGCGTTTAAATGGGTTTCCTCCGTTGGGTGGCTGGGCGCTCCTTTAGAGATAGGGTGAAGAACTTAGTCACACGGGAGGAGCTTGAAGTAGAGCTGCTGCTCCTCCACTTTGAGAGGAGCCAGCTGAGGTGGTTCGGGCATCTGTTCAAGATGCCTCCTGGATGCCTCCCTGGAGAGGTCAACGGGCGTGTCCCACTGGGAGGAGGCCTTAGGGAAGACCCAGGACACGCTGGAGGGACTATGTCTCTCGGCTGGCCTGGAAACATCTTGGGGTCCCACCGTAGGAGCTAGATGACATGTCTGGGGTGGGGGAAATCTGGGAGTCCCTGCTTAGACTGCTGTCCTCGCGACCTGGCCCCAGATAAGCGGAAGAAACATGCATGGACATGCAAGTTGCTTCAATAGTATGTGATAATAAAAGACAAAATAAATGAAAAATTATTTAATGGGCTCTACAGATCCAAGGAGAAAGTAGAACTTGCCGATATGTGTTACTACTCGCGTTTGGATGCTAGACTAGTACTAATGTCTAGCCCTGACTACTTATTACTAACAAGTACATGCATGGTAGTAGCAATTTGTGTTTTCTGATGTTTAGGCCTCTGGTGTACGCCATGTCTGCTCTTTTGCCTGCTGCCTACATCATCGGCTTATTGTTTACACTGAAGACACATTCGCACATTTACAACATTCATGTGGAAGAAGGACAAGGTATGACTATTATTATTTTACCACACTATCAAAGTCACATGATGATGTATCCTGATGTTATCTAAAATCTATAATCACAATGAATTTCTGACATGTTAATATGACGTGTGTATTTCTCACTGCAGCATTTGGCCACAGTGGAGCAGTGGTGCACTGGTCTCGCTGGAGGTCTCTGGTCATTCTTATCATGGGTACAGTGCTCATGTCTGCTTGTGCCGACTTGGTAACTGAGCACATTCAACCCATACTCAACCAGCCCAACATATCCCAGGTGACCAGTGGGTTCAACATCAGTTTAGTTTGTATTAAACTTAAAGTGGAACATAAGTGGTGTTTTTAATAGCATTATCTACTGTTTGGCAGTTTTGGTGCAATCTAGGTAAATTTGCAGCTTTAGTAAATTTAAGTTTGTGCTGGCTTCTGCAAATATCATTGTCTGGTAGTTGGTAATATCACGCAGGACTGCCCTAATTACTGCGGCAAGGCAGAGTTTTTAAAGTGTGGATACCTGTTAGACCAATCACACTGTTCCTTACACCTACAGACCCCACTCTTCCTCCCCTCTCATTGTCTTCTTAAGTCCACAGGCATTGCCTAAGTTAGCAGCTCTATGGTTAGACTACTCATTTCATTAGAAGAAAATTAACATATTAAAAAAAAATCTCATCCTCACCCTCCACGGGTGGTCTCATCTCAGGAAAAACATCAGACATCTCAGTCCAGATAAGCACCTGAGGAGCAGAAGAGGACCGGAGCGCAGAAAAAGGGATGAGATCACCTGCGGAGGGCGAGGATGAGATTTTTTTAATTTTTTTTAAACCACAGGTACTATGCCACATAAAGTAATAATTAGAAAAACAGGAAAACCTGTCATATGCACTTTCTACAGAGAGAATCCAGGTGTTCAATAGATTGTGTCCGAAGACCCTTACCCTTTCTCCCTTTTCTTTCAGTACTTCATTGGAGTTACTGTCCTAGCGATGGTTCCGGAGATTCCTGAGATTGTTAATGGGATTCAATTTGCTCTTCAAAACAACATTAGCTTAAGGTAAAAATTACATTTCACATTTGCTTACAAAATGTAGCATTTTAATTATGAATTTCTAAATTATCTACATTTTAGCCTCGAGGTTGGGAGCTGCATTGCTGTACAGGTCTGTATGCTACAGATTCCTGTGTTGGTCTTCTTCAATGCTTTTTGGGTAAGACTTTATCAATTCACATTATGCAGTATTGGTACGAATCAGATTTAACGTCAAATGTTTTATTGGCTCTCTGTGTAGGATGTGGGCTTTGTGTTGTTATTCAGTGACCTGCACCTATGGGCCAGTATCTTCAGCGTCATTGTAGTTAATTACATTTTCATGGATGGGAAGTCAGATTATTTTCAGGGTAAGTGAGGTTCTGGTAGATTAAAACATGTATATATAGTCTACATGTATTCAGAATAGTGCATCAGTAACAGTAAACTGGCTGAATGTTTCTTTGTATTTAATGGTTACAAGAATTCTCAGTAGGCATTTTTGTAACATGTTATAAATGATTACTTTATGAAGTATGTACATGTTCTTTTTTTTCAGGCACTGCCTTGGTTGTCGTCTACCTCATCCTTTTGGCTTTATACTACTTTGCTCCCTCTCCAAACGGCTGCTGAACATGAGTTATGACAGATTTTCATATTTTTCTAATTATGACTTGCCTTGGTGGGATTGTGCCTGTGGTCAATATTTGTCATAGTTTTACATAAGTTAAATGAGTTTGTGGGGAAAAAAGAAAAGTACAAAAATGGAATTAGTGGTGAGTTATATAACAGAATACCTCTACTCATTAATAAAAATTCCATCCAAAATGTAGAGACAAGTTACAAGCAACAGTTTAAACATTATTTAACAAAATGTAGTGCAAATTATTTTATTAGTCTAACTATTGTGCAATTTTGAAAAGTTGTTACCCTTGTTCACATTATCTCTCCATGTTATATCTGCTGCCTATGTCCAACCAGGAAGTAAAATTATAACGTTTACCAAAATTTAAAGAGCTAGGAAACATGAAATGGGCTGCACTGATATTTTAATGCCATTTTCCAAATGCTAAAGTGCATGTATTGTTCATTTCTTTCATGTGAATAGTTTTTTTCAAGAACTTCAAACATTCTTAAAAAAAAAAAAAAGGCTGCTGTTACTTTATTTGGAAAGTTAAAGTACATTGCAGCCAAGGGCATTCAGGGAGACCAAAAGCCTGGTTCAAGTGACATGCACAGCACGAACATGCAAACTGCTCTTTGACAGGGTGATGCAAATAAACATTAACTACAAGATGATGAGTCAAGTGTAAAGACAAGGTTCAAATATAAAAAAATAAATAAATCTAACAAAAGGCAAGATCATCAGATGTACCAAAAAAAAAAAAAGTCCAAGGCAGTTAGGTGGTGCTGTGCAGAATGTGAAACTACAGTACAGGTTTTACAGTGCTCAGTCAAAATCTGTTTTAAAGGATACAATCATATCTACTGACCCAATCCAACTAAAACTGTGCCTCATACTTGTAAATACAGCTAAATTAAAATGTTCAAGACAATGAATTGAGCAAAGATAATCCATTACAAATTTGGTTACAGGTTTAAGATTAAAAAAACAGCAGTGATGAGAATAAATAAACGAAAACATCTGTAGTTCATATAAAACAAATTCCTATGAACAACCCTGGTAAAAAAAAAAAAAAAAAAGAAAAAAAAAAGCTCATGGAACACCAGGTAACGTCACAAGAAACGCCAATATATCAGATGTTAAATTAAACTCTGCTAAGACACACTTTTTGCCTTTGGACGTTTAAAAAAAAATTAAATTTAGAAGGCACTAAATGACAAAAATGTTTAAAATAATAATAAAATAAATTAATTCCAAGCTTCGAGAGGCACGCCAGAATTCACAGTGACGCTAAACTCCAATGTGAGAACATCCGCGTCCATGTCCTCAACAACAGCATGATTGACCTTCCCCCGTTTTTATATGCAAGGTAATGTCTTTTTCCCCTCACGAAAATATAAAAAGAACAACACATCTACAAGTCATGCAATATTTGTGCCTCAAATGACAATTTTTGATGGGTAAATGTATAAAAAGCATCTTGAAAATTACACACAAAAAAAATAAAAATAATCCATAGATTTTTTTCCCCCCCTCAAACCATGACATCATTTGACTTTTTTTTTTCCACATACATGAGTTTACGTAAAAAAATATTGGTCCTTTTAAAATTGTGTCACGTACTGATGCCTGCTCAGTCTGTGCTACTATTTGAGCCGCTGGATAAGTGTGTGTGTCAGGCCCAGGCTCAGCAGCTGCAGAGTGGACAGCTGCGCTAAGTGCGGGAATGTTTTCACCAGTTTCTCCCAGGTCACTTCCAACAGGCTCGGCACCACCAACCACAATTTATACAAAGAGCTAGTCCTTCGGTTTCCTGACATGTTGATGACCCCTCCATGGATATACATACAGCCAGCCTAAAGAACAAACGTGAGAAGAATCTTTACTGTGTCTTGACCCCATGTCTCTGAACACAGGAGTTTACTTTACAGTGTAGGGCCTATGAATACATAAATATTGTTTGATAAGGTGTTCCCCCAAAACTGCATTATATGGGACAGTGCAAATGTGTTCTAGAATGCTGATTAATTTGTCACCTTAATGACACCTAATGTTAAACTTAATGCCACATGGTACCAGTTTGAACTGTGGATACACTGGCACATGGTTTGCTGTGAATATTGCATTGGAGTTTTGTGTTGTCTTTTTTTTTTTTTTTTTTTTTTTTTTTTTTTAACTGTTGTGTGTTGTTTAACCCTGAACTAAGTCTGCAGTGAGTCTGCAGTGATGATTGTCAGTTGGAGGGCTATTCTCAAAGTAGGCATGTGACAGTATGTAAAATTTTAAGTCACAATTATCATGGCAATAAAAACGTAGCGATTAACAATGAAAATCACAGGTTACTAAAACTGCTGACAATTTAAAAGTGTCATGGATAATAATTATATTTTTTATGTTGAAAGAACAATTATAGGGTGGCAGCAGTCATTTTGGTTGGCGATTATACAAATTGTATCTTTGAACAATTATTCTCTCCCCTTTTTATCACAATAAATGTGTATATTGTCCCATTCCTAGTCCCACATTTGTTAAGAACATACACATTTGATGTGAAAGAAAGGCCATAAGAATGTTGGTATTTGTCATGTGTGCATTTCTTCACTTACTGGAGTCACTGCTGCACAATGGAAGTATGCCGGCTCTGGCATTAAAGCTGGAAGCTTGGTCCACTCAAAGGTTTGCAGGTTGATTTTCCACAGGTCAGACAGGATCATCTCTCCGTTGTAACCTCCACATATAAAAACCTCTACAAAAAAGAACAAAAGTACAAAAGAGGGGGTTAGGGAAAATGTTTAAGCCAGATGATAAAAATCAAAAAGAACTCACCGTTTTTGACCTGAACACAGCTGTGACATCGGCGAGCAGTAGGAAACCCTATTGTAATAAATTAAAATTAATCTTTATAGTCCCCGACATGTTACTGTTAAACAAGCAATAATAAATACCTATTTTATCATGAGGTTTGGTTGCAATCTCCTCCCAGTAATTTGTCTCCAAGTTATATGCATGAATCTTTAAAAAACAGAAGAATATAAAAAGAAGTTTAGTTAGGAATCATTCTTGAACATACAATAACCTGTTACCTTGTCCAGAGGGTACGATGTCCATGAAGTCCCTCCACCCAAGACATATATCCTCTGTCCATCATGGGCTAGTTCATGTCTGTATCTGTATGAAAAGAGTCACTGCATTACTTTGTTTTTTTTCCAACGAGACAGCAATGTGAACAGAAGCTCAGTTTACTAACCGTTCTTCCGGTAGATCAGATGGAGTGTTGTTTGGTTTGAGGTGGGTCCATTCTCTAGTGGACAGGTCCAGCCTGTGCAGGTCTGTGCTGTATAGATAGCCCGTAGTTCCTCCAAACACATAGAGGTACCCGTTGACAATTATCATGGCCTGAGGAACAAGCACAAAATGAGCTGTGCCAATCTGTACTGACACACATGAAACAACTGATGGTCACCTGTCCGTAGATCTTGTTGGGCTTCTTCCCTCTGCAGTTAAGAAGGTTCCATCGCTTGTAGTGAACATTGCATACATGGACATCATTGCCATTATTTTCACCAAAGGGAATCCCAGTCCCACCAAACACAAGGAGGTTATTACCATGCATGACAGCTGAGAAATATTAAAGAAATTAAAAAATGTATTTAGTCATTGCGTTCTGGAATGTGAACCTCTTTAATTGTTCCAGCTTATAGTGTCTGCCAGATTCAGTGTTATCCATTTAACTGGGAGTAGGTAAATACACTAAAATATGTCTTGTGTCAGTAAGCTTTCACCGAAAAGGTCAACATGACAAAATGTTGCAGCAGCAGCGCTCAATACCTGACATGGAGGCTAGCTCTGTGGGCATGTAACCCTCTGTGCGGACTTGCTGCCAGGTGCCAGTTGCAAAGTGAAACCTCCAAAGTTCTCTAAAGAGAGGGTAATCTTCATTTTCCGAACCACCAGCCTCCTCAAAGTCAGGATTATATCCTCCAAACACATACAGGTTAGTGTTGTCGGCAACACAGCGATGCCCACTCCTAGCAGGGGGTACAAACTGCCCTGTAAAGAAAAAAAATTGGATGCTTACCTGCTACAATCTTCACAAACACAATTGTGCCAATAATACCTTCTCTTAAAAATCTGTTGGGGATTCTCAGGTTGGGGCATGAAGGGGAGAAAAGGCGTCGAGCTTGGAGCCACCGTGCACGCTTTTTGGAGCCTGTAAAAACAAAAGCATTCAGTCACTGGGGCAAAAAAAAAAAAAAAAAAAAAAAAAAAAATCATTAATACTGCCCCCTGAGGACAATCATCGGAGCAGTCAGAACAGCGAACAGCAGGGCGCATAGCAGCCCACATTTAGCCATCACTGTTTAAGACTCGGCCTTTACATAATCCGTCACATTTTACATATAAATAACAGCGTAGCATGACGCGTGACCTGTAGCACGACCCTACTCTCTTTAAGATCATTGATGGCTTCCTTAGCCGAGTTAGCTAGCCTCTGTCTCTGCGTCCTCTGTCGGTACACAACTAGCATGAACTTCCCAAATCAAGCAAACGCCACAAGCATGATACACGCACAGAAACGACCCAACATACCATCGACTGCATTATACAAATAACCTGCACTCATAACATGGATTGTATTCAAGGATTTGCAGAAAAACGCTTTGTTTACAAACCTGAATCTCTGATGGAGGGCCTCCATGACAGTTTTTCAAACTTATTGAGCAAACTAGATGTTGAATTTTGCTCAACTGAAGACATTTCCAGACGAGAGGGCTGGCACTTTGCTCAGAGCTCTAATAGTTTGGCCTGACAAAAGATTGGACCATGCACAGAAACAAAGTAAGACGCGAACCCAAAGATCCCAGTGAAGTGCTCACACCTGCACTGTGCGCACTGCGCGTCACGGCCAAATGTGCTCTGCGCCCAATCAGAGGCGCCACGCGCATGCTGCGTTCAGGGCCAGAGCACACAGGGGGAACTTATACTTTCACCAAACAAATATAAACTAATGTCAAACACGTGATATATTTTTATTTTAGCATAGTAAAAAACACAACCTGTTAAAGGCCTAGATGAATCTAAACAGGCCTGTAGGTGTTTGGCTCTGACCATGTCCATTTAGGCTTGAACCTTGATGACCATGTTTTCTCAAGACATGTGGAATCTGCACAGTTGTCATGTCACGAATGGGACCGACCTGCACCTTTGAGTTTTTGTATCAGTAGCAGTTATTTGTTTGGAAGCTGAATGACGTTGGAGAGCTAAAAAATTGCAAAAGGTGGCTGGGCAGACACAGATATGCTGGGACAAAAAGCTGATGTGAAGGTGACTTTGCAGAAGTTTGATGGCTGATATTGGAGCCATGTTTCTGATGGAGGCTGGGATGAAGGACAGTTGTTTGGCTGATTTTGTTGTTTGCCCCTGAAGTTGGTGGTGGTAGGCTGGGGCACTGACTGGGCAGAGTGATGTTTTTCAGGCTTTTGTTGGAGACACGAGGAGGCTCAAAATGGCTGCTTGCCCCTGTAGATCTTGATGGAAGGCTGAGACTGGAGCAGTTATTTTGATGGAGATCTTGGCTGATGTTGGAGCCATATTTAAACTGGAGGATGGAGCTTCTGCCCTGAAGATGTTGATGTTATGCTGGGCAGTTGTAAGATGGTGGCAGATGCAATATAACAAGATGTTTTTTTTTGAAGAGTGGCGGTTTTCTTTTGTCCCTGAAGATGGTGATGGCAGGCTGGGGCAGTAAAATCTGCTGAATTTGGACACATACGCTGTTAAGTGTGTCTTTGACACACTTAACACACACTGGAGAAGGTGGGGTTGACTCGCCCCTGAAGATGTTGGTGTGAAGCTGGGGCAGCAGCCACAAGGTGCAAGGCAGAAGTGAAGTGGATGGAGGTTTTTGTTTTTTGTTTTTTATGGAGGGGCAGCCAGGTGCTGATAGCTGAAAAGCAGACAGTATAACACATATTTTAAAGGAGAGTTCAGTTAAGCAAGAAGACTAAACCAGAAATCAAACTGAGTACAGCAGGACTGAACCAGGACTAAAAGCAAACTTAACAAGGCTAAAGCTGAATAAAACAAGAAGTAAATGAATCTGAACCTGGACTAAACCCGGACTTACACTTGTCCAGGACCAGTAACACAAACACTTACCTGCATACTGACAGCTGTAACCACAGAGGAGAGTTTTTGGATGGAGGCAGGATGGCGGAGGGGCAGCTTGGTGTTGAGAGCTGCAAATCACACACAGTATAAGACACAAAATGGCAAAATGGCACACAACAACACTAAAATCTACAAATAAATGTAAATACTAAAATCTTGAAATCGCACACAAAAAATGTAAAAACCACACAGTAAATACTAAAATCTTGAAATCGCACACAAAAAAATCTAAAACCACACAGTAAATACTAAAATCTTGAAATGGCACACAAAAAATATTAAAAGCACTCTAAAATATAAAAAAGTGCAAATCTCATCAGCCTCATAATGAGACTGTGAGTGGCCATGGTCAGTGGGGAGGGGTGGGAGCCAAACCCAGGGCCATGAGGAAGTCCGGAGCAGTGGCTGAGGTCTGGGAGCTGGTGGGCGACACCTACAGGACAATAGAAACATTCAAATGTATCTATATAGTAATTACACCTCCAACAGTTCTTTAACCTTTAACCTTCTTCATGAATGGAACATTGAAGAACATGAACTGTTGTTCTGAACATGGCTTCTCTTGCTCGTTTGTTATGCTGCTAGAGACCTAGCAGCATAACAAACGTGTCCCAAGTCGCCTAAGTGCCCTTAAATGCGCCGTTCGAACGGGGCATTTTAGGGCTTATGGTCATTTCCGGAGTGACAAGCGCTGTCCCATTAAATGCCCCCGACGAATGCGGCCGAAAATGTGTCCTGCGATTCCATGGAGATCGACCGTAAGCGAATTATGCATCCAAGCAGACTTCGGGCACTGCTATATCCCGTCATGCACCGCGCTTACGCAAAAAGGAGACGAAAATGGAGTCCGCTACGCAAAACACGTTAAATGTTCGTACTGGTTTATGTCACCAACAGCAGTGTGACGCGAAACTGTAAAATCTGAATGAAGATCTGTACAGGCCGTGTGTTTGAGGATTAAAAACCCCTGCAGCTCTGGCAATTTAGGGTTTGCAGAACATTCTTCTGGGCTGGTTTGGAGGGAAAAAAAGTTACATTGAATAAAGGAATGTGCAGTTATTCCCAGACAATAAGATGAAATAGAAGAATACATTATTATCATTAGAAATTATTAATTATTAATTAATTATTATTAATTAATAATACTAATAAATGAACGGCATAGAAGGTAAACAGCGACCTCTACCGGTATTAAAGTGGTTTATTCACGGATCAAATTAAACCTGCCCAAATACAGAATCGTTAAACTGTAATATCCCACTTTATGTACAACTAATCAGCGTTCTCTGGTTTATAGACTATGACTGTAAAAATGACACTGATTACCTCTGTCTCTGTTAGAACGATTTAACAAAGATTAATTAGTTATGTAGCAGCATCAAGCCCGGTCGATGTCCCGCCCCGAGAGTCATATACCCCACCGTGATTGGTAGGTCCGTTCAGCTCCGCACACAACACTGTAAAGTGCCACACATATCAAACTCGCGGGCCACACTAACATCCAACTTTCAAATTAATTGGCCCGCGGGCCGCGAGTCAGACCCTTCATCTATCCAAATAACTATCTATGATTCACAGTAAAACCTCTTTTCTCATAGTTTAGGTACTTAACATTGACTCCTAATTCTATTATATATAGAGGCAAAACACCAAAACAGTAGGCCTTTAGGTCATAAAAGTAGTTTATTGAATAAATGCCATGTTTGTTATTTATAAACTATACTATAAGTAACACTTCTAAACTCATTAAAAGAAGTATCAATTCCTAAATCCATTAAAAGTGGTATGAAGAAGAAAACACAATGAACTTTCAAATCTATTTAAAACATTTTTAACAAATGCAAAACAGAATATCAGATACTTTTGAACAGTTTAAACAAGTTAATATTCTTCCCCCTCCTCTCCTTTTCCCTCCACAGAATCAGCGCCCACTTCCTCATAATCTTTCTCTAAAGCGGCCATGTCCTCTCTGGCCTCAGAGAACTCTCCCTCCTCCATCCCTTCTCCCACATACCAGTGGACAAATGCACGCTTGGCGTACATCAGATCAAACTTGTGGTTGAGTCGAGCCCAGGCCTCAGCAATGGCGGTGGTGTTGCTCATCATGCACACGGCCCTCTGCACTCTGGCCAGGTCTCCTCCAGGGACCACAGTGGGCGGCTGGTAGTTGATGCTCACCCTGAAACCTGTGCGACACCAGTCTGCGAACTGGATAGTGCGCTTGGTCATAATGGAGGCAATAGCAGCGTTGATATGTTTAGGAACCACATCCCCACGGTAAAGCAGGCAGCAGGCCATGTACTTGCTGTGGCGAGGGTCACATTTGACCATCTGGTTGGCAGGCTCAAAGCAGGCATTGGTTATTTCAGCCACTGTCAGCTGCTCATGAAAAGGCTTCTCAGCAGAGATGACTGGGGCATAGGTAACCAAAGGGAAATGAATCTGAGGAAATGGCACTAGGTTGGTCTGAAACGCTGTGAGATTCACATTGAGAGCACCATCAAAGCGAAGAAAAGCTGTAATGGAGGACACAATCTGACTAACGAGCCTGTTCAAATTGGTGTAGGTTGGGCGCTCAATATCAAGGTTTCTGCGGCAGATGTCATAGATGGCTTCATTATCGACCATGAAGGCACAGTCCGAATGCTCCAGGGTGCTGTGGGTGGTCAGGATGGAGTTGTAGGGCTCCACTACAGCAGTGGACAACTGCGGAGAAGGGTAGACGGAGAACTCCAGCTGGGACTTCTTGCCATAGTTGACAGAAAGATGCTCCATCAGCAAAGACGTGAAACCAGAGCCAGTTCCACCGCCAAAGCTGCGGAACACCAGGAAGCCCTGAAGACCAGGGCACTGGTCAGCCTAATGACATAGGAGATATAACATCATACATTTAGACACAGAACACAGAATACAGAGAACACAAATTTACCCACCAGTTTTCGGATCCTATCCAATACAAGATCAATGATTTCTTTTCCATTTGTGTAATGTCCACGAGCATAGTTGTTAGCGGCATCTTCCTTTCCAGTGATAAGTTGCTCAGGGTGGAATAGCTGACGGTAGGTTCCGGTACGCACCTCATCTAAAAATACATTATATGTGAAATGGTAGTAGCCATTTTAGTAACAGCCTAAGTACCAACAACTGACTTTTAGAAAGTGCTTTAAAATCTAACTTTACCTATTACAGTTGGCTCCAGGTCCAAAAACACGGTTCTGGGCACATATTTTCCTGCTGCCGCTTCGCTGAAAAAAGTCTTGAAAGAGTCGTCTCCTCCTCCCACAGTGTTTTCACTAAGCAGCTGTCCGTCAGGTTGAATGTCGTGTTCCAGACAGTAGAGCTCCCAGCAAGCGTTTCCAATCTGAACACCAGCCTGCCCCACGTGGATCGAGATGCACTCACGCTGAAACACAGATCATACTAAATGTGAAATACTGTTGGAGGCAACAAGAAACATATTTGCAGCGTATATCAATCGTAATAACATAGTAATAATAGTGACACTGAGCTTAGTTAGTAAACGCAGTGATATTAGCAGTATTATAAACTGATAACTCTAGACCAGGGGTCAACCTTTAACACCCAAAGAGCCATTTGTGCCCAGTTTCCACGGAAAAAAGCACTGGGAGCCGCAAATATTTTTTGATATCTAAAATTAAGATAAAACTGTATGTATTGTGTTTTTTTTTTTTTTAGTCTTACGCTTTGTGTAAACAACTATAGTGTGCTTATGACAGGGGTTCCCCAACCGTTTTATAAAAAATACAACTGAATCAGTGGGACCTGCTCTTGTTTCTGTGATGAGCTGGTCCCATCAGGAGTAACGGGAGACAATAACACCCACAGTGTTTTATGTCCAGTCTGCTCCGTAATTTCTTTCAAAAACTCTAAAGCTTTATCTTTTAATCCAGATGCTTAGTCTCCATGAGCCAAAGCAGTTTTGAAGGTTTCATTGCCTCGTTCGCATTTCTCCGCATATTACACGGAGGGACTCACGTGAGACTCACCTGTAGCAACAAACCCATATTTTAAGTGGGACTCCTGGTGTTGTCTGTTAAATTTTGCTTTCTTTTTCTTGGAGGTATTTTGTTTTTGCCTCATTTTCACGAGCCTGTGGGTCTACTTTTGGGCGAAGTGTCTGATGCTTTATACGTGATACGTCATCGCGGAGGACAGATATAATAACCTCGCAGTTATATCAAATCGATTTATGTGGCCATTTCCTATCAGGATTTTGATAACATATTTACGGACAAACTTATTAGCATGTCATGAGGGACGGGAGAAAGTTACGTCGGAGAAGATGCGGTCGCTGATAAATTTACAGTTTTTACAGTGCACCTGAACCTCTGCACAGTCTGTATCCTTCCGCAGGATTGTGAGCTGTGTGTGTGAGGAGTGATCTGTGTGTGTGAGGAGTGATCTGTGTCTGTGAGGAGTGATCTGTGTGTGTGAGGAGTGATCTGTGTCTGTGAGGAGTGATCTGTGTGTGTGAGGAGTGATCTGTGTGTGAGGAGTGATCTGTGTGTGTGAGGAGTGCTCTGTGTGTGTGAGGCGTGATCTGTGTGTGTGAGGAGTGATCTGTGTGTCTGAGGAGTGATCTGTGTGTGTGAGGAGTGATCTGTGTGTCTGAGGAGTGATCTGTGTCTGTGAGGAGTGATCTGTGTGTGTGAGGCGTGAGCCGTTTGTTTTTAACATAGTTCCGTGAGTGTGACGCTTATTTTGAGCAACGAAGGATAACAAAATATAATTTTATTTTAATATTTCAACATTACAATAAGTTTCCAATTTAAACTACAATTTAAAAAAAACTAACACAAATAAAACACACTTCAAATAAATTACTTAAAATTTATTTTCCCAAGCCGCGGAGCCGCAGTATGAGGCTGAAAGAGCCGCATGTGGCTCCGCAGCCGCGGGTTGCCGACCCCTGCTCTAGTTTATAAATAAAGTTTATAAATCGCTGCATTTGTATCATTGTTATAAAAGGTTATTACAACTTTGAAGGCAGTGTATTGTTGATGCAATCACAAATACAATGCTATACATGTTGCCAAGAAAACGGTAAAAAAGATGGCTAGCACCAGGCCATAAAAAGCGGGAAAATACATAAAAGTACCCAAATCTGCACTAGACAATGATTAAATAACCACACAATAACTCAAAATTACTCCCAAAAATACTACATACACTCTAACATCTCATACACGATCATTTTTTAGCACAAAGACACGAAAAACTTCTGAGCTAAAGTTAGCTACCACCTGTTCATCAAGTTCGCTGGACGTAAAAAATAAAATCAAGATGAATACACAATAAAATACCAAAAATCAAACGTACCATGACGGTTTTGGTTAGCAGTAGCTTATGGAACAGTCCCTTGCGTTTATGTATTTAATTTAATGTTTGTCCTATATATTTTGCGTTTACGCCATCTGTTGGTGAAACCTATGAACAAACAATTTTAAATAAAGTTCCGCTCAACCCTAATGAGATGCCCACTCTGCCGTCAACGCTCTACCACAGCCATTTTTTTCAAGATCCCCGGTAAGATAAAAAAAAAAACAAACAAAAAACTAAAATAGACTAAAATATAGAAATAATACGGAGCCCCACATAATGCATTTGCGAAATAAAATATTAACGCGTGGCCACGAGATAATATCACGTTCCCACGCGATATTATCTTGAGGGAACGAGTTAATTATCGCGAGGGAATGACTTAATTATCACGAGGGAACGACTTAATTATCACGAGGGAACGAGATATTATTTTTATTTTTTTTATTAAAGTTAAATATATCGTACAGCAGGCGACCTCTTGGTGGCGCACATGTGCTAGAAGTACAGTTAGAAAAGGGAAGCATGGTAAAAAGAAGGGAAGAAGAAGATGAAGATGTATTTGATTATTGTACTATTACAATGGAACAGTTAGGTCAGAGTTTTCCAGGCAACAGGACAGAAGCACTTGAACTATATGTATCACTGCGTGATAATATTAGGGCCCAGCTGTCTGAATAAAGTAGATACAATTGCAAGATGGATGATTTGTTACCATCTTTTATCAAAACAAAAACGCCACAATAAAACAAAGTGAGATAAGTTTCAACAAAGGTTTATTAACAGGCTGTATTACACGGCCTTAACATTACCTTTTAAAACAAAAAGGGCACAAGGCTTTTTCCATTCTGTAATGTAGTAAGACTGAAATAAAATAATGTATTTCTATACATTTTTGTTTTTATAACTGTAATCCAGAAAATTTAACTACAGAGTCCAACTGATACAATAAAACAGCTGTTTCAGTTTGGAATGTGCATATCAGTAACTCAAGAGTGTGTAAACATGTCACTTTTGAACCCACCTGGAACAAGTTTTAAGCATTTTTGGCCTTCTTATGCAAATTATGCAAACAAAAGTTGCATTTATCAGCCACCAAAACAAATTGAAATAAGACAATAAAACAAGAAACAAATTAAAATAAGACAATAAAACAAGAAACAAAAAATAAAAATGCAACTGTTATGCATCAGATAATGTCTATAACCCAGACTGAACTCATGAGCACAGTGTCAAAGTCGCTTCTAAGATCTGGATAGTTTTGGTAGTTTATAGTTAGCATCAAATGAGACCCACATGTGTGTGCTTGAGGCCTTTGTAAAGGTAACACCCTATAGTTTTACCCTCAGGTGTCAGAATCACTAAGTATGTCTGGTAAGCATTTATACACTTTTGAACACACATAAAAAAAATATTTTTCTTATCCTCACCTACATTTTTTTTGTTAAAATGAAGGTGATACAGTATCTATAAAAATGTGATTTTTTTTTATACTCTTTTGATTTATCCAAATTTATCCAAACTTCTCCAAACCTATCCAAATGGAGACATTTGGAAAAATGCAATAACTTTTGAACGCTTCAACCCATAGACAACAATGAGGGCTCCACTGAAAGCTTGCAGGAATCTTTATCTGCACACTTAGCTACTCTATTACTGATGTACATTTATATAGCATAACAAAACACAATATAACATGTATATTTGTTTAAAAAATATAGTCAAAACAGGTGATATGGGTCAAAAAATATATATAAATATATAGATATAGATTTACAAACTCCACACATTGTAACAATAAACAAACACACACACTTCAAAATGTAAACAAGCCTTTTGGTGGTGTTAGGATGTTCCTTTTATATGATCAGAAGAATCACTGGAGACCAGAGAGTATAATCACGCGAGGTTTATTCCCTACACATCCAATCTAATACAAGCCAGGCGCGATGCTGTCCCTACTCCTAGTACGTGCACGGAGATCTCAGGGGCACTCCCGTGTTGATCTGAGTGCCTTACCCTGCGCGCCACATTTAAAACATAAATCATGAATATTCAGTAGCTGGGCGTGGACATCTTCTCCTTCCTTCCGGCACTCCTCTACCCTCCAGGTGTCTCGCTAGTGTGACCAAATTTGGAATTGTTGCTCATCACTCATCCTGTTGATTCACCTCAGCGTTATCTGTAACAGGTTAATCTGAGAGAACATGCTACACAATCTACTTTCATAGTACAGTGTGCAGTGTTGCGTGCAAGTCCTAAAACTCCTTTAATCTAATCTCTGCTATTATGAGCAATAATGTTTACATCCTTCAGTGGATATAGGGATTTTACCCTTTGATCTATAGTGTCCTTTAGAGATTTTAGAAAAAGCCTTCACAAAGGCAATGTCCACAAAACGGTGAAAAAATGTCTTGTACCTTTTATTTGTTTTGTGAAAAACTTAGTAACAGCTGCTGAGTGCATCTGATAGGTCAACGTCACCCATGTGCCTAAGGAAAAACACATCAGTACAAAACTGAGAGAGGGTGAAGTAATATTATATCTTATATATATCCCTAATCATCAAACAAAAAACTGTAAACAACGCACAATGATGCAGGATTTATGCAGAGCTGCATCTTTACACTGTACTGTACCTGTGTACAGTAAAGCCAAACTATACATCGTCTTGTTCAGCTGCTCATTGGCTGGAGCGTAAAGCATCAGTAATGTGTAATGCATAAACATTCTGTGATCTGGGGCTTCATTGATATGCAAAATCAATGTTGATTGTCAAATTAGGTCAATCAGTCAGAAGATAACATTTGGGTTTATCATTGGGCAGCACAGTTATCGCTGTCTGAACTATATTCTGCCAGATATCAACAATAAACAAAGTCTGATCCATAACTCTCCACTGGAAAGTGCCAAAGCGTGCCTCACCCATGCGATGAGATGCTAATATGTGCACAGCTGATATTTTTACCTACAATAATGCAAACTGCAGAATAAAACAACACCATTCAAACAATAAAAAAAAGTCAAATTCATACAGCTGAACACAAATGTGCCAGAGAGCATGGTTCCAATGCGCACTATGTGCACAGAAGCAATGCTAAGGATTACATGCAATATATTATATTTTACCTACAATTATGTCAATAGCACAATAAACCACGGTTACCAATTGAGAAGAGCATCCAATCCATCAAAAAATAAGGTCCTGTACTCCTGAGTCCACCGCAGAATTTTCACTCTTTGCTATGAACCGCTCCAGGTCCAGATGCTTCTACCATAACTTGCACAAACATCCACCGTGTCCTCGATCATGTACTTTCTTAGTTTTGTAAGTTTCATCATATTTAGAAGGCAAAACTGTTGCAAAACAACAGTGTGTAAAATGCACGCGCATTACGCACAGATCCACTCGACTTCATTCAGGACTCATCATGCTCCATCTGTTTACGGAAAACCAGGGCATGTCATACATGTGTTCCACTGCTCATTGGCTGTAAGGGGAAAACATCATTAAATGTGTGTAATGTAATTGGTTGATTGTACAAGGGGGACTTTCAGTCATCTGTAGCATTGATTCACTGTCTGGGATACCAGTAACCCTCAACCCCACCTTATTGACCAACCATGGTGTCAACACATGTGTTTATCACTGAGAAACTAAGTTGGCGCTGTCAGAAGTTTATTATGACTCAAATTGACAAAAGAAATCCCAAAACGTGACAGAGCAGATTTCACATTTGGACTTTCCTGCAGCAGATTGGACATAATTTCTTCACTGGATTATATTCTCTGGACCTGTACGGAACAAATGAGACCAACTTTCTGGGAATATGTTGATGTTTGACAGAACTCGAGCCCTCAAAGTTAAATGAAGTCCAAATCCACATTTTTGGCTTTTCTGTAAAAACAGCTTTCCTGCTAGCACGGTGTTGACTGCAGGTGAAAATGGTTTACATATTCGGAAAGACGAGCGCCGTAGCGCTCATTTGATGTGTAGATTGTGCGGGTGACACAGAAGTGTATGTACATCGCTGTAAAGTTGTACCTGAGCCATTGGAATGTTAATAGGTAGGTTAATAGGTAAGCTGACAAAAATATGTAAAGTGCATAAAATAGTTTACTTTATTATATATGTTTGGTGAGATAGCAACTGTGGGAAGTGGGAAAATTG
Organism: Periophthalmus modestus; assembly: GCA_019594935.1. NCBI lineage: Eukaryota > Metazoa > Chordata > Actinopteri > Gobiiformes > Gobiidae > Periophthalmus > Periophthalmus modestus. The sequence goes on along the minus strand of JAIEZT010001390.1, from coordinate 18,048,656 downwards.
ACAAGAAGTAGAAGTTGTCACACAATTCACAGACCATTTTATGCTTAAGGAACACAAATTTCAGTTTTAGCATTTATTAAAATGAAGGTAATGTCTCAATATTTCTGGGAAGTGTACTGACAACTGCAATCAAAATATTTAGTCAATCCAACAAAAATGTGCTAAAACATTTCCTCAAATGCATTAGTTGAGGTTTAAGTGTCAGACGACACTTAAAATGACTCTAAAATCACCATATAAAGGCAGAAATATCACTATATACCCGTTTAAATATTTAAATATTTATAGGCTACAGCAGATGTTAAATTTATAGAGAGATAGTTTTATATCATAAATGTGGGCCTATCCAATATTCCAACTCTCCACACTTTAAAAACAACATTCACAATATTATTGATAATTTGATCATGTCCACCTCTTTATGCAATATTATCAATGGCAAAGAGTAATAGTATGCTATCATAAAAAAACTATAGATTTACTAAGAATTCTTGATCATGGCGGTAAAGTTCCTGTAACACATTGTTTTAACAATAAATATTCAGAAATGACAGTAGTAATAGTACCAGTATCAGTACCAGTATAATGTAGTTTAGTAGCTATAAAAAAAAAAATCTATATTGGTTGTCATCGGAGTTTTACAAATTGTATGAGTTGTGGAAATTAAACTAATAGAGGTGATAATAATTACTGTCATCATGTCCTTTGGACACTTCACCCACCTTTACTAGTGTGTGTGTGTGTGTGTGTGTGTGTGTGTGTGTGTGTGTGTGTGTGTGTGTGTGTGTGTGTGTGTGTGTGTGTGTTTGTAGCGCACAGCCCCTCCTCTGCTCGTGCTGCTGAGCTGGATGTCACAGCAGCACAGTCTTCAGGACAGCCCGAGGTGGAGGTGGTCAGGGGAGCATAAAGTGGGCGATGTTAAAGGGTTTTGTCCTCGGACAGCGCGGGGACACAGTTGATACAGTCCGTGTGAACTGTACATTTTGCCAGCTGAAGGATCGAGAGTCAAATCGCCGGAGTATTTTTAGATCACTTCTGAAAGGAATACAAACATGTCGTCCCCAAGTCCAGGCAAGAGGCGAATGGACACCGACGTGGTGAAACTGTATCCTTTTCACCATAAACAAGCAGAAATGCCAAGCAAAATCGACAGGCTTTTGTACTGGTGTTTCGTCAGCTGTCCTGTGTAGTAACAGAAGCTTTTCATACTACTTTTCTGCTGAATGTTTTTAACCATCGACTGTTAGTCAGATTAAGATTGTGTGAGAAACTGTTTGTGTAACCCTGAATACCTTAGTTTTTAACACAAAGTGAGGTTGTATTTAACCTTTGGCTTGTTTGGTGATCGTTTTGTGTCGAGTTTCAGGAGGAAGCTTCATTATCAGTGTATTTAAAGTTATAATAGCATGAGTTAGTTCTCTCATTTCGTCGGAACACTTGTTTGTATGGTTACAGAATTGTCCAACTCGAAATGACGCTATTAAACAGGCTAAAAACTGTTAGCTTTAAACATTAGCCTTAGCCTGGCAGAGGTAGTTTCTTAGCCTCTGTGCTCGTTTTTGTGATTATACAGGACTGACAACACAAAGGCAGCACTGCTCATCGTATGTCTTGAAATATTGCACGACGTTTTTTCTAAATGACGATTATTTACAGATTACCATTAACAGGCTAGTTGCTTTAGCACGCTAACGCCAGCAGACAACAAATACAGCTGAGGTAGCCTTAGCACTGGCAGTTTTTTTTTAAGAAACTGTAACTATTAGATTCAACAGAAACCTTGGCTTAGTGTAAATGTGTATGTTGCGTTTAGTCTCATGGGAATTTGTACATCTTCAATCTTCTAAAATACAAATCGTACAATTAATCTCCCTTTGGCATGCACCTTTTGTTATTTTCGAAGACACTGATCCCTTATTAACACGTTGTGATATTGTTTTAACACCACCTTTATAATTCACCAAAGATTTATTAGGCCTACGAGTTCAATTTCAATAGATTTTTTTTAAATACTTGCACATTTTAATGCTTAATGATCCCCTTAAGACTTCTCAAAGCCCTATAAAATTGCCTCCATATGAAGTCACACGTGCAGACTGAAGAGTAACTTGTATTTCTATTTGACTTGATTTTCAGGTTTGCCTGTTGAAGTTCAGGAAAGGGGGTTTTGTGACAGCGTGAGGTGAATTGTTTTGTTTTTGTCCTGCAGAGAGACACTGTGCTCCCATTGGCCGAGCTGTTACCATCCGGAACAGAGCGCAGGGCGGAGCTTCGCACACAGCTGATCTGAACAACAAGCATGCTGTAGGGCCACATGAAACGATGGGGGCAGGGAGCACCCAGTGCAAGCAGGGACAGGGCCGACCGAGCACTCAAGTCGTTCAGAGGCAGGCCCAACAACATGTTTTTACCACCCCCCCTTAAAACTGGCAGCCCATAATGATCATACAAGCAAGTGTTTTCTGTTCTTAATACAGATGTAGCAAACATATGTGACATTCAAAGTACATTTATATCCAAAGGCACATCGCAGTGAAAGGTTTTTGTCCAGAGAAAGGTTGCATTACTCCTGAGTGAGCATATGCGGTTGGTGCGTGAGTTTCTATGGAGTAGCCCTTGGGGAATGGCATGAAAGAGAGATGTACTTTTGTGTGTGAGGCAACTTCTGTTAGTACCATCCACCAAAGATTTTAAGTTTGCTGATTTTGAAAACATTGTCAAAAATGTATGATGGAAATATCTGGTGAGGAAACACGGAGTCAGATACATTTTTTGTGCATGTGTTTTTACCATCTGTCGAAGTGTGACATTCACATAGTGCTGGGATTTGGTGTAGCTCTGTCACTGGCAGAGCTGACTCGTGCTTGTAGCTGTCAACACGTTGTGGTTATGACACATCTTCTCCACCCAAGTCATCAGGGTTGCAGCTGTTACACCTGTGACCTGCCCAATGACCAGTGATCAGGACCTATGTTATTTCAATAGCCACATTCACTTATTACACACAAAACATGAGTTTTCTTGTGATACAGCTTGTCTTGTAGTTGATAGCTAATTGCTTTAAGATGAAAGGTAAATATTTATCTGTTGACACTTCAACAGTCTTACCTGATGTCTTTAACATTGATCTGTGTAAAAACCTGGCTAGCTCAGAGATGCAATGCTTTAGTGCATCATTGGTCAGTAGTTCTAAAAAAAAAGGATGCTTTTACCACAGTTTCATAAAGAGGTGTTATTCCTAACTATTTGTTATTACACGTGATTATAGTCAGGTCAAGTCATATGGTAGTCCTAATCCCTAAACAAATGACGCAATACTACTCTAATCATAATAGACCTTTATCAACAGTTAGAAAGCCAAAAAAGAGAGTCACAGAAATCAAATTTCAATAAACCTAAATAAGTGATTTAAAAAACAAAACAAAACACATAACAAAAAAAACACAACAACATTTAAGTGATGGAGAAAGAAATTGTTCAAGCAGCCTTTCTTTCTCTACTCGATTATGGAGATATAATTTACAAGCAGACTTCAGTCTCTACTTTAAACCTTTAGACGCACTCTTTCACTCAGCCCTTTGTTTCATAACAGATGATGAATTTAAAACCCATCACTGTTCACCTACCTACATGAAAAAGAGAACAAACTGGATGCACTAGACTGAAATAAAAACCTTTTGACTGTTTTGCTTCCATGCAAAACTGGATACATTGGTGCTACTAATGCACTTTAGTAATGTGATAACATTTATGATCACACCTGCACCAGTTTTTAATGTTTTTATTTAATTTTAACTTTAAATACACTTAGGCAGTTATTTCTTTGTCTGTATTGTACTGTATTTTACCAGAGTGCTCATAAACAAGAGAGTCTGGTACTTTCATTGGTCTTTCCTTGTATAAATACAGATGAAATGAAAATAGATTGTAATGAGAATTATAATGTCTCCTAGTGTCTATCCAGCCTAGTGTCTGTCTATCCAGCCCACTTCTCCTTGACCCCTTTTCAGTATTGAAAGCCAACATGAGGTCACCATCCTCAGCGGACTCAACGAGTTTGTGGTCAAGTTTCATGGACCAAAAGGAAGTGAGTTACATTTGAAATTAATTACATATAATCTTATCTTAATGATTTGAATCCACACTGATTTTTGTGTAATTTTTTCTGAATATTTTCAGCCCCATATGAAGGCGGTGTGTGGAAAGTTCGGGTAGACCTACCAGATAAATATCCTTTCAAATCACCATCCATAGGTATTTCCATTTTGCTACAAAAATTATTTTAATGTTTCTTGAATTTAAATATGCTACGATCATTTGTACCTTTCTTAAATCTAAGGAAAACAAATATTTATCTGCAATTTCAGGGTTTATGAACAAAATATTTCACCCGAACATTGATGAAGCGTAAGTATTCATTAGTTTCACATTTGCTGTCTGGGAAATTCATTTACCGAATGTATTTTTTCATTTTCAGATCAGGAACAGTTTGTCTAGATGTTATAAACCAGACATGGACTGCTCTCTACGGTATGTCACTTTGTGTTGTTCACAAAGAAACATAAAGGATATCACTACTGTGTTGATGTCATACTGCAGGGTTCTGGGATGTAAACGTCATCCAACAAAGACCAATTATGTCATCTTTTTTATGTATTGGGCGAAGGTGTAGATGATTTACAACATTAGTGTGTTTTCTTGGGACACTCGACCCAATCTTTGACTAGTAACAAATGTCCCTTCACCAAATAGATTGTACATAGAATTATTAAAGTTAAAAAATGTTTTGATTGATTAATCATGACATCAAATTTGGGATCGTTAGATATGGATTGATAGTTGCATCTGAGGACATAGCCCTGGTTACCACTGTAAGTTTACAGTGTAATGTGTAAACTGCTATGAACAGACCTAAACTGTATTTTGACTATTTTATAATTTGTTTGAGGTGTATGTTAACCATGTAACCTAAACCATTCTCCTAATCTTGACTGTAACTCATCTTCTATAACTATATTCCCTAAACTTTATCACTGTGACTCACCCATCAAAGCAGACTCTTTAGCATTAACCGTTTGGAATGTAGGCCTACTTTTTCCTTTATGTTTTGACATTTATGTCTAAACCATAGAGACCTCTAGTGGACAGTCCGGGCACTGCCTTAACCACAAATGAGGTACAATATGTACTGTTTTATATTATATCATAACTTGTTCTCTACTGACTTTCTTCAGATCTCACCAACATCTTTGACATGTTCCTGCCTCAGCTGTTGGCTTATCCCAACCCCATAGATCCTTTAAACGGAGACGCAGCAGCCTTGTACCTGCACAAGCCGGAGGATTACAAGCACAAAATCAAAGGTAGTAATGCAGAGAACTATTATTATTTGAATATATGCAGTTGATGCTGTGGGTAGGTAAGTCACTGTGTGTGTTCCAGAGTACATCCAGAAGTACGCCACAGAGGAGGCCCTAAAGGAGCAGGAGGAGGAGGGTGGAGACTCTTCGTCTGAGAGCTCCATGTCAGACTTTTCTGAGGATGAGGCTCAGGATATGGAGTTGTAGTGAATGGGGAGAGCCTTCAACAGACTTGAGCAGAAACTCACTACTATATTCATATTTAAAACTATTTTTACACCAACAGGAGGATAATTTTTATGCCTTCATAAGGATTTGCAGTATGCTATTGCAAAATACTCTTTAGGAACTCATGACCACTCGCTCCCAGCCCCTATTTCCTTTGAGAGCCTGCTTAGATCAGAATGGAGCCATTCATGTCCACCATGTTGTGTGGCTTGGGCCTTGTTCAGGCTTTCATACTGCACCAGCAGTGGGACTGTGCCACTGACACACAACGGACTGTTTACACTCATTGGGATTCACAAGGCACTCTCACTGCCTCCTCTGTTTAACACGACATGTTTTCTTACTCTGTTAGCAGACTTCTTATTCAGTCCTGCAGAGGACTGCAGGATGACAATCTTCCGTTTTCTTCAGTGCTGCTTGCTGTAAAAGAACCAAGGAACGTCACTGTTATTTTTCCACATTTTCCCAAGAATGTTCTATTGGAAGTCTATTCAAATCATCACTCATGAGGAAGGAAGGACAGCAGACAGCCACAGTGCAGCCAAACCCATGCAATGTTTTAGTTGCTTCTGTGACCCCATACACACGACACTGCAGTGTGATACATGAATGAAATTCAGGGAAAATCATATTGCTAAGCATCAGTATTGAACTCATGCTTTGTTCAGACTTTCAACAGCTATCGCCTCCCTTTCCTCTCCGTTAAAGTCCTGTCATTTAGAGTATCTTCGTATATTGTGGCATGACCCAGAAGTGAAGTTGTGTAGGCATTGTTGACATGGGGATGACACCTATTAGCAGGACTATGTTGAAGCGTTATTCTAAACTTTGCCTATTGCCTGTGTTGAACTATATAGGTGTTTAACTAGTAGGGATAGTTAGCTCTTTTTGCAGGTGGTGAGTCAAAATTTATGGTTTATTACTTAATATGACGTTCTATTTGAAAATGCCCTGTAAAGACATTCATCCCCCTTTGTTTGTGGGATGACTGAAATCCTCCAAAGACCCCTGAAATGCAAATATGCAGCCATCAGTTCATTCATCAGTCGGACAGAAGTGCTCTTTGTTTCTATGTTGTAGTAGTTTTGTACACACTGTTAGCGCCTGTTGCTTTCTAAATGGTGGGACCAAACTCTGGACTGTTTTGATAATGTCACAATCCTACTAACAATGGCTTTGAATGAGGACCACAGTCTATTCCTCTCACTACACTGGCATTTGGATATCATTAAGTTATATATTTCTTTATGACAATACAACATAGCTCTATATGTTTTTTTAGTTTCCCGATTTTGGTGGATGTGTCCCCCACTGAAAAAGTGGAGATAACAAATAAATGTTTACTGGTCAGTTTGGTCATGTCTGACAATTAGCAGGTTCAGTTTTTGTAAACGCAAAGAGCATAAACTCATTGCATTATCAATACTTTAGTGTTATATTATTTCTTTGAGAAAGTAAAGAATTTTAGTTTATTATCCTGAAAGTATTTCTTTATATTTGGATTCATAAAACAAAGCTCAAAATGTACCCCTTTACAATGGAATCTAATGGAATCTTCCATGATGACGGATTAAAATATGTGTCAGTTTTGATTTTTTAAAATATCCACGTTGATATGACTTGAATTAGTTAATCTTGTTCAAACACTTTCTTTTAACCCCAAATAGCCAAATATGGACATCCCATTTAACTTTTCTTTAAGAAATTTGTATTTTACATAAAAGAATGTGTCTGGGTTTATCATTGTATTTTTTATTAATCATTTGATGCCTTTAATTAGTAGGAATGTTTTATCATCTAATCCCCATGTCCCAGATACAAGAGAAGACATCCATGATTTTTATGGAAAAAAATAAATAAATGTGCTTCCCTTGTAACTTGAAGAAGTAAATAAAATATTGTCAATGGTGTCAGTTTTCAGTTTTTAATTATGAAATGTTTTAGGATAAATGTTTTGGATGGGGTAAAATCATTCAGAGATTTCTGAGATAGATTCTACCAAACAGATGTCATTAAACATGGTGCCCTCAGTGCATGCAGAGCCCAGGCATTTGTGGAGACGTCTGTCATTCAGATTTTCACACATAATCTCTGTATTTTAATTCGCAGAATATAACTGTACTGTTATACAGATTCAATGTTCACTCTGAAAATCTTTCATGTTAAAGTCGATTTCTGTCCTGTAGTGGAGCTCATTTTAAGCCTGGTCAGCTCAGTGCAATATACACCTCTGTTTTTAGGCTGGGCGCATCTTTGTCCGTAAGTTCAACTTTGTTTTATGTTGTAATGTTGTTTCATTTGTAATATAATACTTATATACTCTCATCTGCAATACTATAATCTGAATTAATATTTTGGTATTTAAAATATTAGCTACAGCTAGCTCCTGTTATTAGCTCCATTTTATTTTAAGGTAATTGTGCAGACTTACATTTTGCTGGCACAAACATGTATTTTTGTTGTAAAACATATCTAGAAGTACATTTAATAAGGTCACGGTAATAATTCATTAATATCTATGTAACAAGGTACAGGTTTATGTACAACTCTTTTACTTCTCTGTACTTACATGTACATCTCCTGTACAGTTTGTTAATGCACATTTCTGTGTGTTCTGTTACAGTTCTGTGTGTTCTGTTACAGTTCTGTTTTTAAGATATCTCTACATGTTTTTTTTCCTCCATCTGTCTAGCCCTGGTTGTGACAACGGCTAAGACAAGATCAGCTGTCATCATCATACTGTGGACAGACAACACAAGATAGAGCAGCAAGACAAGATGGACCAAACACAAAAACTGTATGAGACTGGGTCACAAGTCTCCTTCTCAAGATCAAGGGGGTCCTCAGCTAGTGCTGCAGCCACTAAAGCCAAATTTTAAGCAGAAGCAGCCCTTTTAGAAGCTAAATATGCAACTAAAGAAGCACAAATGACGAAAGACAAAGCTAGAAGCAGAAAATAAAAAAATGTTAGCTGAAGCAGTTCAACATAAAGCAGAGCTGAACGCTCTGTACATGCTAAAGACAGAGAGGAGTGTCACTGCCGCCTCAGCAGAAGCAGCTGTCTTATGAGGCTGCAGCAGCGAAGGAGAGCGACCCTATGGACGACTTGCACCAGATCCCTCCACAGGACACTACTCAACACACCAACGAGTATGAGCAGGTTCACGACACACCGGACCCTCAGTAGGAAGCTCAGGGCCATTTGCAGCCACCTGTAACAATCTCCAGCACACAAAGAGCACTAATTCCACCTCTGCCAGACCAAACTCAGTCGTACCCACTTTCTAACTGGAAAGCAAGCCTACTCAAGTCTTTCATTAAAATTAGGTAATGTTTAGCACTCCAAACAGAGCCCAAAGACTCTTAGAGACTGCGCTTGTAAAGCATCATCAATGACTGATCTCACTAAATATCTAGTTAGAAAAGAAATGGACTATTAAAGTTTGATGACTGTCCAGAAAAGTACTGGGCCTGGATAAAACTTCTTTCCAGGAGAGCTCAGTCTAACAGCTAGAGAGGAGCTTGACTCTTGTAAGTCAGCCTACTGTTCAGCTTATGTTCACAATTTTACAGCAGGTGGTGCCATGGTTTTGCAAAGATTAGATGACAGTTACTGTTCACCTGAGATTACTGAACATGCACTTTTGTCCAATATAGAGGTGTTTCCCAACATCTCTAACAAAGACAATTAGCGTCTCAGAGAGTTAGGAGACATTCAAATGGAGATAGAGTCAGCATAGTCAGGGGGACTTTTTGCCTTTCAGCAATTTTGTTCATTTCCAGTCAAGCAAGAATCTGTAATGATCCACTTTAGAGAGCAGATAGCAGTTAGCATTGACATCATTACTGCTTTCGGGTCAAAGAAAGCCACAGAAACTATCTTAGGTTCCTATGGTTCAAAGACGATTACCTCAAGAAAGAAACAACAAAGTTTCATATGAATTTCCCAGTATTTGGGAACAGTCCGTCACCAGTTATAGCTATGGACTGACACGAGCAGCCGAGCTAGGACAAGCCCAAATGCAAAACAGTTTGTCTTCAGCAATTTCTATGTGGATGATTGACTGGCCTCTCTGTCCAGTGAGAACAAAGCCATTGAACTTTTGTCAGGAGCGAGAAACATGAAACAGGCTTCACAAAATTGCCTCAAATGTCAGTCAGGTCATGAATGCGTTACCACCAGAGGAGCGAGCAACAGATCTTAAGGATTTAGATGTGGATGTGGAGCCTCTCCCTCTCCAACAAAGTTTCGGGGTTGGGTGGAATTGAGAAAATGTACGTTCCAAGTATGAAAAAAAACTAAGACATGCACCTAGAGAGGCATACTTTCTGTTGTAAAAATAGCTTCTATGACTTCCTAGGATTTGCTGCCCTAGGGAATCATAGCAAAGCATTGTACAGGGAGCTAACTCTAGAACAACAGGACGAACCCAGCACACAGGGAGCCAGAGTGGACAAAATGGACTGTGCTCTTAATGGTCTCCTAATCCACAGGCCATTTGTGCCCATTTCATTGTCACACACTCAAACAAGAGAACTTGTCTTCTTCTCAAATGCTTCAACTATGGCAATAGCAGTCATGGCTTACCTCAGGGTGATTGACACAGATGGTCAGTGCCATGTTGGGTTCATGATGGGTAAATCTAAAATTGCACCATCTTCCACCCACACAGTTCCATACTTAGAACTGTGTGCCGCTGTTTTAGCAGTTGAACATGATCAGATAATCATTGAGGAAAGTGACGTTGACTTTCAAGCAGTGAGCTTTTACACTGACATTAAAACAGTTCTTGGGTACATTCACAACAGCTCTCACCGATTGTATTTGTAGTTAATAGAGTCACCCAGATCCGCAAGTCAGCCAATCTAGATCATAGACATCACGAGGCCACAGATCAAAACCCAGCAGACCATGGTACCAGGCTCGTTCTCGCACCTCAACTGTAATACATAACCTGTCTCTCTGGTCCACAGTTCTTAAGAGTAAATACAGAAGCGTGCAACAAACTTGAAAGATATGGAAATCCATACTCCAGTGACCACCTTAACAACATATGTCAAGGAAAACAAGCATGGTTCACATAGATTTGAAAAAGTAGATTTGGAAATCTTTGGTTAGAGGAACGCAAGCCCTCATTCACATGGCAGTCTTGTCATCAAAAGTCGCACATGCAGACCAATGTGATGACTCAAATGTCAAGTGTGTTCAGCAAGAGATTTAGCAGTTCACTGAGTCAGACGCTACCACAACCACAAGCCATCAGGGGCATCAGTTTACTGAGGGTGCTCTGCACACTGTAGGATTTTGAGTTCTTGGAGTTTAAAAAAAAAGGTTTCTAACATAATTCACAAATATGTTAGTTGTAGGAAACTCAGGGTTTCCTAGAGGAACAAAAAATGCCACTTTACCTGCTGATAAACTTACCATTGACCTGCCATTTACTTACGTAGGTCTAGATGTTTTTGGATCTTGAAATGTAAAAGTGTTAAAGGTGGGTTGAGATGTTTACATGTCTTTGTACTAGAGCAGTGCACATAGAAGTTGTTGAGTTGATGTCTACCTCCAGCTTCATAAACACAGTTTTATCAGTGCCTGTAAGGAGTTGCAAATCAACCCAAAAGATCCAGAAGTCAGGGACTTCTTAGAGAATCAAAGCTGCGCATGGACATTCAATGCCTCGCATTCCTTTCACACGGGAGGGATGTGGGAGAGGATGACCGGACTAGTTTGAAGCATTCTTGACAGCTTACTCAAAAAAACAAACAAACCCTCAAACACTCTCCTCACACAAGGTATTGGTCACTCTTATGACTGAGGTTATGGTCATAATGAATGACAGGCCTTTGGTCCCTGTGACTACAGATCCTGAAACACCAGTCCGGTGTTATCACCCCCTGGGAACTTTGAACTCACCTTTACAATGCTCAGTGGGTTTTGTAGACAGTAGATCAAATGAGACGGAAATGGAAGCTAGAAAAACTTAACAGAAGGTGATGTTTTGTTAAAAGACACTCAGGTTAAACTTGCTGAATGGTCTGTTGGTAATGTGGTTAAGGTTATTCCCAGTGATGACAAAAAAGTGAGAAAACCTGATATTAAGATTGTAAAATAAGATTCAGTCAAAACTTATCAGAGACCTGTTACTGATCTAATCGTACTTTTGTTTGAAAATGATGCTAAAGATGAAATAGTGGCACACTCATTAGTATGCCAGGCAGAGAGTGTTTTGTGATACACATTTAATGTTCAAAATTCTTTTTATACTCATTTTAAGCCTGGTCAACTCAGTGCAGACAATATACACCTCTCTTTTCAGGCTTGGGGCATCTTTGTCTGTGAGTTCAACTTTGTTTTATATTGAAATTTTGTTTCAATTGTGATAAAATACTTATGGTAAAATCTGAATTAATAGTTTAGCATAATTAAAACATTTGCTCCATTTTGTTTTAAGATAGGTAATTGTGCAGACCTACATTTTGCTGGCACATATATATATATATTGTTGTAAAACATATCCAGAAATACATGTAATAAGCCTAGGGTAACAATTAATTTATATGTAACAAGGTACAGGTTTATGTACTGCTTTATTTCTCTGCATGCACATCTCCTAGACAATTTGTTAAAACGCATTTCTGTGAGTTCTGTTACAGTTCAACTTTTTTACAAAGAGACACGTATGGAGAAAAACGCCAGTTAACACAAGTCTGGTCATGGTCATATGGACTCTCTTTTTTTGTTCGCCTTCTGTCTAACTTTAGGTTTTGTCCAAGAAATGAAATAAACTGTATAATTTTATACATCAAAAAGCTGCATTTCTCCCATGTGTCCGCTAGATGGTAGTGTGGCTTGTTTTCCTGTAAAACAAACAGCCTAAAATGACAAAACGGGACGGGACTCCGAATTGTTTTGTTGCAAAACACAGCTGAAATATTTTGAACTTTTGGAACAAAAAGAGTTTTTAAAGAATAATCACAGCCAATGCACTCTGAACGCTCTGCACGCTTACAAAGTCATGATGCAAATAGATTACTACCACAGGGGTTTCTTGCACATTTTGCTATGAATGAACGTAAAACGGGACTGAGGTGGTCACATGATCCTCCGCGCACTGACACCATGACGCCCTTTAACAGACAGTATGATCATCTTATAAATTATTCACGTGCGTGTGCTGTGCCTCGTCTCTCTGGTTGCCTTCAGGTTTCTAGTTTCACAGGATTAATTTGGCCCTGGTTGGACAGAAAGCAATGGACGCACATAGCCCTCTGAATAATGAAAAATAGATACAGTCAAATAAATCTTGTTTTAGTCAGCCTAGTGAGTAGCCTCTATAAGACTTTTTAATCTTAATTGAGGATTTACAGTGGAGATACCAGGAATGCGTCATAACGCGCTTTTACAGTAATTAGCCATAGGAAGCAGCGCGTGGTGAAGGTGAAGAGTAGTGAAGTTATTTGACGGTAAGTGGAGGAGAGGAGATGTTATAGTGACCGGTTCTGCCTCCTTCATAATGCATGCTCCCGGACAATGGGTTCACCGGCAACTTTTGTAACCCCAAACCACTCTTTCCCACTTGGGCGAACTCCTATCAGCTGAACAAGGATGATGCGTCTTTTTCCACCTGCAATCTGTCTAATAGAAGTCGGCAGCAGGTAAATGAGACCGCGGAGGAGCTGCACAGGCCTATAAAGCCGGGAGTTCAGGAGGCTTGGAGTAGTGCGCCTCTTGTCCCGAGCGGAGACGGAGAGGGGAAGATAACTGCAGCGATGTGCCCTGCCACACCCGGGATGGGGATGCTGGTAAGTCTCATAACACAAACACATTTGACTTTTAGTCTAGGTCTGTTATTTGAAGTTAGTCTATCGTGTTATTTGACCAAGAATTTGAACTAAGAAGGAGTTCTGTGCTTGCGTAAAACTTAATATTTGCAGTCCCATTTTCTTTCAGAGATATGTTAAGTGGTCTAGAGCCCTACATTATGATTGCAAACACTGCTATAGTCCTATTATTGGAGGAAATGTAGGATAAAGATCATTATTTCATCATATTTTGGCTTTCTCAAAATAAACTAGTAATAAAAATATCTACATGTACCAAAGAAACAATCAACCAAAATGTGTTGGGAAAAACGTATTTGTACGTGTTTGGACTATAATCGGGCTAGTTTAGGGTTACGTCTTCCCAATCTTCACCCAAGTTACCCAGCCTTTGCGCAGCCGCGTTGTGCGTCCTGTGCGTAAAGGCGCAGCAGACGCTCTGCCGTGCGCACTGTCCCGGACCGGCCTGGTAAAGTGTGAAGACAAGAGGGGGAGAGAAGGAGGAGGGGTGCCATGGATTACTATTCTGCCAGTGGGTTAAGATGCTTACCAACTAATTACTTGTTCACTAAAATCCTCGGCTGCACATGCAGACCAAACAAGGGAGGAAATGGCGAAGACACGCGCATTAAGTAAGGCAAAAGTATGCTTGTTTTTATTTATACATCTTATTCGTAGACTACACTAGTGCATTGTTATTTTAGTTTGATTGGACGTGTCCTGTTTGACTCTTTTTGGCTATTTAAAAGGTTGGCTCATGTACCCATGTGTCATTTTTTATAATACCAGACTTGTAAAGAATGTTTAGAATACTTCAGGATAGTAACCCAACTTAAACCATGATTTCTATGATAAAAGCAGAGAATTAGGGTTTGTTTGTTTTTTTTTTGTTTTTTTTGTTTTTACCAACACATTCATTGATGAAAATGTTTGCTTTCCATCATAATGAGGCACATTATTCAATGATTAACTTGATGCTTAATTTATTTTATATGTTATAAAACAAAAGCACACATTTGTCTGAAGTAGCTTTGGGCTTATTATTGCCAGCCTCTCCGCCTCTTCTCCTTAGCTTTTTACTGTATTGATCTCTCCCGGAAACAGGGAAGATGAGCCCTGCTTTGGGACCCATTTGGAGCATCTCAAAAATCACTTAGCGCATCATTCCCCCACCAGCCAGAATCAATCTATGCACAGGGGCTGCTCCTCCACCAGGGTTAGGACAGGCGGCTACAACCAACCTCCAAAACACCATCAAAACTTTTGGCCATGGAATCAAAGGACAAGCTGTACGCCAGAGGTTATATGGTTGGATTGGTTTTTGGTGACAAGACAAATAGCGGAAATGGACACTAACCAACACTATTCAAGCTAGGAACATGGATGGTATGGTTTAAGTGTCTTGCCCAATGAGACAATAACAAAATGCATTGAGTTACTGCAATTAAATTGAATATCCTCTCAATTTGGCTTACGCTCCTTCACTTCTTTTTCCTTCCAAGTTGTAATATAGAGAAATGTTTTTATTTCTTTGTTTATTTCATGTACTAATAAACATACATGTTTCTTAATACATGAAGTTGTGGCCTGTTGGTTGTTATGAAGTTATAAAGATGATTATATTATTGAATATGTATTAGAGAGTATAGTAAATGGCAGGCTATCATTCTCCTCCTGTTCTGTGTATGGCACTGGTAGAATTCACTGTCACGGCACTCTCTCAGTGAATTACCAAAGGGCCATAAACAGAGTAGAGACTGTTCCACAATGCCCGGCCGCCTGATATCCCCTCATGTCCACACCTCTCCTCCTCCACCACCCATCTTAATCCACTGATGTCATCGTCTTTGCCCAGTTTGGCACTAGCACATTTTTGCTTTGTTGTCCTCCACTTTGAGCAATCATGTGTAGTGCCAATATGGGACAGGACACTCTCTCTCTCCGTTTCAGATCTATATCACCCGCTGCACTGTATGTTATCTATCTTGGGATTTGAAATGCGATCTATGGTACCAGTCCGGTTGTCATGGAAGTGGGATGCTATAGGTAACGCAATCCGGGTAGTGAACTCTCCATTGGTCTTTGGCAATGGTAGAACTCACTTCGGTGGGCTGAGAGGATCCGGTGGTTCTAGACTTGCCAACAACTGACAGAGAGAACCAACCACAGTTTTTGGCATCCAATTCAACATTTTATTAAGGTTATGGTGAAATTTCTTACTTCAGCGCCACCAATTCAACCTAGTCAGTTGCAGCTGTCAGGAGCTATAGGCAATCGCAGTGCATCTTGGCCTGGAGTACCTAGTTGGAGGATTAGACTATGAACAACCCTGTAGGAACCCTCCACAAACATGAAAATGCAAACATCAAACTTAGTGAGTGACTGCAAAAAGAACAGTGAGGGGTCCAATATTACAAATCCCCTCTTTCGACTTCTTGCAGTTTCAGAGCACCTATGCATCGCCATTTCGAAGAAACCTGAGATGGAAGAAGAGAGATCGTCTTATATTGTTGTCCTCATAAAGAATATAGCCCAAAGAAAACTCCACACTTGGTGATAAATCTATATACAGTCCATTAAGCTTTAGGTTGACCATCACTCTTCCTGGTCAATAAATCAATCGGGATTTGGTGGTCAACACGCTGGGTCAGTCACATTCACAAGCTGCCAGGAAAAGGAGCTGACAAGATCAAAAATACATATAGTTTTTATTTTTATATCATGTGGTTACTGGGCCATTGCTTTCCTCAATGTCTTCAAAGCATATGTTGTTGTGTGTATGTTTTAGGCTTTTTTGTTAAGTTTAGTTTTGTTTTTTGGGCAAAATCATAATCTCTCCAACAGTCAATTTGTGCATGTAGTATCCAGGCAAACTACACACATTTTTTAAATGTTTGTTTCAGCTGTTCTTGTGTCAGTAGGCAAGACACTTCACCTCCAAAGTGTGTTTGGTTGCAATGGGAAGGTCATCCATAGAAAAAAAATAAAATAAATAAAGCACACCAACGCAGACAATTTTTCACGTGAATGAACTGAAATCAAATGTGATCACAACTGGCCAAAAGCTGTGATGGATTATTATTATATGATTATTATTTTTATTTATTAGGTATTATTAAAGCTGCGATAGATTATGTTTATGTTGTCTGGGAGAGCAAAAGTATTATTATGTTGAAAAAACTGCAGTACCTGCAATATCAGTATTTTTCAGTAAAAAATAGATCTATATATTACACTTTATAGTAACTTCACTTTTAGTAGCCTTCACAAAGTATTAACTTAATTCATAATGAACAATGTTAAGTTACTAAGTCTGAATCATTCTTTATAATCTATTATTAAGAATGATTCAGTAACTTAACATAATTCTAACTCCTAACACCAACACTATTATGTACCAAGCCTCAATCATTCTTAATAAACTAATTGTTCATTATGAATGTAAGTGAAAATGCTTTTTTAAGGTTTTTAAAAGTATTGTTATTATAAAGTGTTACAGTAAAACTGATCCTATAGCCTATAAACCTGCAAACTTTAAAAAAAGCATGATGTTCTTCTACTAGTTTAGCTGTTGGAATTTCAATGTTTTCTTAAGTAAAAAATGTACAGGCCAGTTTTTTATTTTTCCAAATAGCAACTGTTCACAAAATTGCCAAAAATGCACACACATTTGTGGAATTGTTTATATTTATTCAGCATAAACTTCACTGGGGCCTTTTGTCCTTTGAATTCTGCAGCATTTACGAAAGAGATCCGATTCCCATCTCTATTTATATCATGCACTCTTGATAGGATTCCTGTGTCTAATGTGTTCATCATATTTCGGCGTTAACAGCGTGAGAGTGCATTACAGCGCAGTGCAGACAATGCCAGGTTAAGTGGTGCCTCGGACAGCTGGTATCAGTGATTAGGGCCTGCAGCGAGAGGGAAGGCCCCAAAGCTCTTTAGGAACAATCCCACACCAAGGAGGAGGAGGACACATCGTCATATACTCACTACCAGTGTTCAGGACATTTACAGGCCACACGCACCATCTGGCCGTCCCATGTTCCAGTGACCCCCCCCCCCCCTTCCATTAGTAGAGTCATCATTTTATACAACATACTGTTTAACTTTTTCATTTCTTTATATATATATATATATATATATATATATATATATATATATATATATATATATATATATATATATATATATATATATATATATATATATATATATATATATATATATATATATATATATATATATATATATACACACACACACACACACACACACACACTTTCACATTTAGGTGGTTGTTTACCTGGTTAATCATTTAGGCCTTGTGTAACTACACAAATCCAGTCTGTTCACAAAAAATGTTAATGTAATTTTAATTTTAATTACATTACAATTTTTTTTGCTGTGCATTCCTGTTAATAAAGTTTTATAGAAGTTTTATTGAAGCAAAAAGGTTTGAGTTGAGCATGTTTCTGTATTTGTGTGGGCTTCCATCCACCACCATCCACAGATGTGCATGCTCTAAATGGTGACTGCTATTGGCCATATTGAATAAATGTATACTGTTTGATATTCTCAAGCTTCTTAATAAATGTGTCTAATGTCTGAGTGGCTCCATTCTCTTGCACAGTTCAGAGGGCACAAAGTTCAGCATGTTGTGATCCTCCCTTTGATCACGTGACCCACCTGCTGCTCTCAGATACATTCTGTTCACAGTAAGCATCTACTCCAGCCCTGCTGTCTGGATTACAGTAATCTGCCGTATTTTTAGGAGCACACGAGACAGGCAGGATGTGACAGTCGAGGAACACGTTATATGAGCAAATTAATTTTCCTACAAGTTAATTACAGGCACTCAGCACGTGCCACTTATGGAGCACGAGAGACTCCATATCAAAGATATCCAGTGACAAATAAAAAGGGCAGAATTTCAGCCAGTAGAGCAATCAAATCATATCAAATTCAGAATAAAGTAGGGTACTAGTAGATAAGAGATTGTAATTTAAAAGATCAATGTATAAGCATGTATCACTTTAAGAATATTTAATATCGCACAAGCCAGCCCTGTTTAACTTAAACTCAGAAATTCAACAAGTATCAAACCAATACAATATGTACAGTAGCCTATAACTGAAATATGTTAAAAGAAATAAATGCTAAATGCTCCTATGTAAGAAGATGTGCTGTAATTGCAGCAAAACGTTGGTAAAAACAAACGAATATTGCGCCCTCTAGTGGGTGCGTTACGTATACAACCATAGATATTGGGATCAAATAGAGCAGGTTTAAAGATGTGATTATGTGAACTATTTCTAGACCTAGAGTACTGAAATAACAATGATGATATTGTTAAAATAATGTCTTATGACTTATAGTACTATTTATCAATCTAAAATTAGCCAATGCCCAATACTTATAACATTTATTTCTTAAAGGGGTCACATGGCCACATTATCACAAGATATGTTTGCAATAAAAACTCATAATAATAATAATTGTAATCAAATGCATTTAAATCCAGTCTTTACCATCTACATCATTGCAGCTGTGTGCTCATTTGGAAGAATCTATTTAAAAACTTCCCTACACCTAGGGCCTATAAAAAGCGCGATTCAACCTCCAGAGGGCGCCATTGCTCAGTCTGCAGATTTGATCCTACGCTGGAGTCTCTGTCTCAATACCTGTGGAGAAGAGTAGAGTTAGTTAAAGTTGCAGAATCTAGGCTGACACCAGTTTGTGCAGATCATGGTGTCACCTGTAGTAGTGTGGTTTGAAGGGGCCCTGTCGCCTAACTCCCAGGTATTTGGCCTGTTCCTCTGTCAGCTCTGTCAGGTGCGCGTCAAAGCAGCGCAGGTGTAGGCTGGCCACATACTCATCTGGAAAACATTAGCAGAGTTGCTCAATGAGGAACATGTTTTGAAATTTGGTAGAATATGGTGGAGTTCACTCCCTTTTTTGTACCAGTATATTGTCTTCAGGATGTTTCTTTAGTATTATAAATCTGTTTACTAGTATATTGCCAATGATGACTACTATATTTTCCAGTTTTAATTACATTAATGCCAAAATTATCCTACAGGAATCCTTTGTAAGGATGCAAAATGTACTACAAATATTCGTACAATTTATATTCAAATCGTATTCCACATTTACTCTTGGCAAGTGCTCACATACCCTTGTACCACTGATTGGGAAACAATGGACAAATCAGACTTATAAGCTACTACTATATCTTGCTTATATCATTTCAGAATTTTAATCAATACCTATGTGATTTTAGAATATGTATGGTTCTCAGTTACAAAAAATGTAATAGAAAGTGAATGGAAAGCTGTAAAAAAGAGCATTAATCCTGTGAACTTTAAACATACCCATCTTTTTGGGCAGCAGGTAGACCTCTTGTTTGTAGCGTCCATCTCTGGCGTTGTACAACTCTATAAGGGCTAGTGCCTGAAACAAAAGACACAATTAGAATATATATACAATAAACATGAGGACATAGTATGAGACTGTGGAAATGTACCTGTGTTGTAGCAGTGATAGAGTGGACAAAAGAGGGCACTGTGGAGCAGCTCAGGTTCAGCAGTCCTCCCTGACAAAAAATTGGACAGTAGAATGATTTTGATGATAAACAATGTGACATATACAATCAAATAACAGACAGAGGGCATTAAGTCATCATTAAATATAATTTAGCCTATTTTATAGCATCTGCTGTTCTATTCTAGACAGCTAAGATGTCACATCAAACTTAAACAGATTTTATTCCTGGATGCCCTTTCGACCACAGCAGTCATACATGTCTGGAACATGTAAAGTGGGTAAAATTCCATGCCAGGAATAGCAGTCTGCAGCTGGACAGGGTTTGAACCCTCGGACTGGTGGGTAAACTCTCAACCCACTGTACCATTGCCTCCCATGTACAGTATATTAGAAATGAAATCTTCTCACCTCAGCCAGCAGAATTATCCTCTTCCCATCAGGCCAGACGACATGGTCTACCTGGGGGCGCACTCGCACCCACTTGAGCTCGGGCGTGCGCAGACTTGCCTGGCAGTGACAGACAGATCAGAGACAAAGCACAGACACATTCACAGGTGCATATAGTGGAGTCTTATATACCAGGTCGATCTCAGTGTTAGAGTGGCCCATATTACACACGATGCAGCGGTTTTTCATCCGGTCCAGGTGTTTGCGCATCACCACATTTTTGTTTCCTAATGAAAGTGACTATTACTTTTAGCCATAGTGACATAATAAGAGAATGACTTAAGTATTACCTGTGCACGTGATGACCATGTCCACCTGTCGCACCACTTCCCCCAGCTTGATCACCTTGAAGCCTTCCATGCTGCAATAAAACACACACTGGTAAATGTTTTCACTGAGATGAACATGAGTGATAATAGTGCTGCCCCTTTTCATAAAAAGTGTTAGCCTCATGGTAAAACTCTGGGAATCAAACCACTCAAACCACGTTTGGGTTAGTGAAGGCATGTCCTTATTCACTACTTCTGCAGTAAACTCATAGATCTTGGATAGTGCTGAAAATAGTATTTTTGATAAAAAAAATTCATAGCATTATATTAAATGAATATTTGTATAAAATATTAAGATAAGAGACAACCACTATTTGTCCCATGATAGAAAATGTTCAGTGGTGCAATGCAAAGTACAAATATCAAAAATATGCATTAAACATAAACATTTAGCTAGAATATTGAAATATACTTAAAAGGTAATACTTAAGATCTGAAATTGAGTCAATTAATAAAAATTAAATACAATCTAAGTAAAGTAAAAAAAATATAAGACTATTAAAATCAACTGACTCTTGACAACTAGATAAATATTCCACACATGTTACACAGATATTACATATATATTACATATATATTACATATACATAACTGAGGCTTGATTCTTACACAGCCTGCAGTGCACAGATGGGATCCACCTCTGTCACATAGACCACTGCTCCCAGGGCTTTGAGAGCGGCGCAGCATCCTTTACCCACCTTTAAGAACCAAGAATCATCGTTTCCATTTGACATATTTATTTATTTATTTACTTGTTTGTCTGTTGTCATTTTACCAGGCACTAACCTCTCCAAACCCACACACCACCACTTGCTTGCCCCCCAGCATGACGTCTGTGGCTCTTTTTAACCTGAAACACAGGCATGACACATTGCGATGAAGAGAATAACACACAAATGAGTTCCAGTATTCACTGTGTTTTATTACCCATCCAATATGGACTCCTTGCAGCAGTACAGGTTGTCAAACTTCTGCTTGATCACAGAGTCGTTGACATTAATGGCAGGGACAATGAGTCCATTGGCCTTAGACAGTTGGTAGAGTCTGAAGAGGGGCCGTGCAGGTTAGGGGAGTTATAATGGAGGTTGCTTTGAAACTAGATACTCACCTGTAGACTCCAGTCGCGCTCTCTTCCACGATACCTTTAAGCTGTTTGAAAATGCTGGGATATTTCTTCTGGATCCAGTGAGTCATGTCTCCTCCATCATCCAATATCTATCAATCAAATAAACCTATTACTTAATAAATAACAGGTCTAGGGCATTATTTAATGTTTAATGTCCTTCCAATTACATCAACGTTTTACTATAAATGCGAGTAGTGCTTTCCCTAAATACATTTTTATGCTTGCTTGACTAATTTCCTCAACCACTACTTTGTACTTGAGTAGTATTATTTTGAAGTATCAGTACAGTTTTTGGCTACTCTACCTCTGAACTACATTTGCACCATTTGGTGTACACTGCTGAAATTAAGAATCTTTTTTTTTTTTTTTCTGGGGGCAGGACCTGCCCCCAGAAAAAAAAACACTGTACATGTTTTTAGTGGTAGGGGAAACTGGAGAACTGGGACAAACATGCAAACTCCACACTGAAAGGCCCTGCTCCGCTGTGCCACAGCACAGCAATTGTCCTTTGTCATATAGACAAAGGACAATTGAGATGGCAAAACAAAAAAGGCAGTGACATTAGCTTATTCTTAATGGAGAGTAAAATTATAAGCTGGATGAGGAACAGATTGGTTTACAAAATACACCCTAAAAAACGAATGCTAATTGTGTGTTATTGAATCAACGTTCTTTATTTATGTCATAACTTCCACCTATAGGCCAGTATATAGTTTATCTGCGTACCAGGCCGGGCTGCCAGCTGGCTCCACTGATACACTTGTCAATGCACCACCAGAAGTCGTCCTCGGTTTGTCCTCTCCAGGCAAACACAGCTACACCTGAGCAGGTATCACAGTGGTGTTACGAGTTTAAATGCTGTTACACAGGAGCAGAAGGAGGGAAGAGTTCTGACTTGCTTCGGCGAGAGCTGCGGCCACATGGTTCTGAGTGGAGAAGATGTTACAGGCGGCCCATCGGCATTGGGCTCCCAACACGCACAGGGTCTCTATCAGCACCTACAACAAGAAACTCATTTGATTACATTAACCCTCAACATGTTGTTTGAGCAGTTCTTGAATTTGTTTCTCCATTACTGAAAAAGTTTTACTTTCACATGTAATATTATCAATAGTAATATCAGCTCCACCTCTGTTGACACACATCTGTAATAAAACATAATCATTTTGGAAATTGTGAGCATTGCTAATAAAGATAATTGCCAAAAATTTTCAAGATACTTGTTGTTTTCAACATAAAATTGAACTTATACATTTTAAGAAATTGTCATCTTTTTAATTTAAAGCTACCATCCATGATTAGAGTGGCTGAATCGACTCTGTTGTATTCTCAGATATCACCAGTAGATGCTATATACATTACTGTCTGATAGTGTGCCAGCTTTGTCCTTACAGAAGGGACACAGGTGAGCCTCAACAAAGGCGGAGGGGAGGGAGAAGAGGTTTCACATCTGCATCTACTGGTAACACAAAATAAAATAAACTTAGGGATGGTAGCTTTAAGGACATGATAAGTATAATCATTTGAGAATTATTCCGTATCATTTTTAAACCATCTGCAAATCTCCCAATTATTGGAATATTATTGATAATTGCAATTATGATGGCCATAATAATTGTGACAAATGTTCAAAAATATCCTATGATTAATGTACATCACAATGTACTTTTTGACCACAAGATGTTGCTAATACAACACTAATGCTTCCCTTATGCTTGCAAGAGTACTAGTCTTGATATAGGCTTGGTTTAGTTTTAGATTAATAATCTTGAAAGTAAATATCCTGTACCGCTGTCTGTGCGGTGATGTGAGTACAGCCGACTATTTTGGCTCCAGCTAAGGGCCGCTCCCCTCCTGCTCTCCTCCTCAGCTCCATCAGCGCTGGCATCTCTAAGTATGACAGACAAACCACATCAGACAAATATAATGCACAGTTGTAATGTCTTTGTCATTATCTTATACTGTGTACCTTGTTCTGCCAGTTTGATTTCTCTTTGTCCAGCTTCAACATGTTTGATATTTTTGATGCAAAAATCAGTCAGGCCTCTGGAAGTTTTCTGAACGATGTTTCGGGGACTTTCGGGGTCTTCATAGTTGTCACTGTTCACTATAAGAAGTCAATAGGAGAATGACAGTGAAGAGAGCTGTTAAACTAAAGTGTTGCTGTTATAGAGCTTCTATCTGTATCATCGTCTGGACATCAATGCAAAGGTTTAATAAGGCAATAGCTTTGCCTGGGATGTCCACGGTATAGCATTAAGCGTATCAATCTCACAGTTATCTAATTACAATTGTTTTTATTGCTCAAAAATATGTTGAAAAACTATAAACCATAACTTGACTTAAGAGGGTGACTTGCTGGTCTCCATGGAGTTTAATGCCATACTTTAGAACATTCAGTTATGTACTCATCATCATAAAAGTTACACAATCCACCATTAAACAATCACTCATGGTCAAAAAACTCCAAAGCACACTTCTCAAATTTTTTTGTGTAGAGAAAAATGTACCTGAGTCGTTTTCATTGGAAGAGTGAGACAGTGAGCGGCGGGGCGTCTCTGTGTGATGCTTCTCATAATCCTGGTTCTCATTGGTCACTTGTATTTGCTGTGAATAAAATAATTCTTTCATTCAACATCTGTGAAGTAGTTTAATCTCATGTGCCTCAGTGCGGTGGGCAATGTTGAGCTGTTGTCAACTTATATTTACTTATAGGGACTCATTAAATCAAGTAGCAAACATGACCCAACATGTCACTGACCGGTATCAAAAATTAGACCGCGATGAGCTCCTCTCCTCACACAGTTTTCATCGCAAACACTTCAAATTTGGCCAAAACACACAAGACCCATGTGCGATTCAAGCATATCAATTACATTTTGAATATGATTTTGGGTGTGATCATGGTGAATTTTCAACCAAATTGCAATTTTTGGAAAATTTCAAAATCATATTTCTCTTTCACACATTTTTTGTTTGAAAAAAGCCAACACAGCATTCATGCAGATTTGCTGAATGCAATGATATGCAAATCAAGGTGCTATCTTACAAAATGCCTCTTTAGCGCCCTCTTCTAAATTTATTTTAAAAAATTCACATAAGACAATCTGTTTGTCGTGGACTTGGGAAAACATTCATAGGGCCGTTATTTGTGATGGGACACAATATGAGAAAGTCACATGACTCTAGCCTTTATGGTCTAGGAGAAAAATAATGGGTGGGAAAAAATTTCCATTATTATTATTTATCATTTTTACGGCCAGATAGTTAGCAAAAGACGAGGTTCAAATCTGTCAACTGGACAAATCGTTGTAGGAGTGAAGACGTTTCACTGCTCATCCAAGCCGCTTCTTCAGTTCTGAACAGATTGCTGGTGGCCACTGCCTTATATCTATCTCCAGGGAGGGGCTAACTACACTGAAACTGTAAACAACTATTGTCTCTAGTCTCAGCTGGAGCTACACTATTCAGCCCTTAATGACCCTGCTATTGTTCTCATTGTTCTGGGTTTGAGGATGGAGTTGTAGATGGAGTAGAGATTATGTCTCAGGCCCCCATTCCTGTTTTAGGAAGGATTCTCTTTCCTAACAAAAATAGCTTCTTTAACTCCCCTCTCAAATCATTTCTTTTCTCTGGCTAGGATCTGAACTTGCTGGCTTTGAAATGTAGATGCACGGCGGACTGGGGTCCAGAGGAGCTCTCACGCCGGTGTTGGTACATCCTCTTGTGGAGTAGCTGTTTAGTTTCTTCAATGTAACACTCACTGCACTCTTCACTACACTGAATAGAGTTACCAGATAGTTGCAAACATTGACACCAGAGTATTTATTTACACCTACAGCATTTAAAATTGTGTGCAATAACTAGCGCCATTTGTAAAATGTTTAATAGTTAACTCCTACTTATGTTAAACTTAGACTTTGTACTCAGAGTAAACTTTTCTTTCTAGCATTAGCCTTCCTATAATGTTATTACCTCATCAAAAATATTGTTTTCCTTTGCCTCAATTTTAACTTGCAAAACTTGAAATACCACATATCAGAGTGTCCAAAACCTGGACTGACAGCTATAACCAACACAAATTCAACAGAAAATGGACTGATATCACAGGTAAAATCCTCCAGCTAAAGTCCTGACCAAGCTTAGTAACAACATCAAGGAGACGGGTCCCTGAGCACTGCACTACAGTGCTCACTGCTCTTGATGAGGTGCCCCAGCATTGAAGGATGGGTCAAATGCAGAGGACAAATTTATGGAAACAATTCAGTGTACCTTACCTTACCTTGGTAAAAGCCAAAGTGAAATCTGTTAACTGGACAAAACTTTAACTTTGGCTTTTACTATGGATCAGACCTGAACGACTGAGGGATTACACAGACATCTTACCTTACCTTGCTATTGCTACAGTTTCCTTCCTCAAATTGTCTATTAATATTATTTAAAATAGTAAATATCAAAGTAATATTTACAAGAGGTACCTTGATACAGATGGGCTGCACTGGCTCCTGCTCCTTAGCCCTCCCCAGGCCCACAAGACTATATACCTTCTTCATGCTACTATATGTGTGTGTCACCTGTCACACACTGTCCACTACAGAGAGCCACTGATTGACCCCAGGGTCACATGGCCCCCACCTCTAACAAAACTGTACCAGGTGACAGGACAGGTGACTAAGACACCAGTGAGAAAAGTGCCAATAAATGAAGTCTTTGTGAATGAACAGCTGGGAAAATGCCCCAACCACTTCCACTCCACTGAAGTGGAAAAAGAAAGCTCTGCTTGGAGGGGGCAGGCGTAACATATAAACAGCAGACATGTTCTATATATGGACTGAGAGAGAAAAGAAAATGGACACTATGGCCACAGAGGAGGCACTGATGTGAGACAGTTACATTTAAGAGCACTGCGTAGACACTAGATGTTTCTGCAAGTATGAAATGTTTATGGAGAAATGTGGGGCTTTCAGGAAAAAGCTGTCGAACACTTATGCAATAACATGTAAACATAATGGGATGAATCACCATGTGTAATGCACTAATCAACACCTATCTAATCCCATCAAATAAAATACAAATAGGGTCCACCACTTGCTTGTCTCTATGGATATATTATTGTCTGGACTATTCCGACTATGGACTATATCCAGAGATTTAGGGTAGTCCAGATCCTCAGTTTCTGCTTCCTCCTTGGAAGATGTGACAGTGGGATTGAGTAGATTCTCACAGTATTCATTCCACTGTCCAACAACGTCCCCAGTTGAGGCCAGCAGCTCTCCACCCGCACTGCAAACAGTGTTGGTGAAGCATTGAAGCCCCCCCCCCCCCCCCCCCCCCCCCCCCCCCCTGAGGCATCAGATGGTTTGCCAGAATTTCTTTGAGGCCATCTGATGTTGCTCTATCATGGTCTCCCCAAACTCCTCCCAACCCTGAGTTTTTGCCTCTGTGGTGCACAGCCTGGAGCACGCTTCACCTGACAGTACCTGTCAGCTGCCTCAGGAGTCCCACATGCCAACAAGGTCTGATTCTCTTTCTTCAGCCTGACAGCATCCTTTGCCTCCGGTGTCCACCACTGGGTTCGGGGACTGCCACCGCAACAAGCACCAGAGACCTTGAGACCACAGCTACAAGCAGCCGCATCGACAATGGAGGTGAAGAACATAGCCCACTCGAACTCCATGTCTTCAACCTTCCTGGGATCAGAGAGAAGCTCTCCCAGAAGCATGAGATGAAGACCCCCAGAGGACTCCACCAGATGTTCCCAACAGACCCTCACAATACGCTTGGGCCTGCCAGGTCTGTCCAGCTTCCTCCTCTGCCAGCAGATCCAACTCACAACCAGGTGGTGATCGGTTGACAGCTCTGCTCCTCTCTTCACCTGAGTGTCCAAGACACATGGCTGGAGGTCAGATGACACAACAAAGTCGATCATTGACCTCCGACTTAGGGTGTCCTGGTGCCACGTGCACAAACGGACACCCTTGAAAATGGTGCATTATGGACAAACTGTGACTAGCACAGAAGTCCAATAACAACCAATAATCACGCCCCTCCAGGTGTCACTGTCATTATCCATGTGGGCGTTGAAGTCCCCCAGTAGAACAACAGAGTCCCCGCTTGGTGCACTGTCTAGTACCCCTCCCAGGGACTCCAAGAAGGCTGAGTACTCTGCACTGCCGTTTGGCCCGTAGGACAACACAATAGTGAGAGACCTGTCCCAGACCAGAAGGTGCAGGGCTGAGCTGTGGGGCTATAAGCAAGCCCACACTAGCTAGCTGCCTCTCCGCATGGGCAACAGCAGAAAAGTGGAGGGTCCAATCCCTCTCAAGGAGTTGGGTACCAGAGCCCAAGCTGTGTGTGGAGGTGAGCTCGACTATATCCAGCCGGTAAAGCTCAACCTCCCACACGAGCTCAGGTTCCTTCGCCCCCAGCAAGGTGACATTTCACGTCCCCTCAGCGGGTGGTGAGCCCACAGGAGGGTGGACCAACGTTGTCCTTTCCGGCTGAGGCAAGCTGGGCCTCGTGGGCAAAGGCCCGGCCACCAGGTGTTCGCGTTCAAGCCCCAACCCCAGGACTGGCACCAGGATGGGGCCCTGGCTGTGCCATACTGGGTGACATCACGGTCCTTTTTTTTTTTTTTTTTTTTTTTTTTTTTAAATGAAAATATGTGGTTGAATATGAGGGGTGGGGCCTCTGATTTTTGCTTTTTTGAACAGAAAGTGAATGGGATTTTGACAAATAAACTAATAATAAAAATAAGTAGGCCGTAAAGTTCTTACAAGTGTGCTGTTGAGGTTCCATGACTTGAAAAATTAATTTAAAACACACAAACATAATATCTGATGTGCTAAACAGAATCACACTCACAATAATATAATCATAGACTACCAGATTTATACAAACAATTTGTATTTGACAGCTGAGACAAAAATATTTCAATGAATGATTTTTGTGAATTTGTGGAGTCAAACATTCACATGAGGCCACGTAATGTTACTGAAAGATTAACAGCTTAAATGCATGCACAATCACACATGCGGAGGAGGGTTAATGACTTTTAGAACATCTCACCATGTATAAATATCTTACCATGTCCATTTTGAGCGCCTCAGTGACCTCTCCCATGGCCATCTCCCCTCTGTCCCCATTGACATTGCCCAGACGCCTGTTCTCCAAGGCCTGGAGCATCTGCAGTAGGTCCGGACTGCTTTTGGGGGAGGCCTGCTCTTCCTCTGCTGTGTTCCCCCTGAGAGGCTCCGGATTGGGGGACTGATCGGGCATTGAGGCGCTGTCCTGTTCCCCTTCCATTGCACACAGCTGACAGAGACTGGTGCGACGTGGCGGATCTTCAGGAGGACAGTCTGTTTGTTGAATGGTGCCTCCCTTGCTGTGTTGACTAAATAGCAGAAGATGAGGGCTACTCTGACCAGAGGCATAGACATAGACCCATTATAAAATTATAAATGGCATCTCCAATGATTAAAAGAAAATAGGAGTCCATAGAGTATTCAGAGGCCTCCCTTACAATTACACACAAAAAACATAGTATACAATAACAAATAACATAACATGGTGTAAGAGGGAAGAATTCTACATAGGCTAAAAATCTTTCTTCAAATAACCTCAGTGACAAATATTGCTGATAAAATGTAGTTACAAAAATAGAACTGAAGGCAGCCTATTTATTTAACAGTTAGAAATATTAATAAAGTATCCCAAAATAACACATCACAGTATATCTGAAAATCTATTTTGTGACAAATTTTGACTGTACCAAGTCATGTGAAACAGGAACAGTGCCATGTTGTCTTTAATAACAAAGGTAGATCACACAGAGACATGAGTGCAATGCAAACACAGAGACATTATAAACACTGAGCCATTTGCACATGTTTACATCACCAGCATCACGCTCCTCTTGGCCAGACTCAAACAACATGGCTGACATGGAACTATTAACACTCAGTCTTGCATCTTTAGGCCTGCTTATTAAAAACTGCCTGACTTGTCCCCCAATCAAATAACAGAATTAGTACTTACAAGAAGAAAGCGCAAATCTTAGGAAGTAGGAAACATCCGTAAATGGCAAAATGTTAGCTATGTTGACATCATTTTGCTGTTCCCTGAGTTTTCTGTCACATCCGATAAATTAACATAAAGGCCCTGTACCTGTTTTTTCATGTTATTAAGTATAATCTGTTTTGCCCCTGTACAGGTATATTGTAAAAGCAGCTCTCAATAAGACTGATGTCTGCTATCTGCATTTAATTATAGAATGATTTATTCTACATGAAAAGGTGTGTCATTTGCATGCTAATGTTTTTAGCTTTACTTTAAAACTTTACTCTGTTCTTTGAAAGAGGAAAGACTTTCAGCAAAGCAAAACTACATTAAGATGTCTGTATGTTGCATTGTAAGTATGTATGTATGTTGCATTGGAAAATATATTTTTATTAAAAATCAATCCAAAGATTACCATAATTGAGTTTTATGGCTAGAAAGGATTTTATTACAGACATGTGAATAAGAGACAACATTTTGAAATTTGCCTGCATGCACACAAAAAAGGAAGAAACTGTATTTGACATTTGGTAACATGCTACCGTCAATATAAAAACATGTCAAATTAATGCAGAATATTCATTTACCTACAGTAAAACAATGTGTAATATAAAAATATTAAGCCACAAAGAATCATGAAAATTGAACTGCACTGTAGCTGGTATTTTCAGAATGCTGATGAATATACACAGATCAAACTTTGTTTTCCTAATGTTTTTTTGTATGATCTCATAATCTTATTTGATACCTTTTGTGAATCCTGCACACAACATTATGCACAAATGTACAGTAATCAGACAGACATCACATACATTTTATTCAATCTTTCAACACACAAACACACTTCTCTTTTTTTTACTATACATATATACAAAATTGCATAATTTTTGGAGTAATGGCAGGTATATAGGCCAAAATTATCAGTAAGTGTTTTTGTACAAAGCTGAGTTTTCTGTTTGCCAGGCTGTGATCTCATCTTGCAAGATTAAACATTTTGTATCAGCAGACCACTCCTTCTCACCAACTGGGAAGGTGTGTCTGTGTCTCTGTTGTGTTACTAAAACATGCAAATGTAGCATTTTTCAGGTTGCATTTTACATAATATAATAATAATAATAATAATAATAATGAATTTCATTCTAGATTCATTTACTACATTTGCAGAAAATGTGTCTTTTATATACTGTATATGCATCATTATTTTTACTAGCTACTCTGCTTTAAACAAATAGCCCACTTCAGTGTCCATTTGTGCGCTGCTCACCGGGCTGTCCGTATGTTCTTGTACTGGCACAGCAGCAAGTGTTTGAAGGTGTTCTTGAAGGTAGCGTTGCACAGGGCGTAGCAGGCCGGGTTGATGGTACTGTTGATGTAGCATAGCCAGTAGCCAATCATCCACAGGGAGTTGGGGATGCATGCGGAGCAGAAGGTGTTGACCAGGACCATCACATTGTATGGTGTCCATGTGACTACAAACGCCACCAGGATGGCCATGATGGTGCGGGTCACCTTCTTCTCTCGAGAAGAAACACTCTTCTTCTTCCACTTGGATAATGCATTCTGCTTTGTTACCTGGAGGGGCAGCATTTTATGTACACAATTTTACAATCAAGGAAAATGTCCAGTAGTTATAATAAAAAGCTGAAAGAATGTTACACTAAAAACCTAGATAGCATGTAGTATTTAGATGTATCTAGATCCAAAATGGTGCATGTTGCAATACTAAACTGGTAATTTTATAGAGGAGTCAGTGTCATCTATATTAAAGGAGGCATGAAACAGACTTACATTATTTTGGAGGTATGTTATAAGAATCTTTTAATTTAAGTATACAATGAAATATGTACAAAAATTGTTATTACAACCTGTGAATAATGAGGCATGAGATGCAGTGTACGGTCATAAACACTAATAGTCACTTCAGTAACGTAATACCCGGTGTTTGTCATAGATGTTTTATGCACTTTTATTACATTGTCTTAGTAGTAGTGGCAATAACATGTTGGCAGTATTTTAATGTAAATAGAGTGTATTTTACCGAGTTCCCTCATATGTTCAAAATCCTGGCCTTTTATCAACTATCCTCTCTTGAATGAAAGCTGAATGAATTACCTTGAAGAGGGTCCTGGTGGTGAGACTCTGCCTGTCAGCAGCAGAGCTCCCTGGAGAGGGTGGTTGTGGTTTTCTTGCTCCATTTGCTCCATTGTGCGATGTGCCATTGGTGGAAGCTATGCCTCCAGATGTCGAGGCCTGAATGTTGTCAACTATATTGCCAGCCATGTTGTCCTCGGGGCATTCCTCTTTGCACAGTGTACTTCCATTCTGCTGCTGCAACATCTTCTCCCTGACTTCACTGGGAAGCTCGTTGGAAGGCTGGCAGGTGTTCTGGGTCTCTCCCTCCTCCTGGCTGTGAGAGGGGCCTTCCCCCAGACTTGCCCCAGATGCTTTCCTGCAGTCCTTCTTCACCCTGCTGCGGCTGGCCATAGAGATGCGCCAGTACAGGTAGATCATTATGGCCACTGGCAGGTAAAAGGCTGCTATGGCCGTCCCAAATGTCACCACAGGGTTGGAGAAGAACTCAATGTAGCACTCATCATGGGGTACTGTTCTCCCTCCTGCAATAAACTGCCAGAACAAGATGGCAGGAGCCCAGAGGAAGAAGGACAGCACCCAGGCAGCTGCAATCATCAGCCCGGCCATCTTAGTGCTGCGGCGGGCTGGATAGCTGAGAGGTTTAGTGACACAGAAGTAGCGGTCAAAGCTAATGATGAGCAAGTTCATGACCGATGCATTGCTAACCACATAATCAACAGCTAGCCATAAGTCGCACACCACCGCGCCCAGGGGCCAGTAGCCAATCACGATGTAGACGGTGTAGAGGTTCATGGAGCAGACGCCAATAATGAGGTCTGCACAGGCCAGGCTGAACAGGAAGTAGTTGTTGACAGTCTGCAGGTTCCTGTTTACCTTTAGAGAAACAACATGAACAGGCTGTCAGATGCTAATCTTTTTGAGCGCAGCATGATTTGTGCTTTCTCCTTTCTATTAGATTAGCACTCGGCAGAGGGGAACGGTGCGCTGCTTGCTCTTTCAATCTAATGTGGCAGAAAATGAAGGAACTTGCTGCCTGCCATTATCCTAAAGTTAGTTGAAAAGTTAGTTCATGAAATTGTTTATTGCTCAAAAATGATTTACATCTGATCAAATTACATTAACAGTAAAGTACTGTAATCTGGTAAAATTATTTGACTCTGAAAAGAATCTATATATATCAATTTAAATGAATTTAAATTGGCTCAATTTCAATTTATTGGTTTTTGTGCGACTTACGTATTTACATTTGTTGTGTCATGTTTTAATTATACTGTACGTATTGACTAAATAATTGGGTTAGTAGAAAAATAAAACTTTTTCATTTACAATAATATTTCAAATTTACAGTTAAAGGAAATATATGTAACCTGACCTATCTGTGTCTCCAGTTAAAGGTTAAATATCAAATCAAATATAGTGCTTACTGATAACAATTCTAATGTTGATTTAGTCTTAATTACAAAAATATTAGACATAATGTCCCAGCTCAAGACGATTATCCAACCAGAAAACAAAATGAGCCTCACAGGAGACTCTGATTTGGGTTGCCCATTTCAATACTAAGATGCTGTGGGTTTAAACCTATGACTCTCTCTGATTTGAACTGTCTAAACCCCTGCATCTGCAGCTAATCAATCAATTCTGGAGGTTCTGAGGCTTTACCTGCAGTGCGTGTTCTCCATTTGCTGGTTTTGGCACGTGCAACCCAGGTTCAGTTGTGATTTTAATGTCTTTTTAAAACTGTAAAAGCACATGCTATATACAGTTCCTTTAATTTCTGGATTCCAAAACTCCAAATTAAAGTGGACGCACCTTTATGGAGAGCATGACCAGGATGTTTCCGATGACAGTGACGAGGCTGAGGGAGCCTGCTACCAGAATGATGAGGCCAATCTCCAGGGCCGTGTATTGGCTTTTGGAGAAGAGGCCGGGGCTGGGGTCCACACTGCTCATATTGGCTGCACGGGAGGAGTTTAGACTGGCCATTCACTCCTTGTTCCTCTCATGACACACTTAGGATGTCTTCTGCTCCTCCAGCTATAAGACAATAGATTAGTGTTAAAATGGGGTTGTTGTGTGCCTGTGCTTATCTGAGAGTGAGGGGCAGGTGTTTTATCTTTTGGATACAGCTTGGCTCAGGTGCGGATGAAAGACAGGTGAGTAAATATAGACTTAGACCAATGGGTTTGCTAACTGACTGCACTGCCTCAAATCCTCGTATCTGAAAACACAGTCCGAGCTGATTTGGATGTGACAATTGCCAGCTGTTAAGTCAGTGGTTCACAAGTCCAATTACATTTTTGGGTTATCAGAGATTGTCATTTAAAGGTACAGTGTGTCACTTTCAGGAGGCATATAACGTGCATGATTCCATGGAAATGGAAGGTTAAATTCACTTCGGAACATTCTCCATGAAGAGATTAGAAAGATTTATGCCATACTGTGGAATATTATGGCGAAAGAAACACAATTTTAATGGAAGCAAGCTGTTGCATTAAGGATACATATTTTAGTCATCTAAAATGAAAAAAGATCAATTTTGGACTTTTTACTATAAAAAGTTATATACAGTGGCTTTAAATCATACATTATTTATTGAAATATACAATGAGAAGAAGGGTCAGATTGTGCTTTTCAAAAGACTCAGTGGGCCATCATCATACAGCTATCTGAATAATAGGCATTTATCTAGAGACTAGACTTTTTATGGATTGACACACTTTATATGGCTTATTGAACTTCATCAGGGGTTATTTGTCCTATGAGCAACACAGGTCTTCCTGCATCTGATATACAAGATCAGTGGTTAATCCTGACCACATACATTTTCTAAATGATAAAGATAATGATGCTTTATGGTGAAAATTACTGGTGAAAAACAAATAAACAATACACAGACAGTAGATTTAAGGTTGTTTAAGGCTGCCATTTGACATGTTCGTTTGACGAGGCCATTTGGATCAACTTAATATCAGCGACGGTCTGCCCCTGCCTCTGTCCGCACAGGTGAGTCTGGGTCTGTCTGTGCGTCTTTCGAAAACCCTTTTCTCCTCCGCCAACAGCACATACAACCCTCACGGTGTATTTAGCCACAGGTGAAATAGAAGACCACTGCGTATAGGGGAAGCGAGTGTGTGTGAGCGTATTCATGGCGCTGTATCTGCTTGAAGCTCTTTGTCATAAAATAAGTTCTCGATGAACTCTCACGTGACTCATGGTGTGGTGTTTGGGGTGAATGACGCGTGGTGTATGTGAACAAGGCCGACCTTGTGAAGTGAAGTAAACAGAACTAAATCAAGTGAGCCCTAACTTGTGTGAGAAAGTTTGTACCAGAAGTCTACGAAGTCACTACTCTGACAACATAAAAAACAAAAAAGTGTCTCTCTGCATTGCATTTGGGAACCACACTTTAATACCTAATTTCAGGGAAAATCTTTCTTTAAGGTCACTCTCAAACACAATTTGCACAAATCAAAAAAGTCAAGTTGTTATCTTGATCACCCAGACCTACAGGAATCATTTTATTTGTGCAACTCAGCTCCAGTCAAATGGGCCCAGCCTGCTTTGGAAATCAGATTTTATACCACCAGTAGGGCAGATGTACGCTGTTGCAGAGGAGTAAGTGGCTTTAATGCAACAAGATATTTACTAAAATGGAGTTATCTACACAATTATATTTGCCTCTCCACAGACTGATGAAAAATGGCAAAAATTATTACCATGGTCTGTTTTTGTGCTGGATGGATACAATGAGAGTCAGTGTTGTTTCCGATGGGGCCACCTACACTAGGTCACCATTTAGTATTTTAGATAAAAGCCTTTGCTGTTATTGCTAGTGTCTGCCTATTTGGAGCCTAAAATCACCAATACTTATGGAACATTATCGTTCAGGGGGAGGTCATTTACGGTTACGCCTTGAAAAACATGGTACAGTTCCATGCAGCGACCTATCAGTGTGATTAAGTGATGTATTCTGATGAAGAAATCAATGTAAAGACACTTAAAGGGGGCGTGTGGAGGTCTTTGAATACTGGTAAATCCTTGTAAGTGAGTCCATTAGGCCACATGATAACATCAGACTGTACCTGAGAGATGGGTCCTTCCTGCTCCTACAGCCAGATCAAACTTCATTATAGCCAGGCTAACTAAGGACTTACACAGCAGGCTCTGTTCTGGGCTCCTCTGCTGCACATGAGAAGGGGACACTGTTTTTAATAATTTTTATTATTAAATCACATTGTTTTTCGAACTATGTGACTTTAATGTCTGTGAGTCAGAGCTGTAAGGGTGGTTGATATATTGCAAAATTTAAGTTCCGAATTGAGGACTTTTTTTTCCCCTTTTGGGTATTTGGGTATTTAGTACTGGACTATAACATATGTAGATGATTGTTTTACATTTTGTTCAATATAAACTGCAATATTGATCTACAGTGGTTTAATAATAGAAACAGATCCATTGACTTCCCGTTCAAAATTACAAAGCTGATAAGCCCTGCCTCTTCATAGTGTTTTTTAACTGTAAGAAGCTGTGGATTTGTTGAAAAGTGGCTGTGTGGCATTTGTGACATTATGGCCTGATTTTTTTTTTAATAATTGCAATGAAGTACAAAGCAGTGGGCAGAGATAGGGGGTAGGTGAAAACAGAAATTTTCAGAGCACTCAAGGTGTCTGTGTAATCCCTCAGTCGTCCAGGTTTGATCCATAGTAAAAGCCAAAGTTAAATCTATCAACTGGACAAAAAGTTGAAGGACTGAAGATGTTTCACTGCTCATGCATTCCTCAGACCCAAGGCAAACATAGGAAACAAAAGAGAGCAGTAGAGCGAGCCATTAGGGCCAATAAAGCTGAATGCAAGCACATTTATGCTGAAATGGTAAACAATACCTGTTTACAGTTTCATTGTACTTAGCTCCTCTGTTCAGACAGATATAAGGCAGTGTCCACCAACAATCTGACCAGAGCTGAAGAAACGGCTTGGACGAGCAGTGAAACTCCTACAACTTTTGGCTTTTACTATAGAGCACTCAAGGTTCAAATGCAGGACAATACACAGGATAACTCAAACATCCTTGAATCAATAGAAATACTACTCAGAGTAAGCTAATGATGAAGAGACACTCTCATAACTTAGCTAAAAGTTGATTTTAAATATGTCCTTTTTAAATAAAAGGCATGTGTAATAAGATGACACACTGCGCTTTCTATTTTTAATATTATATATTTTTAACCAACAAGGTTATGTCACAGTTTTACTTTCAGCAGATTGAATGTTAGTATAGCTCAGACTAGAGACTAGAGATTCAGCAACGTTATAGATTCAGACTGCCCCATGGTGGCAGGGGCTAGCAATGTATCTTACTACCACTCAGTGTTAAATAATATATAGATGACTGGTGATTTTGCCACTTTGTAATTTCTATGATTACATTAAGATTTCAGCCCATAGATGATTATTGTGTATTCCGCTTTACAAACTTTGCTTTTAATGTACACACTTTCATTACTCTATCCTCCATTCAGAATATCAGGGCCTACATAACTAGTGCTCCCTAATTGCTATTGGGAGGCTACTGGAGAGAGTCACCCAGACAGGCCACATTTCTTTGACAGGCACAGAAACACAGTCATTAGATGGAGCAGATGCTGTCTGCAACAGCTGGACCGGTAATCTGCTCCTTGAATATACTCCTCATCTGGAGCTCTTTAAAAAGCCCACTGTGTACCTGATTTTATATGAACAGTATAAAGCAAATAGGAAGCTAGAGAGATTGTATTGTTTGCACAGACAAGCTGGGGACAGTTCACACTGTACAGATCATCAAAAGGAAGGCTCAACTATCCCAATGCTCAAATTAATCTAGCTGCAATATATTTTAATTTTGTTTAAAATACTAGTTAATACTTGAAATACTATTGCACTAGTGTGCACGTGTTAGTAACCATTAACTGTGTTTCTGTACTTAAAGGTACACTATGTCACTGTTCTGGTGGGGGGTTTGTGGCCTACTTAAGCTTTGACTGGAATGTTTAATGCCACAGTATGGCATAAAAATATGTCTACTTTGCATTTATTCCATGTAGATGTTTTTATTACTCAAAATTACCTATAAATACATGCATTCTTTAAGTAAATGGACTCTCCTCATATAGAGCCCATTTGTTTATGAAGCATGCGTACGTACAGAAATATTATTTAAGTTACTTGTGTCTGTGCTAAATTTGTGATCAATGAAAATAGAACTTAACATGGAAATATGCGGTCAAGTCCAAAAACTCTGAACTGTGAGTGTGAAAGTGCTCAGAGATGAGGCACAAGGAGATCTGTGCTCAGAGAGATGAGAAGTGAGCCAGTTTGTGGAAGTTTGTGTTTTGTCTCTACACAAAGTTCCGTGAATTCAAGTAGCAGACCAGAAAAATGACCCTTTAAATCTTAGCAAAATTTCACAATAAGATCCATTTTGAATAATTTGTATAACATTGACCTCCACCAAGGCACTGGCCCAGTCTTGCGATAACCAAACACATAGCCTAAACCCGTCTTACTAATAATAGTAATATTTTAATCATTTTAAGTAGGATTTAGTCCACAGAAAGTTGATGAGGTAAACACAGTTCCCAAGTTCATACAAAGCCCATTTTATGACAAATTATCCTTTCACCACTTTATCCGAGTCACTTTGCCACCTCAAGTTTAATTTCACAAAAGTATGTCCCAATTCAGAGAGTGGGAAATTTCACATCAGCCTGAGCGCTAGCCTCACAAAAGGGTGCAACAGAGCGCGAAAAGTCAATGTGTGGAGTGTTACTGGAAGACAGGCGCAGGCAATGAGTGACAAAATGAGGTCTGGCAACGCACCAAGCAAGAATAAAGAAACACGATATGAATTATTATGTAGAAAGGCGTGTGTATTATATTATATAGTGATAGTGCAAATTGAATGCAAGCGAGGGATTCCTTGGGAGCAGGGAGACTGGGGAATCTGGAGGCAACTAAACAAATCATGCCATTCAAGTTGAAATCAAGCAAATACTTATGTCTCCCATGAGGCTATAACAGCAAGCTAACATTTCAGTGTGACAAACGATGCGTAACTACATTACTTCTTGCCTGTAAACAATTAAAAAAAACCAAAAAAACTTTAAGTACATGTTTTCTTTAAGCCACCAAACTCTTGCAGTCTCACTAGCATCTTCAAAGACTAGATCGTTTCCACTATTAATTGAGTTGCTGGTAAGTGCAAACCACAATTTGGATAAAATTTCAATCAATGCAACAATATCTAATCAATGTTGCAAATTCAAATTCCTGTAATTTGAATATACACATTTTGCACATTCACTGTACTTTTCCTAAGCAATTTGAGTGAATATATAAAATCTAAGTTTAAGCAAGCAAATGCTCAATATTGCAAGTTCAAATGTCATATAGGTCCAGTAATTCTCATTTTAGTATCATGTATATTTTCATAATACACAATTTCTCTTATGTAAAATATACTTATAATTCACCTAACTATTTCAGTTCTATTGTATAATGTTTAATATAAAAAGTACTTACATAGCCTGGTGGGACTGCATGGGTGAAGTGCAGCCCAGTTTTGTCCATATTACCGAACATCAGAGAGCAGTTACATGGATGTGGCCCCTCCTCTGATGAGAAGCAGTGTGGTTAGTGTGGCAGCAGACCCAGGCACTAACAGACAGAGGAGGGAGGGGTTAGGGGCCTATTAGCCACTGTTGTGCAGCATCCCTCAAAGCAAGGGTCACCAATATGAACAAACAACCTACAGATAGAGGAGAGAGGACATCTGTGAATCGTGATGTGGAGAGCAGTTTGTAAAGGGTTAAGAAGCTCAGGAAACATGGGGTGTTCTGACTATAATCTGTTAATGGAATAGAAATTAGACTCTATTAAGGGCCACAATGCAAAACTAGGCTAAACAAAAGAGTAAACTAAGTCAAGCCTAAACCCAGGTCTATACGTGGACTAAACCCACATTAAACCATAAATTACCGTAATTTCACAGCCATAAGGCGCACCGGATTATAAGGTTCAGTTACGGGTGCTTTTTCTGCATTTAACACATAAAAAAGGCACACCGGGCCTTAGGGCGCAGGCACGGTAAAACATACATGTTAGTTTTGCTTCCTTTGCCTTTTTTAGAGCACATACCGTGTTCGGTTGTGCTTAATTCAAGTATTTAGCAAAGTGCTCACATCATTTTTTAAATTAATTCACAAATCCATCAAAGTCTTCATCCTCTATATCTGAAATGAACAGCTGCGCTAGATTTCTATAAAAATACACCAGGTTCCCTCTCGTCACTATCAGAGTCCGTTTTGTTGCCGTACCGCTGTGAACGATGCCGACTTTTGCGAAAGCTCAAAGAACAGTGCAAGCAGATACATGAGCCCAAGCATCTACAGTCCATTCACAAATCTTGGCGTAACTCGCGCTGCCTCCAGGTCTTTGTAAAGCTGTGTTCGTCGTCTGTCATCCATCGCTCCCACGATGTTCGCAACTTTTACCCGCGCCTTATGGTCGTGAAATTACGGTAAGTAGAATTTAACTTGGTCTGATGACTGGAATTCACTGAAATGACTTGAAATCAGATTATAAATAATCTTGATTTAAACAATTGCAACTAAAAATTGTGACATTTCAAGATAATTATTTTGTTTAAAATGCCATTAGGTTTTCTCATTCCATTGGAAGATAATTTTGAATCAAACAAGATGCTATACAATGAAGGTCAGAAACCTTTCAAGATGAGCAAAACAACCCATAGGTACATCAAGTAAATGCACTAAACAGCCCTCACATAACCAAATCAAGACTAAACTAATCAACCAATATTCTCTGCATCCAAAGAAAGTCGAACAAACTTCACATTTAATCAAAGCATGACTAACATCTATGACTCGCTTGAACACAAGACTCCTGTGGACCACTAGAGACACACACGCCACACTGAGAACCCTTCCTGTAGGCCATTAGGAGATGGACTAACACTAAATGTAAACCTTATGGTAATACGGAGAGAGGAGAAGGCTGGCCGTCCTGCTGGTGCAGGCTGCAGGATTCTAACCTTTGAAGACTCTGTTGTTGTGACCTTTAAACCAAACGGTGACGCAGTCCGCTCCGGCTCTATGATGACCTTACTTTGATGGAATTACCACAGAGAATAATGGCTGCTCTCTGGGGGGACAATATTGCAAATGAAATAACAAGCATGCCATCAAACATCAGGACATGTAAACACGGGGAGAACGGCTGGTTGGCCAAGATGGACATAAAAAATGTGCATGAAGATTTATTTTCATAACAAGATAGTTAGTCATGGACACATCTATTTCTTTGAACTGTAAATCTTTTACAAGAGCAGACACAAAATATAATCCAAACATTCAAAAGGAAAAGAAAGTTAAGGAAAATGTTCCCTTATATTTTACATTCATTAGGGCAAAGGTAACTCAGAGGTTTGAACGATCACTCGCAAACTAAACGTTTGCTGATCTTGATCCCTATCGTGATGTGTGCAGTTGTGTCTTGACTCCTGACAAGACACTTTGCCCATCTTTCCTGTGTGAGAATAGTGCATGGTGAGCTACTGACAAACCCAACCACCATCAAGTATAGTGAGCGAGCTAATGAAACTGTATGCAATAATATGGCAGGTGAAGTAAATGGAGTGTGGAAGGAGTTGCAGCAGCCTGTTTGAGAAATTATGTTGTTTCATTTCACAGAAATTACTTTGCCAAAACACATTTTTATGATTTTGATTTTCTGCTACATTTAGTGCTTTAACTTATCTGCTCAATTTCAATCTTTCATCACGTTGGAGGTCGTCATGTCTGCGAATGGCACAGACGCTGCCCTCATCCGTCATGGCTCTAATCAATAGGAGAACTTGAGGCTGTGTTCATCATAGATTTACATGGGTCTTGTGCTGCTTCCTGGACAGTTTCCTGTAATAAATAAGAGTGCCCAGCACATATTTATTCCTTGTAGTGAAATACAATCTGATTGTAGATGATTGACAAAGGAAATGCATGAGTAATGATGGATAATGAACTTCTGAGCTGAAACTGAACAGAAAATGGGCATTAGATCATCATTGTGTTTGGGCGTTTCCTGGCAGTCGGACACATCCATAATTAGTCTAAAAATATTATAATATTCTCAAATATGCATAATATACATAACTTTTTTTTGTTGGTATACTTTTTAGTTCTGTTAAACAATCTTGCAATAGGAGATGGTACCAAAACATTACATTATTAAGGCTTCTTGAACTTTTGGACCCCTTAGCAATGGTATTCCACATCAGTAAGTCGCTGATTACTGAAGCACAGAAGAGTGAAACACATGTAACCTCAACTGGCAGAGGCCAGATTGATGTGTAGCACTCTTGAGTTCATTTTTACACAAATGCAACAGTAGGAGCTGTGCAAGAACTCACAATAATTGAGGGAATTCACCTTGGTGTGCAGGGTAAATTCTAAAGAAAGATGGAAAGAAATTAATGAATTACCACCTAAAGACACAAGGTGGCATATTTTGAGCTTTAGAAAGGAAGACACACTGGATTATTCAAACATGGATGGACAAAAAACAGCTAGAGCTGTTACCTAAGTGTTCTATAGAGACTATCTTTATGGAATGCTTAAGTAACTAAAATATATTATTATAATTTTCTCTTATATAGGGGCCTTTATTCAGATCTCAACCCCAGATCCAAAGCTAGAACATTATCTTATAACCATCGTGCCATGGTGCCACTCGGCATTGATGTGTTTTCATATTCCATGTTGTACCTCTGGAAATGGGGAATGTTGCACCCTGAAAATAGGAAGAAAGAATCACAAGAGTGATTTATTGTTGTTTCTCTCACGCAGGAGTTTAATGCAGTCATATGAACAGTATTTTACAGTGTAATATACATATTTTATACTGTCAAATGTTCAACATTGGAAGAACAGCTTTGCGAAACAAGATAAGACATTTATCCCTGACTATTTCGCACATTAATAAGAGTGTTAAAAATAATCTTTAAAAAAAAATTCAAATGCATTTTAATCCATACATTAATGTTTTACTGCACTTGTTCAGGGTTATGTTGGAGCCAATCACATCTATCCTTCAGGGTATGGGACCGTCCAACACCTCTATTTTCATATGCAGCAGCCCACAGTAGTAGCCCACTCACTGTGAGGTAAAGAAGTAAACTTCCCGCCGTTTAATCAGTAAGTCAGCTAGCTGATTTATGCAGAGCAAACCATTTTGATGAAGACGATGGCGAAAAGAAAAAAAAGATGAGGAGTGCCGTACATTTTAGCACGAAGCTTTAAATGATCGCCAGTTTAAAACACTGTTAGATGAAGTTCGGATTAATCATCCCGGCCTGCACAGCATTGTGCATTGGTTGTCAAGAGGGAAGGTGCTTAGTTAGTTTTGCGGCTTGCCTAAGCAAAATCCAGACTTTTCTTGAAATTATAGACATCAAGCATTCCAAGCTAGCTGATACTGAGTGGCACCTGACGTTTTACTATCTTGTGGACAAAACTGAACATCTGAACCAGCTCAATGTGAAAATGCAAGGCAGTGAAAATGCAGTGTTACACCTTCAACAAACAGTGTTTGCGCTTGAAAACAAGCTGGAGCTCTTGGATATTGAAATAGGTTGTTTACTACACTTTGAAAAACTGACCTGACCTGAAGGCCTCAGACTTGTGGGTGAATAAGTTCAAATCACTGAATGAAGATTTGAAAAAACTTGCATGACAGCAAGCAGAGCTGGCAAACAAACAAAGTGAACAGAAATGAAAAACCTTCAACATGCAGAGCAGCTGATTGTCAAAATTTAGAACAAGCTTTCTGTCACATACCACACACTGCTGTTTTTAACTATTTTCTCTTAGCATGAAATCACATTATGACTTACATCACTGTAGATAAGAACAGAGCATAGTATTAGGGGCCATTCTAACCTATCACGCCTCCTTTGGGTACAAACAGCCTTAACCCTATGTTTAATTCATACTTCT
The DNA here is from genome assembly GCA_019594935.1 of Periophthalmus modestus. Lineage (NCBI taxonomy): Eukaryota > Metazoa > Chordata > Actinopteri > Gobiiformes > Gobiidae > Periophthalmus > Periophthalmus modestus. The sequence continues at coordinate 18,004,594 of JAIEZT010001390.1, read as the reverse complement.
GTGCTGTTATGCTTATGTTCTATTAGCCACTGGCTATTTTTTACATGGGAAAATGTCCTCTTGCATAAGCCTGTATATAGGGTGTGCACAAATGGAGATGGCTAAAGGTCAACATTAAAGCTTTCTTTATTCTATACAATAGCGGTATGTTTTTATGACTGCTGTATGTGCTGCCATAATGGTTAGACGGGGTAAAAGGAGGCCGCATTGCTTTGGGGCATATTTTTGCACAACACCGCGAATAATTAAAAGAGAATACTTACAAAAGTTACTTTTTAAAAATTCAAGTCAATATTAATAATTACTCATATTTTTGATTACTACAAATCTGTAAATATGTTTTAAATGTGATGTCATACATTTTAGTCAAAAGAACACATGCTGCCCTCTCCAGTGTGAAGAGGGTTACATAAACGTGGCAGTCTAGCACTTCTTGTGATAGAGGCGACAACAATAAAGCTCTTTCCTTTGGACTACTTTGCCCCGGGGCAGATGTGGCAAAATGAGGTCACCAAGTAGGAGCCATAAGACAGTGGTTTGAATGGAGAGGTTGTGCATGTAACACACAGACAAGGCTGCTCCATGCTCCTTGGAGCAGGCACATGAGTTGGATGTCGAGATTTTAACTTTTTACAGTTGTATGTTGCATATGTGAATGACTATATATTTAATTTTTTAAAATGTGGTGCGGGAGGATTGGATGGCCTAGGGTTGGGTTATTTGGACCTGGAATAGTCCTGTATTTATGGTACTCAGAAAGACTTTCTCCTGTCACTCTATTAGTCTTTGTATAGTTTAAGATGTACTATTCCAACTTTCTGAATTAATAATTTCATGCACAGCTCAACATATTAGATGGAAAACAAGTCATTTCTGAGTGATTTCTGAGCATACAAAACTACACAATTGCACCCTAAGGAGTGAATTAGTTCTGTGTAGACTGAAAAAACATAAAAGAGCATGAAACCCCCCCCGGTGAGATCATAAGGTAGAGCTAAGCATTTTGAGCTCTGAAGAGGGAGATCCTGGATTATTCAAAAACTCCAGGTATGAGGAAATAACATCACAAAAGTAAATTTTGCAAAAATATGGGCCCTTAAAAGTATGCAAACTTTTCTGGTGGAGGGTCTTCCAAATGCTTGTCTCCATGGAGATGTTATTGCTTTACCTGGAATATTCCACAGTATGTGTTCATGAAGAAAAGCTGCTGATGCCACCAGGTCATATCTACAGATGCATATTTCCAACACCTGTAACCAGAAAAAAATCAATACAAATAAGTTTAATGTCATACTGTTGAACATTTAAGACAAAGCACTGTCATCACTAGGGAGACAAGCAGTTTATGTTCCCTCCTCCAGAAAAGTTACATAGTGCAACTTTAAATCAAATAAGATTCTTATAGTTAACCCTCTCAAGCCTTCCTTCACTATATTTGCAGAGCTATCTACTCAACTGTATTACGTCATGTGCTGTTAGGGCCTATACTAATGCAGTGCTATACAGTAAGTCCTCCCGTAACCCGCAGCAAGTCGTGACACCAGCCTCCATACTTCTGTGAATCAAACATCACCCATAATGCACTAGTGTTCTGATCCCTCTGTAACTGTCAGGAACATGAATATATGCACTTGTTTATGATTACTTATGCAAATTCCATGTAATCATAAAAACATGGAATTATACACTCAAGGCAAGGCAAAGAATACAGTCTTAATAAGGGCAGACTCTTGCTACTACTGTTAAGACATTGTGGTATTTGTTATACTGCTTTCAAATTAGTAGCAGATGGTTGGCAGTTCAGTTCCGCCCATGGGCAAGTCTATTGTGCTTGAGCAAGACACATACCACCCCTGCTTTCACTGTCTGGGTTTGAATGTAAGGTATTCAGTCCTGTCAATAATTTTATTTTATGCACTTTCTATATATCTTTTCTATGATTATTGCTGCTAAGAATATATTTAATAAACACAAAATGCAAATAGTTTTTAGCTTGGTCATTTGGTTTGGTTCTTACTTTGCATTTTTAAAAATGTTTTTATGTTGCATTACTCATCCACTTGATATCGCTCAATCTTTCACTACTAAACTGACTTCTCGTTTTGTATGACAATATTTTTATCAACAGAATGCTAGGCGAACAGTGACGACGAATAAGTCCAACACATGTGAGAGTTGTGTATACAATAAAGAATTCTTTCACTATGGTGGTTGCTTTTGATCTCAAAAACAGAAACCTTGTTAAAACTCAATGTTATTTCATGTCTCTGCTGCTACCTAGTGGTCATATTTGTGACTTTTGCACTTGAGCATGTCTCCTGAATACTATACAGAAAAGCCATATAATCTATTTCTATTGTCCTACCTGACATAAGGAAGTGAATAATGCCATTGTAGGAAAAGTACATCACAGGACCAACCACTGGGTTTTATTGGGGGCAACAATTCTAGTGTCCCTGTAGGGTTACCATAAATTAACATGCAAAACAGGAGATTGTGGGCAGACCCTTTCCCTTTCACCCCCAGAGATCACTGTAAGGTCAAACCCATTTCATAAGTTAATGTTACTGAGTATAAAAGTAAAAGTATATGCAGTTTTCTCTTTTTTTATAGATATCTCACTTCTAATACTAATAATATGTGATAGGTCTAGCATACCAATATTAATCATATCAAAATATTAGCAACAATGGCTGAATTCAGATTTCTGTGATCAAATGATTACGTAACAAAATGTTTTTTTATGTTCAGCTGACAGAGGGCAGTCAGTGGACATTCACAAATTACAGAACTATATGTTTAAACTTTATCTGATATCTGCAGATTTTATTATATCATTGTAGTCAGTGTTTTGTTTTTTTGTTTTGTTTTTTTTTAAATGAAAATAACATATAATTGATGAAAAACTGTCCTGGTGATATCATAGCATTTACATTCTAAAGGTGGCCTGATCGAAATATTATTAATAATGTGTATGTTATTTTAAATATATACAAAATTGTAATATTGAGTTTATTATTCATAGTAAAAAGGTTGCAAAAATGACCAATAAAAAATTAAATTGGAAAAAATAATGTGATATATACAAAATATATACATTTCATTGTTATGTGTTTTAACTGAATATATTGGCTAATTAATAACTTGATTTAATGAACACAAAGCCGCAGTCAATAGTCAAACTTATGTCAGCAGAGACCCCTGGAGATTGCTGCAGTCTTGTCAGGGCTTTAATTAGCATGAGAGTGCTGACATGCTGCTCTGCTGCATCACCAAACATCTCCTGTTGCATGATGGGAGTCAGTCACCATGGCAACTACAACACACATGGAACTTCTCTGAATCACAAAGATCCGAGTCCTAAAGTGAGTCTAGGTTTGGAGCCTGGTTTTACTAAGAGGTCATTATAAAATAGGCCATTATGGGGCACATGAAAATCTTTCCACATTCACTCATGCTTTGGGAAAATAATGAGGCTAGTTTGCATGACGCACGGCGATATGCAATGAAAATACATGTAAAGTATGAGAGATGACTTATGACCACAAACTATCCCCAGGCCTTTTATACCATGAGATATTATGACAACCTGGTTAAATAAGGTCAACGTTGATTTAATGCTTCACAAATGTGCAAAAGCTATCATTTTAAGGGATTGTACAGAAAATTGTATTATAAGTCTAAACCATTAACATTCTTTTAATTTTTTTTTACTGTGTTTTGTTGTTTAAATGGATCATCTTTGCATGGGCTGCCGTGCTGGTTTCCAACAGTCATTTGAATGTGTGGAAGTGGTATTGCAGAGAACTGACCACAGGGCGTGATGCTCATTTGTGCCTGGCTGCATCTTCTCAGGAGAGCTGGAGAGATGGACTCCCATTTCACTTGACTCTTCTATACCTGCTTTCTTCCAAATCCTAAAACATATTGACATTCCATCATCAACATACAAACATAAGCTACAACTCAAATATTTGTTAGAAGACGGTAGATGGTTACAAGATAATCTCAAATGCTCATAGAAGGCTATATTTATGTAGTAAATTTACGACCATAATCCTGCAATGCAAATCACTGCGGACAGCTTGCATGAGGTATACTTATGTTGGAAAAGCAAAGGCACTTTCCATGTAAAACTATATTCACCTTGTAAAATTATAAATATATAAATGTTATAATTTGCTGCAAAGTAGTGTAGCCAAGGTAAGGCACACTTGTTGAGCACTTGGTGGCAGTTATGGTGAATGCAATGTTTTTCTCATATTTTTAAGCCTACATTGCAATAATTGCGAAATTTAGTATTTCTGATAATGAATGTTTTCTAGTGGCATTTTGACTATAAAACCAGGGACAAAGCAGGTCTAGGCTATATGAAAAAAACTGACTAAACTAAAATAAACTAAATCAGGTGCATTCATACTTGCACACACACCACATCACAATAGGGACTAAACGGGAGAACTAAACCAGGACGTGAGCAGAACTAAACCAAGACTAAACAAAAACCAAACCAAGCCAGGACTAAAATGGGCTAAAAAAAAAAGGGGGGACAAAATTAGGACTAATTTGCATGGGACCAGATTTAAACTTGACTAACCTAGTATCCACATACAGACCTCACCTGAGCCCCAAAATTCTGTGGGCCAAAATAACGACTAAAAACGTGGACAGACAGAGATCTTTACATTTTTTGAAAGAAGCTTGTTGCACATCCGCGCATGCGCAGAGTGTCGTTGTGCGCAAAGAACAGGAAGCGAACTGTTTGAGACTCCGCCGCTGATGATGCCAACTACACCCTTTATGTGAGCAATCATCAGCCTGCTCTACGACGCTGGAGAGCACAGGCGACCGCACAACAGCCGCTAATCGTGGATGCCGTGGTTTTCTCTCGTGTTTTTTTTATAGATCGACCTAAATTTGGGGAGATTAATCGCGAGGCAAGGGCGGGTTGGAATCCGTTTCAAGTCAGACGCCCTCCTCCCCGCTGCTGCTGCTGAATGCTAACTCTGTAGCCTTTGCATGTTGCTGTTGCATTCGTAGTACTAAGTTTGGGTAACGCTTCAGTTTTAGAGCTTCAGAGTCTAAGATAGAAGAAGATGGGGTGCACTTTGAGCACGGATGACAAGGCGGCACAAGAGAGGAGCAAGATGATCGACAGGAATCTACGGGACGATGGGGAGAAGGCAGCCCGGGAGGTGAAGCTTCTGCTGCTCGGTGAGAAACATGGATGATGGACGGAGAGGGAGGGTCGGGCTGATAAGGGGCGAGGGCTGGAGGGGCACAAACTACGACCCGAGTGCTAATGTTATAACATGTAGTCTTGTTACACGTTTTTAAAATTGTTCGTGAATCTTCAATTTATTGATTTTATCTGAATCTGGACATAAACGTGCTGCTGCGCCAGACACTTTTAGGGCGTGATACGAAGTCCACGGTGGCACTGAAGTTCATCTAGTTGTTTTTTTTAAGTTTTGTTTTTTTAATTAACTGTTGCTTATACACACTGTTCGACTGTTTAATCCCCAAAGCTGGTCGCGTTAGCTGCTGGAGACATGCCAGTCTATAAGCTAATTTAGCTATTAGCATTCGAGCTAGCTCCCTAAAGCTAGCCTGGATTAGGAGGATAAGTCTGCACAAAGTTAAATACTGTCTAGGATTTATCCCTAACCAGCTTGTCAGTCAGATTAACATTCACAATGCATATATCTCTAACTATTTATTTGAAGGAGCATACATACCCCAAATATTAATAGTTTAATTTGAAGTAATGTAAGATGTTATACCCAAATGGGGAATTTTATGATTCAGGTGATTGTTGCAACATTTTATCATATTTATCTTGGCTAAGCAATGTCAGTTGCCATTGTTTTTGAACATGTATTTTGTAATACACCTCAGTAAAGCTAAAGACCTGGACATCCATATTGACAGCACTCTGGTGCATAGCTAGTGTTAGAGTCTCCATCCGTGGCCCAAATCAGCTGTGTATCCAGAGCTACACCCTGCACTCTCCATCAGCTCGTGGATGACCATTGTTGGCACAGCCAGGGGAACACTGGCAGCAAGTCGCATAGCAACCTGTGCAGCTTTGCTGACAGGAATAAACATCCAAGGCAGCTTTTGCACACTGCTCCACAGGTAGTGCATTGTAAATAGGCGGTTGTCCTTGACTCTTTAGAGAAAGCACTAACTGATTGTATTTCACTGAAGTTATGCATGTGTCATTTGAGTTGGCAGATTTGAATTTTCATGGTTGCATTTTGTTTCTTGCCATGATTTACTACCTGCAGGAGTCGGTTTGTGGATTTATTCCAATTGAAACGATACACTTATGGTTTTGAGAACATCAGAGTTAACCTTATATTTGTTAAATGCTCACAAAGAAGGTTGGGATGCACATATCCATAGGGTAATCTTAATCTAATTGGGTAATCTTAACCCTGCATTCCTTGGGTCTTTGACAGAGAAAGTACTGTGGGATGTGCAGAGTGAGATTATTACAGGCATCTGTAAAAGTGTATTTCTCTGAATGATGATCCTACATTTCCCGGAGACAGTGGTGTGGAAGTGAAAGGCCACTGTTTGTTGTACTCAGAGCATGTATGTGTTTTGAGTCTGTTTATCATATGGGACTGTCAGGAGTTTTCACCTGGGAGAACTCAGTCCCTGAGGCGGCACATTAATTAAAATGTGCTCGGCTAGTAACACGCTGCTTCTTTGAGGAAACTGGATGGGGACAATGCTACATCGATTACAACTTTTAAATTCTAATTTGATATTTTGCTGAGCCTAATCTAATACATATGCACAGCAGACTGGGGATTATGGGAGCCAGCCTGATGTGCCAAGCATTTGCTGTCCAGGCATGTATAAACTGTGTGTAATCTCATCGACGAGAGGCTTTACTTCATTAATCCAATTGCCTTGCAGCCCAGCAGTGGTCAGAATTATGTTTGCTATGTAATCAACTTGACTATGACATGGAGGCCCTGGCGTAATCTATGGAGTCAGTGGCCACTTAGTTTGGAATTTGGACACAAAACTTACAACCACTTACTAACCTAGACGGCAACCGGAATATTATGAAAATGCAAAAACTAATATTTTACTGAATCTTACTTAGCAGACTTTTTTATTGGAGCAACTGTGGTTTATTTTGTTTGATCATCTGTTGTCTTTCTGTTAGGTGCCGGGGAGTCTGGAAAAAGTACAATTGTTAAACAGATGAAGTAAGTGTCAAATGCACAATATTTTTTTTGTAACAGTTGGCTTGTGCCTTGTTGTTTATACAGAGCTCAGTATGTCCCACTGTTTAGTTTTGGCTTGATGGTTAATCCTTCAACTAATCTTATTTATCTAGATATTGGCAAGCAAATTCCTCCTAATATTTCAAATGAAATGAATTACAATATATACTATAAATTATTTTACATTAGAGGTGGCCCATATTCAAACAATATTGAAACAATGTTTTAACATTGCATCATGAATGTGCTAAAGTCTGCCTCTAAATACATTGTACTATTTAAAGACTAGACACTTGACATTAAATTTTTATGCCTCCAAACTGGCAATTGCATTTTCACACACATACCCCAATATACCTCCCACCTCCAATTCACTTATTATCCATTTTAATTACTGGAAAATTGTAGTAACATTTGTGTTTGTATGTTAGGATTATCCACGAGGCAGGATACTCTGAGGAGGAGTGTAAGCAGTACAAGGCTGTGGTCTATAGCAACACTATCCAGTCTATCATTGCTATCATCCGAGCTATGGGGCGTCTCAAGATTGACTTTGCTGATCCTGCTAGAGCGGTGAGTGGGAATAAACTGACTGTATACTGTTTTTGTCTGTTCTTCTGTTAACTAGGCTTTTTGGTATTGTACTGTATAATGAACTTCTCTGTACTCTGTAGCAGTGAGCAATGTGAAGCATTTTCTTAAAAAGTGCTATTTAAACTTGGCAACTTACTTTGTGCAAAAAAAATAAAACAAATACTGTCTCTTAATCATTCATTGTAGTGTAATCCTAAATATTTATTAAGGTGATTGAAAAAAAAAGTTAAATTGCATTTTCAGTGTTTTTATTATTTTCCTATCTGCTTTTTATATTTTTAATGAGAAGATAGGTAAGTAACCCCCTATTCTTTGTTATGTGCAGGACGATGCGCGCCAGCTGTTCGTTCTCGCTGGCTCTGCTGAGGAGGGTTTCATGACCGGAGAGCTAGCCGGGGTCATCCAGAGACTGTGGAAAGACGGAGGCGTCCAGGCCTGCTTCAGCCGCTCCCGGGAGTACCAGCTCAATGACTCCGCAGCATAGTGAGTAGGACGCACAAGTGCTAGTCTGTACACCCTTTACAAGACATGCCAAATGATGCACGCCCACTTTGGAAAAAAAGAAGGAATGGTATTTTCCAGTCAGCTCCTGAACATCTACAAAACTGAATGATTTTCTGGCACAATGACAAATGTATGGTAGGCAGGCTTTTTTAATCTAATGTTGTGTACAAACCATGAAAGACACTCCTAAGCACAATAGGAAACCATAGCTCATAATCATCTCGGCAGCACATCTATGCCCTTTGTCTCACAGACTTTTTCTTGTGTTCAAAGCTACCTTAATGACCTGGACAGGATATCCCATGGATCCTATGTGCCCACCCAGCAGGACGTGCTAAGGACCCGGGTCAAAACCACCGGCATTGTGGAGACACACTTCACATTCAAGGACCTGCATTTCAAGTGAGGCTGCACCCCACCTACTCTAATCCTACCCTAAGTCCTTGTTGGAGAAAAAATGGAATGGACAGGAAGTGGTGTGGTACATATTCATAACATGTCTCTCTCTCTCTGCAGAATGTTTGATGTCGGCGGACAGCGATCAGAGAGAAAGAAGTGGATCCATTGTTTTGAAGGTGTCACAGCCATCATTTTCTGTGTGGCTCTGAGTGACTATGACCTGGTATTGGCTGAAGATGAGGAAATGGTAATGTTTATTAGTCATACTTGAATGTTGAATTAAATTAAATTGATCTGCTACTAAGTAGGTCAGGAGAAATTTAATGAAAAAAAAAAAAATATATTATTATTATTTATATTATATATATATATATATATATATATATATATATATATATATATATATATATATATATATATATATATATATATATATATATATATATATATATATATATATATATATATATATATATATATATATATATATAAAATTACACTCTACAATAATACAACTACAATAGCATTAATGATGAATCTAAGAAAAGTATGTAAATATAATCTGTAATCTCAAAACGACTTACTTTACTTTGTAAATCTTTTATGTCTTGTAAACAATTTATGTAAATATTTGTATTTGGTCTTATAATGTAGGTGGTAATGGCAGTCTGTTAGTCAGACAATTAAATACATATAAATTGAATTCAAGTGAATGAATGATTGCACAATTTTTATTTTTTTTCATTTATGATTACAGTAGGATCATGTCTGCTGAAAACTCATGATGAATTCAGATAAATTCTGTCATTTGGATTTAGCAAAGCCCTCAGAACTGGAAAAAATAAGATTTGGACGTGTGGCAAAACGTATTAACTTTTAAAAACTAAAATTTTCTTTTGCTATGGAGGGATTATATGGACATCTATAGTGATCCGTCTACCCATCAGTCCCCTCATTGTGAACATGTTCTTTCTCCTCAGAACCGAATGCATGAGAGCATGAAGTTGTTCGACTCCATTTGCAACAACAAGTGGTTCACAGACACCTCCATCATCCTGTTTCTCAACAAGAAGGATCTGTTTGAGGAGAAGATCAAGAAGAGTCCTCTGACCATCTGCTACCCTGAGTATGCAGGTGAGCCTCGGGGCCAGGTGTGCCCACATGCAAATCCCAATTTGTGTTTTTAGACTTATGTAAACGAGTTTGTATAGAGGTATGAAGTGATGAATGGCATATTGGAGCTGTTTTCACCTGTGGCAGAAGACTGAAATAATCAAAATGTCATTTCATTGTATACCGTAATTTCCGGACTATAAACCGCTACTCTTTTTCTACACTTTAAAAACTGCGGCTTATGGTACAGTGCGGCTTATTAATTTTTTTTTTTCGTAAGATGTACAGTGGTCCCTCATTTATTACGTTCCAAAACTAACCAGCGATAAATGCAGCGAAGTAGAAAACATTATTTTTTTTACATTTATTATATATGTTTTGCGGCTGCTGGTGTATTTCTCAGTTCCTCTGTCCTCGCCTCTTCGTCCTGGCACTGCTTTAGTTTGTGGATCAGTGACTGCAGGAAAAAGAACATTACGAGACATTACAGCGGAGCAGACTCCATCCGCATGGTTATAACTCTTTTTGCTCCTTGTTAAAACTTATTCTGCTGTCGTCCTCATGTTATTTTCCTCCTTCTTTGTTGTTTCACATGTAAAGTCTCTCGTGGACGTGCGTCTTGGCCGCGCTGCGTTTCTGCTGCGCATTTTCAAGCGTCAGACACCACAGAGCTGATCACCTCCATTGATGGGTTTTATATAATAAATACACTAAAGTCACTCTCTCAACCTGGTCTGCAGCGTTCACAAAGACACAGGGAAAAGTAAACATCCAAAGGCACTCACTCACCGCAACGGACGCTCTGGACGCGCATCCGGAGCGTCCACAACGCGCGTCGGAGGCGTTTGTCCTCAAATGCAAAGGTGTCCAATGCGATCTTGATGCCCCGGTGTTTCAGAGTCGCGCTGCAGCATGGAACATTTTGGTAAATTTGGCTGAACTCATTCTGTTCTGTACAAGAGACACGGCACCTCCTTTAGCCAATCAGGACGCAGAGCACACGCCTGCATACACTGTAAAAGTGTGAAATGTGAAGCGTGCTATAGTGAGGGACCACTGTAATGAACGTTTTTGAGCTAATTTTTCATATTACTACATTGTAACTAATGTTTTGCACACGGACACAACAACAATTTGCACTTGGCTGTGGTTTAAAGAAGCACAACCCATCGAGTCACTCCCCAAACCTAACCAAAATTAAAATGTATATTTAGCTGTTCAGTTTTGATGTAAAATTCATTCATTAAATACAATGTTGTCACTCAGGAGACGCCTCTCTGGTAACAGCCACTGCCAAGAATCTGAATGTAGTTCTAGTGCTAAAGTGTCTGTTTTCTGCCTATAGGTGCCAACACTTATGAGGAGGCTGCAGCGTACATCCAGTGCCAGTTTGAAGACCTGAACAAGAGGAAGGACACCAAGGAGATCTACACCCACTTCACCTGTGCCACGGACACCAAGAACGTGCAGTTTGTGTTTGACGCTGTCACCGATGTCATCATCAAGAACAACCTCAAGGACTGCGGGCTTTTCTAATGATGGTACCTCTCAGATACTGTTTATTTCAGATTTTTGACCAGTTGAAAAGTTCTAATTCCTCTGCCTCCTTCTTTCTCTTGTGAAGTGTTTGTTTAGCTTATCGAGTGATGCGGTTGGAGTCTGACTGGAGGGATCTTCTTGGACACTGCTGAGAATGTCACTTTTTAACCTCTAATTAACTTATGTACATCTCTAAAAGTTTTAAAGACGGTGTGTAGAAGAAACGTTTTGTGTAAAATATTTGTACAACAACTGTCTGAGGCTGGCAATTTTCCACACTTTTAAAAATGTGCTCATTTTACCTGTCATTATTTTAAAATTTTATATACAAATGGCTCCTTGGCTTTTTTGTCTAAAAGCAAACACTTTTTTTGTAGGCGCTTGTGCCTTGCATGCCTTAGTTGCTGTGTTTTTTTTTTTCTTTTTGTTGACTTTTCTAGTTTATTTGAATTTCATGTCCATGATATCTCTTTTCTTATTGTCTCCATAATAAGGTGTGTTAAACCAGACAGTCACTTTGTAGACCTGTTTCATTCTTACATACTGTGAGTGTGGATGCATGTGGACTGCGTGCGTGAACCTTCAATTGCATTGGTATGAATGGTGCATGAATGAGTACGCAAAACAAAAGGGACTATTTTAACCAGCTAGTCATCCTCTTTTGAAGTTTTATTTTTCTATTTGACCAAAAAAACAACCTGATCTCTCACTGATTCGCTTGTGCACAATGTCTGTGTGCTGGCCATAAAATGACATTCCTGATCTGATAATGCAGAAATGACAGCTTTGAAAAGAGGATGCCAAAGGCGGCCTTGTAGCAGACAGGAGTAGGCCTGTATACAGTGCGCACACATGCGTGCACTGTTGTATTGATTATGGTCTGTAATGGTTTCCAGTTACATATCTCCCCTACACCCCAACCCTCTGTTTCCATTGGATGGGGACGTTATTGGACTAATATCCATAATTTTGCTAATAAAAGAGTTGCTGTGGTAAAATCATGGCATCCTATGTAAGAGATGTGTCTTGTCTTTTTTTATTAAATTCATTTTTTTAGTTATTTTTCCATTGTCTCAGCAGCAACATTTACTCTTAGCTGTAGGCTATTTATATTCACCAACTAGAATGTAATGACAGGATCAATAACCACTTTGCTTCTTTACTTGTAGTAGGCTGGATAAATACATGGCTAATTTCAATGACATCTTAAATACAGAGGGCTCCCGCGCTTTGGGGTTTTTGTAGTCTGTCTTGTTTTAGTCTTTCTGATTTGTGTTTTTTTTTTTTTATTCCAAATTTTGTAAGAATTTGAAGACATTGAAACAAATACAGAAATTTAGGGAAAAGTAAGTTTAATGAAATCTATTCTACCACTGAGAGAGAGAGGCACCAACTCGCATCTATCAAAATCTTGCTTTAGTTTTGAGAGCAAAACCTGATAGTTTGATTTGTATAAAGCCTCATGATTTTGTGTGGTCCATACTGCTAGGTATTTGAACTATTGTGACTTAAGTTTGAAAGAGGCTAAAATTGCTGATGTGTAAAACTGCTTTCCTTTGACTGATAAAGTATGCTTCTTGACCATTTTAAAGCCTAAAAAACTATTTAAGAAGAGATGAAACCCACTGACCCACAGCCTACTACGGACTGATGCAGAACACTGAGGTGAGTCATACACGTAACCACTGCGGTACTCAGATCTATGTGTATTAATCCTCTCCATCTCTTAATTATCTTACTTTAAGATCATTTACTTTATAATGACTGATTATTATAAAAGTAGCAGGACTGTTTGCCGAGATGTTTTTCTTTTCACTGTAAAAAAAAAAAAAAAAATCCCCAAAACTAAAACACTAAAGCTTTTGTTAAAATAAAGTGCTCTTCATAATAGACTTTTTCTGTTTTAGCTTGTATTTACCTGCTCCCTCAGAGTGTGGCGCTGTGGCTGTGTGGGACGAGCTCCAGTAGAGATGGTGGGCAGTGTCTGAAAGAGAAGCACAGATGGTTTAGAGGGGGCCGACTCCTCGGACACATCCACATCAATAATAGGAGGATAGGGTTCTGTGCAGGAGACCTTCCCTGGTCTCTGTCTCACTGATGAGGGGCCAGTCCAGCTTCTCCCACAGGTGCTGTTTGATCATCCGGCCCATCTTCAGACTAGGTAAGGGGTCGACTGTTGGGGTACCTGCAAACAACCAGAGCACAGCGACGTCAATAATTAGTCGCATGCTTTAAGGAAAAGTCGTAAATAAAGACTAGAGAGCAAACTGATTACCGCAGGACTGAGCCCAGACATAATAAATCTGAATCAGGACTAAACCAGGACTAAAACTGGTTCACAATCAGTAACACAAAACATTTACTTGCATACCAGCAATTGTAACCATACACAAGATAATAAGTAATGCAAACAAAAACATTATACAATTTAACAAAACTGTAATACCACTGAAGCAAAATGTTGCTCAGTGATCAAATGCTATTCCAAACAATGGAAAGGGAGTTAGAAAATGTGAGCAGAAATGACTCTGGTCAGTGAAACATACTTCAGCATAAGGTCTGCAACAGAGTGGTAGATGCCCTGATACTCCTCTACAGTGTACCTGTGGATGAGCAGAGGACCTCCAGGGGCAGGGGCACTGGGATGGAGGACAGAGAGGTGGGGATTTGTCTAAAGAAAGTTCTTGTTGTGGCTGGGTAAAATAGCAGAGGAAACTTTATAAACTTAAAGTGTGTTCTTACTTTAGCTTTGCCCTTCAAACCTGGCGTCCTCCTGGAGACACGTCCCACATCCTTGGCTGGGACGGGGGCCAAACCCAGAACTTAGGGCAGCTCAGGCACATGAGTGCTGCTTGGGGCCTAGGGACACAGAGGTGAGTTAATTTAGAGGAGCTTTAGTAATGTGCAGTGCTTCCCACATTGTGGTACGAGTTTCCCTAATGACACACAGACTTTTATTCACCTCACAGTGTACTGTAGAAGTAATGTGATGAGATGGGTTTCCTAATGATAAAGATCATATGACTATCACACTGTTTCTTACTTGTTCAGTCAGACCCCAGGACTCTCTTCTGCAGCAGAGACTGTAGGAGTGATAAAAAAAAAAAAGAAAAAAAGATAGGAAACACAACCTGCAAAACAGACAACAGCTCACGTTACTTTCAAAAACTTTACACACAAAGTATCTTGACTACATTGCTGTAAAATAGTCCTACACACTTAGTCTTGACAGCACTAGATGTAAATTATGTTATTTCAATTTACGTTCCATGTTTATTGTACAAAAAAGAATAAAGACCTATCAAACTTCGATAGGCCAATGTGTAGGCCTATGGCTCTTCTGACTGAATTAACATTTAACACACAACATAACGAGGTAGGCCTACATAGTTACAAAGAAAATGTCATTACAAATGTTATAGGGAAATTACATGGAACAACTAGGCCTAGATGTCACTGCGCTATATAATGAGGTTTTAATTAGGCCGCAAACACATACAATTGGCACAGCAGGTGGACAGTAACTAAAGTTAGAGTTAATTAATTAGTTAGTTAGTTAGTTAGTTAGTTAGTTAGTTAGCTAGAGTTTAGCAACAGCTCAGTTACAGATTATGAGCTTATTTATGAGCACAGTCCAATAAAATGGAGTTAAAACGAAGAGTACAGGTGAATATTAATGTTAAACAGGCGCAGTAGGAGGCGCTGTTAAATCTTCCACCATGCTCAAAGTGCTTTAAAGCGGCGCACTGGAGCAGGACATGTGTCAGGTGCAGTAAAACACCGCGGGATCAGCTGCTTTTGATAAAGTCAAAGAAAAAGTGTGACTTTTTTCTCTCGGCCAAGATTTTGGAATGTTGAGATTTGAAATTAAACACGCTGTGGCCATGGCAACAAAACCACGCCCCTCAACGTTCTACCGTCTGACGCAGAACATTTAAATGTATTTAGTGTTAATTTGGCCTTAATTTTAACAAATTAATTTGAACTATTATTATTATTATTATTATTATTATTATTATTATTATTATTATTATATATTAATAATAATAATAACAATAATAACAATAATAACAATAAAAATAATAATTAACAATAATAATAATAATAATTTTTATTATTATCATTATTATTATTATTATTATACTATTATCATCATCGTCGTCGTCGTCGTTGTTGTTGTTGAAATGTACGTTTAAACCTTAATCCCATACCTGTCATCCTAAGGCAAAATGTAGCACTAGGCGGCGCTATAATCACAGTTGTAAATCTCATATGCGCCACGCTGAATGGCTTTAGTTGCAGTGAAACTGGTGACATGGGTCCAGTTCACCGTTGAGGGCAATAAAAAAGAGAGAGAAAAGTGAGAGAAAAACAATGAAAAGACATTCAAATATTTAAATATTTTTTGTTTATTGGATAAGGCTATCCTGTGCCATCCGAGAATTACAAAAAAGCAGATTTTTGTGTCACAAAAATATCGTTAAAAAATGAATGCAATTTGTAGGCCTGAGTTTATTTTATTTAAGTTTTTTTTTGGATTGCAACAATTGCGTAGATGAAGTCCTACGACCATAGTGTGTAGTTTTACCGTCATGCTGTCTGCCTCCCTCTGGCGGTCAGACGGTGAACTGCGAGATTGGATCCTGTTAGATTAATGCTTTATCACCTTGAAAGAGACGTATGCAGAATATGTAATCACCTCCTTTAATGTAATTACCATAGATTACTCACAACAAAGATGTATTGTCCCAGAATGTCATATCTCAATTGGATTTAGACTGAGATTAGAGTTAATTAATCTTGCATTTAAACAAGATTTGTTGCTGAAACTGTCAGTATTTAATTTGCAAAAGAGAAAATATGAGAGATGCAGAATTGGTTCCATGTACACCACAACTGTCATCATCACTTTATTTCAGAAATGTGGATTTATTTCGACAAAACAAGTTGGACCAATATGAAAAAAATGCTAAACCAGGACCATGACCAAGTTTAAAAACAAAACAGAAAAAAAATAAAAATAAATGAAATGCCAGACCAAAATCAAAATTCGATAAAGCAGCAGTAACAAAAATGTTTTACCAACACTAAATCAGGTCTTAACTACAGGATAAAACTCATATTTTAACAATCAAACACCAGGAATAAACCAGGATTAATAAAGGACTAAGCATGGAATAAACTCATGGCACCAATTAATGGACCTCATTTCAAATATTCCTGACCCTGCACTCACAAATTCAAGTTAACCAATGCAATGGCACGGTGACACATAGACCTATAAAGGCCTTTAGAGAAGGAGGGTGGCTAAGATATAGTGCTAATGATCAAACAGTAGCTCAGAGGTTAGATAAGAACGACTTGGGAGAACTCGTCCATGAGAAGCAGAGCCAAAGTACTAGTCTCATCCTTCTCTGAAAGACTCTGGAAACACACTCCACTTTTATCAGAACATTAATAAACCATTACCACTGGAGTCAACTGGGGAGAGGGAAATGAGTGCATGCAAAAAATTTGAGAGATTTAGAGATGTTATGGCTGGATATGATATGCTACTTGTGTGTTTGTGTCTATAGAAGAGGATCCTATTGTATATGCTGACAGACCGCTAAGGGCCAATTGATTGATGGTTATTGGCAAACAATTTATAATATTTAAAAGACACCTGGAAAAGAACAAGTGAATACATTTAGCCAATGACAAAACAATTAAAATGTTCCAAATACAAGTTTTCTTTAAAGATGCACTGCATAACTTGTCTGATCGAGATGTAATTGCTTTGTGCAGATTAGGATATTGTAGTATGGCATTAAACTTAGGGCACCACTAGGCCAAGTTACAGGGTCAAATCTGTGCAGAAATGACCCAACTCACTGTAAGTGTTTTGTTTTTTAAGAGTGTAAAAAAATATATATGGCTATTGTTGGTATTTATTTTGCACTTTCAGCACCTAAAAAGGTTTTTAATGATCCATTCATGATGCTTGACAAACTGGAAAATTATGAAGTCCTAATAATGGGTGATATAAATATTAACTGGCTGGAGAAAGAGTCCGAAACGGAAAGACCTATGCAATGGCCTGAATCTCACTCAATTAAATTCTATTCTGACTAGACCTGACCCTAGAAATATAAATAAAGGCACACTCATTGATGTAATCTTAACAAACTCCATAACTATAAGGTAAATAAATAGTGTTTTCCCATTGGATTTTAGCAACGTTTGTCTAATTGGTGTATTGAAGTTTAGTTGAAATGCTGCCTGGAAAACTACACACAACTAGGTCAGATCTGGGTTGAGCATTTTTTCTAAATTGGTCAGAGTTCTGGACGATCCCTCTCAGAAACTCACTCATTACCAACCCATATTTTATTGGATTCAGCTATTGTAAATAAAGAGGAAATATGTGACATTTTTAATAGGCGTTTTATCTCTGCTTGTGATGGTTTGGATCATAATGGTGATCCTTCTGATCGTGATTATGTTGAATTTGAACCTGGCCGATAGCAGTCACATTTTCTCTTCACATGGAGGTCTTAAATGCTCCAAAGATCCAAAGAAGTCCACAGGAGCTGATGACCTTGATCCAAAACGAAACTAGCTGCCCCATATTTAATTCATCCTCTTTTACATATTTTTTATGTATTCAAATGGCAGTTATACCAGAAGTACAGAAAACGGCATGTGTTTTGCCTTTACATAAGGGTGGGACAACTAAAAATGTAAATGATTTCCAACCAACATGTACATTATCAAATGTACATGTTGGTTGGGTTTGTAACTTTATTTGCAAAAGTTAGTTCCAAATGAAGTTACAATTTATTTAAATAAATGCTCAATTTCTGAAGTCTTAACAGTCGGGTTTCAGACAAGGGCATGGTACTGTCACTTGCCCTTGGCCTGTCAAGATAACACATTTTTAAGTTCGAAATATTGCTGAAGTATAGAAGATAAATGATAATATTTCAACCAAACTATGAAGCAGGATTATCCCCCAAAAAGTATTCTAAATTCTATTCAATATTGTTTAAAAAATATGAGCTGCAACAAATAAATAACACAATGAAATACTTCTGGAGTTAGATAATATTCAATAATGAATCATAGGAGTTCATAATTCATAATTTTATTGCTCAAACGTCATCGTAGTACAGAAAAATAAGCAAAATCTTCTGATTAGCGCAAAGAAAAAGTACCTATGATAAATACTGCCCCCCAAAAATGATTGTTCCATCCATGGTTTATAACGATGGATGGAACAATCATACAATAAGGAGATATTGTATTGTAAATATTGTTACAGGCCTACTGTCCCTGCAACCACAAATGTTTTAAATTACATTTTCACAGCCCCTGATGACAAACACAATTGTGTAGCACTGTTCAGTGATTTAACTAAAACTTTAGATTTAGTTGATCATAAAGCCCTGTTGAAGCGTCTGAAGCATATTGGATTTGACAATTCTACATGTAATTGGTTCCAAAATTATCTTTCAAACCGAACCTAGGCAGTAGGAGATGATGGGTTTAAATCACATTTTTCAACTTTAAGCAAAGGGGTGCCCCAAGGCTCAATTTTCAAATTTTGTGCTCGCTACTTTTTACTATATTTATAATTTGATTGGTTGCAATGTAAGAGAAAGCCTCATACATTTATATGCCGATTATGCTGTTTTGTATGCAAGTATGTATGCCCCTTTGTATGCAAAAAAACCCCCAAAAACATTTAAGTGATGTGCAAGCTACAAATCTTTATCCACTAAATGATACATTGATTGATAGTGTCACCACCTATAAATATCTTTGGTTTTGGCTTGACGACGAGAACTTATCTTTTAAAATATATATCTCGGGATTATGTAACAGTATAAAATCAAAGTCATAATTTTATTACAGAAACAAATCTTGTATAGCATTGAATTACAGAAAAAACAAATTGTTCAAGCTACCTTTCTTTCTGTACTGAGTATGGAGATATAATCTACATGCAGACTTCAGCCTCTACTTTAGATTCACTCTTTCACTCAGCCCTTCATTTCATAACAGGTGATAAATGAAAAACCATCACTGTTCACACAAAGTAGGTTGGCCATCGGTATCTGTCAGAAGAGAATAACACTGTATAAAATGTATTTATAAGCGACTACTTGATAGATGCCTGAGTATCTTACTTGCTTGTTGAACATTGATATGGAAACTTGTAACATGAGATCTCATTGCAAATCTAAAAACTGAACACACCAGAAGTGAAATGGGAAAAAAGCAAAAGGTCATTTTGCTTCCCAAAAATTGAATATATTTTAAGAACATGCAAAACTGGAGATTTTGGTGTCACAGTTTTAATAATCTGGTGACAAACATCTAAAAACACACCTGCACCTGTTTTTAATGTTTCAATGGACTTATATACTTGTTTTGTTTTTTGGTAGTATTTTTTCTGTATTTGAACAGGGCGCCTATGAAAAGGAGAGTCTGAGTGCTCTCATTGGGCTCTTGTGTATAAATAAGGATAAATAAAGAAATAAATAAAAGATACTTCATAGCGATAAAAACATCTGTACTTAAATACATGCCAAATAGATAGTTTGGTGACATACTGTACATTCTGCTCCTTTAATCTCAGACCTACAGCAGTGAACATATACTGGCCAATGAGAATGAACAACACTTTCTTCCAACTCCATCCTGTTTATGTATTTGGGACTGTTCTGAGGTAAAAAAAAAAATATATATATATCATGATTTGTATCACCATAAACAATTGTTCTACGATTAATAAGAAGATACAGTGTGTTATTTTATACAACCACCCATTTTGTTCTGCTTTATCCCGGGCCGGGTGGTGGTGGCAGCAATCTGAGCAGGGAGGCCCAAACTTCCCTTTCCACACACACTTTCCTTACATCTACGTCACACAAAATTGAAATAAATTTGGTTACTATTTATAAACATAGTAAAACCCCATGTGCCATATGGAATTTAATAAAGTCACAGTGAGTCTGGTTGGATTGGGTGGTTGTATTCCCAAGAATTATGGGCCTTTAGCGGGGTACACCAATTAGTTCACTTCTGGGTTGGAGCTGGAGTTTACAATTCACTAACAATGCAGTCTTTTCAAAATCGTAAGTTTCAGGAAATTGAACCAACAACTTCACTTCAGATACTAACCCCCAGATAAAGTTGTATTATGTCATGCTACTTTGGCCAGTGTCTGATTTTTCTCAACTCAACTGGACGCCTATAGCTACTTATAGGTACCCTCCAGCTTTCAAACATCTTGTATATTAACATTACAATAAAAAAAACCTTCAGTCGCAGAGTAAAGATTGTCTGATTTAGTTGCCAGTTCCTCAGAATTTTCCTTTAATCAACTTATTCTGTTATTCTTCTCTTCCACACCAACTGTACCATCGCCCTTTTCATTTTTTTCTTGTTTTGCATATTTCTTCCACCCTAAACTTTACTTATCTTCCCAAATCTCCATTGTTCCATAGTGAAAATAAAACTTACCTTACCACACGAACTCTACACATATTTGTTTACTAAAAATAACTGCAATTGTGCATAAATGAGAAAACTGTCACGTGTAGAGGGGGGTTGCTAAATCCCTTCTAAAGCTCTATTGAAATTCGGCCTGGGAGTGCGCAGCCTGTCGCATGTTATTCCCCTTTTGCCTTCTGTCGCTGGCAGCCTGCATTTGATTGCTTAGTACTTTTCTTTGCAATAATGATAACACCACAATGCTGTATTATGGCTATATATGTGTGCACAAACAAATGTATGTAATTATATAAGCTTTCTATATAGGATTTCTATTGTGGCATAAATATTTGATGGGGTCAGCTGAATATAAGACACATTTTAGGTTTAAAAGATCTGTACCTTATTTTAATTTATTCTAGACAAGATAAATTATCTTTACATCATGCATCGTATAGTAAAAGCACCTAAATAAGATATACGCTGAGATAGTAATATATAATCTATGCATTTTACAAACCATTATATTGTGTATCATCCAATACAGAAACTACACAGACAGGGTCACCTTTTTTCATCCAACCGGGTACACGGTTCTCTAAGAATCATGGGAAATCAACTTCTTGACACTATCCCAGTTGTGGTGCATTTTAAAGAATGACAAAAAAGGTCAAAGTAAGCATAGATTGAAGGACTACAAGAAAACAACGACATGTCGCTATCTTTGACAGTTATTCCTGTGTCAGTCATGTACATTTTGATGGACAATAATAACTAAAACTTAAAGTAGCACTGCTAATATTAGATGGCCCTCAAACTCTTAACTGCGTGTTCTGCTGTCTTTCTTGTTGTAACAAAAGGTTTTGTAATGTTTTGTTCCAGATATAGATTCTGGATTCATCTGCTGACGATGAGTTATGTAACTGAAACTGACTGGACAGTTGTTGTTTGGAGGATTCTTTACAGAATTGGTTTGTAGTTTGATTCTCTTAACATGTGGGATTATGTTGCCTCTGTCTGGATGGGCTTCCTCATGGTGCTTTGTATTCTTCCATCAACTTCAAATAATTAGAAAATAATCCTCCAGCTAGGTACTCCTTCCTAAGAAACTAAAGATCAGGAGAAGGGTTCCTGCTTATTCAAGATGCACAGTTTGAAAGATGGGGTGAATGAACAGATTTCCCGAATGAACAGTTTAATTGCTGGAGGATTTTACCTTTTGTAGATGTTTTTATTACATATTGGAAACATGACTATAATGACTATGTTGATTCAATGATAATACTCAAATTGTCTTGTTATTTAAAGGTGCATTATGTAACTTTTAACAATACAGCCACCTGTTATTTAGTAATAGTATGTATTACTGGAAGGTGAAGGCATCAGTGGTGCCCGTGGTTATCGGAGCACTCGGGGCAGTAACCTCCAAACATCTCAGTCCAGAATAGCAAAGATACTGTACGGAAACCGTCAAGCTCCCAGACCTCTGGTAGAGAACTCAAGCTTGGAAAAAGGATGAGACCACCTGCGGAGGGTGAGCAGGAGATTTTATTATGTGTGTGTATACACACACACACACACATATATATAAATATATATATGTAAACATATATATAAACATATGTGTGTGTGTGTGTGTGTGTGTATATATATATGTTTGTTTGTTTATTATTTAACGAAGGGACAGTGCATATTAAGAACATATACATACATACATACATACATACATACATACATACATACATACATACATATACATACCATGCATAATATAATAATAATACATACTAATACAATGCATCTAAACATTTAGGAGATTTTAGGAAAACCCAGATGATGATATTATTTCTTTGGAAGCTTGTGAGTTCATCAGAGACACACCTGTGGATGTATTTGAAGACACACCTGAAACAGACTGCTTTTTCATGTAACCCCGTGGGAAAGTGAAAAGAAATCAGCCAAGATATCAGGAAGAGAATTATGGACCTGCACAAGTCTGGTTCATCCTTTTTGCAGTTTCCAGATGCCTGAAGGTGCCACGTTCATCTGTTCAAACAATTATACACAAGTATAAACACCATGGGAATGTCCAGTCATCATACCACTCAGGAAGGAGACGGGTTCTGTGTCCCAGAGATGAGCATGCTTTGGTCCAAAATGTGCAGATCAACCGAAGAACTAAAGCAAAAGACCTTGTGAAGATGCTGGTTGAAGCTGGTAAGAGTGTGTCATTATCCACAGTGAAATGAGGACTGTACTGACATGGGCTGAAAGGCCACTCTGCCAGGAAGAAGCTCCAAAAGAAACATAAAAAAAAGCTTGATTACAAATGCACACAGGGACAAAAACCTTCATTTTTGAAGACATGTCCTGTGGTCTGACAAAACAAAAAATTAACTGTTTGGCCATATTGAGCATCGTAACGTTTGGACAAAAAAGGGGGAAGCTTGGAAACCTGATAACACCATCCCAAGTGTGAAATACAGGGGGTGGCAGCATCATGTTGTGGGGTTGTTTTGTTGCAGGAGGGACTGGTGCACTTCACAAAATAGATGACATCATGAGGAAAGAACATTATGTGGAAATACTGAAGCAACATCTCAAGACATCAGCCAGGAAGTTAAACTTGGGCATAAATGGGTTTTCTAAATGGACAATGACCAGAAGTATACTGCCAAACTTGGCTGTATGACAAAGTTGTCATACAATCTAAAATCATTGATACCAAATACTGTATGTAAACACCTGACTTTAAAGAAAGTAATGAAAAATTGATTGATTGATTGATTGATTGATTGATTGATTAATTGATAATTACATCGCAACACCCTATTATATGAAGCAGTCAAAACTTGTGAATTTTCTTCACCTCTCCTCCGTACAAGATAATCACTTCATCATAAGTAGAAAATAACCAATAGAACATATAAGTTTTTCATAAGTTTGTTGATTTTCTGACCTATACCCTTTCCTATTTCATAATATAATTTTGCATTACACAGTAGTTTCATAAGATCATGAATTAGTGTCCACAAAAAGTGCCATGGTGACCTACATGCCAAGACACTGAAGTCGAGAAGTGACATTTCAGTGAATCCGTTCTACTCATGGATTATTTACTGCTAGCAAATGCACTGTGCAGGCTTATGTGTTTTTGTATGGGAAATATATATATAGTTGTGTACTTAAAAACACACAGCTTAGAGTGGCAGGGAGGGCGACTGTCATCTTCTGTGCCTCCAAACCCGCGGCTTTTGACTTGAGTGATGAATTTTAAATGGAAAGTTACTTTGCTGGCTTCAAATAGCAACTGCATATGAAAAAGTAATGGCTACTAAAGGATTTGTCATTCACTGCAAGGCCTGGATTTATGTCATAATACGATACCAATTATTAGGGAGATATAATTTAGACTCCTATAGCCTAGAAGATGGCAATCTGGCATTTGGTTCACTCTAATATCATGTCCTATTACTGGAGGTAGTGTAATTGCAGATAGGGACTATATTGTTAGATATAGCCTAGTGGAGTGGGTGTCAGAGGAGTAAAGGTGATTTCAGATTACAGAGTACAGTGCATGTTAACAAATGGTTTTTGGAGGTTAAGAAAACCTAATATAGGCCTATAGTCTAATTGAATGGGCAGAACTAAAAGCATCTGAAGCAACTTTGGTGGGACACACAATAAGGCAATTCATTATTTTGATATGCTGCTATGCTTAATCTGGGTTTATAGACTCAATTTATTTGCAGAATGAACAGAATAGTCTACCACTAATCTAGTAGGCCAGTAGTGGAAAAGCAGCACTGTCCACAATGGTTTGTCAAAATGCTTATTAGCCAAATTAGTAAGAAACAGTTGCTATAATAACTGTGAGGAACTGTATTAGCACGTAAAATGTCCTAAATTCTCCTCATACTTAGCTTTGCT
Source organism: Periophthalmus modestus (assembly GCA_019594935.1). Lineage (NCBI taxonomy): Eukaryota > Metazoa > Chordata > Actinopteri > Gobiiformes > Gobiidae > Periophthalmus > Periophthalmus modestus. The sequence continues at coordinate 17,979,788 of JAIEZT010001390.1, read as the reverse complement.
CGCTTTCACTCAGCAAAACCTGAGTTGCAGTTGGTAGAGTTGCAGAACAATGCAGTCTGTAAGAGCCTGCTGCTAACCACTGTGTGATCAGAGCGAGCCTGAGGAAGCGCCCGTGGCACTGGAGTGAGTCAAGCGCCTCCTCTCTCCATCCTTTTACGCCGAACCAGAACCATTCATCTCTCCCCTGCTTCAGGCTTCACATCCGGGTCATCCGCCAGTATCTGTCTCTCGCATTTGTGAGAGCCTGACAGTGTGAAAATTACTCGCTTCGCAGCCGAGCTGTACCGCAGCCCATCGGCCGACTCCGCGGCTCGCCGAGCGGACTCTGCGCCTGGCGTGCACCGCTGATGATGGAGGCACGGGCGATGTGAGGCTGCACGCACAAAGCCAGGGAAATGACACGGTAGGAGGACTGTTGTATGGGCCAGCCCGCGGAGATAAACTCGCCCTAACGATGTCTAAAAGCCTCAAGAAGAAAAACCACTGGACCAACAAAGTCCACGAAGCTGTGATAAGCCGGGGAAAGGACGGGGAGCTGGGCTTCGAGCTAAAGGGGGGCGCGGAAAACGGCCAGTTCCCGTACTTCGGCGAGGTGAAGCAGGGGAAGGGGTTCATCCAGAGCGGCAAACTGGCCCAGGATGAGCTGCTGCTGGAGGTCAACGACATGCCAGTCGCCGGACTGACCACCCGGGACGTGCTGGCCGTGATCAAGCACTGCAAAGACCCGGTTCGCTTCAAATGTGTCAAACAAGGTGAGCTACGTCCTAGACCCGTGAGAGCGCGGCGGAGAGGCGGGGAGGAAACGTGTGTGAATACGTTTGATTAACATGTCATGTATCTAGAGATCTGCCACTTAAAGGTTATGTGGACAACGTGCATGTGTTCTTCTAGCTTATTAGTGCTAATGACATACTCCCCCTCTGTAATGAAGATGAGCGTGATGTCGCAGACACCGGGCCGGGGAGCCGTTTGTTTACCGCGGCGTTTCTGCTCCACTGGCCGCAGCCTTGAGGGGGTGTGTCCGCCTAGACATCACGCCACTACCCGCTGTTTACTCCTGAGGAGGGAAGTCTACTAACCAGGCCATGTTTTTCACTAGACTCAGACTGTCGAGCTTTAGACAACACCAGTCCATTATAACATTCCTCAGCAGCTGTAGCCTGTGTAGATGTTGTCCTGCTCCTTCATTTCAGTCTAATGGTCTAATGAGGCTTTGGTGAGAGAGCATCCAGCGTATGATGCGCAGCTAATTACTGCAAGTCAACTAGCTAACATGTTTTCCCGCCCTCTTTAACATCCAGGCTACACATTTTTGAAGATGTCATATGTGCACATCAACATATTGGCCAAGAGAAGGATTGTTTAGTTTTTTTGTTTTTCAGATTATAGCCAAAATGTAGTTTTTGCTATGAAAATGTAAACATGCATATCACATAATAATTATAATTATAATTTTATTGCATGCACATTCCTTTACCATTGTATAATTGATAGGGCCTAATATATCAGAACTTATGTTAGTTGCATAAGTTGTATTTATTGGTGACAAAATGGGACACTGACTGAAATCTTTGCAACAACTGTCTATCTTCCCTCATGTCAGAGTATTTGTCTTGGAGATGTTTCCTGTGGTGTGCTAAAGCACCACCAGAACAGTACATTTGTACGCTAACTGAGTGACCTGCTTCTGTCAGACAGTATATAAGCAACAACGTGTCTATATATACACGACAAGAAGATTCGATCTAAAGGCCTACGCTGCAGATAGTCATCATTACTCTCTCCCAGGCTGCACTTAAAGTTCTAATAACCCATCACAGCAATGAGTTTTCAAGCGTGAAATGAGCATTATGGGGGTTTGTGACACTAAAGTCCAAGTTTTAACACTCTAGAAGAGTGCTTAAACTTTTTTACACCATGTATTTGTCAGTGTCCTTCAATGAAATAAAGGGTCTCTTCTAAACCTTGACTAATCAGGACTATCGATTTATGTACTAAGACTAAAGAAGGTCTAAACCTGGACTACTATTACTAATATAGCACAAACCAGTTCTAAACTGGGCAAAAATCCAACTAAAAGGTTACAATTATAATATTTTAGACAAAGTTAGTTAGTTATTATACACATTCATTTAAATTAAGATATTTTGGCTCTTTCATAATGGGCTGAAAATATGTTTGGGTTATTATGATAATCTCCAAAACTACTAAGAGTAAAACAGATCAAAACTAATTTAGTACTACACCCGCTCTAAACCAAAATTTAACTAGATCTAATAATAAGCCAGGACAAGTACCCCACAGAACCACTGCCTTATAGACCTCTTTGAATGTTGGTATACGATAGGATTTCTCTCTTGTGTTGTCTATGTTGCTTGAAACAGGATTGATTATTGAGTTAGAGAGATGCTGACAGTGATTGTGGTGTGTATGGTGTGAGGGTTAAATGCTAATGCCTCCTTTCTTATCCATATAAACATGAGTCTGAGTGGCCATTGCACACTGTTCTATTGTGCTTCATAAGACTGAATGTCAGCCTGCCTGTCCGTCCTTGAGTACACAGCTTGTTGTCTTCTTTAAAAACTGTCTTTCTCTACTCTGTCGCTCCTCTGTCTCTTTGTTCTTCTCTTTCGTATTTGACTTGAGATGAGAAGAGAGTTGGGTTGGGAGTATTTATGGCACAGACAGATGCCGACACACTCGCCGGGACCCGCTGAGGAACTGTCGAGAAGCAAAACCAGTCAGATATTGGAGATGGATGCCCTGTCTACTGTAGTGTGTGACTGGCCATGCATGCTAACAGGCAAAGATCTTAACAAGCTATTTTCAGGCAGAGTAGGCGTTGAATTATAAAAGACAGAATGTTAGCGTCCTGTCAGGAGTTGTTTAAAAAAGACATATTGCGCTAGCATAGATTTTGAGAAGAATAACTGCTAAGATCCCAGCTAGTAAAAATGTTAGCAATTGGGATATAAATAGAGATTTGTGGATTTTTTATCTCGCACGATGCCCAGCCACTAGTGGTGATAAAGAGAAGGAGATGGAGAGGCTGAGGAGGCTGTTGGGACTGCTGCTGTGGTGTCAAGTTAGAAGATATATTCATGATTACTGACAAAATGACCAAATAACAGTGCAATCCTGAAATTTGAGTAATTCCTGTTTTTGTGATAATTTCTCAGTTGTATGACCAGCTTTATGAAACTTCCTGAATATAAATAAGTAGATAATGTGACAGACAGGTAAAAAGGACTTTTTGTTGTCTAGTTTTATCAAATTCAAAAATTGTCACAAATTATAATAATAAAAAGAAATGAATTAGAACTACAATTTGATTCGAATAATCACAATTATTAATTTAACCAGCCATTTGCCACCCCTAGAAAGAAAGAGGAAATACACGCATGTTCTGGTTTAATTTACTTTTCATTAAATTATTAAATACATTATATTTCCCATTCTCATGAAATCAACATTTTAAGCATTATTAGATTTCAACTGTTGAAAGGTGATTACTGTGAATGTTGATTACAGATAAACAGGATTAAAATTGTTGCCACACTGATTGTTGTCACAGTGATTTGGCACATAACTCTCTTATTACAGTGATTGGAGTAAGCATTTGGAGTATCTTGTCCAGGGACACAACAACAGTATGCATTTGGTAGAGGTTTGAATAGACCCAGGATGTTGCAAATGATATACCATACCTTTCAAAATTCACAGTACAACAGCATTCACTCTGTTTACTGAATCAAATCTTTCTTTGTCTCACTTATTATTTTCCAAAGACAATGCCACACCTTCACACCAGTACACAGGCTTAAAGTGACAGCTGTTGGGATTGATTTGCTTGTAGCTATTTCTGAGGCACATGGGAAAAGTAATGGGAAAGCTGTTGTCTGTCAGGGTATGTCTGCCTGTTAGCCCTCCTACTGACTAGCTATTATCCAGGGTGCATTCTCACTGAAGCAGATGGGATGGCCTTTTGGGAATGATCCAAAATGGGTTATTGTCTGTGATTGCTGTGTTATGATATCTAAATATCATGATATGATATTACTCTGGGAGGATGGTTTGTTCATGGTTGCAAGAAATTCTATTTTGTTTTTTGTTGAGAGTTCCCTGTTATGCCTTTAGTAAAGTTTTTCTTTCATTGTTTAAATCACCTGTCAGGAGCTTGACAGAGGCTGATCAATGGGAATATCATAGCGTTAAACACTAATCAAGATTGGGGTTGCCAGAAGTATTGAAATAACATACTAATCAATATTAAAACTAGTATCAAAACTAGATACTCATTTTGAGTATTGATACTAAAAAAATGACTTTTACAGGACTGAAATAAACCTTTCCTGAATAGCTTTAGAATGATCTTAAACTGTATCAAAACAAGTGTAAGACCACATAGACTAGTACACATCCATGGGTCACTATGGCACCTGTTTGGACCACTGAGGAATTACACAGATATAAGGCCACATGGTGATATAAAACTAAAGTACTACGAGTCAGTGTTGAAAATCACATTCTATTGTCTAAAGAAGTGTTTTTTGTTATCATTGTGGGCGATGTGTCAAAGAATTATTTACAATTTTCTTAAAGCCTAGATCATGATTTATATACAAACTATGTTTATAACGTCTAAATATATCTGCTTCTTCAGAGAGTTCACACTTCTCTGTGATTGGGTAAATCCCTTGTCACTCTTTCAGCACGGAGGCTGATCAATGGAAATAGTATAGCCTTAAGCACTAATCTAGATATGGCAGTATTATTAAAATGTCCCACAGGGATAGTTTTCACTAATGCAAGAAATCAAGGCATTTTACGCCCAGGAGCTACATAAAAGGCACTGTATCAGATTTTCCCTGTCATAAAAAAAAACATTTTCCTCACTTTCTTTACTCATTCCTAGCATCATTATTCACTTCCATGAGTTCATAAGTGCTTTTCATCAGATTCGTAGGCCAGAGTGGAGTTTTGTTGTCTTAGTAATGTCAATAACGAGTACCATGCTACTGCAACAGCCTTTATTTCATGAAAAAATGGGTACAGCCCCTTTAATGTTACTGTGAAGCTTTGACTAGTGCAGCAACTCAATTCCGCCAATATTCACATACCTAAACTAAACTGGCAGATTGGAATATTAAATTTGATTTTAAAACCATTATGTTCCTGAAATATTAATCACAATCAAATGAAAATTTGATTTGTTCTGCAGGCTACTGAGAGGTCTGTAGAAAGGACACCCAGCACGGCTCCAGGTGTCTGACAATGAGAGTGCAGGTCATGGAGGGACAGGGCAGGATCATGTAGTCTATAATATTAACACGTCTTCTGTCCTGTGTCCACGGAAACAGCTGTAGCTCTGTGACGGCTGTGCACTTAGAGAGAGGGGTCACACACACAGCGCAACCTGACCTGACCCTCCTCTGCTTTGATCCACCATCACAAGTGCTAGACAATGCACAGGACAGCAGTTAGAACAAGAGTTTGCTTGTTGTTACACTGAGTTTTCTTAAGCCAAGTATTTTATGTGTTCATCAAAATATTGGACTTGTTTTGTTTCATTCAAGCCTGTTTAGGTAATCCTGTGTTCTTTCTCTATAAACGTCCCCATCCCCACCAAAAAAGGAAGCACTGATTAGTCGTCAGTCCTTTTACATACTAGCCTGCTCTGTTAAACAAGACATATTGTGCAAAATCAACTTAATATTATTATTATTAGCTAACTCTGGGTTGTATTCCAATTGATTCATGCACGTTTGAGTATTCCTGTATTCCTGCATTGAAGGCTTGAGTGCTCAGAATGTAAATTTTCACCTATCCCCTGTCTCCGCTCACAGGCCTGCACTTCCTTCAGATTATTCATAAAATTCATACTCCAGGTCGTACTTGTTGGGTTCAAAATGTCACTGGCCATTTGCTAACAATAGAAACAATTGAATAAAATCTGCTGTTTGCTACTGTGAAATGCCACTATGAGGGGCGGAGCCTATCTTTTCAGCAAGTAAGTAAGTAAGTAAACTATCTGTACATGTGTTAAATGGCTAGTTGCTAGTACAAATCTTTACCATTAAACTAACACGTGCATTGTTGTCTGCCAGTTCTGTAAACTAGAGCTGAACAATTAATCAAAACCGAAAATTTCAATGAACACACTGAACGCAAATCACAAAGGCTGCAATAACTGAAGTACCATAATTTCCTCCGCAAACAGCAACATATCTTGTCTTATTCTGTATAAAAACTGCTGACCTTATAGTTCTGTACAAACATGTTCTGAAATGTGATTCTTGTCAGTCTTTTTGTCAAATCTTCTGGACCTGTTTAAAATTGTAACAGTCTGAAACATCACAATTACATCTTTTTTTTTTTTTAAATCATACAAACCTACCATAAACTATTCTGGCAACCACAGCTGCGAGTATTTTTCTGTTAATTTCACATTTATGTACAGTCTTTTAAAGGTATTATCCTTCTAAGCTATTATTTAAACCACAATTTTGCATAATACATTTCTAGTGCAGTTGGGTTTGAATTAACTGGTAAATGTTTTCGTCCTTGTTGAGGCAGTAGGCAGCAGGCAGGGGCTGAGTGTGAGCGGCTGTTGGGATGAGCCTTGATAGAGCTATGGAGATGGAGCTACTGTGATGGGAGGTGTGAGCTGTGTGCACAGAGAGAAGTGTGAATGACTCTGCCCGTGTGTCTCTATGTGGAGGTGAGAGCTCTGAAAATACCACCCGCTGATGTTTTTTTAATCACGCTTTGTGCATTTTACATAGCTAGGGAAATGCTTATTGAAAAGGCTTTGTTTGATTTGAATAGCAAAAGCAGATAGATAGTAAAATGGTCATTAGATAGTATCATACAGGCTACAGTTGTGTACAGGTGGGCACATATGTCAGTTTTAATCATAAATCCTGCTCTTTCAGTGTGGTATAATACAACAATATGCAAATTAAAACACCACAAGTGCAAAGAACAAATGGATACTCTCTTATTTCAGTATAAGGGAAAGTGCTAAACAAACCGTTCAATCTTAGAACTGACTATATTTTATGACAATAGGGCTGCAACGATCACCGGTAATTGGAATAATTACGACTAATTGACAACTAAAATAATTGGTGACTTGATTTTAATAATCGTTGATAGTTGTCTGGGGTATACAGACCTTAATGTTTTCTTACAAAGACAGACACATGATTAAATCATTGTGTCAAAAGAATAAAACAATTTGTGCATGCATTAGTTTAGATTTATTATTTTACTTCAGTCAGCATATTTCAACTTTTATCTGGCCGCATGGGTTAAGTCTAGAGATAGACGGCCATTATCGGTCCAATATATTGGCCAACTGATTTACCGGGCCGATATTTGGACTTTTTAGCATATTGGCTATTGGCCTTAAATCTCTAGCACAGGCACATATTTTGTTTTGGTCAATCTGCTGACTAAAAATACACATAAAGCTTAATTTGAACACTGCACAAAATATGACTACGCAGTTCTCTTAAAGGTTTGTGGTAAAAAAAAAAAAAAAGGGCTGTGGGTGAGTTTGGAGTAAATTTAAATTACATAATTTGAGGAAAATAATCTAAGTCTGCCATATATATTGGCCCAAAAATAGTGTCAGAGCTTATCGGCCATTGTGTACTCTGTATTTTATCAATCACTATCAGCATCGGCCATGAAAAACAACAAAAACAAACCATATTGGTCAATCTCTAATTAATTAAATAAATCAAATAAAAAAATCACTGACTAGTCGACTACTAAAATAATCATTAGTTGAAGCCCGATGAGATCAGGCTTCAACAAGGTGGTTTGGCCACTTTCTCCATACATACTATACATTTGCCATTTATCCTTCTGCTTTTGTAAACTACCAGCTGTACAGTACAAAAGTACTTTAGCTGAAGACTGATCTAACCCTTTGTCCTTAAACAGCCAGCTAACATATCCAATATTAAAAACACAATGTCATCTCTTTTGGTGTTATTTTTACAGTCTTATTAGAGTCCTATTTTGACTTGTAACAATTGCTGCCCTCGTTTACTTTGTACATTTGCAGCAAACAGAATCTAAAAATGCAATGGCTTGGATGACAAATGCACGGCACACACACGTCTCCTCTCGCTGTTATTACTGGGCTGCTAATGTAATTTTCCCCTCTCCAAATCGGATTTTTGTGGTGCTCGTGGAGAGAGAGAGATAGTGTGTGAAGGAGGGACGACCCTGGGACATTTGACTCACCTGGGACTGTGCAGATAGTTCAGCGCTCTTTGTGAGGGAGAACAACATGAAATTCAAATGGTAACATGGCCTTTAACATGTGGCTGCCTCACACTGTGCTGCAGTCATCAGCTGTGGTGTTGCAGGGTACAGGAGGCCAGAAGGCTCACTGTTCACACCAGCAAAACAGACATTTACACCATGTCAAGCTTCAAGACATTTTTAAAATGTTTTTAATGAATTCAAGGGTGTGATGATGTCATAGTCTCAGATGAGAGCCAGTTTTTCTTATTGATTACTGTACATTGTATTTTGCCATGAAGTGGATTGAACCAAACGTTGAACCTGATAATTGTTGTTAGTGACTAAACCTAAAACTTTGCTACAATAGATTTTAACAATATGAGTCAACCTGCTTGTCTCCATGGGGATGATGTTATTGCTTTGCCTGAAATGTTCCACCAACCTTATCTATCTTGCTGAAAATGCAGTTTTCATATTAAACAAATAGCTTGAAAAACAATGTATTTTTAAATTCAATTTTTAAAACTACTCTACATTATACTGGGAGTAGGGTTGCCTCTCCACAGATCAGACCTGTAGCTAGCCCTAGTGGTGACCCTGCTTGTCCAGAAAAGTTGCATAGTTCACCAATTGACTTTTCAACAACATGATATTTATTTTAGTAATTTATTTAGTAATTAGCAACATTTATTTATGAGTAGGGTCTGTTGTCTTTCCTCGTATTGTACAGTCCTTGTTCCAGTTGTGACTACCAGCAGTACTCTAGTAAAGTGTAAAGTACAGTATAGTCTAGAGCAGAGGCACAGAGCACACAGTGTTGAGAAGCTTGAAGAATCAGTGCATAACATCCTGTCCACAGCGCTGGTATAAATAACTCTCCGTGATGGCGTCTGTCAGAGCGCACCATGATGTTACTGAGGCTGTACAAGCGGCTGTAGCTCCACTCGGAAGACCACACTCAAGCTGAGCCAGAGCCAGCACAGTCCACATTGTGCTCAGGCTAATGAGGGAAATTAGGTCCTCTCTCATTGTAGACACTGCAGTCTGATGCTCTGGGTGTGGAGGACCAAAGAGGCTGTTTAAAGTTGTTTTCATAGAGTTAACATGGCAGAGTTCAGAGTTGTTCCTTGTGATGTATCAAACAAAACAGATATTAAAGCAGACCTATAATGCAAAATTTACTTTTGTTTGTCTAGTTGTTCCCCTTTCTCATGTACCCTCTTGAAGTTGTATTTGGAGTGATTTGTGCATGTTTTAGCAATCTTTAATTGCTTATTTTCAAGACACCATATTGCCGATCAGCCTCCATTTTCACTCTTATCGCCGCCCCCACTGCTCTGTACTTTGTTCTCCAATTTTATTTTCACATAGTCATTTTGGTACAAATGAAAAAAAAAATCTACTTGCTAGTATGTCGGAGGTGCCGACAACTTCATGGCTCAGTCAATGAACTTGTTCCTTTAAATGAATATTGCGATTTAAAATGTGCAAATAATAACATAATGATCATAGAGTATAACTATATAGCAGACACAAGCACAGTATGCTTTCTTTGTTGTTTTGTAATTATGGGTTATGGGTACGGCACAACTTAGTAAAAATATCTAATTGTGAATAGATTTGTGAATTATGTTTTATCAATAGGGTTCTGTTCTAACAAAGTTCACATTTTAAACGTGTCTAGAAGAATTAACAAAAAGACTGAAATCCGAACTGACAAACTAATACTGTACATGAATCACATTACAGAACATGTTTGTACAGATTGAAACTACAGGGTCAGGAGCTTCTATGCAGAATAAGACAGGATATTTTGTTGTTTGTGGAGGAAATGATGGTACTTAAAAACCTGCAACCTTTGTGGTTTGCTTATTGCATCCATTCAAATTGCTATTTAAATTTGATTGTGATTACCAGTAATCTTGCAGCTCTATTATGAGTAGCCTACTGGTCACCAAGTTCATGTGACAAAGACTTTTTTTTTTGTCTGAGTGGATGGATGCTGTTATGCTGTTCATTCATGTACTTGGTATTGAGTAAATGTACAGTACTAAAATAAAATGACTAAAGATATATGATTTTCTCTGTATTTGAGTTGTTTTGAATGATTTTCTTATTGACTGCTTTGTCTTATTTTTGTAGGCATGTTTCTCTCATGACCACTTGGTGGAGCAGTCTCCCTAAACTTTGGAATAGCTCAGAATTTGTGGAATATCACAGATTCAGTACAAGACTCATGTAGGCGTATTTCATTTGTTTATTTGAGAAGTTTGTTTGCATCGATAAAAATAAACAGAAAAAATATCAATATATTTTGGGAACACATTAGTATTAGAAGCTGTCTAAGCTGATGAAGTGAAACAGTTTATTGATTTGTGCTGTTTTCATATAATGTATGCTGTCTTCCCTCATTGTTCCTGTCGGCTTTTACAATTTGATGGAGTGTAGACTTAAATAATGTCCTGCATTCTTTTTTCATAAACAAGATAATGAGGAAGTCATTTAAAAACTAATTATATTGTGAAATGAGAGTTCTTTTAAAGACACCAGACCGATCTTTGAATTTAAACTCCTTCTTGTTTCCTTTTGGCAAATGCCGGGCTGAGGTTCTCATCTTTGTGCCCAACACTACCTGCAAATCTTCAGGGGGCTTCAGGGCTTCAGAGCTCAGATTCTTAAATACTCTCCTGTCCCCTGGGTGCAGGCAGCAGACCGTTACGATCAGGTCTGCACTGTGTGTTTGGTGTGTCTGATCCTGCTCACTCATATGCACACATTTAGAGACACATGTAGCACACACATGTAGTAGTTGTGAGCTAAAATTGTAAAACAGTGCCCTCCCAGCTCTTGTGAATCCTATCTGTTAGAGTCAGGCAGCACAGCGGATGGCAGCGGATGGTTTTCATTCATTGACAGTAGATTAACCAGAAGCACTAATCTGATGGCTTCACATAGCTCTGATATGAATGAGAGGGATTATGGGCTAGAGGCTCAGGCCTTTGCTCTGCTATTGGAGCATTTACAAACTATGTGCTCCCTCAAGAGGCAGTTGAAACTGCTCTTAATATCCATATACTTTTACACATATGTAATGAACGAAATCTATCACCTCAGCATGCTCCAAATCTGAACTCAATTACCTTACCTGGCCTTATATTATAAAAGCACATTTGTATACTTTCAAGAAAGCCTTAGCAGTGATTCAATGTTATATTCATTTAAATCACACCTATGCTTTTTGTGCACTGTAAGCATGGAAGTATAATGAGAACTGAAAGATGAACCAAAGATGGCGTATTGTTTTCAATTGCCTGTGCTAATTTTCCTCAATAGGTGCCTCCCACCTATGTGACATCAGAAACGTGCACTGCATGACCAGCCCTGCCCGATCTGAGCGATAGTTCCTAAAGCGGAGCTAGACTTAGAGCGGAGCAAGTGTAAATCTTACAAAGCTAACATTTAGGTGCTTTGAGGATTATAAAATTCCATGTTGTGAAAATAGAGAAGAATCCCTCCAAAATCTGGCCTTTGTGAAAACTGTTGTCTAAAGAACATGGGCAGTTTGAGTTCAGAAAAAATACATTGCACCCTATGGGAGAATTATTTCTGGGCCTGAGCTCCTGGGGGCTGCAGCAGCTATGGAGCGGCCACTAATCAATCTCACACAGGGGTAGAGGGAAGGGAAGATAGATGCATGACTATAAGGTACTTATCATAGGCTAACAGTTAGTGAATGTAATTGATACTTTTTACCTGTAGAGGCCAGTAGCTATCCCATCAGTATATAATTATTGTATTGCTTTTCTCTGAATCTATTCAAATGCTTTTCTCAGCAAAATGTAAAAATAACAAATGACTTGACTAGCATTAGCCTAGATCAACCTTGATAATTTTACTGTACATTCAAAATGCAGGTCAGAAACACTACATTGGATGGAGGCCTTTCTTACACAGATACACAGTCAGTCACAGTTATTAATTCTTTGTAATGACCTGCAGTAGACTCCCACTGTGTATTGATCGCCATGTGTACCTGCGACCACCAGGGTTATTACTCTGTTACGGTATATAATCTCATGTAGGTTTCTAAACCTCCGAAATAGAGGTTAGGATGAATCAATTTTACTAATAATTGGGACTATTGATGATACAATATAATCACAAACACTTAACAAGGATAATAAAATAATATATTTACATTCAGCTATATACCAAAATAAATACACTCACCTAAAGGATTATTAGGAACACCTGTTCAATTTCTCCTTAATGCAGTTATCTAATCAACCAATCACATGGCAGTTGCTTCAATGCATTTAGGGGTGTGGTCCTGGTCAAAACAATCTCCTGAACTCCAAACTGAATATCAGAATGGGAAAGAAAGGTGATTCAAGCATGGTTGCTGGTGCCAGACGGGCCGGTCTGAGTATTTCACAATCTGCTCAGTTACTGGGATTTTCACGCACAACCATTTCTAGGGTTTACAAAGAATGGTGTGAAAAGGGAAAAACATCCAGTATACGGCAGTCCTGTGGGCGAAAATGCCTTGTTAATGCCAGAGGTCAGAGGAGAATGGGCCGAGTGATTCAAGCTGATAGAAGAGCAACGTTGACTGAAATAAACACTCGTTACAACCGAGGAATGCAGCAAAGCATTTGTGAAGCCACAACACGCACAACTTTGAGGCGGATGGGCTACAACAGCAGAAGACCCCACCGGGTACCACTCATCTCCACTACAAATAGGAAAAAGAGGCTACAGTTTGCACGAGCTCACTAAAATTGGACACTTGAAGACTGGAAAAATGTTGCCTGGTCTGATGAGTCTCGATTTCTGTTGAGACATTCAAATGGTAGAGTCAGAATTTGGCGTAAACAGAATGAGAACATGGATCCATCATGCCTTGTTACCACTGTGCAGGCTGGTGGTGGTGGTGTAATGGTGTGGGGGATGTTTTCTTGGCACACTTTAGGTCCCTTAGTGCCAATTGGGCATCGTTTAAATGCCATGGGCTACCTGAACATTGTTTCAGGTAGCCCATGGCATGTCCATCCCTTCATGACCACCATGTACCCATCCTCTGATGGCTACTACCAGCAGGATAATGCACCGTGTCATAAAGTTCGAATCATTTCAAATTGGTTTCTTGAACATGACAATGAGTTCACTGTCCTACAATGGCCCCCACAGTCACCAGATCTCAACCCGATAGAGTATCTTTGGGATGTGGTGGAATGGGAGCTTCGTGCCCTGGATGTGCATCCCACAAATCTCCATCAACTGCAAGATGCTATCCTATCAATATGGGCCAACATTTCTAAAGAATGCTTTCAGCACCTTGTTGAATCAATGCCACGTAGAATGAAGGCAGTTCTGAAGGCAAAAGGGGGTCAAACACCGTATTAGTATGGTGTTCCTAATAATCCTTCAGGTGAGTGTATATGTCACTGTTCAGGTTTCTCGCAGTGAAAAGGGAAGTAGGGCTGCACGATTTTAGAAAAAAATCTAATTGTGATTTTCTGACAAGCATTGTGACTGCTTTTAGATTTATGTTTTAATATAGGATTCTGTTCAAAGTTTACATTTTAAGCATGTCCAGAAGAATTGACAGATAGACAAAACTGACAAACTAATACAAGAATTACATTTCAGAACATGTTTGCACAGATCTAAACTACAGGATTAGCAGATTTGATGCAGAATAAAACTCAGTATTTTGTTGTTTGTGGAGGAAATTATTCCTCTTCAAAAATTGCAGCTTTTGCGATTTGCTAACTGTGTCCATTCAAATTACAATTTCAATTTGTTTGCGATTAATCTTGCAGCCTACTAGTTTGTACGAAGAATAAAAAATGACTAATCTACATAGAGGTTGCAATTTGTATCTCATATTCCATAGAAACATTAAATTGCAATTTTTCTCCTCACAATAATTGTAGCATTCGGATTTGACACTGTGACATCCCCACTCTAAACTCTGTTGTGTATTCCCTGTAGTCCCTTGTTTGCCTGTTTAATCCTCATCAAGATGCGTGCTGCTTATTTTGCAGATAGAGAGAAGGCAGAGGGCTGTCTCAAGTGGGAGAGGGGCAAACACGAGCGGCAAATGCCTTTGTCTCCCTTTAAAGACATGCTGCAGAACATTGTCACTCACTCTGCATCAGGGTTCGTCTCATCAGCTTAGGCGAGGTGTGTGCACATTAGAACCAAAATTTAGATTATTTTATTTAGATTACAAGAATTTGTATTGGACAGCAGCAGAAGGAAGACAGCTAGGAGTGAACTAGCTGAAGATTTGGGAGTGAATCATGAGTTAAATTTGCATGCTGTTTCTTAGTATCAGAGTAGTTTTTATGTGTAAACAGTTCCTTTTGCATTAACTCATGTGAACATGGTTTCATGTGGGTGAAGTTTAGGTTAGATATATAAGACATGAGTTGACCAGTCACTTGGCAGGACTTATCTTTATGTCTTTTTTATGTATTTTTTTCTTTACGTCTTGGTATAATTATGACAAGGCAAATAATTGTAACTGTATTCGTAACTGTATTTTGATCGTTGACTACTAATTGTATTTTGATAATCGCTATCATTACCTGGACTTAACAGACCGTATAGCACGTGCCAAAGTAGCCTTTAGAGCAATAATAAATAATTCCTCATAAAAATATCAAAAAAGAATTTGTGATTTTCATCAATAATAGATGAGATGTACAGGAATAAGATATCTACATCTAGTACATCTAGCCACATTAGTGGGAGTCACAGTCACCGACACAAGCCTTGATGAAGCTACCAGGTTGGTAGCGAAACGTCAGCTTCTAAACATTGTGAGTCTGGTTGTTTTAGTTTAACATCAATAATAAACTTTATTTGTGAATATCCTCTATCTAGAAGTCTTAAGTCACTATTTTAACTTCAATGTGGTTTAAAATGTGTTAAATAAATCACAATGTACAATAGAAATAATTGGTACCGGTACTTGAATAATCGAAAAATTATTGCTATTATTAAGTAGTGGATTTCTAAAATAATTGTTAGTTGTAACCCTAGTGAGAAGTTGTATGTAGATGTATTTATTATGTAGATTTAATTATTCATGATTATTGACACTATAACCACAAAATAGTAGAATCCTTATGAAACACATTCATTCTTATTAATATACTTCAGTATGTATGTATGTATGTATGTATGTATGTATGTATGTATGTATGTATGTATGTATGTATGTATGTATGTATGTATGTATGTATGTATGTATGTATGTATGTATGTATGTATGTATGTATGTATGTATGTATGTATGTATGTATGTATGTATGTATGTATGTATATCCCCACATATTTGCAGTATTCCCAAAATATTTCTCAAACCTCATTTACCACACAGCCTCATTTGCGTCGCAGACCTGTTGCTCTTTCCAGTGACTCACCGGTAGTAAATATGTGAGCCTGATTACATCACAGTGGGAGAAAGACATAGAAGAACATCATCATTAAGACAGGTTGGAGGATAGGGGATCAATAAGAAGACCTTTAGTTGAGGGATTCACTCATTTACTATTAATAATGGACCCGACCGCCTGCTGTAATCACGCCGTTACAAGCAGTGTAGACGGATTGCTCATTCACAGCTAAATGCTCATGTAGGACAGATATAGGAGAGAGAGGAGCAGGAGAGTTACCCACGCTGGCCTCTCACTCTACATGCATACATCATTTTAGGGGCTTGTCATGCCACTTACAGCTAACTGGAATTACACAATAAAACAGGCTTAGGGAGGGTTCTCAAACAACAGGGTGGTGTATGGGCTAACCCAACCTGTTCACATAGAGAAAAAGAAAGGTTAAGGTGGGGTGGACTGTCAGTGCTGCTACCAGTCTTCTGGCCAAATTAAAGTTGATAGATTTGTGGTTGCTGCCAGCTAGTGACTGTCTATGAATACTTAAAAGCAACTACAATCTTTAAACTGCAAAACTCACAGTTTCAGAAACACTACAAACAATACTATACATTTAAAATGGGTAAAACCGAACATCCCTTCCCCTTATTTTGCTTTAACTAGTTGGAACAATATACCACGCAGAGCAATAAAAATGTAGCATCAATTTCTTTCAGCGTGCTCTTAACTGCTTAACTTGACAGAGTTTTGTAGTGGTAAACTCATAAATACAGTGGAAATCCAGTGTGCTGTGCCAGGTAAACAGTGCTTGTTGCTGCCTGTAAAGCTAAAACACCATTTGTATCTGCCTGAAAAATAGTTAAAATCGTCCTTACTGTGAGCAGGCTTGCATCTCCACAAACTTGACTTATATTTGGCCTGGAGGAAGGGTTCTTCCTTCTTGTTTTCATGGTAGTGCTATTCCTTAAGCTATAATCTTCCACAGTAATGCATAAAACATATTTATCTCCATGGAGAATGTTCTGAAATATGGGTTTAACTTTTCATTTCAGTGGAATCATGTAGGTGATGGGCTACTTGCAGAAAGTTACATACTGTACCTTTAAGTCATCTAGTGTCAGCCTACCTTGTAAGACATATAGTTGTTCAGCTAATCATTGTTTTCTATATAAATAAAGTAATAACAAATTCAGTTTGCACTGTCTGGAGCTGGCGTGAAACTCCAGACCTTCAGGCTAGTGGACAAATGTTCTGACCACTAAATGAAGACAACACACGGTCTCATTTTTAACTTTTGTTCAGTTAAGTGTCTGTACCAAAATTGTGTACAGCCACTTAACACACTTTTTAGCCACCTTAGTGAATAATGCATGGTCACTGCACTGGTATGAAAGCCCACACTCTTACAACAACAATGATCTCGTTCTATCAGCAGCAGTTGTCATATCGTGGCAGTGAGCTGTACCATCATTACTGAAGGTCAGCTTTCCTGGTGAGTCAGACTGTTTGCCACTTTTTGCTGTTGTCACCTCTCTTTTTCGGCCTTAGATGTTGCATTTACTCCTTTTGTTTAGATTTTCTGCTGTATACGCTAACTCTGCTCTGGCACTTTTTGTCCTGTCTTGTTTTTGTCGCCGGTGTGACCTCCTGTGGGAGTGTGGGCAGGCTATCGATCACCAAGTCTGTGTCTGCGTGCTTTGTTTTCATGGCAACCACTTGGGTACACCGCCGCGCTAACCCCAACTCTCCCCCAATAAGTCTTTAATGGAGCAGGTAGACTACAGGCAGACAGAGTTCAGCCAGAGAATTGTTGAGTAAGTTTACTCTTGTTGGTGCTAAAGAGTACATCAATAATTCTCACAATTCCTGTTGTGATGACGAATGGCTATTTGGTTTAGAATGTTAAGCATTTGGATCAGTCTAGTGTAGTTCTTGGTATAGTCTGGGATGCCTAAAAATTAAGTCAAGTGTAACATAAGGCTTATACTAAGCAAGCGCTAGTAGTTGTGACAAGTAGTGCAATGAATTGGTATAATCATGACAAGGCAAATATTAAAATAATCGTAACTGTATTTTTGTCGTTGACTATTAAAATAATCGTAATTGTATTTGATAATTGCTATCATTATCTGGACCAAACAGACCCTATAACATGTGCCAAAATAGTCTTTAGAGCAATATTACATAATTCCTTATAAAAATATCAAGAAAGAATTTGTGATTTTCATCAATAATAGATGAGATGTACAGGGATAAGATATCTACATCTAGTACATCTAGCTACATTAGTGGGAGTCACCGTCACCAACACAAGCCTTGATGAAGCTACCAGGTTGGTAGCAAAACATCAGCTTCTAAGTCTGAGTCTGGTTGTTTTAGTTTAACATCAATAATAGACTTTATTTGTAAATATCCTCTATCTAGAAGTCTTAAGTCACTATATTTTAACCTTTAGTTAATTAAAAATGTGTTAAATAAATCACAATGTACAATAGAAATAATTGACTACCGGTACTTGAATAATCAAAAAAATATTGCAAACTAGTGGATTTCTAAAATAATTGTTAGTTGTAACCCTAGTGAGAAGTTGTATGTAGATGTATTTATTATGTAGATTTAATTGTTCATGATTATTGACACTATAACCACAAAATAGTAGAA
Organism: Periophthalmus modestus; assembly: GCA_019594935.1. Classification (NCBI taxonomy): domain Eukaryota; kingdom Metazoa; phylum Chordata; class Actinopteri; order Gobiiformes; family Gobiidae; genus Periophthalmus; species Periophthalmus modestus. The sequence continues at coordinate 17,961,459 of JAIEZT010001390.1, read as the reverse complement.
TCCTTATGAAACACATTCATCTGATAGATTACTTTTTTGTGTTGCGGCTCGATTTTAAAGAATAATGTTAATGTCTGATACTAAGCACTTAACTTTTTTGGCTTCTCTATACATTTGAATAACATTTTTGCAGTTTACAGATGTTTGTCCTGATTGGGTGTAGCTTTATTTCATCCTTAGTCCTGGTTGTACTTGTGAAATGTTTGAGAATCATTTAGGTACACAGTATAGCATTTTAGCATAGCACTTTATTTTCAGTGGCTACCAAAGATTTAGTCATACGCCCACTAATCAAAGATTAGTGGTTTGATTACTCACTACTGCTACTTTGTTGTGTTCTGAGGCCAGGAATCCACTTTGCCTAATCCAGCCACAGTCCAGTTAGTGGCTAGTTGTACCTGGAAGGGCATCCAACCTTATCCCTGAAACAATGGCTTTGTATTTGAAGGTGCTAATTTGAATCTGTTTCACTTTATACTGGTGACTTCAGGTACCTTGTAAGACAGGAAACTTTAAGAATCAATGTGACCACACTCTTCTCCCCTCTAGGGCTCATGAGTCATGGGTCATGGCTCTGCCATGCCATTGGGCAGACCTACTTATGTTTTCCCAAATCTAACAGAATTGCTGCTGTGACTCTTGACATGTGTGAGAGTCGAGATGTGTTCCTTCTTGAGACTGGTTTGTTTAAGTCAGATATTTGATTTCAGTGGATAACTACTATATATAATCTGCAGTTTTAGCCAACAGTCCTTTTTAGAGTTTAATAGTCTACACTACTTGATTATTTCCATGAGCAGATTTGTTATTGGACTCTCTCCATTCCACAGTAGTCTCTGGTATAGTTGGTCTTCTTGGATGGTTTGTATGCTTGTAATGGTGTGACCTGGTGGTGTTAGTGCCCGTGGGCTGCATGCTTTGGGGTCACAGAGGCAGGACCAGCTGCAGGAGCCTGCTCGGGGCCTCAGGAGCAGCCATGGCCCTGTCTGTAAAGGGCCAGCTTTACCACTGTTAACATGCTCTGCACATTCATGACTGGATGTGCGCAAAACCTCCCATATATCTGCTGTGTCTGGTTTCTTATTTCATTAGAGCAAATTTGTATTTCAAATGTACTTGCTTATGAAGAAACCTCTGACCCTGTCCAGACAAAGTTTCAAATGTAGCTGTTCTCACTTTCTGAAGTTTTTTACCAAAATCTGTTGATGTGACCCTCTGAAAGAGAGTGTCATTGACCCTGTGCTGCACAATATGGTCATGCAGTGAATGAAATGTGCTTGTGTTGTGTTGCCTAGCAACCGTGTCATTAGGAGCAGGATGATGCTTCTCATCACATTGGCTGTTTATGTGATAAAGAAACTTGTCATCTCCTTTACAGCCACTTGACACTGCCTTGTTACATCAGGTTTCTTTGCGTGTCCCTCTGTGTATTCCTGGCCCTGCCATGTTGTTACATCTGACAGCAGAAACGAAGCAGACACATAATAGTAGATATTGGACTTATAAATTCAGCAGACGGCCCACTGTGGCCACTGTAGCACTGCGGTGCTGATTAAGGCCCAGACTGGACTGCAGCGCTGAGCTGTGGAATAAAGGAGGCTGTTTGTTGATTTTTGGAGCAGTTTGGGGTCAGTTAATGGGCAGCTGTGTATGTGACCTGCATGGACAAGCCTTGCTGCTCGAACGCTGTCATCTTAATGAGAAGAGGATTGATCGCTGCTCTTCTCTCCCTTGACATGCCACAGTTTTAGGAAATCTATACTGTCTTTTCCCTCTTTTCACTGCAGCATTTACTCAAACAAGTTAACTGCCATGTTTAATCTGAGGATGGTCCATATTTGCTTCCATCCAGCTGCTGCAGCAGTAAAGCTTGTTTAAATACATCAAGTCTCCTCTGGTAACTTAGAACTTACATCCCCAATGTCCATGTGAACACCACACTGGAACCTTCTGCAGAATAACAGCTGTAGTATGCTAACACACCAGTGCTCCTTTCTCTGCTCTGTGACACGCTCTGCTCGAGGTCAACCCAGGAGAGCACCTGAGCATGGCAGTAATGCAAGGGAGCATGTGGGTCTACCATCTCTCTGTCCCGGCCCTGTCGCAGTACTACAGACTGCGGGTAGAGGGCGCTACAGGACCACTGTACGTCTCCTGTGTTCTAGACTCCAGCTCAGCTCCCCACTGGCCCATCTCTCCGCTCCCTCCTCTCTCCTCTCTCCTCTCTTCCTCTCTCCTCCGGTGCCGATGCTCGCCCTTCCCCCGTCCTGCGCCTCTGCTTTGGATTCCCCTCAGCTGTGGACCGGTGCTGGCAGGAGGAGCCTCCATTCACCCGCCGCTCGTGGAGGAGGATGCGGGAACAGTGAGGAGTGATACAGGCATGGAGACAGAGATGTGTGCTCCTGGACTGTGGATGTAGAGGACACCTGGGAGGACAGCCTGTCTGTGGATTCTTACTATAGCTTTTTTTCCCAGCCCACTGAACCGGCTCATGAGGTGCATTCTAGATTTTACTACCTTTGTCTTCCATGTCCCTTTCCCTTTTTTGGGCTATGCAGCGCCTCTTATCTCTAATGATGTGAGGATTCTCCATGCAACAGTCCAGCTATGTTCATCTACATTCACTGTCTCCCTTTGTTTCCTCTTGCTGTCTGGGGATGTATTCACAATCTCAAACGTTGTCAGCTTATGAAATAGCAAAATTATGCAGATTTTTTTGGTAATCTTGTCATTCAGTTTGGCTGGGTGCTTGGTGTGCAGCGGGGGAGCGTGCATAGAGACGTCTTTGTAATGGTATGCTGCATGTTGCCCTGTATGTCTGAGGCTAGGCTCCTTTTAGCAAATAGGCCCCATGCTGACGGCGGTAGACTTCTGCGCTTATGAGAATGAAAGATGAGTATCATTTGGTACTGCATGGCATCTGGATGTCTTAGTGGTACATGGGGGATGTGAAGAAGGTGATGAGTTCTCCTTATATAGTTCCCTAGAGAGAGAGAAGAAAAGAGAGAAAAAGAGAGAGAAAGAGAGATCAAGAGAGAGAGAGAGAGAGAGAGAGAGAGAGAGAGAGAGAGAGAGAGAGAGAGGATTCATCTGCTACAGCACTTGTGGAGCACAGGTAGGAAGGAATGCTTATGGTGCTCGTCAGGCTAACTTGGGGTCTTTAGAGTTAAGTCGGTTTGGCTTTTTTAAACTGACACATTTTTGGGTTACAGGACTGGTTACTGGTTTGTACAAGGGAGTCTATTGGGCACATGCTAACTACAGGCCTACATGTCTATCTAATGCTTCATGTCAGGATAGTGAAAACATTGATACAACCTTAATCATGATAATTGCGCCTTTAAAGGTCCTATTTTATGTGTATGTGTATTTTAACCATGTTGTAAACCTGTTTCCTAATCAAATTCATACCTGGAGTTGTGTGAAGTTTCATTCATGCATATTGAGAAATCTTAAATCTTTACATCCTTTACATCTTATGAGCCAAAAATGTTATGTCTCCTTGGCCTGGAACTGCTCCTCTGTGTTTCTAAAATCCATACACCTTTGCTGGATTTATTTTAATAATTTCAGCATTCAAAGCATCTCTCTAGAATCTTTCTTTGATGCAATTGCTTTTAACCCATCTTTTGTTATAAATACATTTGACATTTTTTCATAACATTTTTAATCCTTGCTGGACACTGGCAACATGCTCTTGTTGTTTGTAGGGATTTCACAACATTAATATACCTTTTTAGTTTTATGATTATTGTGAGAATAAAAATCACAATTTTAAGATGACTTACACCATGGTTAGTAACAGTAAAATCCTTAAATTTCTTCATTCACATTGTCTAATAGATCACCATTCCTTTATTATGTGACCGGTTTTATCAAATCACACTTTCTAAATGCTAAAGTAACATTAATTTTGTGAAATAAACTAACAGTTGACTTTTTTGGAGTACAGATCGAATTGAAATTACTACACTTTGCCTCTAAAATTGTTACAATTATTCTTTATTAGATTATAGTATGACCTGAATAATGACAATTATCGATTAACTAAATAACCTTGGCTTCTATAGTTGTTTATTCATTCACATGTTGGTTCATCCAATAAGCAAAATAAGTGTTATAGAATATCCTGGGAATATCTCTTATGTCAACAAGCATGTGATTCATAACTCATATTTACAGCAGTACATGACTCAGAAAGTTCACTGCTCCTGTTTGCTTCCTAACATAGAATGTGTAGCAGTCATCTACCACTAAAGACAAGATATAAAACTATGGCATCTTTTTAGTTTACTGTATTCACATGTTTTGTTTTCATTTTGACAAACCTGCTTTCTCTAAACCAGTATCATCAACCAGTAGGACTTTTTCTCTCCCCTGTGTGAAGTAATGTTATTCATGACTTATTCATGGACCGTATACTTTGCAGATGTTTGCTCTGTTGCTTATTGAGCGTATTATGTTAACCCGACTGAAATATTTAAAGCCACTGTTGTTTCTTATGCCCCAAAGTCACACGCACCTTGGCAAAATTCATTCTGACATCACTGTGTATATGGGACCCATCCCTATAGCCCCTGCCCCCACCAGTGAGAAGAAGCAGCTCTCGAAGCTCAGCTACTATTCCTTGTGTTAGATTCCTTGGTGATGACATTTTTTGTAGTTTGTGTAGCAATTACAATTCAAAAAATATACTATCTTGGAATCATAGACATTAGAGTTATTAAACGTGTGGTTCAGTGCTAATGGTAACAAACATCATCACCATCAAGATACTCTGAAAATGTCAAGAATTCTTGAGGCAGTCCTTTGTATTTTCTAGTATCGCTATTAACATAAGCCCTAATAAAGAGAGTCTATATAGAGAGAAATTGTCTTTTATTCACAGAGAGACAATAGAATAAGTTTTGTTGTCAAAACCCCACTAGTGTTTTTGAAGAATTTGTGACTGAAACTGATATATAGGCACCATATGGTACAGCATTATCATTTTTTGACTTTAATCTCACTTATGGTTATGATTTTTCATACAAGTTCAAAACATACCTCTTTGGACTATGTATTTAAGGATATTTAAAGTTTATTGGAACAATAACTTTCTAAAAATTTTTTGAAAACTGCAACCAATGATTTGTTGCTGGATAACTGTAAACGCTGAGTCTTCTCGAGTTGCTTAAACGAGGTCTGTAATATATTTTACTAGTTGTTCTAGGATTGGCACTGCACGTTGCTCATAAAACAATCCCCTTTAAGCCATTCAGACCCACTCGCATCCAAGTCAAATGGACACCAACATTTCCCTCAAATCCACCCTACACTTTGCTTTAAAAGTCCAGTCAGTTGTGTTATTATTACACAGTCAGTCAAATCAATGGGAAACCTGTAGTCACATGGTTCAACAACTGACCTCCAGTGACCACCCACTTCTGAAAGGTTTGATCTCCTTCCAAAAGCCAAGGTGTGCCAAAACAGTTTCTCCCAGAGGCCATTAGGAAACCACATTCTCTGCAATAACTCACTTTCCTTCACAAGTACATTAAACTGTTCAATATATACAGCACTTTATTGACTGGGTTTTATCTTTATGATGTTTTATATGCTATTTATAAAACTATTTACCGGTAGTTTCAAACCATGTCTTGTGTATTAGGGCTAAACAATGAAACAAATATTTAAATTTAAATTTGAATGTCTGCAATTAGCAAATGACAAACACAGCAAAAATATTTCAGAGATAGAATCAGTAAAGAACTCTCCAGTCTCTCCCGTAGTTTGTACTTATAAAACTTGCTTACCCTGTTGTTTAAATTAGAGCTGGGAGATATGACAATGCAAATTAAATTGTAATTTGATCCCTGTGTTGTCATATAGTGCTTCTCTGCTCAAACACAACTCCTCCTATTGCACAGCCTAGGTCTCTGTGTGACTGACAGGTGGATTTAACCAATCACAGCAAACAGTGAACTTTCAGAAGAAGATGACTTCAGCTGCTTCTTAAAGCCAATATAAAGATGTTTAGTGGTTTAGTTTAAGGTACATGTATCCTTTGTGAGGGAAATTAATCCTCTGCATTTGACCCATCCTTCAACCTGTGTCGCTGGGGCAAACTGTAAGGATCAGTAAGCTACAGCCGTACATTGCCCAGGGACTCATCTCCAGACCTTGAGCCAAGCTTGGTCAGGAGGATTTTATCTGCGGTGTTGTTTTGGGTTGAATTATCATAACTAAACTCAACTCCTTAAAAAAATCATCTTTTGGCATATCACCTACAACTAGACTTTTATGATTTTTGTATTTTTAAACTTTTTTTTAGCAGGCAGTATAATGTTTTCTTTCAAATATTAATGTCCCTGTTTGATATAATTGCAATATAAAAAAGGAAAAATCTGAAGTCAATCATTTTCTTAATTTTGCTTTTATCATATACTTATTATATAACCACTTTGTCCCATATCCTGTTTTATGTCATCAGAGACACTTCTAAGCCTTCTGTTTGCATTTCTGTGTCACTTATGGAGGAATACCAGGCTCTCCATGGAAAAGCCTGATCCCACATGCTATTGCTAATGGGCTAATCTCTTTCCTGTGTTTGCGTCCAGGGGGGGTGGTTGACAAGGATTTGCGGCACTACCTCAACCTGCGCTTCTCCAAGGGCTCTGTGGACCACGACCACCAGCAGATCATCCGCGACAACTTGTACCTCCGCACCGTTCCTTGTGAGTACCCACTTTACAATTGATGTCACAACCTTAGACAAACAAACTGGCACATGAAATGTATTCTACATTTAAACACAGGACATGGTGACTTTGCTTTAGCACTTATTTGTCTAAGGGGTTATCCCATAATGCTTTGACATTTGATGTCACAATCTATTTTTAGCAACTATGAAAAGCTCTATTTGATTCTAGTTTTAGTTATGGTTAAAGGTCCCGCACTTGACTGGAACAGAACTGAAGAACATCACAAATTCGTTTTAAAAGGAATTTTGTAGAGTCACCATAAGCAAGTGTCTGACGGGGTTCAAAGTCAGAGTTCACCATTTTTCACTTAAGTTTTTAGTTTCTCCTCTAAACTTGTTTTAGACCTGGTTTCGACACAGTTTTGTCCTGTTTAACCCTAGAGTATTCCTGCTTTTGTTAAAAGTTTTAGAGTCTCTGAGTTAGGGCAGTGCCATAAAATTGAAAACTTGATAGATCTAAACTTTGGTCAGTCTCGATGATAGGGCTCTTTAATCAACAGCTCTACAGCCAATCCTGTAACAGCGTGTGGTACTGAAGAGGCATCTACGCTCACTTATAAGGAGAAGGCTCTGAGTCAGGGCCACGGCATGTCTGTCTTCTGACGTCTCTTGTCTTCTCACGTGTCCTACCATTTATCAACTTTTTACTTTAAAAAAACTGCTCAATTTCAATGCATGCATGCTTTTAGGCTTAATATATTGTACAAACTCACTGCAACTCAACTTTAAATGTGACATTCTCTGAAATTATTAGTCCTGTCAACATGAAAAAAACAAAAACTGTAGCAATCCTGAAGTCCACCTGTCTATGTTTCCAATAAGATGGAAGAAAATCAAATTGAAAATTGAGATTGATTGATATGGGTAAAAAGTCGTGATTTGTTGTTTTTTTTTTCATATGGCCCAGTTCTACTCTGAGCTGTATTTAGTAGGACACAAATATTCAGGAAATTGACTAAAAAGTATAATACAATTTTTTAAAATGCATTGTTTGTAAATTATATACGTTTCAATAGTCTGACATACTGTATCTGTAGATTATGCTTTTGGATCTGAATGAGATGTTGATGAGTACATTACAGAGATATCATATGTTGTTTGTTCCGAGGAGACATGGTGCTAGACCAGTACTCAGCTCTATGCTGACAACAAAGTAACTAGATTTTCAAAATGCCGGGTTCTCAAAATGTACCCTTGTGTAAATTAAAATTCTAGTGTATGAATGCCGGCCTGTCATTTTATCTCAGTGTATGCTTCTTGACTATTAGCTTGCAAACAGTAGGAGCAAGCTTACCATAAGGCACAGATATTTCTTGGCAGAAACTGTTTTGTAAAAATGTTTGGAAACGGTTGTGGATACATTCCAAAAAATTGCCCATGCCAACATCTTTAAAACAGCTTTGTATTGTAAATTTTCCATGCATATTTTCTATAGTATTTTACAGTCATCATTTACTCATACATACATTCCAAGCTTATCTCTGTGTCTCACATCTCTTACTCTTTCTTCCCTGTCAATCGTTCAGTTACCGCACTCTCAGCCTGGGGTTTCCACGGCAACCACCCTCTTGTCTCGGAGCCCCCTTTCACCCCCCTTCTCCTTCCGCTCAATCTTGTCATGCAGCGCGGACGTCCACATATGATAACACCATCATGTTTGCACCATTTGAAGAAGCTATTTACACACTGGACACATACAACGGTACAATGCCCCAGGGCTGGCTGTCTGCGCTCTCAGCCTCTCGGCCTGTTGCACGGTGAGGAGGGGGGAAGAGGGCAGAGGAGGGGAGAGGGGTCTTATTGGGGCGATTGACATGCATAGCTCCACCTCTTGTCAATATTAAAGCACATCGTGAATCAGCTTCTCTGTAGAGTGGCGAGGCTTTGAGCAACTCCACAGTTTTTTTCTCATTGACTGCTCCGTCGTTTGTGCTCTGATGCGCTGTTTGTTCAAAGGCTTTATTTCAGCCTGACACGCTCCAGCATACTCTCCTAATAACCCTACACGTGCGCTCTGCTGTGCCAGAGACAGAGGTGAGAATGGCCTTTTTTATCTGCAGACATTAAGGCGGCACAAACTGGCAAGTGCTCGACAACAGAAGAAAATTGCACAGTTTAAGATCCAGGTGGCGTCATAAATTTGATGAACACTGTGACGTGATAGTGTTGTGGAAGCATATGGTTAATGGTTTTAGGATTGCAAATGCAAGCTATATCAAGAATAAATTGACTTTCTCTCTAGTGATTATTCCATTCACTTTTCCTGAAAAGAGATTTCATTACAGTAGAGAAAATATTCCTAATGGTCCCAATGTAGTATTTTTGCTATAAAAGATATTAAACACTAAATGCTGTTCTTGTTATGTAATATAACCTGAAAAGTCATATCCTGTGTGTCATTCAGATTTAACACTCCAAGCCTATGCTACTTAAAGGAAGGCTTTAGGAACCACTTAGCCTTGGGCTCTACTGAGAAACAGAGGTGAAATGCATAATCTTATTTGACTATAAGATTCAAGGGAAAAAATATACATTTCAGTTCACATGGTTTGCATAAGCACTATTTAAGTACTATTTAAAGATTTAAAGCATTCCTAAATGTGTATTGATTTGGGTAATGATTTGGTTAAAAAGGAACATTGTTTAGTTTAGCTCTAGTCTAGACAACAGGGTGCAAGGTGCAGTTGAGTGCTCAAACAATCAGTCCAAGTTTAGTGAAAATAACAAACATGGAGGAGCACTAGCTGGATAACACAGGGCACTAAGCAGTGTAAGTTGGAGTGAACTGCGGAGATGGATACAACCTTGAACTGAACGTGAACAGGACTTGAACATGCATAGATAAAACAATATTATTTCACGGTTTAAGTGGTTTTTAATATATATTTTTAAAACTCTTCTGCTTTTCACGCGATCCTCTGACTGGTAAAGCCCATGCCAGAGTGCTGTGGTACTTGGGTAAAAGTGCAGTGACAGCTCGATGATGGGCTCTGGATTAGGTTCAACACTGCAGGCTCTAGCACTGCATGGCTGCCGGACTGTTCCAGCCCATTCTGTCACCAGGCTCAATGACCATACTACAGTTAGGTTTAAAGAGCCCATATTATGCTGTTTTCTGATCTCTGTTATAATGTTGTTTCCTCTTCACAAACTTACCTGGAGTTGTGTTTTGTTTCACTCACACATGTTTAACACACATCCTGCATATTTAGGCTGAGTTCTTCTCTCAAACTGAAAACACACATCTTGTAATGTCATGTGGTAATACATAATACAATTGCTTTACTGTGTTTTTAAACTCCATTCACTTTTACTAAAATAACTTGGATAATTTCAGCCCAAGAATTGCTAATATCTACTAAACAAAAAGTAAAAGGTAGCTGCTAACTTTAAAACTATCACTACATGACATCACAAAGTGGAACAGAGCATTTTGAGCTTTGGGGATAAAGACAGTCCACTAATTCAGGATTACGCATACATCTATGAATGAAACAAAACACAACTCGAAGTATGTTTTGGGGAAGGTAACAGAATTCTAACATGGCTTAAAGCTCACAAGTGTCAGTTTTGCATAATATAAGACCTTTAAATGGAAAGCCACAAATTGTATTATTTGAGTGTCAGTCATGTGTAAACACAGCTTGAGATAAATTATTTGTTTTGGCTGTTATCACCAATGGAATCAAATATATAATTATTTTTGAGGACAAACACTTTATATTGTGGAGATATCACTCTTTTAGGGTGCTGTTTTCAGGCTGCTGTCTTAAATGTATTGCTCATTCTTTGGCAATGCTGATGTGAAATTCTATTTATGGAATCCAAAATGACTAATCCTACACACAGATGCTCACATTGAGGCGTATTTATCAGGGAGACCTGAATGTGTAGGACCCTCTACCATAAATACTAGTTAATGCACTTTGAATGTTCATTGTTTTATGCCCAAAGTCCACAGTTTGTTTGAATGTGTGATTTGACGATGGTAGGTATTTGGTTTGCCAGACTGAGAAAACAGAAGTGAGTATTTGGCAGTGGTCTTGTGATAGGAATGGAGCCTTACTTGGACTTTGATTTGATTTTCTAAATAAGAACTATGGCAGAGTTGACTGTGGACTTTGTTAGTTGGTAAAATTGGACAATGTGACAATGGTGGCTTGACGTTGCGTGGGCAGGTATGGTGGGTGGTTAGGCTTGGTAACTGGAAGTAGGGGTGGGATATATGCCCAGAATTTATATCATGATTTTCTTGGAGCCAGATCACGATTTTATCATGATTCATGTAAACTTAGTAGCCTTGTAGAGGTAACTTCTTCTTCTGGGAGTTCACACTTCATTGCAATTAGTTAAATTTACCTGTCAGTCACTCAGGATATTGCTGAAGCTGACCAGTAGGAGGAGTGGGTAGGGAAAAGTCTGTGTGTAAGCAGAGAGCTACATTCCAGGAAAAATCAGAGAATCACGATATGACGATTTTAACAAAATAGCAGATTGTCATAGGAATGAGCTCACAATTGCAAGGTGGGGTAAACTTGTTAAAGTTGCAAAAATGTTAATCTCAAAATATTTGGACTATTATGAGAGACTGTTGACAATGACACAGCAGTTGAAAGCAGCTCTGATGGAAGCATGTGCAGCTTTTGCCTTCTGGTCTAGTACTGTTTCAGAGCCTGTGTCTCTCTCTGGGTCTGTGCTCTGTGTCTACGCAGCTCTGGGCCGGGCCTGTCACTGCGATCGTGTCACTTTGATGAGCAGATGCCACTCCACATCACTACTCTGTGTCCCTCCCAAGGACAGGCAGAGGCCCACGGCTCATTGCACTGCGCTCTTATATCACTTAGCCAAAATAACAGCATCACGGGGCAGGGACAAACAGTTTGGGACAACATACATTGCGAAGGGTAAAGAAGAGATGTATGGTCCATGCTGTTGATAAATATTTGGTATGCATCAACATAAAAATCTCATTGATAGGGGCACTGCACTACTGTACCAAGGACGCCTCTAGCTCAGTCTTTGTTATCTCGGCTATGTAGTCAGAAGTTATAATACTCCCTACAATCAATGCAATACATCCTACCTCTCTTTACAACTCTCGCGCTACTCAATTATTTCTACAACAACAATATAATCTAGACAGATGGTCCGATATGGATTTTTTAAGGTAATATTGATGTTTCATTTGTCTTGCTGCTGTTGCTGATAATCAATATTTTCTAATACTAATCTTAAGATTTTAAAATATAAATAAAATACCAAGGCATGGATCAATACTTATATCTGCAGAAAACCCTCTGACACAACGATACCAATATTGAAGCCGATACGTGATCCATCCTTAATAAACTGTCTTTGCTCCTTGAGTAATCGAACAACCTCATAATTGACTATGTAGTGCAAAGAGGCTATGGACCCAGCCTTTATGTTGTAGGTGAGAGTGGTGGTTAAGAGCAGATGATGTGTGGATGCAGAAGGCTGGGCAGGCTGCAGTGTGTGGAGCTGAGGCCTGGACGTGCTCCGAATGTGCGGGGGAGCCTCATAAGTCATTCTCCCGGGAATCTAACCCACCCTCCCTCTCTCTCCCCGTTCTCCATGCATCAGTATAAGGCAGCAGGACTATAAATAGCTCCAACAGTAAGTGGCACGTTTCTGCGCTCACATTGCCTATAAATACATGCAGCTTCTGTCACTTCACATCCACTCTTCTCCAGCTCTCCCCGGGCCCCCCCATCAGGGAATCCACCCCATGAGACAGCGTAGGGCAGTAGGCTTGTTGATGAGTAAAGGCAGGGTCAGTGCAGTGCTTGCAGTGTGCCAGAGGTGCCAAAGCGTATGATGCTACGGAAAAGATTTGTACTTATGAAGATGGAAATGGTTTATGGAAATGTTGATGTGATTGTTATGGCGTTTGACACTAAGAAGCATTTTTAGTAAAGAGAAGTTGAATTTACCTTTACTGTAAACGAGCATAATTAAATATAAACCCTGTTACTTCTACAATAGAACCAACAACAATTAATTTAGTTTGATAAAATGTCCTTGGCCTTTACAACAATATTACTACTAAAGAGTAATGCGTTTTTAATCATTCTAGTGCTTGCATTACTGTCATTACAAAGCACTGAATTAGAATGACCTGTTAGCAAAATGCTACTAATAGCTGTGATGCTAATTACATTACAAGCACATAGCACTGTAAAGTGGGAGGGACATGCAAGCAATTAACTAATCCCAAATTTACACTCTGAGCTATAACGCTATGCAACGTAGACGAAGCTGCATACATGCATATATTTAAGTGTCAGTTTACACCAAAGATGCCAGAGCAACCCCTGCAACACCAAACTGTTCGATACTGGGTTTTAAAGTGGGCCTTTTATGCAGACTCAACTTTTCAGAGCTTTTAATCATGGTATGGTTATTTCCCCTCACCATTTACTCACCCAAAGTTGTATATGGAGTAATTTGTGCATGTTTGAGCAACATGCAATCATTTGTTTTCAAGACATCCTTTTGCTAATGAATTTAGCTGGTATACACCCACTGCTCTGTACTGACTTTGTTCTACAATTTTATTTTCTTTGTGATACACATAGGATTCGGCAGCATCATTTTGGTACAAATGAAAAAAAAATTGTGGTTTGCTAGTGTGATGTGTAGCTATCCATAGGAGATGCTGACAACTTCATGGCTGTTTGTTATGATTACATTTATGAAGACATCAGCTCCCATTGGGCACTGCAGTTTTCTAACATGGAAGCCAGCTGACTTCTTTAGTTTTTAAGTGAATATTGTAATTTAAAATGTCCAAATTGTAACATAGTGACCCACGTGTTGTTGATTGTTGAACTATATAGCATTGGTATTGCTATGTGTATGACGGACTATGATCTGGAACCCTTTACTGCACATAATGCTGTGGCTCAAAAGATGTAGTTCACATGGGGAGAAGCCAAGGAGAACAAATTGGCCTTCTTAGATTGTGCAGTAACTATAGGAAAGGACCTGCGACTACTGGTAGAATTCTTCACCCACACACATTTTTTGATACACACCATCCACTACAGCGCAAACTCAGAGCTATTCAAACACTACAACACAGGGCTCAAGTGGTTCCGACAAGCACAGACGGAAAAGTGAAGAAGAACAACACATGCAGAAAGCCCTCTCTGCTTGTAGATATCAATAGATCTAAGAGAGCCAAAAAACAGGACAACAGAGAGTCAGTGTTTTTGGCTTGATACACTTTGGTATTCACTGTGGACTTTGGGCATAACCATAAACTACATCTTAAGTTGAAAAACTAGTGTATTTCAAAACATCATGGTTATGCTGTCCTGGAAAATAATTTCAAGCAAAGGGTGGTAAGACTGTACCAACATACCAATACTACTACAACTGCTACTACAAAGACATATTTGCAGTTTTCACTCTCTTAGTGACTTTTAGCATGATGTTGGCTTAATAATGGGTTGACAAAATTGCGTTAACATTTTCTCCTCACAGTTCATGCAATTAGGCAGATTTTTTAAAAGCTAAATTAATTATTAAAGCTATTTGGCTTCTCTTCCATTGTTTTCATTGCAGAAGTCAGACAAACAATTAACATTTCACAATAGTCTCTCAGACAGTGCGTCTACTCCCTGCGCAGTTATTAGCAGCTTCACACTTGGACTTTTTGTATCAGACAACATGGCCACCAGTGTCGGCGTAACACCGTTCATTTTATGGCTAACGTGCACTCGGATGCACCCCTGACTAAAAATACTCAGGAACAAAATCTGCACCTTCAAATGAACACCGCGCCTGTTCCAGTCTCTCCCACACCCATCTGTGGAGCGCTTCAAGAACATGTACATTCTATAATTGTTTAACTTCACCGAGGAGACTGTAGCTTCTTGTAAATTTAAGCACAGCATTATAAATATTTTTTGTCTAGTTAAGAATCAGCTTTATTTTCCTTCTTTAATTATATCTTGGACACACATTGTATTTTTTTCCTTCATAGGTAAGGACTATATCACAATCACGCAGGACTAAATTTAGCCAGATGGTGGCACAAAATTATAAAATACATTGCCAGAGCACATTAGAATTGAGACAACTACTCAAACTTACAAAAAGTTGTTAAAAATTGGTTGAAAACGAAGCAGTCATGCACCCTTAGACTGACCTGATGTTTTTTCTTGGGCTCTTTTAACTTCCTAACTGATGATTTTAATGTAAATGGATTCTGTTTTCATTTTTTCTTTATAATGTCTCAGATGTGTAGTCCTGTTATGTGTCTTTTGTCTATTTGGTTCAATGTTAAATGTCTTGTAATGTCAAGTAATGCGTGTAATGTTGTCTAATTGAATGTTTAATTCTTTTACCTGCCTTGAAATGCATGAATGAAATTTAGCTATTGTGCTAAGGCCGGCATATTTATGCTGAAGTTCCTTGCTGACCTAATTCAAATGTCTAGATGAAATCACAGTAGAAATTGTCTTTTTATGGAAAAAATATGTTTGCCTTCTAGTCTTCTCTCAAATGTTAGTACGCCCTGGTTTTAAGTGGAACTGAATCCTGATTTGAAAAAATTATTTACAACTATAATCACAAACATGCAGCCCTATAATCATGGCTAATGCTGCATTGACTGAACATAGATCATAAAGAACATAAATCTTTGAGTAGATGGTTTTCTACGATTTGTTTGTTGCCATAATAAAAAAAGATTTTCATTATCCAAATTGATTTTCAATATCACCTTAACCATCTCTTTATGTTTTTGAGTTTTTATAGGTTATTGATTTTACTTTATTTGATTGATAAGGGAATATTTAGCTTTTAGAAATTATGCTGGAAACATAATCATACTCATCTATTAATTTTCTCATATCCCTTAGCTGTGCTGGTTTGCTCTTGTCCGATTGTGAAGCACATTTTTTCATGCTTTTATTGTTGCTGCCTCTTTGCGCTAAAGCAAGAATCGAATTTTATGCGTATAGTATATTGCTTTACATCTGTTCCACTCTCACATGTTGGCTTGCAGTCTACCCCGATTGATAATTCTGTTTGTGTGTGCGATTTAATGGGCAGACTTAATAAATGAATGATGGGGGTGGGATGCGTACACTGTGAGTCTTACGGTGGCAGAGTAGCACATCTTCCCCGGGGACTGGCTCCTTAAAGGGGTGATTTGCCTGCTGGCTCGCTCTTGTTAAAGGCATGGCTGACACGTTTTGATGCGTGCGGTGCCCCCTGTGGTTTGATTGGCACACGGGATTAATGCGCTCCATGGATGAAAGGACGTGCGAAGGGAATGATATGAATTTAGTGCAGTAAAAATGGCAAATATTGGAGCTGATTAATGAAGTGGTTATATTTGCAGAGTGCTTGCGGTGTTAAGCCTGGACAGGTGTCAGCGGATTGGATGGTGTCTGCTAGTGATTGCTGCAGTTATGGGGAAAACTAGTCCCTTTGCAGTACGTTTACCTAACAGCTGTAATGGTGTCAGTGCCAATCAGTGGTAGTTGTTAAGTAAATGATCCATATTTTGTTTGGAGAAGTGGTTGATTGGCCACGTTATCAAATGATAAACATGAAATATACATTAAAATTGTCTTTATTATACAGCATCTTGTCTGGACCTCCTGTGAATCTTTGGTATTACTGCATAAGGCCCCCAACAGCATCCTCAAGTTACCCCGATGTCCTCCTGTGTCACTCACTTCCATGTTGTAATAAAGGGTTTTTTGGCCAATCAGAGCCCATCCCTTCCCCAAAGGACCCACCTCAGAACAGGGCTAATTTCTCAATGTCTGGTCGTCTCCTCTCCAGCAGACGTGGATGCTGTGAGCTGTGCTCTTGTGGAGGCTGCTGCTGCTCCTGGAGATGGATGTTTCCAGATAAAAGCAGCAATCACCCACCTTCACCCCAACTGACTTTGCAACTTTGTTTATGTGGAGACTATGTTTGACAAGGATTATGATATATGAACATCTAACAAATACCACTCAAAACTTCTTAGACTATTGTATTGGAACATTTAGGCAATCGTTAACAATGTTAAAGTATCTAATAATGGCACGTAACATTATCCATGCTATTAATCTCATTGTGGCCCTGTATTTATAATAATATTGTAGGAAAAGCCAGTAACGATGATTTATTTATATTGGCTTCACTAAAACAGCATATTCCCCCTGTATCTTAGTCCATCTTCATTCCACGGATAAGGCTAAATTGCCTTGTCCGTGGAATGAACTGTTGTAAAAAAAAATGTTGTAAAAATTCTAAACAATTTGAAACATTAAGATTGCAGTATATCACAATTGTCAATCAATAATCTTAAATCACACTTTTTTTTTTAAAGTAAATCATTGGAACTGGCCTCCAAATTCACTTCATTGCTAAACAGGCCTACAGCTCTATGGCAGAAGATCTTGTGCAATTTGCAATTCAATGCTGAGTTATTTTAGTACTGTTGTCTGGTGCACTGTGCATTGGTTTCAGATGTCATGACAACAGTCTATAGTCTATAGTTTTGTAGTGTGTAATTGAGATGGGGACAGGCAAGACAAACTATTCTTAATATGCCGTGATGTGTAATAATAGACCTCGCTAATGATCAGTTTGATTCTGAGATGAAGAGACATACCATTACTCCTTGACACAATATTGACAGAATGGACGTTGAGAAACAACATTTTTCTGTTTAAGCAACAACTCTATAAACAAAAAAGGCACAGCAATGGGAGCATGTTTTGCACCCAGTTACACAAATCTGTACATGGGTTTTTGGGAGGAGAACTATGTGTTTTCAAATCTTAACACAAATCTTAACACATTTAAAGACAAAATATTGTGGTTGCTACACTGATGATGTTCTGTTGTTGTGGTTTCGTTCTGGACAAAAATTGTTACAATTTCATTCATATTTGAATAATACAAACGTCAATATCAAACTCAGCTTGCACTATTCCTTATCGGAAATAAATTCCCTTGATTTTAATATTTACAAAGGCACTGATGGAGATTGGCACAGTACAAGTTTCAGAAAATTAACTGATCGAAATACAATTTTACAAGCAGACAGATTTCACCATCCATGGCTGCTGTAGAGTATCCCTCAGTCAGTTTCAAAGACTACAGTGGATCTTTGGCACGGAGTCTAGTTTTGAAAAAAAAAAAAGCCCAAAACATGAGCAAAACAGAGGGCACACAAATAGCAGTCCTCAACAATCCAAAAAAACTCTCAATAGAGAAGGATTATTAACTCAGAGACCAAAGAAAAATGGGAGTCATGATCAAGTGTTCTTTGTAACTGAATATGGCACTGAAGCAACCCAAATCAAACAAATAATCAAACAAAACTGGAGTATATCAAGAAGTGACAGCACCCTAAGAGACGCGCTTCCAGAGACCCTCACCATCAGCTTTAGAAAAGCCCCCCCACACTCTGCAACAAACTGGTGCACAGCTATCTCAACCCACTGAAACAAAAGACATGGCTGGACACTAAGGCTAGCCACTACAGGTGTAGTAACTGTGCCTATTGTGAATGTACAGCAAGCTAATTCTTTCATGGACATTACATCAGGTCAAAGTTTTAATATCAGAACAATCATTATTGTGGTATACTGACTGGAATGTCCATGTGATCGTTTTTACAAAGGCCGAACAAAACGCTGACCGACTGAACACAAACAATGACCTGTAATGCCCTGTATCCTATGGCTATGCACTTTAAAAAGCCAACCATGGCAGTTGTAAAAGCTTAAAAATATGTGGAATAGAATACATTCAAGAAACAATAAGAGGATGAGATAGACTGAAAAAACTTCTTCAGAGAGAGTCTTAATAGATCTATATCCTCAAGGCTACCCAGTTTCCAGGCTTCAGTGAAGAGTTAGATTACACCCCCTTTTAAAGTAATTGCAAATGTTTTTAAAGCATATTTTTTGTTTGTAAGATGTGCAAACTATGACTTTATTGCTCTGTGACAGCCATCTTGAGTTTGCCCTGAGGGCTGCAGGGGCAAAACACGTTGGCGTCTCTGCCATGTGTAATAAAGGCTTTTAATTGTATGTGTATGTATGTATGTGTATATATATATATATATATATATATATATATATGTATATATATATATATATATATATATATATATATATATATATATATATATATATATATATATATATATATATTTTACAACTATATATATATATATATATATATATATATATGTGTGTGTATATATATATATATATATGTGTGTGTGTGTGTGTATATATGTGTATATATATATATGTGTGTGTGTGTATATATGTATGTATATGTATATATGTGTGTATATGTGTATATATATATGTATGTATATATATATATATGTATGTATGTGTATATATATATATGTATATATATATATATATTGTGTATATATTATTATATAGAATTATTATATAATTATATAATATATAATTATTATATATATTATTATATATATATATATAATTCCAGTATAATTTAGAGAAGTACCTTTGATATTTATTATCTTTGCAGACTGTGTTCTGCGCTAACTGCTTAGGACCCACTTTTAGCATAACAATGAATGTTCTCTTTCTTCTACCACGGCCACACTGACCAATATGGACATGCTATACCTCTTTTAAAGCACTGAACCCAGTCAAGGTTTGTCAATTACACCAAGTCCCAGTCCCAATGCATGCACAAGCAAAGAATCTTCAGCACCACTTAGCCACATTAGCTTACTACTGTCTAAACACAATCACTGCACTGATATCCTCTGTGAATTATAATATTACATATTTCCTACATATTTCCGCAATTTATTTGGTCGTCACATATGATTAAAGCTGAGGTTAATGTGCAGAAAAGTCCGCTCTGCTCAGCTGAGAGGCGAGCAGTGCGTTTTTAGTGGTATTGGCTCTTGGTATTGGCAGCACATTGATGAGTATGAGTATGAATACTGGCACCTGGTATTGGACTGATACCCGACACTGGTATCGATATTTTTTACATTTTTTTTTTGTCAGCAGTAGCCAAGCAAATGTACCTCCAAGGTACCACATTGTATTACTCCTTATTGTTCTGGCAGACTGTGCCTATAACCCAGTAGTGATTTTTCCTCTAGAGGTGCCATCTACTTCCTGGTTTGCAGCCACAGTTGGTGCTGTCTAAACCATTGTCAAATTACAACAAGCCCTCCAGTTATGAGCTATGGCTACGCACTGACAGTAATTGATTGATCAGTTGCTATGGCTTCCCCACACTGAAAAAAACGAACTAAAGGTTATATCCGTGGAAGAAAAAAATCTACATGATTCTCTACTGTGTCATATCTGTCTTACATTTTGTCTCTGGTAATATCGACGTGGATGCTTGTTACCATGGCGAGCGTTGCTGGGAGCTGCAATGTTGTCGTGGCAGCAGACGATCCTGTCGGGAGCGTTGCTGCGTTACGTTGCAGAGGCTCTTTGTAGTGTAAATAAGGATGCTTGATCATACTTTTACCCATCGACCGGCTTGTCGCACTTCACATCTGCCGGCCGGGGAGTGCAGGCGCACGTGAAAGAAGAAGGAAGAGGAGAAGAGAAGAGAGGAAGAAGAGCTAACAAGGAGGAGAGGGAAAGCTTTAGAAGACACAGACAGGCTGTAATAAGGACACAGAGCACCGACATGGGAGGCGATGACGACGAGGAAGCATAGGTGCTAGACAAAGATAGAGTGAGATTGGAGAGGCAGAGAGGGTATAGCTATAGACTCATTTCTGCTGTTGTATTTGGAGAAGGGGGGTTGGGGAGTTATTGTGAGAGTTAATGATGATATAAAGGAAAGTTTCTATGTAATGGTGACATCACAAGAAGTGGGACATCCTTTGCTTACCAGATACAGAAAATGCTGTTTTGAAGATATGCAAAATTAGAATATACTTTTTAGAATTTGATGATCATTATAATTTCAAATGGGGGCAGTGGCCTATTAAACAATATGTTAGATTCATTGTTTTGGAAGAATAATCCAATATCCAATTATCCAATTATGGTCTAGAACTGTTGAACCTTATCATTATTTGTTCGGGATTGGCTCTACAAATTACCATGTTAATCTCTAGGCTCAAAATCCTTTTAACTAGTATTGTCTCTTTTATATTGAATAAAGGTGCCACTTTCTGAAAAAAATCAAATGAAAATCAATTTCCCTTTTGTTTATTTATGCTCACAGAGAAGACTTTGTGTCAGTTTTTGTTTCGTGTGAATAGGCTCAGTCATTACAGAGATATCACCCATAAACCAGGTCAACAAATTCTGTCCTGTCTTTGGGCTCATTTAAAACTATAGCGAGTCTAGAAAGATAAGGAACAAAACAAATGTTACCAAAAGACATTAACAGCTTGAAGTAATCACAAGCATGTTGGTATTCTTACACCAGATCCCCTTCTGAGACCTGGCCTGATCTGATTGGTTACTTTTGATAGTCACAGCTTTCTATGTTTCTATGTACCTTTCAACCAATATATCTCTTATATCAATTGTATATATTCACCATTATGCAGTTTCAACTCCAATCCACCGCAGCAGCACAACCATCAGCCACCTCATACTAGTCTCTCATATTAGAGATATTTCATCCATACTTGTGGTTGTTAGTAGTAATAGTGATACTGAAAGTGGTAGTATTAGATTATAATTACTTACTATTAGCATACTTCAGTGATTTGTAGTTGTATGTTTGATAAAAGCGTAATATGAATATCTACCTTACTGTTAACTATACAGATTTTCAGATTGGCTGGCTAGTCCAATATTATTTAGCTTTTTAGTACTTTAAATCTAATGTTTATGTACCTACAATGCATGAAATTCCCATTATGTGCAGATATTGAATCAACAAATTCAATTCAAGTTTATTCATGTAGCACATTAAAAACTCCAGCTGACCAAAGTGCTTCACATAAGAGTCAACAAAAAACAAATGTACAGACAACAAGATACATAGAAAAAGAACAATAAAACACCAATATGCTGTCTAGCTAGTATTAAATGACCAGGAGAGGAGGTGGGTTTTCAGTCTAGTCTTAAACTGCATTAAAGACAAATGGTAGAGAGTGGCCAACTACTGGGCCATGCTGGGTCATTTAAAATTCAAACCCATTTGTAAAAAAATACTATTCACTAAATAAACACACACGCACATACACTTGAAGCCTGCCCCCCACTGCAAATCTTTCGTAAATCAACATATTCTTCTTCTGGATATTAGCTTCACTCCCCTGCTAGTGCGAGCGCGGATGGATTATGCTCTACAACCCAGGAGAGACCAAAACCTCTGCAGTTCCTCTCTCAGCTGGGATCCTCCGCCTCTGCCTACATGTAAACATTAATCCCAGCCATCTTCATCCTGCGGCCCTGGAATTACCATAAACCTGATGCCCCGTGTTGCTCAAAGCGGTTGCATTTGTAAACCTACAGATGTACTAGAATGTGCATATAGATAAATAAAACAGCACTTGCTCCTGGCTTCACCTTCCTGTTCCCACACGTGCTAGCTAGCAACTTGTGATTTATTATTATGATTTGACCACCTCCCCCCCTTATTATGATAATCACTCCATCAATAGACTATTTTTAGCTCAGAGGCCCGCAGCCCTCCGCCTTGCACTGGCTTCCTGGCTAATTACACAAACAAGCATGCACACTCGCTGGTAACTTCTCCGGTTTCTTCTCTTCTGTATTTCTATCTGTTTTGGAACTAATCTCTCTATTATTTAGCTTTTGTCCCTTATCGTCTTACACTCCATAGAGTTATTTCAGTATATCCGCATTTGTACCTTATGCTTCAAATGGACTTTCCTTGTTATGTTTGAGCTAATCTGCCCTTCTGTCTTCCAACAGTCAGGGAGAGCAGAGAGTCTTAGCGGTTTAAAGCGAAGGATGTCTTTACCTCTCTAAAGTGGCAGTTCCAAAGCGTTTCTGTGCGATGATAGATTTGACTCATTTAAGCCATAAATCTCTTTGCCGTACATTTTGTTACCTCAGAGTGGGGTTGGCTATGCTAGCTGATTGCAATGCAAGAACCATTTTGGCTCAATGCCCATTTCATCTTTTATTAGTGAGAGCATAAGGTCCAATGAAAAGTCAAACTTTGGCTTTGATTCAAGGGGAGTGTCTATAACTTTGGTTGATGCCTAATTTTTATTTTAGATCAGATACACAATATATGCACCTGACATACAGGTTGGCAGTGTGATTCCAGTTTCCACAGATGAATGCTGTCATTGTGTCCTTGGCAAAGACACGTCGCCCCCCGCGCCTTTGCATTTATACACTGGTGTATGAATGTGTGTGTGAATGGCTGTGAGTGCCTAGAAGGTAGAAAAGTACTATATAAATGTGATTATTTACCTAACTCTATTTTTGGTTGTTTCTTTCTAAACAGACCCACTGCTTGGTTACAACTCATACAGTTCACCAGACTCCAAGTTGACTTTACTATGATATATCTATTTGCTAGTGACATGTTAATGTCATTGAGCAACAGGTTTATCAGGTTAACAGTTTGGTTCTGTGGAAGATAATTGTCTTTTAAATTAAATATCTATCTATATCTATCTTTATATGTCTTGATATAGAGTTAATAGTTACATTTAAAAACCTGTTTTATATTGTACATTTACTGTATGTTAGTGCAATGCATTTTTAAGAGTTAGTCCACATTTGAACTGTCCCTGATCCGACCATCCTCAATAATAGATTGCCTCCATCTCTATCTGGCAATGTTCACAAAAAGACAGGGACATGAAATAATAAAAGGAGCACTTGTGTTTAAAGCATGTTAATGTGGAGTCAGGGAGTTAAATGGATAACTCTCTAAAGCACTATGAAAATTGTGAAGTGAAAGAAACACAGACTATCTGCAAATCACCGAGCCAGTTAGCCAATTACCTCTCCAGAATTTTTTTTTTTTTGGGATTGGTTTCCTGTGGCCGTCCAGAGTAGGAAGCAGTGGGAGCAGACCAGACCATCAGTATGCACAGCCTACCCTGGTGTGGGCAGCAGAATAATTTCAGTCTGATCTCAACAATCAATAGCCTTGCCCAGTGCAGGGACAGCGGCTGCATTTGCTCCAGAATTTGAGGATTAAGTGAATGTACTTGTCACTGTGCACCACTGGTTTTGTCACTTGTTTTGACACTGCAGTTTTTAGAAACATGATTTGAATGTTTTCCAAAGACCACATATTCAATTGCACAGCCATTTTAGGTGCCAGTGATTATTCAAATACAGATAAAGGGGCAATATTAACTCAAACAGGAAGGTTTGATTTTCTGTCTTCTATCACTTATCCATTAATGTCAGCCAATCACAACCGTCTACCCTTATTCTTTAACCAATCACCATTCAAGCCTTTCATACGCCATCTCCAGTGCAGCAGCAGAACCCTCTATCACCTCAGCCTCTTCTCCTCTTCACCATCACCACCACCACCAGTAATTGAGATTTTGTTCCTAAATGTTGTCAATAAAAAAATATACAATGCCTGCTTAGGGTTGGGCTTAGAAAATAGTATCTACACATGTACATGCAGAAGTACACAATTCAAGTGTGTTAATTTAATTGCTACTGAGAGTGGAACTGCATCAGAAAATTATTGAGGAACAATAGAACATAATGATGTATGTTTTCTTGAGATAGAGGTGGTGATTCAAAGGACAAGGTCGGTGGTAATAAACGTTTCACATCCTGTGAAAGAATGCTGTTTATCACGTGCAGCAAAGAGTGAGCTAGAAGCCAACTTGCACATATAATTCTTTTAAAATTGACTCAAGGTCCTCTGCAGTCTTTCTTAAACTTTTCTCAAACTGATTTTTACTACCATAAAAACAACAAAATGTTCATTTTAAAATTGTTAGCACCAATCCAAATGTATTATTTACTTTCCTGACACATTTCTAGCATGCTAATTATTCACTGCAATGAGTTTATAAGCATGTTTCACAACTTTGAAAGGCCAGAATGGAGTCTTGCCATTATGGTGCCAAAATCCACTTGCATGCTAACAGCCTAGCAGCATTACTTCCTCGTTTGTGGACAATAAAAATGTTTTATAATTAAATCGAGACAACACACACTGAATATATATGTAATATAATATATATATTTGTACTGGGGCAAGACAATTTGTTCTTTACATGAAAAAATCAGGTTCAGTCCATTCAATTTTGGGTCACTTTTATCTACATTTCTGTCCCCTTTTGGATGAATCCCTGTAGTTAGTAGTTATACATAGTCATTGCCCTTGGATGACAATTTTCTTTACTTGAGTGGTACTGACACTGTTTGATTCAGTAAATTTGACACAACATTCCAGGGGTGAGTAATATTGAAAGGATCATTACCTTTTTAAGTGCAAGTCAGATACTATTTTTGCAATCCGTTTACAAATGCCTTGTTTGAGGTTTAAGTACTGTGAATATTTCATAAAATAAAAGTGCAGAAAATACTCCCTCGGAAGATTACGGATTACACTGCAAATTTCTGCCCTTTCTGTCCTGTTTTATTTTTGTTATTTCATAATATACATATTCTTGTTTTGCATACCTTCAATATGATGTAACCCACCTCTCTATGACAAAAAAATGTGAAAAAGCCTAGTATAAAACAGAATAATCCATGGATATGTCTGTAGTGTGTGTAGTGGGCGGATTAGCAGAGATAGTTTAGTAAATCTGACTGACAGAGTGTGCCCCCTGCTCTCACTCACCTGTGCAGCTCTGGAGGTGTCCCGCAGGGCTCTGATCAGCTGAGATTATGGCGTGCACAGGGAGCCCCAAAACAAACTCACTATCACACACACTAGTATAAAACACACAGATAGGGATTTATGATGGAATTACTTGCAAATGATGTTAGCTAGTCAGATTGAATGTAACTGTCTGGCATTCTGGTATCAAATGTGTTAAATACAGTTAGATTTATTCCATACTCTTGTGTAATTTAGCAAGACATTTTACTTGCATTGTCGGTGTAATCTCTAATTTTTTGAAGAGTGGTCCATGGTATATATGAAAGTTAAGGTTTCAATGGTACTCATCTGAACAAGGTTTTTGAAATCGAGATGTTTCAGCTGCCATTCGGAAAACATTATCAATTTGAATGTACTGGTCTGAGAAGCTAGAATTCATACTGCCCTATACGAACTGTTCTAAGGGAAGAGTTTTACCCTGAGACTTGCCCTGGACTTGTTTACCGCCCTAGATTGATGTGTCAGGATGGTTAGCCAAAAAAAAAAGTCTGGATGACTAGCTTTGAAACCTTTTCAACCACTTGACTCATATTGTTATCCCCAGTATGAATCCAATTAAGACTGGAAGGCCTCTGGTGTAAAAATCTGACAAATTAATTAAATAGAACTAAAAGCCAGAAATTATTCCACATAATATTTCATCATTAATTTTCTGCTTATTACATAATCTTTTTATACCACCATTATACGTAAAATAATGTTCTGTAGCTAATGAAATTATGGGTGCAAAAAAACATGCAATTTCATTTTAAAAAGGTCTGAGGTTTGATTCACTACATGTGCTTTTTTTCATGTTCTCTAACTCTATTTTCACACAACACCACTGGACAAGTTGCAGAGAATCCTAGCAGGATCATGTCCCAACAATTTCATTCACATATGTCATGATAGCAGGCTGTTGAGTGTATACGGATTCACACACCTGGATAAATGAGCCGCATGGGGTGGAGGCAAAGATGTACTAGCATCCATAGTGCTGCAACAGCGGTAGCGACAGATACAGGTATGGGATGGATGAAACCGTTATTGAGACTGAGGCTTTTGATGCGCCAGTCACTGCTCAAACTGAACCATAAAAACCTATCAATAAAGACGGCCAGAGAGAATATGGTCTCGTCACATGCCGCGCACACTTTCTGAGTAAAAAGAAGGTTCCAAGTGTTTCATGAGCAGGAACGGTCAATGTGGAAAATTCACTGACCCAGAGGTATTTTGCGTTTTTGCAATAATGCGTGAATCTGAAGCAAAGAAAATGTAAATGAAGTTCTTAAGCTGATACTCTGCAAATGCTTGTGAAATTTATGTTGGAGATACAGGTGCAAACTCTTTGGGCAGGACAGCATGCTTCTTTTGTAGGATATCATGTTTGGTTATAATCTAAAATTCATTAACCTTTAAGAAGCCAAAGTTAAAAGCCAAACTGTCAACTGGACAAAAAGAGCACCCAAAACATTAAGCCCCATGCCCTGTCTCGTCAGTTCACCCTCGAAGAGAACTCTGCCGCTCCCGAACCCATCATCTCCCCTACACGTATCGTGGCAGCGGTGCAGTGGGAGATTGAGGACCTGGTCCGGGGGGCCCAAGCTAACAATCCCGACCCAGGTAACGGCCCGTCCGGCAAGCTTTATGTACCTAACCCTGTCCGTTCCCAGGTTCTTGAATTCATCCACGCCTCCAAGTTTGCCTGTCACCCTGGCGTCAACAGATCCTTGTCGTTGCTGAAGCGGCACTTCTGGTGGCCCACTATGGACCGCGACACCCGGGCCTACATGTCCGCCTGCCAGGTATGGGCCCGGGCCAAGGCCTCTCACTTACCTCCTTCTGGTCTGCTACGTCCTCTTCCAGATCCCAGGCGGCCTTGGTCCCACATCGCGGTCGACTTCATCACTGGTCTTCCTCCCTCTCAAGGGAACACCGTGATACTCACCATCGTGGACTGGTTCTCCAAGGCCGCACACTTTGTCGCACTACCTAAGATCCCGACAGCTAAAGAAACCGCGGACCAACTCACCACTCAAGTCTTTCGCCTACATGGAATGTCCAGCGACATTGTTTCGGACCGTGGCACCCCGTTCACGTCCCAGGTGTGGCGAGCCTTCTGTCAGGGATTGGGTGCCACGGTCAGTCTCACCTCCGGTTTTCATCTCCAAACCAATGGACAGACGGAACGAGCCAATCAGGACCTGGAGACTGCTCTGCGGTGTGTGGCTGCTGCGAATCCTTCGGCTTGGAGTTCCTTTCTCCCCTGGATCGAATACGCCCACAACTCCCTCGTCAGCTCGTCGTCTGGTGTTTCTCCGTTCCAGGCCTCCCTCGGGTACCAGCCCCCGCTGTTTCCTGCAGAAGAGGAGGAGCTCGCAGTCCCCTCGATTCAACACCACCTCCAACGCTGCCGTAAGATCTGGCGCAAGACCAGGACTGCACTCCTTCAGGCGGGGCCCCGGACCAAGAGGGCGGCAGATCGACATCGCACCCTAGCTCCCAGTTACCAGCCAGGACAAGAGGTCTGGTTATCCTCCAAGTCCATTCCATTAAAGACTCTCGCAAGCTGTCTCCCCGTTTTTTGGGACCATTCAAGGTCACCAAAATAATCAACCCATCAGCCGTCCAGCTGGAACTTCCGCTGTCTCTCCGGATCCACCCTACCTTACACGTCTCCCAGGTGAAGCCCGTCGTAACCAGCGACCAGGCGTCATCTTGGTTGCCTTGTCTTTGTATGTGCATCTTCCATTGATACGCCCATTGAGATGATAAGCACACCTGGTGCACACCAGTGGTTAAACCTCCGTATATTGTCTGGAGTGTACAAGATTGGATTCGCATTCATGTAACAGGATAATGTCTGGAAAAGCGCCTTGTGGCATTGTGTGTGTGACAATGGCTTAAGGGAGATTTTGTGATATATCCAAACTTACAAATGTAGATTGGTTAAATCAAACAGTTAAACAGTAAATTCTACCATATAAATCAGACCTGGCCTTCAGCTAATTTTTAAAGAATATTGTGATGTGAACGTAACCTATTTGACAGTACATTACTATACACCCTGAAGACCTCCTCCTGCCTTTGTGGTATTATGATGTTCTGCTTAATCATCTATTACTCACCACCTCTGCCCTGCTGTTACAGACTCCAGGCTCATCAGTAGAGTTCACAAGCAGACTGGTGACGCAGGATCAGTGGAAATGCAGTGATTAGATCTCATAAGAGAATGGGAGCTCCTGAGTCTGAGAATGTCATCAGGTTTGTCAGTCGCACATCTACCCCCCCGCTGTTCTAATTTCCCCACAACGGACCACAATTATGGTCACAACGCTGCTGCCCGACATCCAAGGCACAAAGGCTGTTTTTAGATCTAATAATAGCCTGTGAGAATGCTTTTGAGGTGGTAAAATAGCCCTTTCAGGTAGTGGTTTTCTTGCCTTTGCATTACTAATTCATTATAGCCTGTGGACGTTTTGATATAAGACATTTTTTGCTAAATTTATTAAGAAAAACATTAAACATATTGCACTTTATTTAGGAATGGTTCGCAGGGACAGCGGCTCAGGTTGGCGGTCAGATCCCAGCTGAAAAAAGCTGTTGTTAGGCAAGACCCTTGCACCTGTGGCGGAGTACACTGGAGTGTGAATGTATGTAGTGGGTGAGTGGTCCCTTGATGTAAAGGTTTGAGTTTCCATTGCAGGTAGAAAAGTGCTATAATGTGTGCATTTTATTCTATTAGACATATTTTGCTAAATTAAATTTTTATTTTACTTCTTGTAAAAAAAATAAAAATAAAAATCAATATTGCTTTCAATCATAAACTTGGTCTGGGCCCTTTTTTACTTTTAGATTTAGAAAAATAATGTAGACTTCACCTTGGTAATTTACATAAAAGAGTGTAGAAATATATGTGGCTAATGGTCTGAATCAGCTTGTAAGATTTGACTTTCTTGTATTCATTAAAAGTTAAGCTGAAAATGGATAAATAGTAAAACTAAATTATGAAATGATTAGTCAAAGGAAATCTGAACACCAAAATGACCAGAATAGGACTTTACTTCATCAGGAGGATTTATTTAATTTGTGGCACCCTACTTTTCCGAAACTTAAATGCGCCTAAGTTTATGGTCTACCTGCCAGCCCAGACACAACAATGCAACATCATTAAACTTGGCACATCATTAAACTTGCCACCCCACCTCTCCCTCCTCTTCCCTCTCCTCTCCCCCTCCTTTTACCCCTCCTCTTCCCTCAACTCTCCCCTCTCCTCTCCCCTCCTCGGCCCCCTCCTCTCCCCCCTCCTCTGCCCTCTCCTCTCCCCTCTCCCCATCCTTCCTCCTTGGCACTGCTCCTCTGATGGAGATCTCAAAGAAAGACTGTAATTGCTGTGTGGTGATGTGTGCCTGGTGCATTCCTGCTGTTTCAACAATAATCCAATCAACGCTCCATTGTTTGCAGTGTAAGGAGCTCTGAATTATGGTAGGGAAAATGGGCATATCGATTCTCTCATTAATACAATAAGCGCCATGTTGGATTGTAGGCTCTGAGACAGCTATTTCCCATTACATTTTATACCCTTTTGTTGGTCTCATTATTAGATGTAGGTGCTTTACTTATATGCTGCTGGTTCTTAATATGCTATTAACAAATAAAAGGGAATAAACAAACTTCTGTAAAGGAAAGGGTAGGTTGTCACCATAGTATTCAATTAAAAAAAGTGTAATTTTCTTTGTTGGCTTTGTTGCTTTAAGAACAAAATATGTACAATTTGACCTCCTCTCTGTGATTTTGATTATACCTCAGCAGGTCTGTATTGAACACAAGTAGATGTTTAGATGTATTAAAATACTGTTTTCTCATTGATCCCACATTCTTTCAAAGTATAGTTAAGGCAAGGAGTTTGAGGATGCTGGTGATTCTGCTGCTGCTTTAAAAATGGGGCAGAGAGATTGGCAAGAAAGAGTAGGGGAGTTAATTTAAGGAAAAATGGATGACAAGTGACAGGAGGTATAGGAGCTAACTAAGGCTGTCACATTATCAAATTTTTGTGTTCATTTTGCGAATGGAAGCAACACGATTTTACAATTATTCACGGCAATCGACATCATGACCAAACTGCAGTGAAATCCTGAAGTTACACTGGCTAACGTATTAACTTACCATTTCCTCTAGTATTGTCACAGTTCTGCCTGTTTGTATGTTTATCCCCAGTCCGGCTCCATTTTCCAGCCTGTTCTGGCCCTTCTTTTGTTACCTCCCTGTTTTCCCTGCAGCTGCCTCTCATTTTGGTAATCAGCCCAGGGTACTCTATATATACTCCCTCAGTTCAGTCAGTTCTTGCTAGATTGTTGAACAGTCAAAAGCAACACTCAGCCCTATATCTGAAATTCTAAACCGGCATTTATCCCTGTTTGAGTTACCTGTTCCTGAGTTTATTCCCTCAGTCTTTTCCCCTTCTTAAATCCCCAGTGTTGGAAGAGAGTTGTTGATATTAAATAAGACATTATTCCTCAGTTGTTTATTTGCCTAATTTAACATATTCTGAATTACCTGTTTAAACACTGTCTGTTGTAGTTTCTAAGACGTTTGACTGCTCTCTTTGTGTTGCATTTGAGTTCAGTTCACTTGCTTGATAAGTATGTGACCAGCTTCATGAATTCACTCTGTAGAAAATGAGAATAATAAATAGACCTTGTGTAAGAAGATTTTTGGAGTGTGGACTGAATTATTTGATTTTGCTTCTAATTATTTAGTTTGTACAGTTATATTGTGACCTGAATAACCAAGATGATCAATTAACTGATAACTGATCATCCATTAGGAAGAAGTTTGAAAATACAGTCTTCCTGGTTTTACACTTCAACCTCATAGAACAGTCATAGCTAATAATATACCCTAAATTAGCTTAGATTTCCTTCTGCTACTCACTTTTAACTTTTGAATAAACTTGGCCATCACACACGATGACTAGTCTCCCGGCCTCCTCTCTCCTCTCCAGCATTTCCGTCCTCCTCCCACTTCTTCCCCTGAAAAACACTTTGTATCTCCAGATCCGCTGCCCTTTAACCAACATCCTCCCCTTTCTTTCTCAAGTGCCCTATTTAGCTCTGCCTTGACCTCTCCTCCTCTCTCTTCTCTCTCCAGGTACAACGCGGCAACCTAAAGAAGGGGAAGTGCCGGGTGTGGACTACAACTTCGTGAGCGTCGAGCGGTTTATGGAACTGGAGCAAAGTGGGGCCCTGCTAGAGAGTGGAACGTATGAAGGTGAGACATGGAAAAAGGATTGTGCATCTACCAGACAGGTGCTCGGGGAAAACAGAATGAGAGCACGGATTTCACACGGGCTAGTTTGGATATTTTTAAACACCGTCTGCTTTAGGGATTCATTTTTAGGGATTTATTTAGCCTTAGTTTGATCAAGTGACGTGTTCAGTAGGCGTCTGTAAGGGTGACGTTCTTACAAGGGCTGTAGGCTTTTAGTCGATTAAGTCGATTAATCATAATTTTTTTGCATTCTACTTTTTGACTTGAATTTGACAGAATTTGATGTTTCTTGTGTTCTATGTTACTTTTGTCAATTGTGAATATTAACTATCACCAAAAAGCCACTATTCAATCCGCAAAAAATCCCGAGGAGGTTAAGCTTTTGGCTTACTCCTTATCCATAACATATTGATTCATTAGTTTATTTCGGTCATTGGTACCTTCCAGAAACAGGAAGATTTGGAAGATGCTGAAAGACAGAAAAGGTATAGGTGTACCATTCATATACATTGCACAACAGAGCAGCTTTCAAACTGAAATATTGTATCTCTCACAGTCCACGTTTCTACTTATAGGTAGTCTTCTGTTGGTCCCTTGTGGTGTGATCCTGACTCTGATGGTTAAACCGCAGTGTGCATTTTCCTGTGAATGTTTAAGAATGACCTGAGGAGATGTTTTTGCTGTATTGCATGCTGGGATACCTACAGCCCGGGCCCCCCTTCATACTTCACACGGCTGTTCAAATAGAATGTTACAGTAACGCTGAACACTTGTGGTTTGGCCTGCAGCCAACTGAGCTCATTTCTGCGTTCAACATCTACCTTTTATTTACACATAGCAGCACATAGTAATAGTAAAAGGATTATATATTGACATGGTTTTATTTCAGAATAGTCTTTTATAGGGCTATATTTAAGAGGAGAAATTATATATTATAAGATGCTAAATTGTTCATAGCTCAAGTGGAGGAGTTCAAGTATCTCGGGGTCTTGTTCACTAGTAAAGGAAAGATGGAACGAGAGATTGACAGGCGGATCGGTGCAGCGTCTGCAGTGATGCAGTCGCTATATCGGTCCGTTGTGGTAAAGACGGAGCTGAGTCGAAAGGCAAAGCTCTCGATTTACCCTCACCTATGGTCATGAGCTCTGGGTAATGGTCAAAAGGACAAGCTCACAGATACAAGCGGCCGAAATGGGTTTCCTCCGCAGGGTGGCTGGGCGCACCCTTAGAGATAGGGTGAGGAGCTCGGAGTAGAGCCGCTGCTCCTACACGTCAAGAGGAACCAGCTGAGGTGGCTCGGGGCATCTGCTCAGGATGCCTCCTGGACGCCTCCCTCGGGAGGTGTTCTGGGCATGTCCCACCGGGAGGAGGCCCCGGGGAAGACCCAGAACATGCTGGAGGGACTATGTCTCTCGGCTGGCCTGGGAACACCTTGGGAGCCACCGGAGGAGCTGGAGGATGTGTCTGGGGTGAGGGAAGTCTGGAGGTCCCTGCGGAAGAAAATGGATGGATGAATGGGTGGAATTAGTTCATACA
Source organism: Periophthalmus modestus (assembly GCA_019594935.1). Lineage (NCBI taxonomy): Eukaryota > Metazoa > Chordata > Actinopteri > Gobiiformes > Gobiidae > Periophthalmus > Periophthalmus modestus. The sequence continues at coordinate 17,928,116 of JAIEZT010001390.1, read as the reverse complement.
TTTTCTGGGGAAATTGTATTACCTCATTTGGATTAGTGCATGCAAATTGTTTTTCAACTGTACTTATATTTACAACTTTATATCTGCAACAAATTATTTTCTAAATAAGAATCATCTTTTAAATTTTTATTTAAATTTTTATTTTCATTTAGAATTTTCTATAAGTATAAATAATGTAATGTAATTTGTCAGGTGGATATCCTTAGCATTAGTCAGATATAGGCAAGGCAAGTTTATTTGTATAGCAAAATTCGTACACAAGGTAATTCAAAGTGCTTTACAAAGTAAGAAAGACATTAAAATCACACAAATCAAAACAATACAATAAATCAAAGCAATAAAATTGGGGACTCTAACCCCGTAACAATATGTTAACCTTTCTTCGTGAGGGACTTTAAACCTCACCGGGAACTCTAACCCCGTAACAATAATTACCAGTTGGGGACTCTAACCCGGTGCTTTTATTATTTTTGAGGGACCCAAAACTCCCCAGGGAAGCGCTGTACGCAGCCAGCTACATAAGGACATGTCTGCCCACTACACCAGTCCATGGTGAGTCACAGGACTCAAACCTGTATACAGGACTTTAACCTGTTTTACTATCAGGACTTTGACCTGAACACGGACGTTAACCTTACTTTGTGAGGGACTTAAACCCTCACCGGGCACTCTAACCCCATAACAATATTATGCTTTAATTATCAGTTGGGGACTCTAACCCTGTGACACTTCTGACCCTAAAAGATTATTTTAATACGGTCAGCTCGCCAAACCCCACCAAAGGCGGCACCAGACAGCACGGTGACCCCCCCCAATCCACATGCCGTCAACACGGAAGCCTCAAAAGGTCCTCCCCACCCCTCCAATCCGCTGTGGCGGGAAGCCACAACGAGCCCGGCCGCCCCAGGCCCACCCCCGAGGGCTGGTCCCCGCCCCCAGGACCCCAAGATTGGACCACGCCGAGGCCACCAGAATTGGTGACCCCGACGTGATCCGTGTAAATAATCACTGATCCGTGTAAATAATCACACATATAATGTGTACTACATATGGATTTTACAACAGTAATTAATTTAGAGTATATTTTAGCTGTTAACGGCCTTTTTCTCTTATTTTTATTACTTATTCTAAGCATTTTTGCATGAATGTACACTGCAAATTGAGTTGCAGTACCTCCAGCTCAGCCACCCAGAACGAGACAGCTTCCCCCCAGTGGGCATAAGAGTGCTGTGCTGAGGGAAACATCCACTGTAAACACGAGGGGAGATATGAGCAGAACACGCAAACATCCTGTCTTTGAGGACACGGCTGAAGAAAAGGCTTTGGGCAAATGAAGCACAAACCCCCATCTGCACATGGCTGACAGTACAGCCAGCAGAGGCACACATGAGGCAGGCATGACTTGGAGTGGTACTTCTTCAGATATATACAAGCTCAGTGAAGGAGCAGATTATAGCCCACCAGAGAGCCATGAAGTGCGGCTGGTGGCACAATGCTAATTATTCAGAGGAGACGTGTTATGCAAAATAGACAGCTTTTAGTCATACTATAATGTTGTTTCCTCATCAAAACTCTAGTATTTTTGTTTCATTCACACATGTGAAGGCAATCTTGCTTAGAGAAAATCCAGTTAGAAGTGCTTGTGTTTACAGTCCATGCACCTTCACAGCACTACACTGGTGCATTTCAGAACCTCATTTGCATTCACTATAAAGTGTTGATTTGGTATAGCACTGCAGGCTCTTATCCAACAATGTCTCTCCCTGACAATTGCTTTCTCTTGCTTTTCTCATGCAACAAAATGCCTAGTAAACGGTATCTCTTTTGTCCACAAATAGCTACTTCTATAAGTCTGTCTGACTTAAAAGGCATTTTCCTGAACTATAGAAGAAATAAAGGTGAGGTACCTTAAAGAGCTCTGTCCCTGACTGGGATTGTTAAAGCCCTCAAGTGGTATTAATGAGTGCTTTTTCATACTCAACATAAAATGCACTGTGCACTGAATTATTCATTCACTCCCCTCACTTGGTGGTGGTTTGCTAGTTTTGTAGCCACAGCTGCCCTGGGGTAGATATGTGATATGGTAACGTATACTATATATTATTATTCCTTGTGAGGGAAATTCATTCTGCTGCTGGGGCAACCTGTCAGGAGCAGTGAGCAGCTGCAGTGCAGCTCTCAGGGAATTGTCTCCAGATCTTAGCTGGCTTGGTCAGGTCTACCTCAGCTAGAGGATCTATAGTGCATGTTTTGGGTTGATGGGGGAAACCGGAGTGCCCCAAACAAACCCACTCAGACACAAGGAGAAACGTGCAAGCTCTGCACAGAAAGGCCTGGACAACCCGGGAGTCTAACCTGACACCTTCTTGCTAGTAATAATGTTTGCTATAGCCACTCAGCCACTGTGCTACCACTTAGCACTACCGGCCTCGTTGGCCATCATGAAAATGTGGTACATTTTTTTAAACTAAAGAAATATGTCCAGAAGAAACAGAAATAACAAAATAAACATTCCTTGTTTTAAGTGATTTAAGGAGGCTGTAATACACTAAAGTGTAACAGGATACCACACATGAATTATGTGGGCATAGACAGTAAGTGCTCATGTTTGTAATGTCAAGATATACTTATGTTTGGGGGTGTCTGTGATGTTTAACACAGCATAGCAAAATCCCCAAAAGTCTTTTGTTATTGAAATGGTAGATGGCCCAAATGTATTGTAGGCACATTTTATGGCATACACTTCATATCATTCATATCATATTCACATTCTACCATCATAGCATCATGACTGAATATAATTACCAATTACCTGTACATGTGGTGTCTCTTTGTCACATAAGTAAACATTTGGAGACCCGGTGGAACATGACTGGTGACAAGGCCTCTACTCTGACTGTATCCCAAAGTGCGCAGGCTGCATGCATCAATACGCAGCAAAGTTCTTCTTTCTTCTACCAAAACAGTAATTTGTTTTAAGGGGACAGAGTCTTGTCCCTCAGAGACCTGTTTAAACTACCAGTGTTCTTTCTGGAGTGTTCTGGGGATTTTGTGAGTAATTTCTTTAGACACTGTTCCTCCGTGCTTATGCAATCATAATATTGGTGAGCGATGATGAGATGTGGTAAAAAGTAAGTGGTTATAATCAATCCTGTCAGCTTTCTTTTTTATTATCTTAGTAGCTGTTTTAGGTGTCATCGGAATAGTGTGTTTGGGCATTAAAACATAAACACAGGAGAGGAGCAGACCATGAGTTTCACTTGTTCTCACTAGCATTAGCAAAAGGTTACATAATGCACCTTTAATGTTTAATATACTCACTATGACTATGTTGTTCACACTAACTTTATGTATTTTTAAATGGGGCTTGACTATATCAACTTAGTGATATATATAGGAAGGCAGATTGTGGCTAATTCCTACCGCTAAAGCCTAGACTGATTTAGTGTAAAGGTTTAAAAACTCTAAAAATGAAATAGATAGGACGTGAGGATCCGATTTAAAGCTAAAACTTTAATACCCTGAAATAAGTCAATACACATACTGTAAAAGCTACCATTTAGCATTCTTAGGTATATTGTCAATTATATCAATTATATATAATTTTCTCTTTTGTATGGTGGTAACATTTTTGACCTCACACACCTGTACCTCCCTCACAGTAAAACACATGGCCTCTAACCTCTATATTCTCTGCTCTCTCTCCTCTCTTCAGATAACTTCTACGGGACCCCCAAACCTCCAGCGGAGCCTTCCCCCGCAGCCCCTCCCCTGAATGTGAGTGAGGCCCTGCTACCCGGAGCCCGGCCCAGTGCCCAGGGCAAGAGGAAGAGGAACCAGTCCGTCAGCAACATGGAGCAGCGTGCCAGTCTAGAGCCGCCCGAGGAGGAAGAGGAGGAGAGTCCGGTCGTCAATGGCAATGGGGTGGCTATCACTCCAGGTACGCCACAGGGATATGTCAAGTATAGGCTATTTAAAATAGGCATTGAGGTATACTGTTTACAAGATAATACGATAATTGTAATGGTAATGTGATTTATATCTTTTATAATAACTTCTAAAAGCTGCAAAAAAATCTGAAAGAAACATGCATTGTAACCTTTCAAAACAAGGGTTAAAATGTATATGACTGCACTAATTTTACAGTCTTTTACACAACCAGGAACATTAAACTAATTTCTTGTAGATTACAAATATATGATCTGATTATAATTAACGGAATTCCCCTCAACTATCAGTAACTGTATCACCCACCCTTAACTTCAACACACCAAAATAGACCAAAGAAAATCAGAATAGACAAGCAGATAAATTTAGACCAGCCTGGTTATTATTAGAACTAGTCATGTGCATTATTTTGAGTATTATAGCTTCTTATTTTTGATGATACAGCCAATATTTAAATGTGGCATACGTTAAAAAAAATCTATATTATTTTGCCGACGATATTTAGATATAGCATATTGGAATGAGGAATATGCATCCTGCAGAAAGTATAGACTTGAATTACTACCTGATGTTCAGCAGAAACACAGAAGCTCCAACCAAGAACATGCTGGAGCAGATGTTAGCTGTAACTAATGACTGGAGTATTTCTATGGAAACAGAGTGTCTCTCTGCAGGTATATGAGAGCAGAGCATCAATATCCTCTTGTGATGTTTTTACTTCACATTTTCCATCTACTAAATGAGACACAACACCAGCCCTGTCTTGACGATTTATTCTTCCACATTATTTGAAGTGTAAAGACTGAGTGTTGCAGTAAAGATACCCATGTGCGATCATTTAATGCAGTCCCCTCCTCAGAATGATTGAGTAAAACTGGGAAACGCAGGAGTCGGAGTAATGGTTGTTTTGATTATTCTTGGAAGGAGAGATAAATCTGACACATAAAGGTGCAGTAGCTCTGTATTCACTGTTCATCATGTTTGTGACCAAATATCATAATGAACTTAGCTGTTTGTTCAAAATAGGTTTGGTAGAGGGCTACTTGGTTGTTACAGTGAGGCAAATAAGTATTTGAACGCCCTGTAATTTTGCAAGTTCTCCCACTTAGAAATCATGGAGGGATCTGAAATTTTCATCTTAGGTGCATGTTCACTGTGAGAGACATAATCTAAAAAAAATCTGGAAATCAGATTGTATGAATTTTTTAAATAATTTATTTGTATGTTACTGCTGCAAATAAGTATTTGAACACCTGAGAAAATCAATGTTAATATTTGGGACAGTAGCCTTTGTTTGCAGTTACAGAGGTCAAATGTTTCCTGTAGTTTTTCACCAGGTTTGCACACACTGCAGGAGGGATTTTGGCCCACTCCTCCACACAGATCTTCTCTTGATCAGTCGGGTTTCTGGGCTGTCGCTGAGAAACACAGAGTTTGAGCTCCCTCTAAAGTTTTTCTGTTGGGCTTAGGTCTGGAGACTGGCTAGGCCTCTCCAAAATCTTGATATGCTTCTTACGGAGCCACTCCTTGGTTCTCCTGGCTGTGTGCTTCGGGTCATTGTCATGCTGGAAGACTCAGCCATATCCCATCTTCAATGCTCTAACTGAGGGAAGGAGGTTGTTTCCCAAAATCTTGCAGTACATGGCCCCGGTCATCCTTTCCTTAATACAGTGCAGTCGTCCTGTCCCATGTGCAGAAAAACACCTCAAAGCATCATGCCACCACCCCCATGCTTCACAGTAGGGATGGTGTTCGTTGGATGGTCCTCATCATTCTTCTTCCTTCAAACATGGCGAGTGGAATTAAGACCAAAAAGTTCTATTTTGGTCTCATCTGACCACATAACTTTCTCCCATGACTCTTCTGGATCATCCAAATGGTCATTGTCAAACTTAAGATGGGCCTGGACATGTGCTGGTTTAAGCAGGGGAACCTTCTGTGCCATGCATGATTTTAAACCATGACGTCTTGGTGTATTACAAACAGTAACCTTGGAAACTGTGGTCCCAGCTCTTTTCAGGTCATTGACCAGCTCCTCCTGTGTAGTTCTGGGTTGATTCCTCACCTTTCTTAGGATCATTGAGACCCCACGAGGTGAGATCTTGCATGGAGCCCCAATCCGAGGGAGATTGACAGTCATGTTTAGCTTCTTCCATTTTCTAATAATTGCTCCAACAGTGGATCTTTTTTTCACCAAGCTGCTTGGCAATTGCCCTGTAGCCCTTTCCAGCCTTGTGGAGGTCTACAATTTTGTCTCTTATGCATTTTGACAGTTGTTTGGTCTTGGCCATGTTAGTAGTTGGAGTCTTACTGATTGTATGGGGTGGACAGGTGTCTTTATGCAGCTAAAGACCTCAAACAGGTGCTTCTAATTTAGAAGAATAAGTGGAGTGGAGGTGGACTTTTTAAAGGCGCAGGTCTTTGAGGGTCAGAAGTCTTGCTGATAGACAGGTGTTCAAATACTTATTTGCAGCAGTAACATACAAATAAATAATTTTAAAAATCATAAAATGTGATTGCCAGATTTTTTTTTAGATTCTGTGTCTCACAGTAGACATGCACCTAAGATGAAAATTTCAGAAACCTCCATGATTTCTAAGTGGGAGAACTTGCAAATTCACAGGGTGTTCAAATACTTATTTGCCTCACTGTAGGTCAGTACTTTCAATATTAGACTGAGTTCTAACATTGAAGTGGGACTAATCACCTAAACTCTACCCACAGCTACATTTCAATTAGGGCCCTGTCCCAATCCCCACACTACACTTCAATGAAGTGTGCATTTTCATTTTCTGAAAGTGCACAAGGGCACAGGGGTGGTAAACATTAGAATTGGAGCAGTCCACACTTCAAATGACTCGCGTATTGAGCGTGATCAGGTAAAACCTCTAAGCAGTGCAAAACTAAATTAATCAGTTATAATAATTTGCTGAATTGGCCATATACAAATAGAATAGTGATTAGCGTTGGTACAGTGTTCTTACCTGGAAAGTCTTCATGTTTGTTTATAAAATATTATAAATTGCTAAGCTGTTAAGCCTTTCCTTTGTATCCAGTTAGCGCTCACTAGTAAGTTGTTACAAAGTTGCTAAAGTCTCGTTCTTCTGCATTACTTGCAAACGTTCCAGTGAAATGCAGTGTGGGAAATACACTTGCCTGAAGTCTGCATCACTTTACGCTTGCTGCAAATACAGAGAGAACAGCATGGTCCAATGCAGATCAAAACATTCTTATGAATTGGGATACAGTGTGCACTTGTCCTCTTTCTCTCAAGTGTGAGTATTGGGACAGGGCCTAGAGCTCCTTAACTGGGCAGTACCTGGAAGACTAAAGAGGAGGGGCAGGTCACTTCAAACTCCACCCTTGCAGCCAGGTGTTAGTAACATCTGGCTTCAATGAGTGCCTCACATAGCACATGAAACTGCAAAGGCCACTGAACGCAGACTGAGTTTTTGACCGGAAAGCTGCAGATTTACCCTGTTTGTTTTAAAATTACAACATTAGACAAAAAAGTGCACCAAATAATTGGTGTAAGTACCTGTACAGGGTTCTAGTATGTTAATTGTCACTGAATACTTTGGTTACTGTTTATAACAACTATGCTTTAATAGACTTCATAAAGAATGATCAAAGACTTACTTCATAGTGAACTACTACTTAATTTAATTTGTACTTTTATTAAGAGCTATCTTAAAAAAAATGAATCATCTAATGGTTTAAGTAAGTGGTACACATTTGGGCCAACTACTGTCGATATTACATTCCAACACACAGAAGGAAGTAGATGTAATTTAGCAATGCAGCTGTAGTACACATAGAATTGCACATCACATGCATTTTCCATATCTTGAAGACATGATGGATGGACCACATTACCTGTTTAACATCCTGGCAATTTAGAGCCATCTCTGAGTTAACTACACCCTGGTTTGTCATTATCAGTCACATTAATCCACTCCACTAGCATGAATGCACCCTTGCTTCCGTCCCCCCACCCACACAGGGGCACCTTGGCTCCTCCGTTATGGCCGTCCGGAGTCTTGTTTTGGTTGGTGTCCCCTTGTCTTTGTCCTGTGTCCCTTTGTCCTCTGGCTTTTCGTCTTTTTGCATTCTATTATTACCCCTCTCTCTCCCACTCTCCTGACCTCCCTGTCTCTGTGGTGCGGTTACGGTCGCCCTTTCTCTTGTCTGTCTGCCGTGCATCTGCTAAGTTATTTTTGACCGCACATTTTTCCACATACTATAAAAGCATGGAGGTGTTTTTAGAATTGCTGTTTACACAGTAAAGTTAAGCCTACAAGATGACACAGCCAAAGTCATGTTGTGTGATGTGGCAGTGCGATTTTTGGCTGCCCTCGGTTGCATGTGTTTCTACTATACCTACTATTCATGTTATATGCAATGACTACTTTCGTGAATCTTTTTTACAGTGCATCGCATCCTCTCCAGGGGGTTGGGGCTCTGACTCATTGTGCATAGCGTGTGTCAACATATGAGTGGTATTTTGTGAGGATAACTGCCAAATGTTTTTTTCTTTTTTCCTTTGCAGAGTCCAGTGAGCATGAGGACAAGAGCACAGACGCCTCTGGGGAGGTGCCAGTGGAGGGGTCTAGCCAGCTCCCAGCTTGCTCAGAGCCTACTGCAGAGGGAGAGGAAGAACCCAAGTCGCCCTCCAAGTCCCCTGCCAAAGTACCCGACGCCAATGAGGAGGAGCTGGGGCCACTGCCGGACAACTGGGAGATGGCTTACACGGAGAAGGGAGAGGTCTACTTCATAGAGTAAGTGGTAGTGCCAAAGCCTCAGATGGGATGATACTGTATGGGTACCAAGTATCACCAAACCAGCAACGTTACAAACCTGATTTTTGTTTTGGTTTCATTTTTGCGCCCTCAAACTTTAAGTGGGACTAAACACCTAAACTCCGCTTAAAACCACATTTCAAATAGAACTGATACATTGGGCAGTACCTAGAGCACTAAAGGGGAATGTGGGAGAAAAAAGAGGCAGGATCTGGACATGTGAGGAATGGTGTGATTGTTCTAACAGGCATCCACACAGACTCCACCCTGCAGCCAGAAACACCAAGCTATAATCAAGGAAGTCTTCTGAGATATCACCAAGTACTTGAAATTGCTGTCGCTACTGGAGGCATAACAGAAGAGAAAGCTGCAAATCTAACTAGTATGCACTAAAATTCTCAAAAAGGGACTAGGAACAGTAGACAATGCTATTAAAACACCATATACACCGTTAAGTAGCAATAGTTGGTTTTGGTGGCCTTTTTAGAATGTTCCTTCGGGTAGTACTCATCATAATGTATTATCTTTCTCTGTTGATAAGAAGTGGAGTGGCTTTCAGACAGTTGAGAGATTGTAATAGACAGGGTTGTACTGCACACGCAGACATGTTTTAACAGAGTGGTACATTACAGGGTCAGAGCATGACTACACTGTTTGATCCCCAAGGGATTACCTGCTGTGACCTAACAATACAGTGGCCTGATGCAGTGCAGCAGGAGGAAACTGTGTTAGGAGCTCAATTACAATTTTAACTGTAATTAATTAACTGTAGGTGTATTGCTAAGCTTTTGATTTGTATTGCATCACAGTGACTAGCCATCTCAGTCTACTTGAGTTAGCTGCAATGTAACATTAGAAGCCATTGTAATCACATTTATTATAACTAAATATAATCTGCTGATTGAAAATGCCACATTTACATTGTACGCTTACATAGTAACCATTGTGCAATAACCTAAGTGCCACTGTTCATAAAAAGCTCCTTAAAAACTAAATGCTAAATCCACTTTTGTAGTTTAGTAGCTTTATTTGAAATGTGGTTGTCGACAGAGTTTAGGTGTTTAGTCCTATTTTAATGATCACTAACACTAGACAGGGTATAGGTGATTAGTACTACTACATATATAACATTTCTATTCCAAAACAGCTCAGACAGAGTTTTCTTAAGTTTGTTTATGGGTATGAATATTTATCAAATTTAAAAAGGTATCACACAACACAACAGTTATATTTAAGTATGAAGTGCTCACTTGTAAACACCTTTGGCCCACAGTACATTTTCACACTAGTTTCTCCAAGTGAGCTGTATTTTAGCATACACCACATTTGCATGAGCTTTAAATATTTGCCTTTTTAGATCCTTAAACTCTGCAGCTACTTCGAGTAAACATGTTGATTTATTGTTACTTCTTTAAAAGCTTTGGGTCTCACCGGCTTCATAAACTTTACAGCGCTGGCTCATGTGCTGAATAATTGATATATAACTTATACTTCTAATCAAACTTGCTAGCCAGGCACTTCCTCCCTGTAGTGATGCATACTCACCTTTCGCCCTCTCCCATCACAGGGGCAATTAGCGCTGCTGGCTAATTAGCAGATTAATGATCAGTGAGTTTGCCTTAGAAATCGTCTTGTTTCTGCCCTGTTCAGGTCATTGGCAATTTATCTTTTTCCCACGATAACCTCTTGTTGACCTTAGCTATGTTCTTTTTCTTTTTTCTGTTTAGTCACAACACTAAAACAACGTCGTGGCTAGACCCTCGGCTGGCTAAGAAGGCAAAGCCCCCAGAAGAGTGCAGGGAGGACGGTGAGTGCGCACTGCTTGGGCTGGTTGGGTAATCATGTTGTTTTGTGTCAGTTCCAGGTTTGGTTTTAATGTCTGTGGGTGGGCTGCATTTCCGCCTTCCTACATCGGTCTGCCCTTGACTCATTGTTCTACTGTTTTTTTCATCAGTTTTTCATATTGTTTGTTTAGAGGGAGAATTAAATGTCAGAGCTAATTGTTATATCACCTACTCCTGATAATATAAGCAGTGAATTTGACGCTTTTGTTTTATTGCATTGTGTCAATGTGACCTGCTTATTAATTTTAAAACAGGGTAATTCAATGCATGATTGAACACCATTTAATGTCAGTTTATTATTTATTAAAGTTATTGTTTTAGACTGTGTAAGGCCAGTGCTGCAAACACATTATGTGTGAAATGAATGTAAAGTATAGCATTAGTGTCTCAGCCCTGTGAGTGAAAGTTGAGGTTTGTTTTAGTATGATGATTAATAGTGCTCTAAGTTCATTTGTTTCTTGAGCAGTTGTGAGGATAGAAATAGTTTCTAAAATTACTTCCAATTTATATTTTTGTTACCCAATTAAAATATTGGTATTATTTGATATTATTCAAAAATGTGTTTGTTTATTTATTTATTTATGGACAGTATATATTAAAGGTGCACTATGTGTTTGTCTTGCATTTATTCACTATATTTTGTGTTTTCTTGACCACAAACAGCTTGCATTCATACAGTGAGTGGGGTCTCTTCTCCACAGATCTGACCTCTAAATTGGTCTGGTGGCACCTCCTGCTTGTGGTGCATTTAATGTCATACTGTACAATATTTTAGGCAAAGTAATAACATCTACTTGGAGACAGGCTGATGGGGGATGCTTCAACTGAAAGTTTATAAAATACACCTTTAATGATCTCTTGCAACACAAACAGTTTTAAATATGACAGATTGGAGAAGGAACAGGTTTTCATCCAATCTTTCTAGACCTCAAGGTAACAAAACAGTTCATTCATCCCTTCTTCCATTCATATTTTCTACATTTTACAAGCAAAGTCCTTCTCCCTTTTAGAACACACTTTGAAGATATTTGATTGTGTAACTTCAGTCTATACAGTATATTGTGACGAGATACAAGACAATAGCAGCAATCAGTATTGCAAAAGATAGTTTGACATTGCATAATGTGTCTAATCACGTGGCAGACCCTCTACCAGAAACATAATGCAGTTTTAATATTAACAAAAAATCATCCAGATATACTTTACTCCCAAAGCTACTTCCTGATTTGCTACCTGAACTTTTGTTGATTGTTGTTTTGTCACTGCCTGCCTTAGATTGGGTACAGGTTGTTGCTCAGAGGTGTTCCAATCAGATGTGTACAGTCCCCCGCTGTTGTCCCAGCCCTCACTCACAGAATTAGTGATGTGACTCTCCAGCACCACTTTAAATCAATACCTCCTCTGCCTTCTCTTCCTCTTCTTTTTCTCTCCTGTTCCTCTCCTCCTCGCTCCCTCCTTCATCCTGCTCAGTAAAAGGGCCCAAATGTGACAGGAATCCTAATCACCGTGCTCCTCTCTCTCCTCTATCTCTTCCGTACACACACACTTTACTGTTGGTGGGTCGGCCAATATGGCGGTTGTGGTGCATGTTTCATCCCAGGCAGCACTGCACAGATTGGGTTACACAATAAAATGGATAAGGTAACATTTCAAATCAATATTGTAATTTGAATAGTCGCAATTAGCAAATCACAAATTGTTTAGGTAGTATGTTTTCCTATCCTCTCCATGGGGTCTTAATATTATTATGTTCAAATTTGACTAATCCTGTCATTTAGGCCTGAATTTGAATATTATAAAAATATGATCACATACAATCCAAGTAAAAAAAAAAAAGAGGTTATTGCCATAGAAAGGCCATGAGTGACTACTGGTGAGAACATAATTAGTGAAGCTAACTGCAATGATTAAATTATGTATTATCTTAACTGCTCAAAACTACTTTGCTTTCCATTCATTTTAATAATATAATCAAAGCATTTAAGATAATACTTTTGAGCAACTTTGTTGAGTTTAAATGAACATAAAATCCAGTAATCACACATGATTGCTTTCTAAATTGGTTAATTCTGTTGAGGGAATGAGACAAAATATACACAGTGGCAGACTAGCACATGGCACAATTACCGGTAGTCTTCTCTCCATGTCCTTAATGTAATGTACTAACATTGCTTCTTCAAGTTCAGTGACGTGCAGTGAGGTTCATGGCTGGTGAGGCACTGATGTCATCACAATCAGATTTACAAACATATAAACCAGGTGTCGGTAAATAAATTTGGCCCCGGGTCAATTTCTTACCCAGTAAGAGGGGCCAGAATAAAAAAAATATTTCAAAATAAATGTCCCGAAGTCTGTATGAAATAGCTCTAATAGTATGAAATAAAAAGCTGGTTTTGTATTGTTTTTTTATCCTGATTCTGGTTCCCCAATTTTCAATGGATTGAAGTCATTAAATTTCTTACCATTTCGTACCACTCTGTTTGAAAAGAGCGAGTCTTTCGTCCCATCGTCTGGAGCAAACCATTTAGCTCCTTTAGCGTTGGTCTTCCTTTAATTATAACCTCCTTCTTTGACCAAAAGTCCAGTTTAGAAAATTGCTTGAGCTTTACTATGTAATCTTCCTCCATTTAAAAAGTAGGGCCAGACATGAAGAAAAAAGTGAACAGATTGCTAAACTTGATTTGCTAACTTTAAATTGTATCTTGCGGCCCCTAGTCTGCGCAAGCTGCATGACTCCCTGGGCATGACTCCCTGGGCTCACGAGTGCCCCCTACCATGAGTCCAGGTAACTACGTGTCTCACCCGGCGCCTTTTCACAGCCGCTTAAAGCAGCAGCGTCACTGCTGAGCTACAACACAGTCAGTCCATGTGAGGCTGGTGCCTCTCCGCACGTCTCTTCTCAGTATCTCAACAGTAAATGTAAAAATTCAGCGATTTTGAATAAAAAAAAAATTAAAATTGCAAAGTTAAAAAGAAAATATCTTTATAGTACAAATCATTGGATAAATATAACCATTTCATTTATTTATTCTCTGTGATGACAGGTGAGGCCATGCCTCACCTGCCTCCCCTGACTGCATGTCACTGTTCTAGCTATATGAATGACTTTAGAAATGAGAGAAAAGATTTATATAGACTCTGATTGGCTGACAGAGGGAAAATCACTGTACAATGTGATTCTTGTATTAGTTTGCCAGTTCATATTTTGGTCTTTTTGTAAATTCTGCTGGACGGGTTTAAAATATAACTTTGAACAGAATCCTATTATTTTAAACATACATTGCAAATCTAAGCACAATCACTTTGTTTGTCAGAAAAATTGCAATTTGACATTTTTACCAAAACTAGTTGTTGTCTCATGCCCAGTGTAGCACTGAAAATAAGCAGCAGGCCATAATATGTCTGGCCCTGTTTAAAATGCTAAATTAAGTCACATTTCCTCTGGGTTCATCAGGCAACTATAATACGCAGATATATAAATAGTAACCTGTGATGTCTATACTCATCCTGCTTCTATTTTTATTTGTTCCACCCACGCTCTCCTTTACTACATCTGACTGTTTACACTCTGGCTAGCGTACCGCTCACTACACCGCAAGGTAATGTTACAACAACCGTGATAATAGACATGTCATTTCCACTGCATCAAATAAACTTAACAAGCATATACAAGTATGCATAAACCAATAATGTGAATGGTAGCAAAACAGTTTGAGTACTGTGACTGAATATCATTGAATATTTATTTGGGACACGTCTCATTGTCAGCCATGTTGGATCGGGGGACTTGCACATATGTAAAGCTCTGGTTGAGTGGTTTGCCGGATGTGACTAGCGGAGGGAGTTCAAAGGCTTGTCACTGCAGTCCCAGCTTACTTGCGCTCGTTTTGTCAGTTTTTGGGTTACATAACTTAAGCTCATGCCTGGATGGTGGGGTGGCTTCGGAGGCTAGGAGCAAATAGAGCTATGAAGTCATGAAACGGGGGAATAAATATGTATCTGTAGTTTGCCAAATGAAGTGCTCCTGAATGAACTTTTACCCTCTCCCTGTATCTGGGGAGTGAGGCCCAATTCTTTTTATGATTCTTTTTATTAGTATTGTGGTAATTGTTGTATCAGAAGTACATTTAGTAGTTGTAGTTGCGATATTAGTGAAAATGTATATTAGAACTTGAAGCTTAAAAATGTACTTTCAATGGCACCATTAAAAAAAAGTGTGGTTTAAGAAATAGCTTGCCACCACCACAAGTATCTTGCTATATAAACCCGATACATTTTTTTGGGTATACTTGTTATTTCAAGCTAAATTTCTACAGAAAGGTCCTTAAATCATTCTAATTGAGTAAGCCATTTCTACTCATCTATTAATTGTACCACAGTGCCATTTACCACTTTTGGCGATTGAAGCCTTGTGTCCCCGTCATACTTTTTAGAGTTTCCTTCTTAGCACTCACATCCTACAATAAACAGAAATAGTGGAATCCTGAGCATAAGGTGTGTGACAAATGCTGGCGTCAGATGAAGCAATGATGCAGACTGGAGACTGTGAGAACGCGCCCTGCACTAAGACAGAGACTGATGGACTTGTGTGCTAAGACATTACCCCTCGCTTACATCACTATCATCACTGTTGTGTCTAGACGGGACAGACTCATTTCCATGGTCCACAGATCCCCCCCTCTCTCCTCCTGTTGGGCTGCGTTCATCTTTGACTCTGGAATATTAATGTTCAATTGTGCATGAGCGGCAGTAATAGATGTCCATGTTTTGTTTTTTTGGGTTTTTTTTTCACAGAGTCAGATGAGTTGAGCGTGTGTGTTGGTGTCTTCCTCTTGGTGACACACACAGACATTGTTTGTGGGAGAAGATGAGTCAGCTAATGCAAAAGAATTACAATGGAGCTTTGTGACAGAGGATACAGATATAAATGCAGGACAAGCCACTGATCTCATTACAGCATATAGCAATGTTTGGCATAAAATTAAGATATAAATAAACTTTTTAAGCTTTTAACAATGTTCACCTTCCCACCTCAAAAATTTGCACCTTGTAATTCCACAATATGGTATTACTGTACCTAACATTTACTCATATACAGGTGTTTTAATTGCAAGAAATACCTTCAAAGACCAATATTCACTATGGGCCTCTCCACAGATCCAACCTGTACTTTGGTCTATTGGCGTCACCTGCCTGTTTACATGGGGTTTAATGCCGTACTGTCTAACATTCCAGGCAAAGCAGTCGCTGGGTTTCAGATTACATCACAGCATTCTATAGGCCAAACATTTTTTATAGAGATTTGTAATCTATAATACAAAAAAATAATTTTTGTTGTAATATAGTGAGTTCTTGGAGCTAGTCACTGATAGAAATAATCATGTTCAACATTTGTAAATTTACCTTTTACATATTTTATGGTAAAGTACAATGTAATCAAGAGAAAAAGCCCCCTATCTGAAGTCCACCAATAACCCTCCGCCAAAGTTACATATCACATCTTTAAGTAATCCTTTTGGAGGAGGTTCTGCCCCTGCTTCTAAACAGGCAGGTACCCAAACTGCATTATGTAGGTTGACATGTCTTGTTGCAACCTATAAATAATTCTGTTCACAAGAAGCCCATACAAACTAGTCCATGTTTTGAGTCATAGTTTGTGTGTATTTTGGTGTAAGTTTGCTGTAATGTTTTCACATATCACAGTAAAGAAGCAGTTTATTTTATTTCACAGCACCTGTGGCTGATTTTTGTGGCCTTAAATAAAGTCTTAAAAGTGTGCACTAAATCATAAGTGTACCCCAAGTAGTATTTAAATTACAAAATTTGAAATTCACAGTTTATCATAATGTATATAGCCTATTTATCGTAAATAATGCTGCTAATTTATCATTTCAAACAACTGTTGCCTGCAGAAGGTGCCAGAAACATAATCCAAACTTTCTTAATACAATGCTGGCATAAAGGAGTTTAGCCTGAGAAGCCAAGACAAATGTGTTAGACAGTATTTTAAATGGTCCATCCATAATCCAAATTCATAATCCATTATAATATCCCACATACACTAAAATATTAACTCAAATTTTAACTCACCAATATTCATTTAATAACATTTTTCACTGAAGGATTGCCATTGCCACACTGTGGTCTCTATGGTTGGGTTCAGCTTCCTGTTATATGCAACATTCTGAGGATTTTTACCATTCAAAAGATGTAATATTTTCTTTTAACTAATTAATCACTCCTCGGATCCAGGAGGAGCAGTGTGGTTTTCGTCCTGGTCACGGAACACTGGACCAGCTCTATACTCTCTATCGGGTGCTCGAGGGTTCATGGGTGTTTGCCCAACCAGTCCACATGTGCTTTGAGGATCTGGAGAAGGCATTTGACCGTGTCCCTCGTGGTGTCCTTTGGGGGGTGCTCTGGGAGTATGGGGTCCGGGGCCCTTTGCTAAGGGCTGTCCGGTCCCTGTATGACCGGAGCAGGAGCTGTGTTCGCATTGCCGACAGTAAGTCAGAGTTGTTCCCGGTGCATGTTGGACTCCGCCAGGGCTGCCCTTTGTCACCGGTTCTGTTCGTTATATTTATGGGCAGAATTTCTAGGTGCAGTCAGGGACCGGAGGCGCTCTGGTTCGGGAACCACAAGATCTTACTCCTCTCTGCAGGATCTTACTCCTCTCTGCTGTTTGCAGATGATGTTGTCCTAATGGCTTAGTCGAGCCAGGACCTGCAACAGGCACTGGGGCGATTTGCAGCCGAGTGTGAAGCGGCTGGAATGAAAATCAGCTCCTCCAAATCTGAGGCCATGTTTCTCGACCAGAAAAAGGTGGCTTGCCCTCTTTGGGTGGGTGGAGAGTCTCTGTTCAAGTATCACGGGGTCTTGTTCACGAGTGAGGGGCAGATGGAGCGTGAGATTGACAGGTGGATCGGTGCAGCGTCCGCAATGATGCGGTCTTTGTATCGCACCATCATGGTGAAGAAGGAGCTGAGTCGAAAGGCAAAGCTCTCGATTTACCGGTCAACCCTCACTTATGGCCATGAGTTCTGGGTAATGACTGAAAGGACAGGATTGCGGATACAAGCGGCCAAAATGGGCTTCCTCCGCAGGGTGGCTGGGTGCTCCCTTAGGGATAGGTTGAGGACCTCAGGGAGGAGCTCGAAGTAGAGCCGCTGCTCCTTCACGTCGAGAGGAGCCAGCTGAGGTGTTCCGGGCATGTCCCACCGGGAGGAGGCCCTGGGGAAGACCTAGGACACGCTCGAAG
This sequence comes from Periophthalmus modestus, assembly GCA_019594935.1. Taxonomy (NCBI): domain Eukaryota; kingdom Metazoa; phylum Chordata; class Actinopteri; order Gobiiformes; family Gobiidae; genus Periophthalmus; species Periophthalmus modestus. The sequence continues at coordinate 17,910,267 of JAIEZT010001390.1, read as the reverse complement.
GACTAAGTCTCTCGGCTGGCCTGGGAACACCTTGGGGTCCCACCGGAGGAGCTGTAGAACGTGTCTGGAGTGAGGGAAGTCTGGGAGTACCTGCTTAGACTGCTGCCCCCGTGACCCGGCACCAGATAAGCGGAAGAAAATGGATGGATGGATGAAAGGCTGGATGGATAATTAATCACTATGGCAACGATCCTAATTTGTCATCATTCTGAAACCCATGTATATAATCTGTTTGAAATAGTGTACAGGCTACATATATTTATGAGTGTCAGCCTCCTGGGGCCTTTCCACCATTCATACACTCATGTAGTGTTGTGTTTTAATTGTTAATTGCTATGGCAACAGTCCTAATTTTCATCATTCTGAAACCCATGGATAATTGCCATCTTCTTACAACTGCATAGACATAGTATAACACAAGAAAACACCTCATTCAGTCAAAAATTGTCTATTTAAAATACATGACAAATCTGCACTCCCAAACCTCCACTGAGTAATCCAACAGCAGGGAATAAAGACAAAACCAGGCCTTCAGCTTAGGCAAGAAAAAAGAGAGAAGACTTTCACTGCTGGTTGCTATGGAAACTGCCTCTATCTTACTTCAGGGGGAGGGCACGCGACTGCTGGATGAGTTGGGCCGACACTTTAAGGTGGATTGTGGAATTTAAGGTGGTTTGGAAGTACATACGCGTGATGTTTTTTGCCTGGAGGATTAGCAGGACATTTGAGGTAAAGTACAAAGGTAACGTCTTTGTTCTGTGCCCTTCACCTTGGGCAATACAGTGAGCTGCCAGATTACCAATATCAGCAGCAAGGATCAGGTGGTAATGACATTAGAGCCTGAGAGGATCCAAAACACAGTAACAGAAAATACGCAATAATGGAAATATAAATACACTCCTTCTGTACTGTGAGAATGTTGAAAATTTTAGGATGGTGTGATTTACACTGCCATTGTGTCCTTGGGCAAGACATTCTACTTCCCTTTTACCTTGCCTCCTCTGTCTGAACATGTAGGTTTATGAATGTGTGTGTGAATGGGTGAAGGATCTTTTGGGTGTCAAATGTAGTAGTCAGTATTCCTGTATCAATTATATGAGATTTACTTTATGTAATAATATAATATATATTCCAAAGAAAAAAACAGACCCATCTTTTTAAAGTGGGACACATAAACTCCACCACAGCTACATTTCAAATTGAGCTGTTAAACTAGACAGAAAAACCTGAAAAAACTAAAAAACGCGAGGGGGGAGGGGCAGGGTCTGGAGGTATAAGGAACAATGGTTGTGTCCACCCCAGCTCCTAACCCCTCATTCACTACAGAGCCCCGCACTCTTTAGCAGACTCTATAGTTCACTCACTCTCAGAGCGATTGAAAAAAAGTCTGCAAAATTCTGATAAAACTTGATTTCTGTGATAAATAATTATCAAATTTGACTGGCACTCAACAATTTATGACCTAATAATAGCCATACAAGTTTTTGTCAAGTTGGACCTCACATAAACAGACTGGATTATTCCTTTTTTTTTATCCCAGATGTGGAAAAAGCTATTAAGTCAAATACAAAATAAAAATAAGTCCATGTTATAAAAAGAGGAAAAAATTAATAAAAACACCAGTTTTTGCAGTGCTGCTAAAGTTTGATTAATTTCTGAAACCACCTACACAGCTTCAAGTATTTATTAAACTTGTTAATTTACAACACAAAAACAAGGGAATTTTAACCCTTTCTGTTCATAACTTCTCTTCTGGCTGTGCAAATGTATTTACCCTGCAAACAGTGGAGTGGCAGAAGAGCAGATGGACCTGGGCTCCTAACATGTGGGTGTGCATTGTTGCATGTCAGCTTTGCCTTTCCATTGTTAGGTCAATTCCCTTGTTGTGCTTCTCATACTGTAGTTTAACAGGAAAATATAGCAGCATACTTCGAATATCCTAGTGAATATGGCTTAGTGTAGTGCGATGGGTTATTGTGGAAAAAAAGAGAATGTACCAGAGTCTTACCGGGGATGTCTTGACCCAGAAAGAAAAGATAAATGAGAGAAAGAGAAAGAGAGGGAAAAGCGAAAGAGGAGCAATAGGAGGAGACAGTAATTAACACAACATCATGGCTGCCGTCCAAACCAGAAAGAGATGGGCGGGACAATGCAAGAAACAAAAGCTTTATAGGTGAGAATGGTTTGTACATGCAACAGAGCCAGTGGATGTACAAGAATAATTGATTACTTTTCTCAGGGTGGCCCGGATATAGTACTTCTAAGTGGCATTGTTGCTTTCTTGTATGTGTGTGTGTATGTTCATCCATCCATTTTCTTCCGCTTATCCGGGGCCGGGTCGCGGGGCAGCAGTCTAAGCAGGGACTCCCAGACTTCCCTCACCCCAGACACGTCCTCCAGCTCCTCCAGTGGGACCCCAAGGTGTTCCCAGGCCAGCCGAGAGACATAGTCCCTCCAGCATGTCCTGGGTCTTCCCCGGGGCCTCCTCCCGGTGGGACATGCCCGGAACACCTCCCTAGGGAGGCGTCCAGGAGGCATCCTAAGCAGATGCCCGGGGCCACCTCAGCTGGTTCCTCTCGACATGAAGGAGCAGCGGCCCTACTCCGAGTGCTGTGTGACTGAGCTCCCTCACCCTGTCTCTAAGGGTGCGCCCAGCCACTCTGCGGAGGAAACCCATTTCGGCCGCTTGTATCCGTGATCTTGTCCTTTCGGTCATGACCCAGAGCTCATGACCATAGGTGAGGGTAGGAACGTAGATTGACCGGTAAATCGAGAGCTTTGCCTTTCGACTCAGTTCCTTCTTGGAGGAGTCTTGTTCACGAGTGTGTGTATGTGTGTGTGTGTGTGTGTGTATATATACACACACACACACACACATATATATATATATATATATATATATATATATATATATATATAGATATATATATATATATATATATATATATATATATATATATATATGTATGTATATATATATATATATATATATATATATATATATATATATATATATATATATATATATATATATATATATATATATATATATATATGTAGGGGCCGCAAACTACAATTTAGAGTTAGCAAGTCAACTGTAGCAGTTCACTTTTTTTCTTCGTGTGTCTGGCCCTTAAATGGTGGAAGATTACATATCTGCTTGCTCTTTTCAAACAGAGACGTACAAAATGGTAAGAAATTTAATGTTAATTAATTAATTTAATTTAATTTAATAACTTAATTTAATCCACTGTAAATTGGGGAACCAGAATAAGGATAAAAAAACAATACAAAATCAGCTTGCTTTTTATTTCATACTATTAGATCAGTGGTTTTTAACCTGGGCTCGACTGAACCCTCGGGGTTCAGTGAGTCAGTCTCAGGGGTTCAGCGGAGGTCAAGACACGCACCTGACTCATATGATTCATGATGAGACGCCCCGCTTGGCCATCACTAGCTGCAGGTGATCACGCTGCTTGGCCAGTTTGTGCTGTAGAGAATTTAGTGACTCAGTATCAACTTGTGACTGTCGTGATGGTTTGTCGTGTGATTTCTTTTTTAACTCTATAGCGTCAGATTCTGTCACCGCCAATAGACTCACAGACTGCGAGCGTCTCCAGTCTCTCCCAGTTCGACAAATGCACCTTCAATGTGTCTATTGAAGTACCCGCCCAACTTCAGTACCTCCAACAAGGTTAAGCACCACTGTATTAGAGCTATTTCATACAGACTTCGGAACTTTTATTTTGAAATTATTTTTTATTCTAGCCCCAAGTCACTAGGAGAGAAACTGACCCGGGGACAAATGTACTGACACCTGGTTTATATGTTTGTAAATCTGATTGTAATGATATCAGTGCCTCACCAGCCACGAACCTCACCGCACGTCACTGGTATATACGTATATAATTGTAACATGGAAGTAGATAAACTCAAAAGTAGTACAAGCTGCATGATTAAAGATATATTTTTTTCTCTCTCTGTCTCTGTTGATTATTGTGATGCTCTCCTTCCTGGTTTTCCAAAGAAAACAATTGCACGTTTGCAACTTCGAAACTCTACAGCGCTGTTGCTGACAAGAACCAGAAAGAGAAAACATATCTGCACTGGCTTCCCCCGAATTTCAGGATAAATTTTAAAGTACTTTTATTGGTTTACAAAGCTCTTACAAAGGTTTTAGTTCTACTTACTTTTATGACCCCTGTCTGAGGACCTGAAGTGTTCATATTTTTAAAAGTAAACTCAAAATTGTTTTAGCTTAGCTTTTTCATAAACTGGTTTTATAGTACATATAGAAAAAGAAAAAAAGTAAATATTCATTACATTTTATATTTATTCACTTTACATGGGCAATTACGATTTATTTATTTCACTTTCTTTTTTTTTTTTTTTTTTTTTTTTTTTATCATTTTAACAATACCTTTAAGACATTTGAGTAACATTTTTGAATTATATTTTGATATATAAAGGGGGGTATATGTATGATGAATAAAGTTTTGACTGATTGATTAAAAGATGTGTCCAAAAGCACCCTGCAGTGAGTATATGGGTTAGTAGCCCGATAATTTTAGTCCAGTACCCTAGTTCCACAAGTGACAGAAATGTTTACTTCTAAATGGATGAGCTGAAGTGATGGGTATATTTTATTCTTGAGTTACTTACTGGGAAGGAAATAGACAAACTATCAAATTAACTATCACAACGAAATTCTCCTCATTTAATGTACCACATGATATATGATTATGCCAAGACAATACAACACAATACAAATGAATGAATGGCACAGTTCTACCAAGATGCTGTGACAGTGACCCATTTTTTATTTTCATATACTGTTTGAATTTGCCAGGAGGTTGCGTCTATTTTCAGTTTCTGGAATTAGTTTTTAAATTGTCTTCAATTCTCTAAAACTGACTTTTTCAACGCTATCCCACTAACATTTCCATGTACCCCAACAAACTCATGCATTCACTGACCAATTAACAAGCCTTTAACTGTCATGCAGTTTTTCTTTTAGAACATTGCACTGTCTATTCAGTTCTGTTCAGCAATGTACAGTCTTGTATTAGGGTGATCAAGACTAGTTTAACAAGATAGATTAAAGAATTCCCTATTTGCACCTCCTAGACAGACACAACACAGGACCTGGGTGTAGTCATTGTGTGAATATTAGAACATTTACTCTTTTTGTACCATTACACTCGTATTGACACCTGTGCTGTGATCAGTGTGTTGTGAATCCCTACGATCGAAGTCCTGCCTGTCCATTAAAGGGGCGCTTTGGGATTGCGGATCTCAGATTCACGTCGTCTTTGCTCTTCTCTTTAATTTAGAACCCAAACACACTCATTCACACTCAGTCTTAACATCAACTCCTGACTCCATCTTGTTTCCTCTCCCTCTCCTCCACAGAGCTGCCCTATGGCTGGGAGAAGATAGACGACCCCATCTACGGCAGCTACTATGTCGAGTAAGTCTCCCTGTAGGCTGGCTTATATCAGCACCACGGTTGTAAAACAGAAAGCATTTTTATGGTTTACTCTGCTGTGCCATGAATTATGAATGAGGAAGTTCTGCACGCTTTATATCTTGCTGCTCATTTGGTAAACTGTAAAATGTGTGTTGTTGACGCAGTAATGACTTAACCTGATCATGTTTTAGATTTGTTATATTGTAGACTTGTGTGCAGTTATTGAGTTCCTCTTTTATTTTCAGAAACATTATGGCACACGCTAATCTGCCATAATAGATTCGGCTGTATCAACACAACAAATATGTCTGTGTTATCTCAGCTTTGTGGCGCAAATATGATTAACGTGTCAAACACAAACTCAAACTGAAGATAAAATATTATGTGAAAGTATTATGAAATATCTCTGAGGCCTGCCAAAGTTTTATCTACTTACTCGGCTTAAATGAAAACAATCAAAGACAATTGTGTGACATAGATATAAACACCATGGTATAGATATAGTTAACATTTGAAGAATGCAATTAAATGTAATATGAACAGTTAATGCAAAAATACAGATAGAGACCATATATATATATATATATATATATATATATATATATATATATATATATATATATATATATATATATATATATATATATATATATATATATATATATATATATATGTTTGTATGTATGTATATAAATATATATGTATGTGTGTGTGTATATATATATGTATGTGTGTATATATATGTATATATATATGTGTATATATATATGTATACATATATATGTGTATATATATGTATATATATGTGTGTATATATATGTATATATATATATATATATATATATATATATTTTTATATATATATATATATATTGTGTGTGTGTGTATATACATGTGTGTGTGTGTGTGTGTGTGTGTGTGTGTGTGTGTGTGTGTGAATGTATGTATATAGTTCATGTATGCACAGAGCTCGCGCCTGGCTCTGTCATGGGATACCATCTCTTCTTAATATTAATAGTAACATCTGAGCCTTTGTTATCTTTAATTTTTAAGACTGTATTTCAGTGTTTTCAACCACACAGATATCACTGCACTTCACTGTACTGTACGTGGATCTTCTATGAGAACTGTGAAACATATTTTTACAAAATCAACAATTTAGAAAAATTATGGTGCATTCATTATTTTTTAAAATAAAACATAAGCTAAATTGTATGTCTCTTCCACATAGAATCCAATTGTAAACCCTCCAATCTAAGTAGCCAGGTTGCAAATACTTACAGTTACACAATTATTGTTATCTATAATTTAATGCTGTGTATTTTCAGTCACATCAACCGGAGGACACAGTTTGAGAACCCAGTGCTGGAGGCAAAAAGACGCCTGGAGCAGCAGAGACAGATCCAGAGCCAGGGCTTGTCTGCTCTGCCCCTCCCCACTATTTACAGAGGTACATACTGTCATGTCATCTGCTCTTAACCTGCAAATCCCTACTGATGAACGAAGGAAGTAAGAAGTTATCTAGTATGTACAATAATTAAGTATTCATTCACTATTAGTTCATTAAGTGCTGTTCACAACTTTCAGACACCAGTAAGGAGTTTTGCATCATGATAATTCTCACAGCTAGCATGCTCATATTGCGCCAGCATTACTTGCTGGTTTGTTAATGATAATCAGATGCAGACCACACACAGCAGTCTCATTTTGACCATAAGAGCTGCTTTTACAAGATACTCTTACAAGAGTAGTTGAAAAAATTGGATATATTGCCGCTTTATTTTCTTGACTTCATTTGGTCCTGCTTCCTCAAAATTTCCAACTATATCAACATGACAATATTCTTCATATCTGCCCTACAGACATTTAAATGGAAGTACGTTAAGTGTATACCAATGTAAAATATTGATATAGAGTGACTGACAGCAGAGGAAGGAAGAAGCTGGAGACAGGATTCGCCTGAAGCACGTAACCCTCTAATCCACGCATACATTTGACTATAAAGTAGTTCTCGAAAAAAAAAAATATATTTGTTCAGATTTTTTGTTCAGGTTTTTATTAGTGGCATCAGGATAATCATTTTTGTACAGTATTTTGGTAGTTATTTTATATGTCATAAATGTACCACTCATTTTAGAAAGATGTCTGTGTAATCCCTCAGTTGTCCAAGTATCCATAGAAAAAGAAAAAATGATTTCTGTCAACTGGACAAAAGTTTTTGAGTGAAGATGTTTCACCGCTCATCCAAGCGGCTTCTTCAGTTTTGGTGCTCTAGGACACGCATATTTGGTTACAGTGTCTGTTTGTGAGCCAGGTCCACTGAACTACACTGTGAAATGTGCCTGAGTCATATTTATAGTCATATTTTGCAAAATTGTTCAGGTGCTCTCACACCTATTAGCTTTCACTGTTCTTTTCCTTGTTTTGATTTAGGTCTTCTTTTGATTTAGGTCTGAGGATGAAGAAATAAATTGGAAATATATGATCTAAGGCCCCATTCCTGTTCAGAGATGGATAGCCTTTATTATCAAAAATTGCCTCTTTAACTCCCCTCTTCTTTCTTTTCTTTGGCTAAGATGTGTACCTCACTGTCTTTGAGATGGAGATGTACGGCAGATTGGGGTCCCATGCTGCTCTAGTGACAGTGCTGGTACATTCTCTTATGGAGTGGCTGTTTTGTTGCTTTGTCTATGGTTCATTTTAGAAAAATCACTATAAGAAGTTTAAACAAACAATGTATACAAATTTTAAATTAACTGAACGAAAAGGTGCAGGGGTTGTACCCATTTTTTTGTAACATAGTCAAATTGTTTTCTGATTCAGTTCAAATATACTATAACTCCTGTCTTCCGTGAACCTGAAAGTGTGCCTGTAGCATTCTAATTGTTGTTAACATTTAAAAAAAACTCTGCTCTGGAATGTATTAGGAAGATGAGGAATAATTTTGGACCACTGAATTATTTTTAAATGAACAAGTTTTGTTCTTGAAATTTTTAAGACAGGTACAGTGCTTTTAAGATGAATGGATGAAACAAATTGTTTCTATACAAATAAACTGACACATATCTTTCTTACAGAAAAGCCTCTGTTCACGCGGGATCCCACCCAGCTCAAAGGCACATTCCTGTCCACAGCCCTGCAGAAGAGTAACATGGGCTTTGGCTTCACCATCATCGGAGGAGATGAGCCTGACGAGTTCCTCCAGGTCAAGAGTGTGATCCCGGAGGGGCCAGCCGCACAAGACGGCAAGATGGACACAGGTAAACCATAGCACTGCTTTCAAACTATTCAGATGTTATTAGTTCAGCCAAAGTAAATATAATGTTTTTTGGCAATGTTGCAATGTTACACTTAATGCTTTAGACGGTTTTAAGTTAGAATAGCAAAAGGTGTAAAGCACAGGCATAGAAAGCATGTTTATAAGTCACATTATTTACAAAATTAGTTATGAATTAAAGTGCCACATGCCACAACTATTATTCAGTTTACAGGCGAAGTTTACAGGTCAACAATTAAAGTTAGTGTAGGTTCACTGTAGTCTAATGCCTCAGTTCAGTTGAGTCATATATGACTCCTTGCTTTTTGGTTTGTGCTCTACCTCTATACAAGTACAATTACATTTTCTCCTTGCTGTATCTGTACAAGTTTCCCCCAGGTTGTCTTGTTTCCCGTACCACTAAAACAAGTGCATACAACCAGGTTCCCTCTGGAGTCAGAACTCTCTTGAAAATGAGATTCCTTATCTCAGGTGGACAATCTCAGTTTAGATAAATAAAAGGATGGAAAATATTAAATACAGATAAAGCTTATTGTTATATAGTTCTACAACATTTGTCAACAAATCTAGACACAACTCAGACCTTAAAACGGTGTTTAGTTAGTTACATTTTTATTCAGAAAACTTTATTTATCCTCAAGGGTAATTTGTAGTTGCACAGTCATACATTTGGTCATCAAAAACAAAGAAGAAACAACTATACTATACACTACAACTCCACACGGCTATAATACATTAAGAATTTGTCTCATCTGTGTTTAGCAGCTTAATTTGCTTAATTTAGCATTCTTAATTCTGCTTTACTCCAGATACCCAGGCTGACTTCTAGACAGCTTTAGTTTTTTAACCAAATTAATTACTAGTATTAGAAATGTCACCACGAAATAGTTATTTATTCAAAGAGTGTTTTCAAAAAGACTCAAGGTGGAGTGTTTGCCTCTTCAGAGACATAATTTCATCCTGAGAGGACATCACAGGCCCACCGTGGCATATTTGTACTTTATTTATATGAGCTATACTTCATCCCAGACAAGGACAAACTTACCACCTCTCACAAAATATATATCTCACCTTACTCTTTCTATAAAATAAGAGCCCTGATTTTATTGACATTAATAAATTAAAAATAAATACAACACATCACTGTAAAACCCAGTAACCATAGCGATCGTCCACCTTGTGTTCAAATCTCTAGGCAACAGACTGAAAGAGGATGCAAAACCTGAATGAATTTGTCATCCTAGTACTTCACATCAGATGTATTCACTTCTCTCCTGTGACAGTGCAATGACAGAGATTACTCATAATGGGGCCATTATGTTATACTGTATTTTTTCCATTTCATTTGACATCATAACATTTTATAGGCCAATAATATTTAATGCAGATGGGGGCAGCTAAAATCTGTACTGTTAAAATGCTGTTTTTGTTGTAATATTGTGAGTTGAAAGGTCTACTAATATGAATGATCATGTTACCTTGTAGATATTTTTGGTATTTTTGATGAAAAATTAAAAAAATAGTTCAAGCAGCCCATTTTGAGGAGCTTGTGATTATTGTAAGTGTCCTGTTTAAGGGTTTGATTTTCACCAAAAAAGGTGAGAGAGAGTAACTGAAAAACTAGCTGATACTAGCTAAATTGTGACTGTAATGTTATTTGAGATAGACTTATTTAAACAGCACATAACAGCTCACCCATTGTAGCTCCAAATAAGTCAGTTCTTTATGGTCAGATTGTGTAAAAAAAAACAACAAAAAAACCCAGATTAAAATCTAACATGAGTAACAGAGCTTCAGACAGAACAGTGGCTTTAATTAACATCACACCTCCAGGAAATATTGACAACATCAGCTGCAAAATATCAACATTATTTAATACAGATTGTGGCAGATAAAATTAATTCTGTTAAAATGCTGTTTTTGTTGTAATATTGGGAGTTGAAGGGTCTAGTCACTAATATAAATAATTAGGTTCAACATTTGCAACCTCTTAGATATTATTATGAGAATATATTGCATTACATTAAAGGTTGAGGATATCCAATACAAATTTGCATACCTACATACCTACATACCTGAATTTATTTAAAACACATTTTGCTGGCAGATTCTAGGGATTGTTGTGTGACTGATTTTTTACTTAACTTGATCTTAAAATGGGACCTAAACTCTGTCCACAACCACATAAATAGAGTTGCTAAACTGGGCAGTACCTGAAGGACTAAATAAAAGATTGATTGGTCTAACAGGTATCCACACTTCAAACTCCACCCATGCAGTCAGATGTTTGTTATCAGAAACACCTGGCTGGAATCAGGGCAGTCCTGCGTGATGTCACAGAGCACTTGAAATGTGGTGGTTACTAAAGGCAGCATACATTAAGATTTAGATGTTTTTGACCTGAAATCGGCAAAGTTACCTTGTTTCCACTAAAATTGACTAGGAACAGTTTATAATGATATTAAAACACCACCTGTACACAGTTTAGTAGTGGAAAAAAGTGGATTTAGTGTTTAGTTCCAGTTTAAATGTGGCTGATCTTTGGTCTCTCCTCTGGTTTGGGCTGCTGAGCTGTCTGCTGGGCCATGGCCTAGCTCAGCAGGGGAGCCATTGCACAAAATTTAACCTCAAAGAAGCATTGTGGTGGGTCAGCCTGTAAAAGTGTGTACCACATAAAGCACACAAAGTACGCCAACTCTGATTAAATTTAATTATTGCAATTCAAATAGACTGTCATTTTGCCAAAGCATCAAAATCAGGCTACACACTATCTGTATTTAGATGTGCCTTTATGTCAATCAAAACTTAAAACTACAAAATTTAGGTCATTCTATTTACAAATTATTCTATTGTAAGTTGCCTGTAACTACTGCGCAGCCCGTTGAAGAATTAAGATTCCATAGAAATCTCACAAATTACAGAGGCTCATAACATTTGCATACCTCGACCTTTGACAATAATTTCCTCTATTCCACCAACTTCTTTCAAGTGTACACATCATAGGTCTTTTTCTGTAATAATAATAATAAATAATAATAATAATAATAATAATAATAATAATAATAATAATAATAATAATAATAATATAATAGTGCATTGGATTTGTACAGTGCCTTTTGAGACACCCAAAGCACTCACTGCATTATTCATACTTTCCATACTCTCTATTCCATACTGGCGGTAAGCTACTACTGTAGCCACAGATGCCCTGGGGTAGACTGACAGAAACAAGGCTGCCAATGTTCCAACCACCACCAACAGTCAGACACACACCACATTCATACCAGGCAAAGTGAGTGAAGTGTCTTGCCAAAGGACACAAGGCAGAATGAACAGAATCTTATTATTGAAAGATGAATCACAAATCTAAGAAAAACTCACTATGCAATATTTTACCCAAATCATTCAGCCCTGTTCCCTGCAGTCTCCCATCAAATATACGTAACAAGGATCATTGTCTCACTGTCTTACATGAGTGATGATTTACTATCGGACGAGGTCATTTCACTCCTCTGCCCCTTGCCTCACTATCCTTCCTCTATCCATCCCTCCATCTCTCTCTTACTAGTTTGTTTCCCTCCTCCCCCCCTCTGCCGCTGTGTGACATTGCCATAGCCGCACATAGGCTGCCTCAGATTAGCTGGCCTATTTGAGCTGTGCGCAGCATGGCTCTCAGGGATTGGGTATGAGTAAGTGTGGTTGTGTGTGCACATGCGTTCAGTGTGCACTGCCCCCAAAAATGTGAAATAGAGGATTTGAGGCAACTGCATTTGTCATGGCAATGTGACTGTACTGACTAATTTTGTCACTTTTTATGTTCAAATTATATTGACCTGAACTTTTACTGAGCTTTCATAGTATTGTTTTTGCTTTTTACTTGTAAAACACTTCTGTTAATCTTAAATGTACACTAATGACTCAGAGCGAACAGGTCTATTGTTCTGTTGCTGTGAAGGCATGTATGTACTGATTGATTCAGTGGTAAAATTAGATTGAGGATAAAGCAGCACTGTGTGACTTGTGTGGCACATCACCTGCACACACATATTTGACTTTTTTCCACATGTTCCCATGCACTGCAATTTAGTATAGCGATGGACATGCATGGGACGGGGCTTTCACTGACCAGCAGGTCCATGTAGTTTTATTGTTATGCTAGAGTTTGTCACTGCAGTGTCCGATCTGACTTCCTCACATCCTCGTCTCACTATCTTTGGTGTCCTCTGCCTTAATGTCCCTAATGTTTTGGCTCACTTTTTAGTGAATAGTGTTCATTTAAGCCTATAGCCTATTAAATTTAAGTATTAAGTTTTTAAAAGTTTTTTTTTTTTTTTCTGATTTCTGTTTTGCGTACAGTTGCCATTTTAACTATTATCATATGAGGGGAAATACAGATGTCCCAGTCTGAGCTGAAATCAAACCCGCAGTGACTGGAATAAGAGTGCAGAAAGAGGTAGAAAGAAAGAGGAGCGAAAGACACTACATTATATTATAAGCACGCACTCGCAAAAATGAGATCGGGGGAAATTCACATGGGTGCTCAGATTTGGATGCTGCTGAGGGGCCAGAACCCCCATGGGATCGGTGCCTGTCCCTGTAGGAATAGTTGTCCTTTGCATTTGACCAATCCTTCAATACTGCAGTATTGGGCCCCATGCCTGGGCCCTTGGGTAACTACAATGCAGTGTCCAGGGACTCATCTCCTAGCTGTAGAATTTGCATTTTACATAGAAACATAGAATATGCACTTTTCACTAAAAAGCCCACGCAGGGTTGAAATCAAACCAAGGACCTTCTTTCTGTGAGGCTGCTCTACCCATTAGGCTGTTCTTGTCAGTAACCATGACATCAGCAACAAGTTGGGACTGGCTTACAAGGTGACCAGATATGTAAACATCAATAAAGTTAAGTATAGAGATGCACTGAGGAAGAAAAGTTCCAGTATTTTGGCTATAGATGGACAGGGAGTACATGATGTTATAACAGCCTGTCTGCAGCAGGCAGGAGTTTGAAGGAAAAGTCTATTGTAGACATGGCCCTGGTGCTGGCCTTCTCTGTCAGTGCTAAACATAAGTTGATCTCTGTGGACACCAGTGTGCACCAGATGGCTGTCAGACTCTTACACACACACACACACACACACACACACACACACACACACACACACACACACACACACACACACACACACACACGCTTCTCACCTCACTGTCTCACACATCCACAGCCCAGAGCCTCTAGTGAGACTTCACCCAGATCAGAGCTGCCCCACCACCTATTATGATCAGTTTTAGACATGTTATTAATAGGCAGGGTGACATCATCTATGAATTAGGAAACTCTACCAATGTTATTTTTTAATAATCAAACTAAATTGCAACCTATTAAAGGAACCGGCTGTCTGCTGACAAATTGACAAACCAGCCATCAAGCAATAGGAGCATTTGCAGTATTCACTTTTACAGGAAACCTATAAATTTGCAGATAACAAAGTTATCTAATAATAATGTATCTTATCAAACATGCCTCAATATTGTGATTATTATAGTATATATGAGATTTTATGGTATACTGATTCTAAAATGAACACTTTTATTGCAGCTTCATGTTAAAGTGAAAACTTAGTATTTTGAATCTGGCCATCCATAGAGTATTTTAGTACAAATACAAGAGTGCTGAATCTGTGTATATACCTAGTTAATTATTAGAATTCATCCAGTAGGATTTTTTGAAAGAAGAAACTAATAATTTGTAGAATTATTGTGTTTTAACCCAAGCTTTTATCTTATGTCTCCAGGTGACGTGATTGTTTACATAAACGACATCTGTGTCCTGGGCACCACTCACGCAGACGTGGTCAAACTCTTCCAGTCCGTGCCCATTGGTCAGAGCGTCACGTTGGTGCTCTGTCGGGGCTACCCTTTGCCCTTTGACCCTGAGGACCCTAATGCCGCAACGGGCACCTCTCTGACCCCCATTGGCCTGGAGCATCGCCCCCTGGTGGTGAACGGTCGTGGCAGTTATGACCCCTACCTGGAGTACCTGTCTCTGAGCTCCCAGTTGCCATCTCAGAGCCTTGCCGGGACACCTCACCCGGGGGACACTCACTTGGACGGCTCCTCCCTGCCCCCCACCACCCCCGGGTCAGCTGTCACACCCCACGAGGACACTGCCTCCATGGGCTCAGGAGGGACAGCAGCTGGGGCTGGGGTAACAGTACAGCCAGCAGAGCTGCTAACAGTGACTATGGTCAAAGGGGCGGAGGGATTTGGGTTCACTATCGCAGACAGTCCAACAGGCCAGCGAGTTAAGCAGGTGAGCGATCATCTTGTACTAAGAGTAGGAATAAGTGTCTTTGATTGACATGCATGATAGTTCTGTACTTCCAGTATTATACTGTGTAAGATGGATAATGTGTTATTATTAGAACATTGCATATGAGCTAAAATCATTACTTTGGTTTGGTAGCATAAGGAGAAAATAAATGCATTATTGATGAAAAGTACATCCTGTTGCCAGACACATCAAAGTAAAAACTATGGACCAAAGGCCTCACAAACTCACAGTTTTTATATTGTGCTTCGTGGGTATTAGGTAAACCTAAGGCAGTGCTGGAATAGAGACTTATTATTGATTCAATACATGTAAAAGAGCTATAGTGTACTCAGCATTTCTCTGTGGTTTTATGCAAAGCGCCTTCTGTCTACTGAAACATTTCTATAAAAAAAAAAACTTGATAAAATAAACTTATAAATCTTAGATAACATCTTAACAACATTAATTATTCCATTAACGTTTAAGCTGACAAATACAACATTCAATTTTTCATGTTAAAGTTGCGTTTTGTTCTTTGTTTCTTTTAGTTACAAAACTAAGTGCATCAATTCCATTTCATATTTCAGCACTGGTTGTTTTTCCCATTAAAACTGAAGACCTGTTTGTAGTTTGCTCATATCTCTGTTGTCTTGATTGTGATTTGAGCTGAGTGCTGGAGATGGTTGAGCATTCTCTGAGTCTCTCTAATGTGTAGGTGACTGTGGCGCAGGTGTTGGAGCCAGGCACACCACAGGGAGCATCAAACCTGATCGAGGGGGACCTGATCCTGGAGGTGAACCAGCAGCCGGTGGCTGCAGCTGGACACAACCGCGTAGTGGAGCTGCTTAAGGAGTGTCCTGTGGGTGCAGAGGCCACCCTGCTCATCCAGAGAGGGGGGGCAGGTGAGGCACGCGGCCCTGTTTGCTTGGGCCTTCCACTCTCCTCAGGAGAGCTTGTGTTTGGATTAGAAGTCTGGGGAATTGTATATATGAGAAAGTTGGAAATGAATGTTGTCACTTACAGACTGGCATTGTTGACCATGGATCTCGGTGTGATTTTTATATGAATCATTTTAGAATACATTTGAAAATATTTGGTCCTGGTTTGAGCCTAGTTCAGTCCTGACTTGATTTGGTCCTGTTTTAGCCCGGTTTAGTCCATATTTTGTTCTGGGTTTCATTTCAGTTTGTAGATTGAATTCTAATTCTAGTCACAAATTTGTTGTAGTGTCTGATTTTATTATGTTAAAATATAGTCTAGCCAGGTTAGAATTTAGAATATAGATGAGAATTTCAGACTATGGGGGCCAGCTTAGTATCCTCTATTAATGGGAAACACTGAACCTAAGTAATGTGACTTACTTCTTGGCAGACGTACTCTAAAATAGAAATATATCTTTAAAATACAAAAATAATAGTTATTTTTCAAAAAACTAAAAGCAACAACTCAATGCCTTACTCTGAAATGATTCACAGTAAACTCAACAGATTTTACCACAGGTGTTTCAAGTTTTTCTGAGCAGATTACATTCATACATTTTACTTATAAGTTGGGTTCCCACTGGATGATATAATCTACCCAAATCAATGACCATGTTGCTCAAAACAAAAACTAAATCTGTGCGGTGGCAGACAGAACGTGTTTAAGTGTGCTGACCATCTGTAATGCCAGCAGCTCCAGTGTCTCATATCCATCCTCCTGTCATAGCCTCCAGAGCGCTCATTTAGTGTGTCTGCTCCAAGACAAAACCAATGGAACATATGGGGAGATGAGAAATCCTACATGTAGAGGATTTAAATGGTAAATTGTAGGCTTGTAACAAATTTAAGTGAAAATAATGAACTTTTACTATATTAATGGTAGATACTTTGCATGAATTAAATACTAAACTAAATAGACTATAAACTGAAGTAGCTCTAACAGTAGCTTTAACACAAAAATCTTAAAATCATGAAAAACAAAACTAGTTCATTTTAAACTGCAATGGTCCAAGCTTCACTTGTTAACACATTCCTAGCATCCTAATTATTTACCACAATGAGTTTGGAAGCACTTTTCACAAATTTCAAGGCCAGAGTGGAGTTTTGTTGCCAAAGCTAATTTTACTTTATTACATGAAACAACTGAATACAGCCTCTTTAATACCATATCACATTTTGGACATTGTAACAACCTTATAGTAAAACAGGTACATCTGCCCACATTTTGTGAAATGTTTAGTACATCATATTTTTTGACTAATTTAAACAACAAGCTGTCAGCAAAGAGTGAGAGATTAAATTGTATGAATATGTGAGTAGCATATCATCCACCCAGCTGCAGCTCCATATGAGAAAAAGTCAAGTGGACTCGATATGAGAGCAAGAGTCAAAGACATGCTAATTATGATCACTGCCAATTCAGCCCTGCACTATTTTTGGACAGATTCAAACTACTCCAGCTCATCTGGTTTAGTAAAGTCTTATAACATTAGATTATATTTACAAGTGAATACTAACAATATTAAGAAATAAACATAGTGAAACAAGTCATTGGCTGGTTAATATTGAGATGATTTTTGAGTTGTCAGAGGCTCAGGGGGACCCCACAAAACTAAAAGTTGGTGGTTCAATCCCAGGTCTGGGTAATGCATACTGCTGTCATGTCACTGGGCAAGACACTCCATAGACGGGGCCTGTGAACCAGTGTGATAGTGAATGACTGGTGCTTGGTTTGAGTAGCTTTAGGTTCGGATTGACAGCAATTATTTTGTCAGTCTTACACATAGGCAAGATTGTAATATGATAGCACTCTGAAGTGTGAGTGACTTAGCATAGAGAGCAAAGGGAGGGGGGACTCAGAGCATCAAAAACTAAAGTGAAACTGTTTCCTGCAAACATACCATTTTCAAAACAAGGTAATACTACATACCACTCTGCTTATTTTCCCAAAATTATATAAATAGAAATGATTACAAACTCATCCACAGCCCTGTTTTACAACAAAGTGAATAAGAGAGTGGTGTAGTCACATTTTGTACAGTGTCCTCTTCACATTAATGTACTTAAATAAAGCTTTATGTAGATTCTTTAGGCATTTGGCCGGCCCAAACTAAATATCAGCATGGCCTGCATATTTAAGGCCGATAGCTGATTCGCTAAAAAGTGCAAATATCGGCCAAACAATATCAGTCTCTCTCTACTTGTGGATTTATTCACAGTGAAAAGAGTAACCACAACCTTTACTCAAGTAAGAATATTGTTCCTTTAATAAAAAAACATTACTCAGGTAGGAAAATATGCGGCTAGAAAACTACTCTGAAGTACAAGTTACTCAAGTAAATGTAACTTAGTAAACCTAACTGAGTACTACCCACCTCTGGCAATTCACATGTATAATTTGGTTCATTTCTATGGCACAAATTAAGCATCGTCTGTTCCTTTAAGCAACACTCCCCCTTGAGATCATTTGAGCGCATCAGAATGTAACCTTGTATTAGAGAATAAATCAAAATAAATAACGACAGAAGGGACAGGTGAGGAAGAATTTAATATAGCAGCTGTTTTCAAGTTGTTGAAACGTGGCCAGAACCATGTGGATTATGGTTGTCTCTCTCTTCCACTGTTCCCTTGCTACATCAACCACCTGCACAGAGATTCAATGGCTCAGCTTAAGTGTTATTTGTTCCACATGCAAGGCAGCCTAGTGTTTTTAAATAGATCTTACCATAGGGTGAAAATCTGCCTTGATCATTACATAGCGTTTTCCATCTCCAAGCCAGTAACCTTGCTTACTAATACCATCTGCATTGCTTTATACTTAGTTAAGTTTAGTTAAGTAATTAGTCAAGTTAATGCAATTTATGTTTTTTTCAACTACAATAACAGAAAGCAATGGCTGATACCTATTGTCTTTACATGTTTTATAGCTTATGCTTTGAAAATCATTACCTTAAATAATTAAAGGTTAACTACTTTTCAAACTATCTGCTTGTCTCCATGGAGATTGTATTGCTTTGCTTGGAATGTTTTGCAGTATGGCATTAAATGTATCTATCTTGCATTTTTTCAACTTTCCATAGATCTGACACATACTTTGACCTGGTGCCATCTGCTTGTCTCCATAAATACAGATGTTTATGGTCATACTGTTTAGGACTGCAGGATTATTCACAACTGACTCGAAATCGCAATTTGAATGATTACAAGTAGCAGATTGCAAAGATTACAATTATTCAAGTAACATTTTTTTTCTGCAAATAGCCAGTTATTCTCTTATTACGCAAAGAAATCTGCTAACTCTGTAGTTCAGAAATTCCACATGTTTTGAAATGCAATTGATTGTTATATTAGTAAAGCCTTCCAGATTTCAGTCTTCTGGACGTCTCCTGATGAATCCTGATAGCAAAACATAAACTGCAAATTGAATTGTAATGCAATTAAATGCTCATCAGAAAAAAACTCTTTTAAATATTTAGCTACAAATTGTGCTGAATACTGAACATTCTAGGCAAAACAATAACATCTCCATGGAGTAAAAGCAAGTAGTATATCCTCCTCCAGAAAAGTTACATACTACCTTTAAACATCTTAACAGTATTGTCACATGACTGGAAGACATCTAATCTGTAAGTGCAGGTTTATTAAATCAGAGTAGTTCAGGTGGTGATTTTATGCCATTCATGTCCACCGTACTGACCTTTTATAGACTTGTATTGATAAAGTCGTTTCTTTGGTCTGGGCAGATTGATTGTACTCTGTAAGCCTGTTCACTGAATCACTCCTGATTACACTAAGGACAGTAAATTCCACCAGGTCCCTGCACAAAGCAACATGTTT
Organism: Periophthalmus modestus; assembly: GCA_019594935.1. Taxonomy (NCBI): domain Eukaryota; kingdom Metazoa; phylum Chordata; class Actinopteri; order Gobiiformes; family Gobiidae; genus Periophthalmus; species Periophthalmus modestus. Next base: position 17,890,388 of record JAIEZT010001390.1, on the reverse strand, counting down.
TACAGCTAATTTACTGTTAATTGTTTTTAAGTCTGTGAGCAGGGGCCTGTGTGCTGCTCTGGATTTTGTGTTTAGTAGTGAGTATCTAAAGGACCATGCAGGACCAGTATGTGCCCCCTGGTGGTTAGCTTATGCAATAACAAAGCTATTACATTGTGCAGACGCATGCTACATAACTTTGAGCTTACCCTAGTTATTAGAGCCACATAATTGTATGAGAATAAACTGTGCACTTTTTGACACAAACATTTCCAGATGTTTTAGAAGATTCCACTGTTTGTATTCCTGTATGTTTTGGCATTCAAATCCTACGAGGTAGGACTTTTTATTTATAGCTCAGAAATATTGTGAGTAATGTCTTTGACTTGCATAACTCAGTTCATCCCAAAAGTAACTTACTCTCCTTCCTCAGTCCTCATTTCTTCTGTTTTATTGTTTCTTTGTTGTTTTAAAAAATATATCTTCTAGTTGGTGGCCCTTTACTAGAAAAAAAAGCATTTGAGTCTTCATACAATGCCTAAATGATGATACTGAGACCAGTGTCTCTGCAGCTCTTGTCACTATGATTTATTTGCGCAGTAACTGATGAGCTTTAATTTAGTTTGGTGACAAGATCAAACAGAGCAATATCACAGCTGCCTTCAACATTTAGCCTACACTGGTGAAATATAGGATAATCATCATGCAGCATTATTAAGAAGAAATAGCATAAGCAAATTAACTAGTTTTGTCTGTTATTCAAAATGTTTCTCTTTTCTCTCGGCCGTTAACATAAGTTTAAAAATCTATGTGTTGGCCCCCAACCATACTGTATTTCATTGGCTATGCTATTATTATTTTATTTATTTAGATTTAAAGAGGCGCTATGCAATTTTTTTGTTGGAGAATCTGCTACCTGTTTATCTCGATGGTTATTGCATGAAATGTTCCACTATTAAACCTATCTACCTTCACAGAGATGAGCAGAAGACACCACCAGGCTATGTTAATGGTCAGATCTGTGGAGAGATTATTTCACTTATTGTAAAAATGCATATTTTAAGGCATTTTTACCATAAAAAGTAATCAATGTGTAATACCATACAATGGAACATTCCTGGTAAAGGAATGTCATCTTCATGGAAACAAGCAGGTGGCAGAATAATGCAATATTCCATAGTATACACTTAAGGTCTATTTTTTGTATTGTTTTTTTTTTTTTAATTATTATTATTATTTTTTTTTTTACATGTCGATTACTTTGATTCTACTGCTCCACTTTGGTGTTGTAACACTGAAATGTCCTCATTGTGAGACATATATATCTTATCTTTTGTAAGAAGACACAAACTGCTTATAGTTTTGCTTGATGAATTTTAGGCATTGAGCATCCACCCTCCTCAACCACAAGCCATCTCGTCTTCAAACTCCACTCCACTTTCGCTCAAACTAGTCAGGACAACAGCCCTAGCGGGACTGTAGCCTGACACAGTGGGCCACACTCTGACTCCGCCCTCTTCGCTATTCTCCGCAGGGTCAAGCAGGGGACAAAGCCTCTCTTCTGATTCTCTCATATGAAACAAATGTCAGCCTGTTCTGTTTACCTTTCCATAGCTGAGAATTTCACGCAGCTGTCTACATTTGTGTGGTTGGTTGTAGCATGGGCCCAGTTCCAGATAGATTTCCCTGAGTTTGACATTGAGCCAACCGCAAACAGGGAGCATTTTGCACCCACCAATAAGGACACACGGTGATGGCAGGGTATGTGTGAGCAGCCATTCAGGTGGAGTTCTGAGTGGCGTCCAGGTCGCAGCAGGCTAGTCTGTCGAAGCTGTCTGCCAAACTGGCTGACCACACTGCCTTGTGATGAGAGAGAGGGAAGAGGGGTAAATAAAGAGAGGGAGAGAGATACGGGGGGAAAAAAGGAGAGAGAGTGGAGGAGAAGGACATAGAGAGAGGGAAAAGTGAGGAATAGAGATAGAGGGGAAAATGGGGAGAGAATGAGAGGCAGAAGACATGAGAGGGACAAAGGCAAGTTGACAAATGAGAAAGAGAGAGAGGACATGTGCCCTCCGACCCCCTGCCCCTCATCAGCATGCACAGGAGCATCCAGCGTGTATGAATAGGCATAGTATTAGCATTTAAATGACTCTTAAAAGTGTGCGTGAGGATGGCACCTCCTCTAATGGGAGTGGACAATTGGCCTGTAGCTAACGCCGCGTTTTCTTTGGTGGGTCCTCATGAGAAGTTTCCCTGGAATCAGTTATTAGGGTTCCTTAAGGGCTTTCCTATTCTCTGCTGAACACACGCATTAGTGACAGCCTCCCACAGCGGCTCCCTCTGCTGCCACACTGCGGAATCACGTCAGCACCACGGACAGCTCTAGGGAACGTAGAAGGCTATTCCAATGACTCTCTTCTTCCTTCTGTACACAGCTATAGCTTAAAGTGTACATCATTTTATATCCGATTGAACAATATTAAGCCCATAATTTACATCCTTAATGTTTATTTTGATGTATTAATTTCAGCAATAAATTAACACTCTTATGCAATACACACACAAATATAAATACTGACAGCTGTTTGTAGTAGCCTAAAGTTTGCACTTTCTTTGGACTTTAATTAAGAGTAGGAATGTGGAAACCATTTGTTTTTTTAAGCTGAGGTTTATAAAGAATAATCAAATCCTTTGAATCTCTAAAATCCAACATTTAAGGTGTTGGATCATTTATATTCATTTACAGTTTGAACAAATGTAAGGAAGATGATTTTTCAAAGTACAGAACAACAATAGGATTCAAAAATCTGACCATGTGACTTCACAACATTCTCTATTATTTAAAACAGAGCTGGAGGACTGGGCAGGATTCAGAATTTGCTGTTGTAACAGATTCCAGCACTTTTGACCTGATTTATGGTTAATATATGGTTAACCATATGGTTTACTGGGCATATCCACATGAAATTAAAACTAGCACAGTATGAATATTTATATTATTTTCTCACAGTAGCTTCAGAAAGTGGTGCCATTATTCAACTCCAAATGTGATTTTTGACAGCTGAAAGAACTTTAAGCCATAGGATTAATATGGCAAGTTTGTGGAGCCAATCCATTATAAACATTGTTAAGATCCCATTTGTGTTTGCATGTCTGGATATTTGTTTCAAAAACACTACATCTCCCATAGAGCTACCGCCCTTAATCTAAAATTATGACATCACTAATATTTTACACCAAATTTTTTCAACCATATTATTACATTCTTTCCCACTCAAACAAACTAGAGACACAATTCTTATTAAACCAAGTCCTTTTTCACATTGTCATATTACTGTTTTCCTTTCTTCTCCACAAACAGCATGTCTTTTCCAAGAAAATCTCATATATCTCTATCAGGGCCCTCTTTTAAGAAGTCTTTGCCCATATCAACTGTGCCTGCGGGATAGCTCTTCAGTTAGCGTGTTTTGCCTGCATAGTTCTCCTTCTTATCCCAATGTGTGTATTTAGGTCTGGGAAACATAACAACTGTCTATGTCTTTGATTCTCTACACCAGGGAGATGGGTTGATGAGATTGTTTTTGCAGTGTGGCATGCACTTTGCTTCTAACATGTAGATAGAAAATGACTTGGTGAGAAAAGCAAAGAGCATGAGGAGTGCAAGATTTTTTTTTGGGGGGGGGGGGTTTTGGAAGGGGGGAGGGGGGTAAATTTGCTCCCAGCTAATGATGTAATTATACTGAAAACAAATGCAACAAGCAAGCATGTTTAGCACAAACAAAGTCAAAAGTGAGGGTGGTTTAAAGCATCACACTGGGATTTTTTACATAATCAGGAATGAAGATTCTTGAAGTAGTGTTTTTTTTTTTTTTTTGTTATTTCCATAGTTACGTAAGCAATATAGGGAATGTTGTATGTGTTGTTGGATTGCAGATTTAGTAAGCCTGTACTGTTTTATAGAGACTGGAGGTAGTTTACTATGTTAATATGTCCTTTTGTGCTGGAGGTGAGTATGTAAAGCAGGACTTATAACAGTGGAGTTGAATGAATGATCAGGTTCAACATTTAGGTTTTCATATCTATTTATTTATTTCAAAAACCTTACATAGAAAAAACTGTATAAAAAGAGTATTTAGCGTCTTAAAATCTCCATTGGTTTAACATTAGGTTAACTGAAAATTATATGATCTGTGGTGGCACTATCCTGAACTCTGTACTTGGTCTTGTGGCATCATCACACTAAAGTGAATATCTAATTGCATTATGAAAAAAAAGTAAAAAAAAAAAAAAATACAAGAACACACTGCCCTAGTCCAATTCTTATAACAGGATTAACATAGGTGGGTGGAGTTTCTTGTGCAAGGGCACAATGGCAGTATTCGCTAGTCAGCAATGTGATCAACATTAGGTTATAAGATGACGATTTTTTTTTTTTACTGAAGCAACTGTCACCTTAAAGGTCCTGTATTACACAAAATTGACTCATTTCAACTTTAAGCTATGTTACAATGTTGTTACTTCATCAAAAACATACCTGGAGTTGTATTTAGTTTCATTCACACTTATCTGAGTTATCCTTTATTATTAGTCTGTCAAATTGCTCTGTTCCACCTTGTGATGTCATGAAGCGGTGGTTTTCAAGTTAACAGCTAGCTTTTACCTTTAGTTCAGTAGATTGGCATTTCCAGGGCTGAAATTATCCAAATGATTCTATTGAAGGTGTGTGGAGTTTAAAAACACAGTGGAACACTTCCTATATTACCACATGATATCACAAGCTGTAACAGTGTTTTCTGGTTCAGAGGAGAAGCTAAATATGCAGGGTTTGTATGAATGTATGAATTAAACAAAACACAATTCCAGGTATGTTTGTGATTAGGAAACAATATAACATAGATCAGAAAATAGCATAATATGGGCCCTTTAAGTAAACTTGGACAAAACCAGGACTAAAACTGGTCAAATCCCTAAACTAAGATCTGCCTAATCGATAATAAAACTTGATTAGATTTAACCATTTAATTTTCATTTGAACTCTGAGTAGCCTAAAAATACTAGATCTCCAACATTAATTTCCAACAAGTGTATTTTGCTGAGCTGTCTTCTCGCAAATATAAAGCATGTGCTCTTATAAATATTGCTTTCTGGCTCTGACTGCTCTTTCTCTCCCCCCTCAGGCCACATCTCTCCGTGGAAGGCGTCCAAACAGGTGAGTGATCCTCTGTCTTGCTGTGTGTGCCGCTTTGAAAGAACGCACAGATATTGTTTTGTCTCATCTGCGTCTGAGCATTTGACTGGTACTTTATTGGCTGTCCTGACCGGTTCACAGCATTCACTCTGCAGGCTCTTCTATGTAGGTTTTATTAAAGCCTTACTATGTATGATTGTGTGTTTGGTTATTTTGTGCATTTTTTCTGTTGATATAACCTACCAACATATTATTATTTGCTATGTGGAGAGGTATATTACTCATGGAGAAGTACAAAGCGGTGGTTGAAGAAATGACTCATGTAGGATATTAAAAGTATGAAAGTATAGGTATACCTTTACTTGAAAGTAAAGGTATGATGTCTGAAAACTACTGCAAGAAGTATAATCTAGAATGCTGAACAAGAGTAGCTAACTGGAGGTACTCATAAAATATTGTGGCTTGTATGCATGTTTGAAGGTTGACGAGCACCCAGGGGACACACCCACCCATACACACAGGGAGAGCTTCTAGTAATAGAACGCATATGTGTGCCTCAAGATCCAATGTAGACTGCATATTCTTTATCGCAGTAGATAATTGTAATGTATTTTTTCAATAACTTTTGTTGTGCCTTTGATATAGTTACCAGACCAGTGGGACCAGCATGGAAGCCCTCAGACCAACCTCTCCGGTCCAGTGTTACCCCCAGGCACACCCTTCCCAAATCAGCCCCAACACCGGACCTCAGTGCCGGACTCCACAGAGGGCTTCGACCTCAACAAACCCGACCCCTACGACCTGTACGAGAAGTCCCGGGCCCTTTACGAGAGCAGACGTGAGCACTGAAATCTACCTTAACACATGTTTTACAGTAATGTTTTGTAATATTAACTTGTGTTTGTGCCAGGTCCTGAGTACGAGGAAGTGGAAGTGCACCTCCTGAGGGAAAAGACTGGATTTGGGTTCCGGATCCTGGGGGGAGACGAGGCGGTGCAGGCTGTGAGTCCGGACGCCCGTGACAAGGCTCGTATGGGACGGGCTGGTTCACACACTCTTAACCTCATACATCGGCATCATCATTAACATTATTAGTAACTTTAATGTAAACTTATCCGTGGTGCTCAGGACAATCAATCATTCAAATATTCCTGTTTAACAGAAGTTTATCCAAGCCTCGCCACCGTTTATTCAGGTCTGGAACTTAAAAGTGTATATGACAAGTTAGAGTACTTTTTAGTAAAACATAGTTAACATAATTTAATTTTGAGATAGTACTAAAATATTTGCCTAGTTCTTTGTATTTTGTTTTGTATTATTTTAGTGAAGTTTATAATTTTACTTCTTGATTGGAGACGGGCAGCAGATGTGAGATGCATAGAGGCAATTCCAGTTCTGTTACCTAGCAACCATAATGTTAACGAACACTACAACTTATTAAATTACACGATAGTTATGATTAGATAAATAAAAATAGATGGCAAGAGAACACCTTTATTTTGTTTGGCTGGGAAGAATACACACTTCTTCACTACTTTACAAAGATGTGAATCTGGTCATCGGTGAATCTCCCCAAGTTCAGATGGATATGATTGACAGGTGGTTTAGCCAATCAGAGACACACATTGTCCAGCCATATTGGAAAGGAAAAACATATCACAGGGAGATGAAAAACATCACAGATTTCTGTAGAAACAATGAGCAAAGCACTAAACTCTGTTAATCTGAAGTGAGATAAATTAGATTTTATTTGTAAACTATGGGTGACCAATGAGCTTCTTCGTTTTACATGTCACTTGAAAAAAACAAACCGGATTACATGATCACATTGTACGAAACATCAATCTGTATAAAAAATACACGCAAAATGCCTGGTAAACGTGAATTGCCTTCACCAGGAACTATCTCACCAAACCAGTCATATGCAGAAAAACTTGAAAACCTGTCATATGCACTTTAAAGCTCGAGATTTACTCACTGCGGAAGCAGGAAGGAGGTATTTATATCTGCAAAGTGAAACTCTGATGGACTGCCCAAGTATAGCCTGTATTTCCTGGCTGATGGAAAATAAAAATAATTATTATTAGCTGTAGATAGGATGCTTCAATATAAGGTCTTCCTTACAAAAAAAAGTATATAGATATAGATATAGATATAGAGAGAGCGGTTATGTTGGTGGAAGTTTTGCAGTAAAAAGTACTGTTTATGGTAATTTGGGCCAATTCAACGCAGGACCATAGTTTTGGACATACCTGGACATACACACACAGATATAACCAATATATTTTACTGCTGCACCAATCCTTCCACACGTCTCTCTTGTCTTGCTAACTCATCTCAGTGAAAAACAGCATTCTAAATCAAATGGCCTACAATGACAAATGCATTTATTTTGATCCCTACACTGCTGTAATTACAATAACTCCTCTGTGCTGCTACTTCTTCCTCTTCTCCTTCATCTATGTTGCTAATATTGATTGTCTCAAACAGATTGTTATTGGTGCCATAATAGAGAACACTCCAGCAGAGCGTGATGGACGACTGCGGCCCGGCGACGAGCTCATTTCGGTGGATAAGAACGTGGTTGCTGGGAAACCACACAAATATGTAATAGACCTGATGCATGCAGCTGCTCGCAATGGCCAAGTCAGCCTGACAGTCAGGAGAAGGGTGCACATGCCTGGTGAGGACTGGTTTGGTTTGCTCACATTATAAAGACAATGTAATAGGTTGCATCACTGACAGCAAGTAAAAAAAAAATCCCTCTTTGTACTTAAGTTTAATGTGCCTCTCAATATCTGACTCTATCCCGACTTTCAAACATGGACTGTATGTCCTCTATTGACTCTTGGAGCATAAATGTAACAAAGTTGTAGAGGTAGACAGTTGCATAGGCGTTCCTCAGCAGAATGCAAAGAGAGGAAAAGTTTGCCTTTGACGGGGAATCCCTCTGGGAAGTAGAGGAGTGCAGTGTTGTGTGTAATAAATGCTGCAAAACTGGCAACTCTCCAAAGAGGAGATTTGAGGATGTCTTTGGCTGAAAACAGATTGTGAAAAAATCATGACTCCCAGGGCGGTGGGGGGGGGGGGGGGGGGGGGGGGGGGGGGGGGGGGGGATTGTGAGCACATCTGAGCACACACATGACCTGTGTGACCTGTATTATGTGACCCGTCCACAGGTGAGCCCTGTCCGGTGAACGGCCGCAGTCCTGGCTCTGTCTCTACTCAGCACAGCTCTCCCCGCAGTGATGCCCACGCCACTGCTCATGGTGTAGGCATCCCCACGGTCACTCCTGCCCCCGAGGGAGCAGCCCTGCAGACCAGTGATGTGGTCATCCACCGTAAAGAGAACGAAGGCTTTGGCTTTGTCATCATCAGCTCCCTCAATAGACCCGAGAACACTGCAGTCATCAGTGAGTCTGCCCCCACACAACATGCTGAGAGTGACACATGTTGAAGTCAGAGAACACATACTTCATATCTGTTCATCATAAAATCCAGCTAATTTTTTAATTTACTATTTATTATTAGCACAATGTATCGATATGTCCTTTGTCAGACCATTCTGACACACACATAGAGGACGGTAGACAACAATGTGACTTTCCCTGTCCTGTTTTAGCTGTGCCTCACAAAATCGGCCGTATAATCGAGGGCAGCCCTGCAGACCGCTGTGGGAAGCTGAAGGTGGGAGACCGGATTCTGGCGGTGAATGGCCAGTCCATCATCAGCATGCCCCACGCAGACATCGTCAAACTCATCAAGGACGCAGGCCTCACTGTTACTCTGCACATTATCCCAGAGGAGGGTAAGAGCGCTGGTCAGTTTCAACTTATTCTTCTCTATACATAATGCTTCTTAATTTTAGTGGGTTAGTCGTTGGGTCAGCATGTCTCCAGTCTCTGTGTATACTGATGTATGAAAGAAGGCACAGTCACTTGATAGAGCACCTTTTGTTTTGTAGGGGATGAAAACTGGCACTCATAAAGTAAATCCTTCGATATTAGATCAACAGCAGGGTTCAAGGATATGGGTCAGTAGTGGTTAAGGTTAGGGTTTTAGATTAAGGCTAGTCTTCACAAAACATGGAAAACTAATGTAATGTGTGAGTATGTGTGTGAAGGATGGTTCCTTATTTCTTTGTTGTTTTGTTTCAATCTCTAGAGTAATTTTAAATCATGACAATATATCACATGTTACCCAAATTTACCAACTACCAACCAATGACCCTTCAAACAACTCTTATTTTGCCTTTTCACCTTCAGGTTCTCAGTCTGGCCCCAGCTCAGAGAAGCAGAGCCCTATGACTCAGAAACACAGCCCGCAGACCCAGCCCACTAGTGTAGCCCAAATGAGCCAAGCCACACTGCAGCCTGGTCAACCCCTGCCTGTGCCTGGTCAGATGCCCCCTCAGCCGGGACAGGTGGTTCAGAGTGTCCCTGTGTCTATCCCCATTGCCCCGGGGAGCCAGCCTGTGCCAACCGGGACCCAGCAGAGCCCAGTCACACAGCCCTCTGCCCAGCTCTACCTTCACGACGGCAGGTAAGCAACGGGACAGCCGAAACACAGGGATCAGTGATGGGGACAAAGTTAGATGGGTTTTGTTTTTTGATTTTTTTTTACAGTGTTGTAGTTCAAGGGGCACTATGTAACTTTTCAGGTGGAGGCCACCTGCTTGCTTCTATGGAGATGGAGATTATTGCTTTGCTCAGAATGCTCCACAATATAGTAGTATTTAACAAATATAACAAGCAGTTGCCACCAGGCCAAGTTACAGGCCAGGTCATGCCATGCTGTGGAACATTACAAGCCAAGTAATCTCTATGGAGACAAGCAGATGACCCAAGTTATAAAGTGTGTGTATAATATATTATGCACTTAATTCAAATTATATATGATATTGGACAACTTTTTAGACTTCTCAGATTGGTAGCCCTATATGTATGTATGTATATATACATATACATATACATGTCTATCGATCGATTGATTGATTGATTGATTGAGATATATGTATATATATATATATATATATATATATATATATATATATATATATATATATATATATATATATTATATATATATATATATATATATATATATATATATATATATACATACATATATATATATACACACAAACACACATATATACATATTAGCTGACAAGATTAACTCTGGTATTTAGGGTTATTTTCAATATGCCAAAAATTCATTGCAGCCTGTTAAGTTTTCTTTCTTTTTTTTTTTTTTTTTTTTGAAATTGGAACTGCCAAAATATAGCCTTTTTTCAGAGAAAATGATAAATCTGTTAATAAAATTTCCAATAGCTTATGGACATTTTCTCTAGTATTCCATACCCTTTTGATAACTTTGTCTCCATAGAAGATCATCTCTGTCTCTGACACTCAGACAGTAGCTGCACTTTGTTGCATAGCACCACTTAGCTCTGTCAGTCTCAGTGAATAATTTAGCCTAAGGTTGCTCCTGTATGAAGCTCAGAAGTGATGGAGAGGTGGTTCATATGGACCCTGTTATAAAGGCGCCAGAAAAGAGCACGCAGACAATCTGAAAGAAGAGGTTTTTTTGTGAGCATATTTTGCATAGGACAATGAATCAAGATATTTGTACTTTTTATCACTAAACTAAAATTTGAACTATTTATGCTAAAAACACTTTCTTTTGATTGTAGTGTAGCCAAATAAGCAATGCAACATTAGCCAGTAGAAATCATAGTTTGGTTGTACTTTAGTATCAGCCTACACCACCCTACACTTTTATACAGTACTTGACACATTATTACAGTCTATGATAACAACATTTAACCCACTGATTTATAACAACTTGTAATAATATGTAACATGAGTACTTAAACCCCAGCTGTAACTATGAGTTTGTACACAGCATACTTAATAAGGTTCTAAGCCTCATTCAATTGAGTTTCTCTTTCTTTAGCTTTTCCAAAACAAACATGTAGTGAGCAGTGCCCTATAATACTGTATTCTTCACTCCCAGGTCAGAGGTTAAGGCCAGGCAGGATGTGAAACCTGACTTCCGCCATGCGCCCTTCACTGATTACAGGCAGCCCCCAGTGGACTACCGCCACCCCCCGGTCACCGACTACCGCCAGCCCCCCACCCTGGACTACAGGCATCCCCCAGGCCTGCTGGACTTCAGAGGGCACCCTACAGCGGCACAGTTCCCCCTGGGGATCCCCGCCGACTTCAGACAGGTACTAGGACTGTCCATGTACACGTAGGAATGCAATGTTAAAGAGGGGATATTAGATATTATACGAAATCGACTTTTTGGAGCGTTCTGCCATGTTATAATGTTCCCGCATCATAAACATGCTGAAGAGGTTTTACATGTCATTCATGCATGGCACTATTCAAACCCTCCTTACAGTTAGCATTACAATTCTGTGTAAAGCTTAGCCCACAAGTCACCTATGCTCCCACATAGAAATTTTCCATGAATATACAAATGCATGATACAAAAATGTACACTACAACTTCACAAACCTGCTACAATCTGCAACACTGATTGTGTTGTGATAGCTCTCTGAAGGGGGAATGGCTTAGTGCGGGGAGGAATGGGACGTTGTCAAAAATGAAAATGAAATAAAATGCGTAAATAAGTTGTTTTCTGCAAATGCAGCATTTTAAAAACCAATAAAGGTAACACAGTGATGTGTTATGTGTTAAACAATTAATGCGCTATAGAAGTGTAATACCCCCTCTTTAAGCTATTGAACCTATAATGCATTGTGTAGATTAAAAAGCACACTCAGTTATACTTATACTGTGTTACTGGACTAAATGCTGTGCTATGTGCCTCCAGGACTATGACTACTTCACAGTGGAGCTGGAGAAAAGCTCCAAAGGCTTTGGCTTCAGTATTCGAGGGGGCAGAGAGTACAAGATGGACCTGTTTGTGTTACGTCTGGCAGAAGATGGCCCTGCTATACGCAATGGCAGGATGAGGGTAAGGGGACAGGGAGTATACTACATATATTACCACAGACATAAACATATTTATTTTCCTAGCACCCCAATTAGGGGGGACTCGGAGTGTGAGACAAAGCTTAGGGGGTACTTGAGACAAAACAGATAAGCAACCACTGCTGTAGGTGAAAGTGGCATGCATATATTAAAAACTGTCTGACCCAAATCATTTAATTAAACAAAAAAGTCCAAAGTGTTTGGAAGGGTTAGGTCAAGTAGTTTGGCAATTTGCAATTATTAAAAGAAAAGAAATGGAAATAGTGTGTTTCATTTGGCTATTTATTAAGCTTTTTTAAGCAACATGCAGGGTTGATGCAGCCCGGCATGTTTTAAGCCTTTGCAGAAGAGTGCCTTTGTTTGTTCTTGCCAAACCCTTTTGAATTGTGGTCTTTCATTCCTGCAGATGTCAGACTTTTTTGTCCAATGTTCTGTTCCATTCACAGTCTCTTATATGTAGTGCATGCCACTGAATTGAGGAAGACATCTCCTCCATTTAGAACAAAATCTATAACTTCTTTTTAGCTCAGATTTGGAGAGTTTTGTGCTTTGCTCTTTGATTCTGCATAAATACTCAGAGTTCACCAGTCATCGGTTTTATTTTGTCTTTCTTTTTCACACCTAAACCACCAAGTTTTGATACAAACTGAATTAATCCACCTTTTATTCATGGCCATCAAAATACTTAGAGACAGGATATGGTTCCAGACTATACAGATTTGTGAAGCATTATGAAGGTGTGTAGTCTTGGCTGGCCAGGCACCTTCAACTGCCTCAAACAGTATACACTTTACCATTGTTGGTATCGATATACCTACATGGTTTATACCCTGTGCCGGTCCTGTACTTACATTATTTAGCTAAACCATATATGCTTCTTTTTGGACATTATTATAGTAATTTGTTTTTTCTGCAATACAATTTCCCCAGTGTTGGACTACTGAACTTGTGCTGAATCCAAAATTGCGCATTAGGAGCCATTGCATGAACAACTCTCTAGTCACAAGCCTCTGCCCACAGTCTGACTCTGCTTTGGACCATGTCTTTTTCCCTGGCAATCTTGTGCTCTTCAACACTGCACTTAATGGCTTCTTAAGTCCCTGGGTAACATGTGGAACAGGACTTGTCTTGGGGCAGGAGGGTAAGACAGATGAGGTAGTCTGATCTGTGTATGTTTTGCAGGTTGGAGATCAGATCATTGAGATAAACGGAGACAGTACACGGGACATGACCCATGCCCGGGCCATCGAGCTGATCAAGGCAGGGGGCCGGAGAGTGCGGCTGCTGCTGAAAAGGGGCACAGGCCAGGTGCCAGACTATGGTGGGTCTGGACTGCCTAATGGACATATTCAGTCTTACCTTATTAATGCTTGTGCCATTTAGAGTTATAGATTTGTACTACATACATAGTATGTCGCTACTTACTAACAACTATTTCTGTGCAATAATACTGCTAATCTTTCTTGTCCATGTGTAATAGCCCTGCTGTTGTTTCTAATGACGCTGTAGGCCTTTACTTGTATTACTTCCCTCAGGATTGGTACCTTCCAACCTCTCCATGTGCATGAAAGGTGACACACTAAGCTCCCCATATTTCTTCCTAATGGGCCACTCTAAAGACACGGTTCGTGGATACTGCATGTCTTTACTTCTGGATTCAGCTCTTACATGTGCTGTCTGCATGAGTGTGTTGTGCATGCACAAGAGCACCTATGGTTTAACTGTTGGTCAAGAGTCAGATCAGACGTTTTAGTGTTGAGACGATGCATGTCTGCACCAGTGCAGTGATAGTTCAAAGCTCTGAAGATGTAACACGTGTGTAAACATGTAGGTACATGTGTACATATGTGTAGTGCACATACTTGTGCACAACACATATGTACACATGTACCTACTAGTATGTGTGCTACATACAGTATATGATGCTCTGATGTTTGAATGCTCTGATGTTTGAATGCTCTTGTTTGACAGTTGTGGAGCATGTGCATGTCTCACAGCAACATGTCTCTGTCCTTCACACTGTGCTCTGTTCCACAGACTGTGGCGGCCCCTGGACTCCCCTTTCTACAGCCCACTCTGCCCTGCAGGAAGTGACCCTGGAACTGCACCCCACCCCCCTGCTCTCATCCCATACAGCCCCGGAGTCCCCTCCTCAGCTCCCTCTAGAGGCCACAGTGTACATGGCAGAAAAAGCTCCACAGCCTACAGAGCACAGCTCCAGCAGGGGGCCCTCAGGTGGCAGGTCCACCCAGCAGAAGAGTGTGATCAGGGGCCAGTGTGGAGAGGCAGAGGGGCCTCGGCTGCTGCCTGCTAAAGCCATTTTAGGCTCCAGTGAGAGAAGGCAAAGGGACACTTGCTCCCCCTGCTGTGAGAGGAAGGCTCTGCATGCTCAGACCGGGAGCACCGTGTGGTCCTGGGACTCCTATGTGAGTGTTAATGGTGTGTCTGTGGGCAGTGCAGATGGGAGCCTCCAGGAGAGGCTGCTATCCAGAGCCAGTCTCAGAGATGAGGAGCGTTCTGGGGCATACAGTGGGCCGTACTTTCCCCCCAAAGCTGTGGAAGAGCCTCCTGCTCGGAGCACTGCTGCCTCCCCCAGGCCCTGGGGTGTTCCAGACAAACTGCCTGGGACACTGCGCTCCTGGACGTCCACTGTCAGCAGGTAGAAAGGATCCAACTGGCTTGGACTGGTCAGGCTGTGTGCTCCCTGGTCACTATGGGATGTTTCAGAGAAGCCTCTCTCATCTCTCCTGTTTCTCTCCATCTTTCTCTCATCTCCAGTCTTTTTACAAGAGGATTATTACACCCACAACCTTAAGCAGAACTTTCACAGCTATAGTAACCTAGAGTATACAACCAAATGCAGACTATAGAAGCAAAGTTTATGTTCAGCAGAGCATTTGAAATGGACACATGTACACTTGTACCTTTAAAGGGGTGTCTTCACCAGGATCACATTTATCAAACTCAAGATACAGATTTGTCTGAAGGCATTTCTTTGGGCTCATTTTCTCTGTGCAGCAGAGATACTGAACAAGTCATCTGAGAAAGAACCAGCGATACATCCAGAAATGTGACCAATATGAGTCATAAGTGTATGCTAGCAGTGGGAATGTCATGCCTACCAATAAAACATATACTGTAAATGTAAAGTTGTGAAAATATGTACATTTGATAATATGGAGGCGTTGTTGTAGATAAAAAGAGGAGCAAACTCACCGGGACAGTATTTTAGGTCTGTTACTGTCATGGCCTGGTCTATAACTACATATCAAAACTGTGCGAGTCACCAAACCCAGTGCATGAGTATACAGCACTATGTTAGACAGGGACCTGTGTCTTTAGCCCTAGCCTTTAGACAGGAAGTCCTCTGTGGAGCGTTTTCATGTCCGACTCACTTTAATTCTGTCAATGGGACTGTCAGAGCGCTTAGTAAGACCCATGATGTTCTCTGAGTTACATATCACCTCACAGTCATCGTGCAGAACTGTGCTGTATTCATTTTTGCTCAACAAACTTTGGTCTGCTCTGTGTTCCCATTTCTGCGTATGCCTTTTACTGTGCTAAGTGTACCAGACCACTGTGGGAGAGGGGCGTGGGAGTGGGGACAAAGAGGAGGACAGTGCTGGGGTGGGCCGGAGTGCCTTACTCAAACTAATGCAGTTCAGTTTTGCTTTGTTTTTGAACTGAAAGAACCTTCATGTGACAGTGCACTGGGGCTCTGCAATAAGTCCAATTTTAATCGAGATTGAAATTTCTAATTGTCAATGATATACCTGGGTGTTTTTAATGGCCTACAGCAAATCCTTCGTCTGTTAAAGCATGTGGTTAGCAGCAGAGTAAAACAATTGTTAAATTGAAATGATTAAAGGTGCACTATGAACTTTTTCAGGTGGGGGGTTGATTACCATGGCATGGAGATGTTATTGCATTGCCTGCAATGTTCCGCAGTATGGCATTCAACAAATCTATCCTGCCTATCTTGAAACACAATGACTGGCTTGTCTTCATGGAGAAAGATTATTTGAACACCATGCCGTGGAACATTTACAAACATCTCCTTCATAAAAATTACATAGTGAACCATTAAATGTCTGTATTCATTCAGGAAATGAATACTGAAAACCAATTTTATTTGTTCTTAATAAGACAAAATCAGATTTAAAGGAACTGTATGGAAGATTTTTATTAAACATGGTCTATGTCCCCAGATACAAGGTAAACGTGTTCTACTCAAATATAGCTTTTACTGGTAACAATTATAATGCTGATTTATTCTTAGTTACAAAAACATTGGACATGATGTCCATCCTGCAATATAAGCTGTCCATATACTGAGAATGAGGAAAACTTGTATGCGTCCTCCAAATGCAGGTTAAGGCACTGGCGACCCAGGTTCAGTTGCGATTGTAGTACCTTTTTTAAAACTGAAAAAGAGCACAGGGTACACACAGCATTTTTAAAATCAAGATTAATCAATACAAGGGAAAAAAAAGTCTTGATGATTTTTTTGTCATATACTCCAGTCCTACAGTGCACACATATCAACTCTGGAAGCTTCTGCTTAGGCTCAAACCAAGTACAAGTCCAGTACAAGCAGTGACCTGATGCACTCTACACAGCTCTCGAAGACTGCCCTTTTTTCACATGTCAAAGGGGATTCAATGTAGCCTGTACAAGTCCATTCTCTCTGAAGAAGTCACTGAAACAGTTATCAAACCATATTGTCTTTTCTGCGAGCGTGTTCTACTCACACTGCTGCAGACTCCATCTCCCACAAATATAATTTCAGACCAAGTGTAATTCATCTAAAAACACATTTTATCAGCTGAAGAGTTGAAGCATGCTGCTAAACTGAGCTATGCGTTTTCTATCTCCATCAATAATCAGTCACACATTTGCTTTATTCAAATAGAAAAATAGAGCTTTCAAGTATTCAAGGTTGAGATGTAAAAACAGAAACTGTGCTGTGACAATTCTGTAGCCAAACTTAATACACTTGGAGAGCAAAACTTGCATTGTATCAGAATTCACAGACCCGAACAGTGCAGTGCGGTGCGAAGGCTGTAGACATGTTTTATGGTACTATGTGGAGAAAGGTGAAACTCGTGTCATCTGTCTCTGTCCAGGCCACCCCCTTTTGCCTGCTGTGAGTGATTTTGTAAACAGAAAAGAAAAAAAAACGGCTTTATTTGTTAAGAATGGAGCGTTCATAACCCTCCCATTGAGATCAAGTATAACTGTGTAGTGCTAATTGTGTACTATCCACCTTGTACAGCTGTATTCCTACAAATATGGTTTACTGTATCATTGATACTGTAGTTTCAAAGACGTGAACAACTATTTTTATGAAATGCGACAGTACTGATATATTACATTTTGCTAAAAAACAAAAAACTTGTTTACTGAAAGATATTCTGAAATACTGTCAATAAACTCTTGACATGGTGTAAAACACTCTTTGTAATAGTCTGCTTTATACTCAGTCACATTATACCACACAGGAACGTAAACATTTATTATATCTGACGTCGTTTATTGTTTAATATGAAATCACTCACATTCAGTAAGTTACAGTCAAGAATTTGATGATGTTACCAGCCTCTGTAGCTCTAAGGTAGATTCATAGTTTTTGAAAGAAATATCCAGACTTATAATCAAAAAATGTAAAACTTTATCATTATTTGTCAGGAATTGCCTCCACAAACACTAATCGTAAGGCTTAAAGTCTCTTTCTAAAGACAATTCCATATTTGTTTAGAGACATTAACCATAAACCAGGTCAAGTAATTTACAAACTACCATAAACTACCAAACTACCATAAAATTTTGACTTCTCCCCCAGTTCAATTTAAACTATAGAGATCCTATAATGCTGGATTTCAGATGATATCACAACATTCTGTAAGCCAATAATATTTCATACAGATGGGGGCAGCAAAAATGAATATTGTTAAAATTCAGTTTTTATGTTGTAATACAACAAGTTCTTGGGTCTAGTTACAAATAGAAATTATCAGGTTCAACATTTGTGAATTTATGTTTTAGATATTTCATGGCAAAGTACAATGTAATCAACAGGGGAAACAGGCTCTTGCGCCCCCATCTGGGAATGTGACATCATCACAGTCTAGAGTCTGAAAATCACCAACATATTGTTTTATCAGTGACCAGAACGACAGCGGCTCAGGTGGGTTGTTCTTGGGCAAGACACGTCAATGCCCTTTCCTATGTTTGAATATGTTGAGTGAATGAATAATCAGAATATGCAAATATTGTCCATTTCATAGTGTTTCAGGGCTCTTCGGAGGTTGAGGCCATGATATCAGAATACCAGATGGGAGACCTTCAATGTTCATTGTGATTTTCTATTAGTGGTGACGTTTCACTTTTTTCCTGCACAGCCAGAGATGTCTCCTGAGTGAAGAAAAAGAAAACCAATACTTAAAAATAAATGTATTACAACTTGTCTGACAATGAGGGGAATATGTGTTTGAACTAACTTCATAGTAGAGCATATAGTAAAGCAGTCAGTAATACAACATTCACTTACTGCGAAATTTCGATAAATTCCCATTTTGAAACGGCAGCAAATAATGTCGACCAAAAAGCCTATCATACCGTGCAGCATACCTGAAAGCAACACAAATCTAATTACCGGTAGATTCCAAACAGTTTCTATGGAAAGTGTGGACCCAGTTTGTAACACAGACCAAAACAGGCAAATTTTGTAGCCAGCTTTTTTTTTTTCTTCAATGAAATGTTTTGGTATGTAGGTGAGCTATCTTGGTGGTGGTGCTTTCATGTGCTATGGAAATTGTGGTAAATAGAACATATAAAAAGAATGTACACGAACGTCCTGTAATTTCCTCATGAGAATGGGGAAATAATCTGATACCAGGGTTGCTGAGATGAGATAACCTTTTACCTCTCACTTTGGCAAAGAGTAGCAAAATAACTATGAATAACAAATATATTTTAACCCGTTATCTAGTTGTTTTGATGCCTATATGATTTTGCAGCATTCACAAGTTCAATGCCATGTGTTTTTCCTCAGCGGTCTATAGGCTACTGTGTTAAGCCAATTTTAAGTACAATATTAAGTATGTTTTTGCCGACTTTCAATTTGCTACCACGATTAAGTAGTTTATCAAAATGCATTTTTTTCTGTACACATGAAGGCACTTTTTCAGTTTATCTTTTGAAATGTGACAAATCACTAAATATAGCATTTCTACATAGCATTTCTACAACATGATGAACTATTCACAATCTCAGCAATATACTGCACTGTGAAATGTGAATATGGGTAAAAAAAAAAAAAAAAAAAAGACCAAACTGTGTACCTGTAGTGGAGAAGATGCCTCCTACAATGCCACAAAGCCGCACGAGGAACTGCCACAGGGGCATGTGCTGCTCAGTGACCCGGATCATCAGAGAGCTGATGTCATACTTCATAAAGATCCCCGAGACGCCATGACTGCCCGCTGCATGGTTTATCACCCTCTCCTGTACGCCAGCAGAGTACGCAATGAGCACTAGAGACACCATACACACTGTGCCCTCTTCACTGTTGGCATACCATGTTAGTAATTTTGTGTTGTAATTTTGGAGACATTACGACCCCCAAGACCCACTAGCTTTTGGGGAGATTTTGGGGCTACTGGAAATATTCTGACTGTGGTTCATGGGTTTTAGCTTTCTGTTTCTACTTTCATTTTCAGCACTTTTCACTATGTAGTTTTGAATCGCTATTTGTTGTTATTGTGAAAAAAATATTTCCCTTTTGTTTATTTAGGCTGACAAAAAATGTGCCAGTTTTTGATTAATGTGGATCAAGAGCTAACTAACAAGATCAACAAATCTGCAATCTGACAGTTAAACAACAAATTGTGCCATAGAAGTCTGATCTGTCCTCCAGCTCTATTTTAAACACACATATACACATAGTTCTTCGTTCTTAATGGCTGACTCACCCGCTCTGTGACGGAGTACTGATGTGTGTCTGCTGTGATCTTATAGGTATTGAGTTTCGTAGGCACAATGGTGATGAAATACTGGAACATGTGATTAGCTGGAGACAGATTGAAATATTAAAATGACAAAGTGAACAATGGGAGCATATGTAAAAAAAAAATAATAAATTTGACTATAAGATACTTACATTCAGTGGAGACTTTTTCAGTGCCATCCAGAGTACTTATAATCCCCGGAATCATCTCTCCAAAAGACAAGTGGTTGATCCGATGGGAAAAATTAAAAGCTGGATCAAAAAAAAGAGAGAAAACAGGTAACTGGATATTGAAAGTCTATTGTTCTTTGGAAGACAATATCGAGTGGACTACCATATTGGGCTCCCTGAATGGTGTACCTCAATCTCTAATATTTTATGAGAACTAGTAATTGCAGCAAAATAACTTATTGTGACTTTCTTAAAAAGTAGGATTTTTTTTCAGAGAGCACATTGTAAACAGGATTAACATTTCAGAGTATATCGAGCTGCTAAACTAACACAAGATATTTTATTAAAAGACAGGCCACTTTGTTCTTTGCAGAGGACATTCTATTATCTAAATATCTGCAGCCATTGCGATTTGGTAATTGCATGTATTTTGACTTATTATTTCCACATCACTAATACCTAGTAATGAGCTAGTAGCGGTAGTATCAAGTGTGTAGATACTACTCACAGTCATGACTAACTAAAGCTGCTAGATGGGCGTGGCCTCTGGGGTGTGGGATGGACCTGTGAAATGAGAAAGACGTTTTAATTTCCAGAGATAAGTAAAGTTAAAACATTTTGTAATTGTCATGCTACATACTTGCCAACAGTAATATGGAAGTTCCCCGCTACCTTGTTAACATACAGGTGCCCATGAATCCTGCATGCATTCAGAGGTGCAGAACTGTCATCGCTGTGAAAGAAAAGTAAATAAATTGATATAATAAGACATAAGATATACCTTTAAACCACTGTAAATTACATTAGGTACTTAATACTTTTTGATTGGCGATGGTGGGGCTATATTTAGGGCAGACTTGAATAGCACATCTTGAAGAGAATGCTCTACTCTGAGGCGGTCCTGGATGTGCCAAAGAGTTCTGAAAAAAATAATAATGAATAATAATGAACAGTAAAGTCAAAAAGTAAAATCCAAGCCGCTTCTTCAGTTCTGGTCAGATTAGTGGTGGACAGTGCCTTATATCTGTCTGAAGGGAGGTGCAATTTGACCAAAACTGAAGAAGCGGCTTGGATGATCAGCCAAACGTCTTCCCTCCCTCAACTTTTTCTCCAGTTGGCACACTTAACTTTAGGTTTTTACTATGGATCAGACCTGGACGACTGAGAGATTACACAGGAGACAGACAAGAGCTTTTTGAGTTCATTATTATTTGCCTATGTGTCTGTTTTAAAGCTTGCTTGTCTAACAACACAGAACAAAACATGGGGAGGTGACTATCTAACAGTTGTATCCTGCTCAAAGTAAATATTAGACTCTCTGTACTTACAACTGCCATATTCTTTGCAGAGGAGAGAGCTCAAAATTTACCTGAATATAAAGAAAATGAGATATTTATAAACAAAAGGTTGACAAAGAAATACATTTATAAATGTTTTTTAAAAGTAGTTCTTACTGGCTCATATTCTAAACCATCTGAGGCCACCATGGTTTCTGCCAGATCCAGGACATCAGCGCCTATGTCTATGATTCAGAAAGGTCAACAATCACTCAGGACAGAAGAAAATAAAGCTTTGTTTTAATCATATCATGTACACATCTCTTCCTATCCTCATTCATAAATAAGATAAATAATAATAATAACATACATTGGCACTTCATGGCAACAGTAATATCAATGTTGATCCTCAATTTACTGTAAAAAAAAAAAAAAAAAAAAAAAAAAGTAATTCTCATTAAAACAGCCCATATTGTTACACATTAAACATTAAAAAGAGAAATTAAATGATTGTTACCTGGTAAAATCTTTGTCCACCTCATACTCGTACTTCATCCATGTATCTCTGTACACAAAGAACTCCAGAAACGCCAGGATTGCCATGAAAGTGAAGGCAATTAGAGACACTAGAAAAAAACAAACAAAAACTATTCAACAAATTCACGCACACTTCTGGGGATGCTTGTATTGACTTCAAAATTATTTCACAGACGCTAAGAGATTGTGATTTTTAAAGGGGCACTTTTCTGATGAAGGGTCCACCACCTGCTTGGCTCTATGGAGATGCTATTGCTTTGTTTGGAATGCTCCACAGTATAGCATTTAACTAATCTATCTCCATGGAGACAAGTAGATGACCACTAGGCAAGTTACATCTGTGAAGAGGTGCCCCCGCTCACAGTAAGACTTTTTGTGGAGTTGACTGATTGACTGCAATAAAATCACCTGTGAAAAAAGGGGTAAGACAGGTCAGAATGTCACACTGCGGAACATTTTAAACAAAGTCATAGAGAGAAGCAGATGATGGAGCCTCCACCAGAAAAGTTACATTATGCACTTTTAATTTTGAGCTATTCATTTTAGAGCTACAAACACTTGCATAATTTGTGACATGAAAACAGTAGGTTATTATTGGAATGATTGAGTTGATGAAGATGGGACAGTGCTGACTCTGACCTGTCCCACCACTGGCTGTCGACTCCACATAGCTGTCAGGAATTTTAGGAAAAGCATCCAACTCCTTCACCAAGTTCAACGCTTTCTTTTTAGACAATCTCCTCATTTTAAGTCCCTCATGAGCCCAGCCTTCGTCCTGCAGTTTTTTTTTTTTTTTTTTTACTAATTTAGTGCTGGGTAAGTGTCACATATGGCTGAATCTTTGCCCAGTTCTTGAAAATAAGCGTAAAAAGACACGGTAGGTAAAAAAGTGTGCTTATTCTGTTGTGAACAAACATTAAAAACCCTTAAAATGTGATGATCGCAGGAGAAATGTCTTCAAGAATTAGCCAAACGAAGCGACGTGTCCATGTCCGGCAACAGCACCGTTTGACCCGAGCCGCACCGCTGGAGCACAAAGGCGCCACGTTCTGACGCAGCGCCCCCTGGTGGTGGGAAACATGTACAACCAAAACTACTAAATGTACTAATACCATATAAATCTTAGTGGAGTGGGCTATGCTATCCAGTCATAGTAAATCAGTGGAAAATGAGGTTGAACGTGCATGTTATTATATATATTTTTTAATTTTATATAGAGTTTAAATCGTTTTATTACTTGTTATATTTGCTCAGTGGTGGAAAGTACACAAGTAAAAGTACTTAAGTGTGAAAAAGGTATTTGTCTTTACTTAAGTGCATTTTGCAGGAGATACCTTCTACTCAATTACATTTTTGAGACTGGGGAATTTTTTTGTAGCATGATCATTGTGACATCTTATTAAAAGGTTTTGAGCTAATGTTATAAAAATTACAAACCCGAATTGTCCAGTTATCGACCATGAACTTTGCTGTCTACACCGGGTCTTCCCAAAGCACTTTTGTAAACACAGCTATACTACATGTACTGCATCATCTGCAGCTGCTGCCGCTGTCATTGTTCCCTTTGGAGGTTCTACAGATATTAACGGACCAGTCAAGGTTGCACACCATAAAACAATACCTGTGATAGACAGAAACAAAAGCATACAAACATATCTGTATAAAAAGGTCTTTAAGCACAATTTACATAGATATAAACTCAAACACACCCCAGAACAAGGGTGCATTAACAGAATAAATAAACATTGTTAAAACTCCACATGATCTGTTTTTAAACAAAAAATCATGTAAGCATCCATAAAATTGCACAGTGAAGTCTTTGAGAATTCCCACTTAATTGTGATAAGTCACTCACTCAGAGCATGGTACAGGCTAAATATCACAGGGACATGTCATAATTTAACTTTATTTAATCATATTACCCTCCTCTGACTAATTTAGCTAAAAGTCTGCTTTATTCAGCAGGTACAGAGTCTGGCCCCTCGTCCCGCAGCATAGCGATCTCTTGTCCCTCAGAGATGTCAGGGGGGTCTTGGGACAGGTCCTCGGAGCACCTGCTCACTGTGGGGGAGGCGATGTCTGGGCTTGTGTCACATGACTCTGTGCTCGGGCTCTGTCGGAGTGCTCCAGGCAGTTTGTTTGTGGCAATGCTGGGGGAGCACAGGGTCAAAAAAATTCATCATCACTCCTCAGAAATGGGTGTACTCATGGAAATGTCTGTCAGAAAAAGGACAGAAAAAGTTAAGAAAAAAAAGAAAAAGCACTGGAATTAAGAAGACACATACATGGAGAAGCAGAAGCTTGACTCACTGCTAAAAGCCTCAGGGTACTGCTTTGCAATCTTTCCTTTCAGAGTCCTGTACAGAGGATTCATGTAAAAAGGTTGTCTGTGATCACACATGGTTTTTTGCAGTCTGTAAACCTCACCTGATTCTTCTAAAGACACTGTCCAAGTCTTTCTTCATCTCCACCAGGGTCCTGGTGTGGAGCAGAAAGCGCTCGTTCATCTGCTGCAGTCTCACATTTGATAATCCATTGAAGTTTATCAGCATTTCATTGGTTTTCTCAAAGCGGTCTAGCCTAAACAAGCCTACAGTTAGCAAACAGAAGAACCAAACCAGAATATGAAGGTTCAACCAGAGTGGCTCACATGTGTCTCTGAGCCTGGATGATGGCATTCACATCCTCAGAGTTCACCATGCTCAGCATCCTGTTACAGAAGACGCCAGAGGCTGTGGGCTCTCCCATGTTGACAAGTGAATACTGCAGAGAAGAAAACACTCAAGATGCTCACCTGGTGCATAAGGTTTAGAGTACACTTTATAGACAATTTACAAAAGTAATCCGTATTTTAACAGATTAGTTATAGTAAATTACATGAAAAACAAAACATTTAATAAGTAATAAGATAC
Source organism: Periophthalmus modestus (assembly GCA_019594935.1). Classification (NCBI taxonomy): domain Eukaryota; kingdom Metazoa; phylum Chordata; class Actinopteri; order Gobiiformes; family Gobiidae; genus Periophthalmus; species Periophthalmus modestus. The sequence continues at coordinate 17,865,309 of JAIEZT010001390.1, read as the reverse complement.
CTGTCCCACCTGTCCTCCTGTTACGGCGACTGTCTCTACAATGCCTCAGATAAAATGTCTGTTAACATGAAACTCCTTTGAGTGATGTATAAACAGAACAACAACATTAGCTAGCATTAGCATTAGCATTGAACGGTCTCTATTGACTTCCGGTCACGAGACAGCAGGGTGCTTCTTCGTTTTCCTGACCTGCTCTCTTCTGCTCTCTGCTGCTCTCTAGCGTTCATAGTGTGCGGTTGCACTTTGTGTTATATAAGACGCTGCTTTATTTATTTATATAGCAGACAGTTGCCGCATTTTAAAGGACTGGACTTACTCGGCAGCGAATACAGACCACAGACTATACGCTATCTATGTCTGTCTTTGACTTATCTTAACCAGTTTTAACAATATATTAATGTTTTTATTCATCAATTAACAGTTGGGTCTTAAAATAATTGCCAATAGATGATGATGCAATTTCCATCTAAAACAAATGCGAAAATTAATATTACTATGGCTATGGATATTGCTTGATTTACAATCTTATGATTGAAAAAAAAATAAAACAAAACATGACTTCAAGATCGAGAAAACTCACAAAATTACTTTTATTAAGGGACAAGTAAAAAATTACATGAAGTATAAAAAATACAAAACAGCTTTGTCTAACTTGTAAGCTAAGTAAATGCATAGCAGTACAGAACATGCACGTCTAAAGTTGTATTCTACAAGTTGGTAATATATTACGCTACAAGCTACGAGGCAAAAGTACAGTTTGGTTGCTGTAATTTATAACAATACAGATCAAAGTGTTGGAACTGAATAAGTTAGGATTAAGGTTAAGCAGTAAATAAATACAACCACAATTCACAAATATTGACACCCAGTAATTCTACACAAAGTTAAAAAGTCTGTGCGAGAATTACATTCAATTTCTGATGTATTTAAAAGCCACACTACACAGGTCTAAACTCTAAGCAGGAATATGGTAATACAAATAAATATAAAAATAACATAAATCTGAATGCCCAAGAATATTTTTAGAGTTTGTCCCCCCCCCACCCCCATATGTACAAGACACGCCCCACTGCTATGTACTGACCAATATGCACCCTGTACATTTGTATTTAGTGGTTTTCATTGGAATAACAATAAACGTACAAACGTTAATAGAAGAAAATGACCAAGTGTCCATAGAAACCTGCACTGAGTTTACATGAGTGACTTGAATGTGCTTTGGCTTTTATTAGATAAATAAAGTAATATTCGACTATATATCACAACACATTTGTGGTATATAAGAGGCTATGGTAAATTTCACGGGTATGCAAATAATGCTATAAAGTCTTTCACCGTTAAAAATGATACTAAGCACGGATACGGATATTGCTGAATGACTATAGACCGGTGGTGGGTTTTGCTGGTTGTATTTTGTTTTTGGATATTGTAAGAGTGCAAATTTTTTTTTTTTTTTCAATTTTTTTTTTTTTTTTTCAGTTTATATACAACAAAAATGGTTTAAAAATTTTTCAAAACTGGATTAAAAAAAGAAAAAATGACAAAAATAAAAAGTTAAATTTACAGCTTATATAAGGCCATGCAATTTTGTACTCATGCATCAGATCGTTCGGTCTTTTGGATGAGCGGGCTTGCCATTCATGCAAAATGCACTGTGTCGCTGAGGCCACAATAATTGGAGCTACTGTCCCTTTTGTTCCTTAATACCAATCCAGAATTAACACTAGCACTGTCCGTAACACATTATTATTAAGGCTGGTGTATTTGCTGTTGAAGCTGTGAATAGGCCTTATTTCAAACAGAAACCCACATATTGTACAAAGACGTTAATCCGGTCTACAAAAACACAAGCTCTTTGATAGGAATGGACTTGGTGATAAATAGACACGTACACAAGGGCAACTGTACAGATCTGTGTCTAAAAGAATCATTCATTCCAAAACGAGATAACCACCAAGATATCCTTTTCTGGACCAAAAAAGCAAAACTACAGTAACTTCAGTATAATAATACAAATTTCGCATACAGTACAGTAGGTATGTCCTTCTGTAAATAATAATGATATCACATGTGATGATTTTCAGGTAGGCAAACCGCTTTCCTCTGTTCTCTGCGCAGTGGGACAAATTGCGCAGTGGAAAGTATTTTGAAAGCCGTTTTTTGGAAGTAAAAATCCTGTTAAATATAACCAGCAAAAGTAAGAAACTCCAGCATTGTATCTAAAGTCGATCAAAAACACCACAAAAATGGTCCGTCAATATACAAAAATATGACAAAACAAAACAGAAAAGTCCATAAGTTACTGTTTTGACATAACAAAAAGCTTCATAAAACGTTGTATTTTGAGCTGCTTGACGACTGAAGGCGATCTGAGGCCACTTCTTTCGGTAAGTGCTTGAGAAAAAGCAACACTCCGGGATTTCTTCAGAGATGTGTGCAAAAAGTGAGGTTGGGATTTTTTTTTTTTTTTTTTTTTTTTACCAGGCTTCCTCGGCGACAGCCATGCTCCTGGTTGGAGAGGTTGTCACGGTAACACACAGTGGAGCAGACTCTTCGCATGCTGGCATCTCTGTCTCCTCCTCTGGCTGGTGTGCTGGGGATTTCTGCCTGCCAACATCTGGTGCTCCGCCCGGGCCCAGCTCCACCTCCTCCTCGTCCTCCTCCTCTTCTTCCTCCTCCTCTTCCTCCTCCTCCGGCCGCCTCTGCTGCTGCTGTTGTTGGCGCTGCTTTTTGCGGCAGCATGGTTTGAACAAATGGGGGTCAATGAGCACCTCCCCAAAGCGGCCCTTGTAGATGATGCCACAGCACACCTTTTGCCTGGAAACATATGACACGTACAGTGATGCACAAGTAGTAAGAGCAGGTGCAGGAAGACAATCCATGTGCTATGTGTTAATGGCATTGTAATTTTGTATTGTATTTTTTATATAACTGGGCAAAAAAAGTTCCAATATGAGGAAGGCACAAATATTGCATTTATTATTCTACATAGTGACAGTTCAAGGTAAACGCTTGTAATTAGATGTATGTAAATCTAACAAACTTAACCTGTCATTATTGATATTTGGGCCGTTCCAAATGTACACGATTGAGTGACTTAGCTCATAAGATTTATTCACCTCATATTTTGAGTTTATTATCATCACTAGTTGAACTATGGTGACTATCAGGATATGTTAGTTATATACCTCTTCCAGTACGTTAGATCCAGGAAAGAGAAGACTGGAGAGCGACTTGAGCCCGGACTCAGCTCTGTGTCAGAGCCATCATCGGACAGGTTACTGTAGCTGGGAGACTGGGCTGGAGAAGCACTGGAAGTGGTGCTGTGAGCATCTGAGTCTGTGGGCACATGGCACACATTTAAAATGTTAAATGGGTCAGTAAAAAGGCTAGACTTCAAAGTGTGAAAAAAGAGACTGACTGTTCCTCTTGAGCTCCTTCTGCAGCCTGCTGATCTGGCTCGGCCGTGCTTTCTTTGAAATGGACTTGATCTTCTTGGGCCGTGATGTGAGCTTCAGGCTGGGACCTCCCCTGGCATCTACCACCTTTGAACAACAGTGAGTGTGTGTCATTAAAGGCTTGTGGTGTCTGCTATTAGTGACCTTGCATGTCATTGCCTCTTGTCACAGCATCGCAATAAACATTACTCACGTGATTCCAGTTCTTTTTGGTGCCCACTGGAAGCTTTTTCCAGCGTTTTACCAAAAGGACACAGGCATTACAAATTTCTCCAGATCGGGTCTCACTCAACCTACGCAGAAATAGAATAAAAATGTAAATTTGAAAAAGGAGCACACTATGGACTGAATGAGCGCTCGTTACAGGTGGGCGTCTCTCCTCGCGACAGCCACGTGCCTGTGCCACTAAGGTCTCTTACCCGAAGCAACTCTTGAAGTCCTTTTCGTACCGCTTACTGTCAGTAAAACGGGAGCTGGAGGACTTTGCGCGGCAGATGCAACAGCCGTCCAGACTCCTGTACATCTTCGGCTTGTGGAAGCCAAACATCTGAGTAAAAACATGATTAATATTCATTAGTCTACATCTCCGCCACTGTCCAACGTGCATCGTGCAACTACACCAGCGCTGCATGGACAGAAGCGCATTTTGGGTGTGCGTCTTTGAAGATGTTTACATTTTATGAAAATATACATCTATATTCACTTATAACTCCACGAAAATACATAAGTGAGGTGCGTTTGTGAAGCGTCGCTTCGTTGTGACCCACTTGGAGAAGTAGGTCATCAGTCAGACAGCATGTCAGACAGATCACGTTGTCACGCTGTGCGCACTGGATGCACGCTTCATTTTGGCAAAATATAGTGTTTCCACACGTTTGCCTCCAGCATCATCAGCACCATGTTTTAATTTTAGCAAGACACAGCCTCGGAGTGCGAGAATACACGTCAAGGGGAGGATCTAAACTCCAACTATGAGGCTGAGGGATGTGCAGAGGAATTATGATTTATGTTGCTAGGCAAATTTAACTCTCGCTGTACCACATGGAGACCTGAACTGCGGCAAAACTGTGAGCCGCGCCCCCCAGACTGCTTTTTTTTCTTGCCATCAGTCCTCGGGGTCCTCTGACAGTGCGGTGCCACGGCGAGCAGCCAAAGCACGCAAAACAAGAAGGATCTCCCACTTTGAAGACTCGCTCCAAAGGGAGACTTTTGGGGCGTGTTTCGTGCAGGGGAAATACCCTTCAGCTGAAGTTTGTCCATTTCATATTCATAGCCAGTTTCTGATGACAAGGTCAAATAAGTCAGGGATAATCTTTTTCTACAGAACAGTGATGGCAATGTCTGCTGTATTTAAATCATGCATTAGACGGTAACACATACATATTACATATAATTAAAATCTGGTTGAGAAACTACGGAGCAGTCAATGTATAACGTTGAATTGACAATTTATAGCAAATGAATGTGGATGTTTAAAATTATTTAAGTCCTAATTTGTACGACCAAATGCCCATAGTTATACTGTCATATGTAAGCTATTATAGCCTCCAGTATGTTTTATTTCCTTAAGATGGTATTGCATGAAATAAGGCTGCTATAATTGGACAGAAATAACGCATTTAATAGCTTGCTGCTCTCCACGTGTTCCATCGACACCCACTTTTTACTTTGGAGAAGCTCATCTGTAAATCCTAGACGATCTCTGCAGCAGAATACAGTACGTGACGCAACTCAACATGGCAACATGGAGCACACTTCAAAGGCGGAGGCTGCGTGCAGAAGGGGGTGTGATGCGATTTTCCGCTAAAGCTCTAAAAATTTAACAAACTCAACAAAAAACGTGAAAAGCCGTTTAGACTCGTTAGAAAACAGTCAGCCGACAAATATAAAATGTACAAATGCGAAAATCACTTCCTTTTAGTCGAAAGAAAAGTACAAGTCGCCGATTTCACCGCCCACTCCAGCGAGGAAGCATGGCATGCCACACGACCTGCTTCATGCGCAACCATTTTATAATGACCGTCCTATACTCGACGACCAAACACTTCTCCAGCTCCGCTATTCTATAATATTTCATCAAAGAAAGTAAAGCAACCACAATACAGAAGCATTTTGTGTTAGTTTTGAAATCAAAATGGAGCTTTTGTGGTACGACGGTGTAATATGATCTTTACTCTTTGTTATTCCACAGCCGCGTCACTGCAACAGTCCGCCTGCAAGCACATGTGTCCCACAAGTTCAGAGCGCACTTTTAAACTTCTACAACTACACAGCCTTAGAGTACGAAGACGAGTGTTTGACTTGGTTGGAGTTTAGGCAGGTTTAGACCATGAGTCGCTGTTTTGTTGACAGAGGCGCCCGCGTGCTCAGACGCATCTCGTGCGGGTGGGCGTGAGACCCAACTTGGCTGATTTTAGCACTGCACAAGCGTTTTTTGCGCGCTAGTCTGGTGCACTTACAACATGCATTTCGTGTATTTTATGAGGCGATAACTAACCGGCTCCAGCACTATTTAAAAAGATTCCCACATTTGACTTCGTCCCTGGGGATGGTTCATGCAGAACATCAGTAATTGTTCTAAACAACTCGGTGCTTGTTTTGAATTGCATCTTTTAGATCAACTATAGCCATCATCAAATAGTAAGTGCCCACATCCACAGCCAATGCGCAAAGCACGCAGCAGCATCTCTTACCTTGCTTTAGTGGAGTCAAGTTAAGAAAGTATGAATCCTTATGGCGCGTTGGTACAATGTGACTAATATGAAAATCAACCCGCATTAGTAAGTCGCTCTTGTTGATGTCGGCGCTTGTGGACGGGACTGAATAGTTGTGGACAAAGTGCGCATGCGTTGTATCCACACCTCCATTTCAGTGTAGAGCAGAAGGTTTTTTTCGTTTTCTTCAATCAAGCCATTTACATAAACGACGTATGACGTGTCCGTGCGTCTACATTCTACTGGCCATATAAGGACGGGACATTGCGCGGGAACAGGGGCTCGGCCCCGGTTGCTATGGCACATTGGAGAATGTAAGCAAAGAGGCGGGGTCTGTCGTTTTTACTACTAAACGCCAGATGGCCCGTCTGGAGGCCTACGGTTTTTAGGGAGTTGGGCGTCTAGAGAAGAGATGCGCTTTGTTGACATGAATCGCGTGACAACCGCCAAGATTAGAGGTCAAATAAAAGAAGAGAAAAGCAGGGTCCTGGCAGGGCACGCGCAGAAAACCCCCCAGTAGAGTCCGCACATAGGCCGCTATCATGGTCACAACACTCACCAAAGGCCTATGTTGTTTTTAGTTTTAGTTTATTTAGAGTTAGGGAAACGTCAGTTGCAAAAACAATAGCAGTGAGATTAGCAAAGGCGCCTTAGGTCTGTACACTACAGACAGACTGTGGGTTATTGTGGAAGGATGAAGAATCATCATTGTGATCGCAGCTACTTCCATTTGTGTGACGAGCAAGTACTAGTGCAAGGACACACAGGCAACCAAATTACGCAACAGTTGCACCGGTGCGCACTGCAGGCTATAGGCAGCAACTGGGCAGATAGGCACAACAAAGTCACGCTTTTGTCAAATTAATTACTTTTATTCTTTAGAACACATGTCATAAATAACAATTATTGCTTCTTCCCATCTGCAGTATGTAAAAGATAATGTAGGCTTGGACATTTTGGATTACAGAGGGTTTGCACTACAGTGCAAGAAATAATATTTGCACATTTTATATTATTAAATAAAATTCAGCAAAACGTAATGTTATTTTTAATTACCTAGTTGTCCCTGCAATCTCAGCTGGGCGTGTGTCTTAATATTTACAAAAAGTAAAAGGTGACCAACCAGTCTAACATTTTTTAACATAACTGTACAGAAAATATAGCAATATTCTGAACCATATTAACAGACAAACACAACTCCATGAGCCAAATTATTTACAACAATGACAGTGACAAAGACTGACACAAACAGGCCACCAGCTCCGCTCCAGTGTTAGACCAACTGAGGATTTGAGCACATCACTTCTGACCCAAAAACTCAGAAACACACAGATTTATATAAACAAAAACATGATAATAGCATATTAGAATGATGCAATACTTTTGTCCAGATAAAATGCATTACTATAATGAGGCTTAAGTCAGGGCACGACTTTTAAAGCACAATGGATACATAAACAAATATATTTGAGCCATGCATTGGGTTAGCTTCAAATCCAATTGCAAGCATCACAGCAGCAGAGAGGTGGTCACATTTGGGTATACAGTGTCAGTTACAATAAAAGTGACTAGTGAGAAAATCAAATGTGACAATATGAATCTGTCTATCTCTGGCGAAGGAAACAGAATTCACAGTGTAAACAAGCATCAGAAAGGGATCATTTCCTAAAGCATACTGGAACAATACTGGTACAGCCTGGGACATGTTCTATACAGTAACAAACAAGGCCATATACACTTTTTGGAAAAGTCCATCCTAGTCCTTCAGTTTGATCAATTCAACAAATCAGAGCTCTATCCCCTTTACCAAAGATGCTTCCAGGGTGATACTGAACCCATAAACCGTGTGTAAGATGCGAGACAGGGCATGGACTGCGGCACGGTCCCGGAGCAAAGCACTGTCCTCATAGGTCCGACCTGTGAGGGGGCAGTTAGCCAGTAGAGGGAGCCACATAGCCAAGAGCTTATCTCTGCAAAAAGATACAAGTCAATCAAATTGTTAGTTCTTAGTCTTGGGTTTCATCATATTATACAGTGCAAATATATCATATATATCTTTTTACCACTTTAGTTAATATAAATCGCAAAGCAGACCTATTACTAAATAAATACTCATACTGTGGTGCATTATGTTGATGTTACATAACTTCAGTGTCATTGTATAAGATGGGATACTATGGCTGCGTCATTGGTTTCAGATGACATCATAACATTGTATTTTTTCAAAGGGGAGAAGGTATAATGTTGTTGAAGTCATACATAAGAGAAAAATACCCCATCAATAATAAATGGTTGTTTTATGTTAATACAATATCTTATCAAGATTCAATTCATTGTCATTTTTATGCAATAAAAACAAGATACTGTTTCGTAAAGCTCACAAAAATCTGTATAAAATATAAACAGATAGTTATATAAATATAACCAATGTAAAGTATAAGTGCAAGTGCCTAATTTAGAGCAACATATATCACATTCATATTCTAGTTATATGGCTGATCATTAGTAATAGGAACTTGCAATATCACTGACAAATCTGCATATTTTACCTAATCCCCAGGCACACAAACAGCTGGAATTTTCCCTCTTTTCCAATATTTCGAGGCGAGGAGTTGATGGCATTGACATAGTGATACAGGGAGTTGCCCATTTGATCGGCCGTCTCCATGGAAACCACCGCTTTCTCTGTGAAAATATGCAAATACGTGTAACTATTGTGAGACTTTCGTTTCCCATCCAGAGCTGCCGAAGTTAACAGGTTTAACTTACCAATGTAATCCCAAACAAACACACTTCTCTGGAACAAGCGGCTGGATTTCAGTCCATGGAGAAGAAACTTTTCTAGCGCGCACACCAGGCCTCCCTCACCACACAACAGCACCGTCAGGTTTCCCCTCTGACAACAAGTAGGACAGCAAGTTAATGGACTATTTTAGCTCACAAGATTCAGATTTCATCTTTAGAAATCAACCATCAAGGCTGAGACTAAATCTAGTTTAAGCTTAGATTTAGGTTTTATTTTTATTTTATTCATTAAAGGTGTAACTTTCTAGTGCTGGCATGTTGCCTGCATGGAAATAAATACATTTTATGCCATACTGTGGAAGATTACAACCAAAGAAACTACATTTCCATGGTAACAAGCATGAGAAGGCACTCCTCCAGGCCCAATAACAACCTAAACTGAAAAGAAAAAAAACACAATCTTATAAAAATTTATTTTAGCCAAAATGTTGGATACAGATGCTTAAAGTAAAACTATTTTGAATTAATGTATAAAATAATGTACAATTGTGATGTAATAATTGAAAAAAATATTTGAAAATGCATATCTTAGTTCTATTATTTTTAAATATAGACTGACATTAAGTTGGTGCAGTTTTTGGCAGCTAGAGACACTACACAGCTAGAGACACTGCACTTTCCATTTGTTCTGGTTAAGTTTTTTTTATTGAATATTTATTTTTAATTGCATCTTAACTTTAAGTATGTGAATTATAAATATATCCATATAGAGGATCCTACACAAGGGTATTCAAGAATTTCGTAGGCGTCTAAAATAACTTGACTTTCTGTTGTAGAAGTTAATGGGGGAAAAACACAACAGCTCACCAATCCCAATTTTCTAAAATACAGTTATTACAACCTCGGAATTTATATTTTGTCTCCAGACGGGTATCAAGGGTAATGACTCTGAAAAGGGGAGGAATGTGGCATCTAAAAGGTTTTCCCAATCAAGGGTAAAATCAGCATTTTAGACACAAACCTCCTGCTCTGGTTTGTGAAAGTATTTGACAAGGTTATTTGCTGCTTCTCTCATGTCCTCTTGTACTTCCACTGCATGCACTCCTACAAAAATATAAAAAACATGTACACTTGAGGACCAACAAAATGTCTGAAAATTGAGAACAGGAAACGTGATATACAGCAACTGAATGTGCTATTCTGTCTATGTAGCAACAAGTAGGTCATCCATTGTGCTAAAGAATGTGTTCATTGTTGATACGTACTGGTGCGGCTGCCAAGTGATCCCAGCACTGTCATCACAGTCTGAGAGGGAGAGGCCAGCTCAGGGGGGGTAGCCGACCACCTCCCAGAGTCGTCCTCTGCACCAGGTGTCACTAGCTGACCAATGAGGACGCGCTCCAGGCTGCCGTCGCCCACTCCTTTGCCCAGCCAGCGACCACAAGGGAATCTAACAAAGTAAATACAGTATGAGATGTTTTTGTATTGTTAGGTTCTTCTACAGACCAGTGAATTGTAAGGGTTAAAATCAATCACATTTGCCTGCATTATTTTATCGAAGCTGGACAGGGCAAATTAATATAATCAATTTCTTAAATTTGAGCCATGATTGAAACTACAAAGGGAAATTCAAACTAATAGTCTCAAAATGGTATTCTTGTTCTGTACAAATTATTAGCTTTTTAGAGTTTGGTTTGGTGAGTTTTGAAAAAAGAAAAACTATAATAAGAATAGTGCCAATTTTATTTTGGTTATGATTGATCTTTCGTTTCCATTGGTTCACTTTGGAGCGGATTGGTACGCACCTCAAGGGTCTCAACTGTCTAAAGTGAACCAAACTGCCCTGTTTGAGGGGTCCAAAGCGGATCCTGGAGGGTATAAGCTCCCATAGGGGTCTGGGGCTGGAACAGTACGGCTCCAGGTTTGGTTAAAACAACAAAACAGATGATTGGACCAGAGAGAACGCAGATGAAGATGCAGGTGAAAACAAGATGGCAAAAAGCAGATATAAACATAAAATAATAATTGCTCACCAAATGCTGACTTGATCTAGTCATAAACCACAGTATTTCCAGTGATGGCAACTTATATGCTGAGCCGATGTACTTTGCAAAACAGAGCTAGCATGATCGCAATAGCTGTTTACTGTTTATAGATGCAAGCCACTCGCTTATAAAGATTGAAAATATATTTCCAGTGCATAATGCATCTAACATGTAGTATAGTCACAACATAAATAAATATAGATACATTTGTGGATTTTACTTGTGTATATTTCAGTTCCAAAAATAACAAAATAAAAGATATAGGAATACTGGTTTTCAATGTTTACTCTCTACTCACTGACTGCAGACGTGTATTCTTTTTGCCAAAGCTGCAAAGAGAGGTCAAAGAACCATAGTTACTTGTAAGTGTGTCCTGTGATCTCATTGTACACCATGACACAGTCGATGAGACACTTGGCCAGCAGTCCAGAGTTCTCCTGCCCCAGCTGCAGAGTGCTCAGCCGGCCCAGGTTTTTACACTGGGGGAAGGAACACGAAAAATTACAATGGCTAATAAATCAATCTTTACACTTATAGTCACATAATCAAACAAACCTGGAAGTATATCTCTTGTGTGTTCTTGGGGAACTGTCTAACTCCTGAATCACCCAACTCTCCCGACACACACACCCATGGGTTAACAGTTGCCATGGCGATGCTTAGTTTTTTCATGGGTATTATGGCGACGCGATATGGGATACCTGAGAAAATATTGTGGGTAACGTTACTAAAGGGCCTATACCTGATTTTTATTTATTTATTCTCTTTACATCATGCATTGTATAGAAAAGCAGGGATAAGAAATACAATTTTATATAGCATTTTGTTGTGTATCAACTAATACAAAAACGACAGATAGAGTTACATTTATTGTCCAATCAATCACATTGTTACTGAGAATTATGGGAAACCATCTGCCAAACAGTATTACAGACACTTGATTCTCTGTCATGGTGCATTTTCAAGAGTGACAAAAAAAAAACAAAAAAAAAATTATGGCCAGAGATTGGAGAAATATATGTTCCCGACCCATGGTTTGAAAAATGGTACAGGGCCTTTGATATTATTGTAAAAATAGACAAATTCTGCATTTTCCATTGCAATATTCCTAGACAACACTTGTTATAACAATAGTATGTGATGACGTACTGATAGAGGTGAACACTCGGGTGAAGCAGAGGTAGTCCACTGTGTTTAGAGACAAGAGATGAAACAAAAACTGCTCACGTTCTTCCTCACACAGCAGGAATGCATGTGGTTTGTACAGCTGTCTGCAAGGTTCCCAGAAATAATATTGTCAAGGTTAGATAAAAATGTGATTCTACATAAACTAGGCCTATTATATCAAGTGCAATGTTACAGTGGCTCTTACCGAATTAGCTCTTGATTTGTAAGCAGTTCTTTGAGGTGTTGAGATAGCATTTTCTTCTCCAAGGCCAGATGAATCCAAGCTCTGGCCTGACCCACATCAGACATCCCCTCACTCATAGTCTGAATAAAGCTACAAATTTGCATAAGCACAGCTGTTAGATTAGATTTACACGGTTGTTTGAGCAATAAATTAGCTGCATGGTATAGTATGCATATATTGTTATGTTTATTACGTATTTGTGGTCATTTATTGGAGCTTACAGGTGTAACTTTAGTATACATTATTTATTTGATAGGGACAGTGCATATTAATGAATGAAATTAATATAATTGTAGCAGATATGAACATTTCCATCTGTTGTCCCTAGGTAGGTAACAAAGAAGTTTCAATACATTGCAAAAAAGACAATACAATGTCAATACAACAGGTTCCAACTCCTGCTTGTCTCCATGGAGATGTTATTGCTTCGCCTATAATATTCCACTGTATGGCATTATATAGCATCTGGAGATATATGGCTGTATGATATTTGAGTGTCATGAAAGGTGCTATATAAATCCAGTGATTAGTGAATGAATTAAACATCTCTAAATCCATGGAGACAAGCAGGTTACCCCATCTGGCCATGTGTCAGATCAGATCTGTAAAGAGACGAGCCTGCTTACAGTAAGAATGTTTTATTTTTTGTTTTTTCGTAGCCTTCTTGAGTAAATGAGATGGGTTTTTGGCAGACACAATATAATAGCAAAAACAAATTCCAAATATACTATGCCATTTGTAAATTAAAGATTTTGTTTAAATTTTTTTTAATATGATTTGGAAGGACCAGTTTTTAGTATAGTGCTTGCATTGTACCTCATATCTTGTGGTAAGGATCCTCTTACGTGCAAGGGGGCATCATTAAATGTCTTTTGTTCAGTGCCTGTAAACAATGCAAACACAGTGAGTGTGAGTTCCTTGACATAACTGACACAGATTGGCCTAATGAGCACTCTGACCTGGAGACTCAGCTGGTGCCTCTTCCTTCCTCTGGGCCGCTTGGTAGTGCAGCAGATGGGACCACAATGCAGACTTCCCCTGTTCAAAAATACTCTTATCAAACCATTCCATATAGGCTATACAGGGCTTCTTGTCTCACTGCATTAATTTACTATAGTAACTATTCAGTTACTTCAAAATAAATTACTGAAATTAGCCAAAATCTCAATAAACCAAGACTACACAACCAAGACTTTCCAGGATTGATTTAAAAACAAAAACAAAAAAGTAAGACAAAACAATATAGAACAAGACCAAAAACAGGATGAATTCAGTTATTTTCCAAGACCAAACCTGTACTAAACCAGGTCCTAATCATCCCCAAATTAGCTCAAGGGCTAGGGCAAAACAACAACAAAATAACCAACCAACGATCAAATCAGGTCTAAACCAGAAATAAACAAGGACTAAATCAGTTCTAAACTATGTCTAAACTAGCTGAAAGATATAGTTGTATTCTACGCCTTGTTACTCTTAAATATATACATATTTCAATGTGTATCATAAAACTGTGTTTTCATAAAGTTTGCAGATCTTTTAAAGGAGAACTACGTAACTTTCCTGGTTGGGGCGGGGTAAACTAATAAATTACAGACGCATCTAATGACAAAATATGCCTTTACTGTGTAATGGCTGTGACTGACCTGTTTGAGCTGCAGACCATGGCCCCAGGTCCTCTCCAGTAGATCACACAGTCCATGGATAAGAGTGTTCTCCTGCAGACCAGTGATGTTTGCCTCCCCCTGACCCAGCTCTATACTCTCCTTCCCCATGCGCTCCATCAGCATCCTCTTAGTCTACACACCCAGAAATAACATGGCTGTAATAATAAGCCAGACAGTGACCAGGGAACAGGGGAGTGAAATGCACCGACCTTTAGGCGACACTCGTTCAGCAGTCCGTCTACAAATTCCCTGTGAGTTTGAGTGACGGTTTGAGGGCACGGATCGAGAAGCTTTGTGTGTGCCAGGTTTTTTCGTAGAAATATGTGCTTCTGTCCAAGAAAAATTCAATAAAAAGTCAGTTAGATGATGATAATATCATAAATTGTAAACATTTAAATATAATTATTTGACAAGGAAATACTGAACAAGAGATAGACTGATATATAGGGCCAGTAATGGTATTGTTATATGGTGGGACATTTTTAAAGGCACAGGCTTCAATTCACTACTAAATCTAAATTCACTTCACGACTAAATCTGATAATGTGTCTTAGAGGTCTATAGTATAAGAGGTCTACATACCTAAAAAATATTGTATTATTTTAATACTTGTTAAATATTGTTACAGATTATTTTAATACCTTTCTTACACAGAGGAGCACTAATAATGGAATGCAGAAAAAGTAAAAAAAAAAAAGTAATATTATGCTAAAAGGTATTTGATGATTAAAAATGAATTAGTCATTAAAAGCCCTATATCGGTCAACCTCTAGATCAGACAATATACTTTAAAAGCACATATACAAAAAGGTTACATGGCCAAACAAACAACTGAAACGAGGAAAAGACCAAAGCAAAATAACTGCAATAAACTTAATAACACGAACACCAATCACTTAAAATACACTATACAGTATTCATCATATATGTTTTAATGACTTACACAACGCTGTTTTTGACTTAGGAGTTTATGAATCTGAAAGCAATGTATGAGTATTTACTATTAAGACAACTTTAAGTAAAAAAATTACAATTACGAACAACGCATACTAAAATACAACAACTAAGCCATGTTCAAATATTTTAATAATAATGTTTTACACTTGTAATGCGTTTTACAGGCTTGTTGAGGCCTCTCAAAGTGCTACACTGTACTCATTATTCAATTACTTCACACTCAGTGGTGGTAAGCTACTACTGTAGCCATAGCTTCCCTGGAGCAGACTAACGGAGGCAAGGCCGCCAATCTAAGCCCCTCTGACCATCCCCAACACTCATGTACACACCACTTTCATACTAGGCAATGTCTTGGCTAAGGATACTTGGCAGGAATCGATCCTCTGACCTTTGGGTTGGGGAACCACTGGTCTAATCACTGAGCCACCTATTATCATTCATTAAATATATGATCTAAAGATTATCACACAATCTAAATCACACATTACACCAAATATAATACAGTCAAATAATTAATAATTACCTGAGTTTGATCCACATCCGCTCCTGAATGCTCTGCAAACTTTTTGGGGTCAGACCTACGTGATGCAGTGACTCGACCAGACCACCTGTAAGACACAAAGCAAACATTTGTTCATATTTAGCTAAGACATTCAATAACAATGAAAAACGTAACGTGTGCATGTCATTATAGACTTACTTGTTGGTGCTGTTCCCTTGTGCCAGAACATCAGCCTGCAGTCGGGGGAAGTATCCCGGCTGGTGTCGTCCCTGTCCGATCTTCATGTTGAGCAGGTGTGGGTGGATGGCTGTGTGGTCTGCCTTCTTCAGCCTGCGCTCAATGGTCTGAGCTGTGAACACATGTACTAGGAGATTTAATGGCCTAATAAACACAATTTTATTACATTATAATATTGAACATATATATTGATATATACTGAAACATGCCCTAGGTAAACTTAGTCTTCTTGTAGAGACATTTGATTGCATTTGACCCATCTTTAGGTGGTTAGGCCGATGCAATGGTGCATTCAATCAGGGTGAGGCACTCTGGTACACTCTATCTGTAAAGAATGGCTGCTGCAGAGCTGTAACCTTCATCCGATGGGACAAATTTGATCAACTTTATCTCTCTGACTGAACAGCCTTCTGTGTGTGTGCAGCTCATAGAAGAATGTTTGCAGGGCTCTGTGCACATGCAGCTTGTTGTCATGGAAATGAGTTAGTTGATCAGCTGATTGCCTCTTTTGTGGCTCATGGTGCAGTGTTTGAGGTAAATAGGAGCAGTGCATGAGCTGTGAACAATCAATAGAGAAGTAAATGGTACAAAATCTACAGAGCATGTGTGACACACCCTAACAGCTAGTCACCAAATATACATTGCAAATAAAATGCAGTAATATACCATTTTGTGGTATGAGTTATTTTATTAGGGGGAAAAAAATGGATTACAGAAGGTTGCCCCAACAAGTGTATCTTTTATCTTTAATTTTCAGATGCCGGACAAGTTTAATTGTTTTTCAGTATATGAGACAGAGCTGTACCTGACTCCAGCAGTGATGTGCACTTCCTATAGCGACCATTCCGTGGGTCATGCTCATCCGTGTTGTACAATCGCTCTCTCTCCAGGCGACTGTCAAACAGCTGCTGCATGGGTTCTCTGTCCGCCCAGCGTGAGATCACCTTCCCATCCACAAACCAAGAAAACATGGCCGTCTCCAGGAAGCGCGACATGAAAGTCAGGTGGGAGGCGGGCTGAACTGATAGGAAGGAACCCTGAAATGCCAATCAAAACCTCTTTTAGCAGAACGTACAACTTAGATGCTTGTGAGGTGGTAGACAACTAACTACATGTACAGTATGACAGTTAGATATATTTGTAAGAGGCATGTTATTGAAGTACCTTGTCAAAATTGCACGATCCCTCTCTGTTGCTCAACCAGGAGTCCAAATCAAAAGAGCTGTTGATGACAAACTGGTCATACCGTCCAAACATCGCGGCAAACCTCCCTGCAAACACTTCCCTGATTTGAACATTGAGCTTGGCAGCCTTCAGCTCCTCATCCTCCTCTTCCAGCACTAGAGTTTTTGCACTGTCAGCCATGTTGGCTCCTTCACACTGTTTGGCCAGAGCCTGCAGCTTCTCCAGAACAGCCAGCTCCTCGCCCCCCAGGTTCCCATTCCGCCTGTCTTCCATCAGGTCCTCCAGAACAAGGCTGCTCAGACGGGGTGATGGGGAGGTCAGGGTGGGTTTTGTTACCACACCCCCTTGTGGAGGTAGTCCAAAGCGCAGTAGTATTTCTGTAAGTTCTTGAATTAGTTCAGTCTGATCAGGGAACATAGGGAGGTCCTCAGGGGCTTCTACACAGTGGTTGTCAATGTCCACAAAACAGAGGTTGGCCTGGTTATAAGGAAAAAGAGAAAAACAAATATGAGATTTGAGTTTTTTGTTTTTTCTCATTTATATACTGTATGTCCTGCATTGTTTCTACCGCATGTCATTTGTCGGTCATTGATATAATATAACATTAATATCTCGACTATCTTACAATGCATCTGATCCAAACTGCAAATACTACTGGTAATAACATACCACAAATATTAGTGCACTGTGTCTCACAATTCACACAACAAACTCCAGTGACTTCAGTCCATTCATGCCCTCTCCTTTCTGTTGTTGTCCATATAGATCTTAATATCTCAATAACTTAATTAATCAACAATCAAAAATGTAGGTCAACTTGCTAGAATAGAGCACTGGACCGATGTCAGCGACCAATACATGAACACTGCATTTCAATTCAAGATAATAGATCGAACTTCAGGAAATCAGGAGACACAATAGTAGTAAAGAACATAGTAAGAGTACACTGGATTGCAGTGGTGCAGAGGCCATCCGCAGCTCCTCCATCAACACTGAGAGCCACATGAAGCCTGATGAGAAAAACCGGACTGACAGCTGCACCAGCCCTACACTGCAGCCTCAGCACGCTATGGGGTTATGCTAATCCTTTCGATATTATCGTTTTAGAAATTCACACAACAGACAATAAAAAGGCACATCATCATAACTAAACTGGAGGAATATCATTATTGCAAGATTTGGTAAGTTAATCTGAAAGCATACCACAGTTGAACAAATTTAACTCTTTACTGTGTGTAAGGAACAATTTGCCTTTTCGTGCCAAAAGAAAACAGTAACTAGGTTAGTTTAAGATTTCTTTAAACTTTAGGTTATTTTCCATTACACATTTACCTTTAAAATCCACAATAGTCAATTTAGATTCTGACCAATTTGCCTACATGCTCATTTTTTTTGGACAACACTGGGAAGCCAGGAAATACTTTTAAGTCTTTCCCTTGAAGCAACATCTAGCCCTATTGCTATACTTGTTGTTAATGATTTTGCTTTTACCACAATATCCTCCAAAACACAAGAAACAAAAAGCGCTGGTAACCAATTATTTAGCCAGCTCGATTCTTGTGTTAGTCTCTGTTTTGGCTCTCACCCCCTAAGCTCTCTTTGTGCCTGTTTTTCTGGGGCAGTCAGACTTCAAAGAGCATTTATGATAATACAGCATGAAGCGGAGATCCAGCTTTGTGCCATGTGGAAGACCGGGATTCACTCAGCAAGAGGAAATGTCTCTATTGACCAGGCTTATACCCAAGAGCAACACTGTTATTGTATTTCAAACGGTCTAATTTCTCTATTAGATGCTTTTTGAGGTGTACTAGTCCTCTAATATTGGCAGGGCTACTTGAGTATATTGTAGGTTAAATAAAACCACTTAATATTTCACTGGCTCATAACAGTTTCTTGCATAAAAAACAAAAAACAAAGCATTTTGCAAGGTATCTACAAACAAACTGACAGTGTTCAAGGTTAAATTCTTGTGCGAATTTTCCTGTTTTTATTACAGTGCAAAAAAGTATCAATGTAATGTAATATGTATCTTGACTTCAGCAAGTTTACCTTTTACCATTATTATTTAAGTTATATAATTTACCATATATTCAGGTATACAATATATTTTAACTAAGCATGGACGCACGGGGCTCTTTAAATATGTTACTGTCATTACATTGATGTGCTTATGTTGTCCCTCAAAGATGACCAATCAGAGCGCAGGTGCCACCAGGATTCTCCCAGTCAGTTATTTAATGCATCAAAGGAAAAATAAGGATGGATATGTAAAATAAATTTTAAAAAAGCAAAAAAAAAAAAAAAGTCTAGGCAATCTATCATGGTCCATAATGTGCTCAGTCCTTAGAGTCCCATGCCTCTGCTTTGAGATGCCATTTGAATGGACATGATACCACAACTGTTTGCGGAGTTTGAGCATCTGTTTGAGCCGTGCCTACCTCATGCGGCAGGTGCAGGGAGGATCTCTGAGCCCCCTCCCTCCGCTGGATGCCCATGAGAAAGGGCACAGGGGCGTCCAGGAGGTGGTGGATGGGCGTGGACGTGATGGGCAGATACATGTGCTGCCACTGGAACGGGAACAGCAGCGTGGTGATGCCCTCTGCCACCGTCATCAGTCTCTGGTAATCTGAGAGCAAGTAAATGGGGCACAATGTAAACTATATGAGGAGGATCGCAGAGATATATGGGGTGGACTCTTCAAGAAAATATTTCCAAGTAGCAAGAGTAAAGGGAGTGTCAAAACATTTGAGGCTGATTTATGACCACAGAATACACCCAATAGTAAATGTCTACTTTAGCTGCTACTAGGTTTCTATTAAAAGATGCACTGTGCAACTATTCTGGTAGAGGGTCTATCACCTGCCTGTCTCTCTGAAATTCTTGACCCTTTGCCTGAGATATTCCTCAGTATAGCATTAAACTCAACTATCTCCATGGAGACAACTATAATTGAATAAATGCAAGATAGTAACTTGGGTTCTTTTTATGATTATACAGTAGGAGATGTATTAACCTTATTGCCAACATCATAAATCCATCTCCAACTGTATTGTCTAAAAATAATTCAAGTTGCTAATGTATAAAAGAAGACAAAATGAACATTTTTGGATTAAATGCAAGACAATTCCATGCTGTGTTAAACAATAACATTTCCATGGAGACACCTCACCAGAAAAGTTACATAGTGCACCTTTAAATGTGTTCATTTCTTTGTTGTGCATTATAACATACTGCAAACTAGGGCTGCAAGATTTATCGCAATCAAAAAGAAATTTCAGCTGTCGCAATTGGAAAAGACTGAAGTTATTTAAGTGAGATAATTTCCATCTCAAACATTAACTATCTTAACTGCTCCTGGACATGTTTAAAATGTGAACTTTGAGCAGGAACCTAATATTAAAACATACAGTTCAAATGTAATCACAGATTATAAGCACAATACTCGACAGAGTTAGATATTTTTTTTCCAAAATTGACCCACTTAAAATCAAAAGTATACTACATTTTTAAGGTTTGACTGAATGTCCATGTGCTCTTGGATGATGTATAGTAAAAAAGTGAATCTACATTTCTGTGGCACTCCAGCTTCATCCAATCAGAATAGAGAACCTCTGTTACTAGGCTGTGGGGTTGGCTGTCTTACATGTGCCATATGAATGCTTATTGGCTAACCAGGGCATGTTTATCATCATTGCTAAGATTTTATTTGCTGGCTTGTTTGAGCTACCTTCCTTTACAGCTCCACTGCTGAACACAACATAGCACCCAGTTAATTGATGAAGCTTCACCAATGTTATTGTATCTATCTCTGTGCTTTAAACTGATTAATATTCAGTCCTTACAATAAGGTTAAGTGACATAAAAATAATAAAAAATAATACATTTTTCTTGTCTTTTTATCCTTACATTGATCTATCTTAATTTTTGATTGAATTTGATATACAAAGCTACAAACAAATGCTATTTATCACATACAGTACTTTTATAACAGATTATAGACATAGTAACTATTTATTGATAAACCAATATATAATAATCCCTGATAAATTAACTCTGGGGTAGGTCAGCTCTTTACATGCTCTTTATATGTTAATAATTCATGTTTTTTTCCCAGCAGAAGGATGTTAGGCCATTACATAAACTCTCAGAGTGCAGTCTGCATGACCTTTTTGTTCTTTTAAGTACCCCGAGTGTTCTGTCTGTATTCTGCGTTCTCCTCCCATTGCCAACAATGCATATAAAATTAACTGTGGTAGTCTGTCAAATCTTACAGGATGTAATTACAATTGCAATATATTATATATCAATTCCAGAAAAGAAACATATAGTAATAATACGGTTTTAGAAAACTTAATCTTTAACAGACCAACTCAAAAAATATATATATAAATAATGTTTTAATAATTAAAAAGTAATTGTCAGGAAATCTCACAGTTCTATTTTTTTGTAATCATTCAGACTCTGAGGATTGTAGTGCATTTGAAAATAGCATTTGAAAAGATCCCTCAAATGAGACTAATTATTATATGGGGTTTAATAAATGATTACCTTGTGAGTAGAGGAGCACTTGTGTCTCTAGAAGGGCACAGGTCATTAGCTGCACCATGTTGTCCACCCCCAGTAGGCAGAAGGCCTCCCCGAGTGGAAACTCCCCCAGAGGAAGCTCCCCTGGCCCGGGGCGCTGACACAGGATGGGCCCCTGTACTCCATGAAAGCGGAGAGAGCGTCCCGGAGGGGGCAGGGGGACCTCATACAGGATGTTGTGGATGTAACTCTCCAGAGGAAGGGGCGGGGCAGTGTTGGAAGCCACAGCCTGGTGCAGCTGAGAGAGGAACTGTCTGGAGGCTTGGAGGAAGGGGAGCGGGGTGAGCAGACACAGGGCTTTGGACACATACAGAGTGTCCTTAGATGCATCATAAGAGCCCACACCACCAGGGCATGGAGCGACACCCGCCAGGGACTCCACGTCTGACTCATCCAGGCTGCTCACCAGAGAGTCCATGCTGGAGGTGGATGGCGAGGAGGCGGAGGAGGAGGCGGCTGAGGAGGAGGAGTTGGACTGGCGCTCCACTTGGTGCATCTGGTACAGAGTGTGCATAGCCGTGGTGATGGCAGGACTTGTCACCTCCTCGTAAAATGTGTGGACAAAGCCGTAGGAGCGTGAGCCGTCATCGAAAACAAGAGTGAAGGAGTGAAACTGAGGGTCCAGTCTCTCTGCCTGAGTGCGGAAAGACAGGCCACGGGGCATACATAGCTGTGGGGAATATAAAAACACATTAGAAGATGGTAGAAAAACATTACTGATCTCTGTCTAAGCTGCTTCTGAATCAGTTTAATTTGGAAGTGATATTAACAAAAAATGCAAAAAAAAAAATGTGATATTTGTAAGATTATACTTTTGTCAGCCTTAAGATACTGAATAAAATGGGCCCTATGACACAAACCAGGAAAAAGCTGAAATATTTTCTGCAGTGTTGAAAGATTTGGTTTGAGTTTTTATTTTCTGTTTACTTGCAGCTTTTTGGTTGTTTTCTAAGTTGTAATACACCTCAAATTCACATTGCCTAGTATGAATGTGGTGAGTTCTTGAAGGGTTGGAGGTGGTTGGAGGGGCCGATGCCGCAGATTGGTAGCCTCATTACGCCAGTTTACCCCAGGACAGCTGTGGCCACTATAGCAGTTTATCACCACAGAGTATGAAGAGAATAAATAATGCAATGCAAATTTAAAGTAGAAAACAATTAGATTATTAGTATTTCATATCTGATAAGTGCATATCTCCCAAAAAATTATTTTTTACAAGTTTGTACATAACCACATTCATTACATTTCAAAAGGCAAATTTTACATTGATTACATTGCAATTACTTTATTGCCATCACTGCAGGTCGTTTTTGAAAATTCTAATGTAGAGAAAATAGACTTAAAGTGACTGATGCCTGACCTTCTGCCTCGCTCAGGAATCAATAAGCCATATATCAGAAAACACTGTGTCAACTGCACAGTAAGTGTCCATCCTGTTCTATCACACCCTTTGGGAAATTACACTACAACAACATGAAAACTATTTATCATGAAAACATTCGGCACTTGGTATAGTCAGTGAGCAATATCTGACTTAAAAATTATCAAGGCTACTAATAATAACAATTTATGGCATTTTAATTGTGGTTACAATGCTCCAGTAGGTGATCTAAAATAGTTAAGATAATTTTGTTTTCATAATCAAACATAAACAACACACACACACATACAGTTGCGCTCTGATAACCATACTCACCATGTTAACTGCATTCTTATTGAAGGGGTTCTTTTCTGTGCTTTCTGGATAATGCACCAGGACTTTAGACTTAAAGGATCGTCGCAGAGGGCTCTGTTCAAGGCTCTCACCTGTGAGACAAACAGAATAAAGACAGATGAGGACAGGCTAATGCCAGCGCTGAGTCACGTTTCACGAAAAGACAGGAGAACAGGCTAATGCTACCGCTGAGTCACATTTCACAAAAAGACAGGAGGACAGGGCAACCTTGTCTGACACCTACAAAAAAAGAATGTGTTGTCAGCAGCTAAAAGCAAAATCCTGCAGACTGAGGGAGACATTTCCAAAGCATGTTTGCAAGGTGACACATCAATCATGATAAATGCTGCTAAGAATGCATCAGCAATCCATATTTTATAGTAGTAACGATTTTATTCAGGAAATCCGGTGTGTCAATATTTTGCCATTCCCTGCATAATAATCAATATGAACAGATTGGATTAAGTTAAACTTACAGTGACTTCTGACCCAGATCTGAAAAAGTATAGAAGTAAGTAGAAATATTATTTGTGGGAAGGCTCATAATATGCCTGAACAATTTTGAAAAAAGTTCTAAAAATGTTCCATACTGACATTAGAACAAAGACTGAAAAAATTAACAGCTGAAGTAATATAAGAATTACACACATTAGACTCAATAACAGTTCATCTTCAGTCCCTGTTCATAGTTTTGGCATTTCTTTAGCAATAATTACAGTCATATTTCAATATTTCATGTTGTAAATCACTATTTATGTGTCAGGCGGTGATTTTTTCACACTGACCGCATGGAACTTGGATTATATTCTGCATTTTCCATATCATAATAAAGCTAACGTTCATATCATTATTGTATTAATATTATTTGTATAGCACAATTATATGCAATGTTTTGAGGACTTTTTCCCATTCAAAAGAGGTAATGTTTAGATTTAAATGGGAAATCAGCACTAATTTCTCATAATTTTTAAACTCACTGACATTCTCTACCTCACTCAAAATATGCAAAAGATGGATTAACATTAGCCCGTGTGACGTCCTGATCTCCCTAAAAAGCATATGACGCACACACTCGAGGAAACACTGCCATCACTCCTGCCTGGGTCAGACTGAAAAGTGGGAGACTAATGTGTTACTACTGTGACGACACAGTGTTCTTGTACAGATATAAAACTAGAGTTAGCGTATGGAGAAAAAATTGCTCCGTTGCCATGGAAGCCGTTTCCGCTGAGGTCGCTGAGATAACCAGGACAGAGCTCGTCACTGAATGTTACTAGACTTCAATCAGCACTGCTCTCAACAAGGTTTCTCATTTAAACTCTGCATAAAGGCTCATTCAGAAGGTGGATTTTTGAAGCTTTGAAAGAAAACGTACTTTTGACAGGAAATAAGAGAGTGACATAAACAACAAAGGAGTTGTATATAGTGAGTTGCCAATATGCTCATTTGAACAAAAAAGAGATATAATATACGTTAACATAATATAAAGAAAATACATTGAAAAAAATACATCTGAGTGTGTCATGCTGTGTTCTCGATATGTCAGCGCTTGTGTTAGTGTCATCCACCAACTAATCAGTGGCTATGATTACATTCACACCAAAATATGACTATTATCTGATTTCTAGACCTTTAGGACAATTTAAATGGCATGCAAACTACAAAATCTAATGTGAGCAATCAAAGGCACCATGATCAGAAAGCCAAACCAGATAAACACTGAACAAAAAAGGTTAAATCATTTTTATCTGATTATCTGATTTTCTTTGATAAATAATGATTAAAACTGTTATTATTGTAAAAACTGGCCAGGATTTTAGAAATGTTTTCAATAGTGCAAAGGGGACTAAGACACATGATCATAATTACCGGTATATTGGTGGTTTTCAGATTGTATAATGAGATAATGCCATACTCCCAGATGAGGGACCTGATCATATCCATTAGTGACTAGACACGAGAACTCACTATATAACAACAAAAAACTACATTTTAACAATATTCATTTTAGCTGATCCATCTGTATTAAATAATGTTGGCCTATATAATGTTGCGATGTCATCTGAAATCCAACAATATGCAATGATGTTTCTTATTATTCTTGTTAATACAGTATAAGCACATCTGATTTGAAAGAGCTGCTCTGAGGGAACAACTATGGTTTATTCCTTTAATGTTCTGCATATTAAAGACACCACTTTTATGATAAGCATACATTTCTACACAGAACACTGGGCATTCTATAAAGATTAATATATTGCTCAAGGAAATTACTCAACCTTTAATGATGATGTCATGCCTGTGATTAGGGGTGAGTCATGGTTTTCTTGAAGCTGTTTTCAATTTTTATCAAGAATAAAAATGTCACAGTCTTATCTCATTCTTGTGAACACAGTCTCATGTTTTGTGGCTCATCCCACACACTTTACTGTAAATGGTTAAATCTTTACGGAGGCCAAGAAAAGCAGTGGGTTTGAGAAAAATGCCTTTTTGGGTTTAAGCATAGAGTTGCATTAAACTGAAAATATGTAAATCATTATTATCATTCAAGGAAATTACACAACTTGACCCATTTATTTATTTTGCTGATGAAGTCATGCCTGTGATCCCCAGCTTCAATCCGTTCTGACACCCATTTAACATTCCAATAGGCATTCTCATGTGAAATTTGATTAGGCTGCGAAAAACACACCGGCATCTATTTAGTGGCCAACAAGAGCAGATTGTGTCTGATGGCTAAATGCCTGCGTGGAGACAAACATGGCTACTGTATGACCTCATCCTTGTCAATGTGCGGTTTGAGAGTGCATGAACACTAACGCTAGCTCCACTGAAGAAGAAGAGGAGGAAAGTGCGGATTCTCACACATTTCTAATCCAGTGGAAGAAGCGGAGCCCCCTTGCTGCAGTGGGTATAGAATGACCTGATGTTACATAAGCAGCTTGGTGGAGCTCAGATAACGTGTCTTTGCTGTCAGTTACTCCAGGGGGTATCACCAAGACCATCCTAAGCTTTGTATTGAAATGTGCTTTAATGTGTCACATATACTTAATTGCTCAACGCAGCTGAAATTTCAAAATGGGGACTAAAATGAGACTAAATCTAGACTAGATCAGGACTGAACCAGGACTAGAATCAGACCAAACCAAGTCTACATCAGAACTAAATTTGGCTTGAACCAGAACCTAACCAAGATCAGAGTGAATGCACCATAAAGTTGCATTATAATGACGGCAATGGTTGCAATTAGCAAAATCTAAAGACTGCAATTATAAAATCCCCCAAGGGTCCATTAAGTATTTTGTTTAAAAACCTGCTAACTCTGGTTTAGACAACTACATGTTATGAAATGCATGAGATTTTACTTGTATTAACAATTCATATTTCAGACTTTATTTTAGTGTTAATGTTCCTGATTGAGTTTTAACTGTGCATTTGTTGTATTGATTAAAATATATATGATCAGCCTTTGTCAGATAAAAAGATGATTTGTTCAGTATCATCCCCATTATTTACACAAACACTTCCAGTCAAATGTAACAATCTATTTCTTCTAAAGTGTGCCATCCCTAAAGACACAGTCGCACATAAGGAGGAAAATGGGTGTGACTACTGTTTGTTACATGTATTTTCATATTTATAAATTGGAAATGACGTCAAGGTATCCAGCGCACCTGCTTGGCTGCTTTATCTTACAGGGACAACACAAAGCAGCAGCAATAACACGTGCGGACGTCACGGGGGGAGAGCAAGTTCACATGTCCTCAGCTGACTGTCAACAACAAATAGACAAAAGCACCAATATCCAAGCTAAATCTGGCAACATTTAATAAACTCAAGATGTTTCCAGCAAAGATTAGAAGCTCTCCACCTTCAAAACACTTGACACAAAGGAGCAACACTGCAGCTGTGGCACCCCCCCTCCCCTCCCACTTGCATTAAAAATCAGAGCATCATTCCGCCTTTGGAATGGAGCAGATGTGTCCTTTTTCTAGACAAAGAATCTGGAATTTGAACAACTGCAAAACCAGATGCACTGTAGATTAAAAAGAGGAGAGTTCTGGCTATTACTCAGATTACCACAGCGTTTTGGACAGTGGAATGTAATCTGACAAACATCCAGGCTGGTCATGGTGAACCCCCTTTGGTCCCTCCATCTGTCCTCTGCATTGGACAGTCTCTGGGCCATGGGCACGTTCTGGTATGTGACAATATGTTCCTTCATATTTAAGTGATGACTGGGTGACGTGCGGATATAAAGTGGTAGTTAAACGTAATGTTAAATAATGCGTAAAATGTGTCAAAATGAAAAAACACAGCGTGACTATTTTGTTTACCTCTATGTCCAATACAATATAAATACAAGATTGATTTGAATAATATCTTTTACTTGGATTTCGGTGTCTTTAAAAATGGGTGCGATTGCGTAATAAGTCACTAAAGCCAATTTAAATCGAATTATTTAAACGTGATTATCATGCGTAAAAATATGAACCGTCTAAACGTGATCGCTGCCTTTATCCCGCGTAACATGCAGACAAAACGTGCCGAGAGGTCTCTGATCATTTATTTTATGTTTTAAGAAATTTGTCCTCTTTATCTAACGTGTTTTTTTTAATGACATACCAGCTCCATCGTCTGGCTCCAGGCCCGTGTCGGTGTCCAGACCACACACAACAAAATAGTGGGAGAAACGGCACGACCCAGATCCCGCGGTGGGCGCTGTGGTTCCGTTCATTCTGGATAAAGGATAAAAATGAGGTTGTAAGCTCCGTGAAGGACTAAAAACACCGCTGGTTCATCGCTGTCAGGGCCCAGTTTGGCGGGGCTGTGCTCGGCGGCTCTCTGGTCGGTGACTGAGCTCAGGATGTAGCGGTGTTGGGCATCTCGTTCAGCGCGAGGGGAGGAGGCTCCGTGGGCGACAGAGGGAGGGAGACAAAGCGCTACCATCAGAAGCCAACATGAGCAACACTCAGGCCTTCCCTCACCGGAAATATGCTTATATTTGGCTTGCTATTTAAAAAATCGAAGTAAAATTAAAACAAACAAAAAAATAGCCAGACTAAAAATAAATAGGCACATCTTTAAGAGTGAAAGTTTGCTCCACATATAACCTGAAAATAATAGCTCTATAACTCCTTTGATCCCTACTCTCTCTCTGCTGTTTATATTTACGTTTTTCAAGTATTTAACATTCATTATTTTTCTAAAAGCACACATATTTTTTTTTAGTACGGCATAAGGTTGGTTCCTGTCCAAACCAGTCCAGATGCCATCATGTCTATTACTGTAGGTCTACTCATGTGTGTGACCAAGTAGATGCAAGTGAATGTAACAACTACTTCATATCAAGGTTTCAAACTAAAATATACAAATAATGTTGATAAGACTTGGAAAAAAGTGTTGTCAATTTTATTTAAAACCATGTATTTACATTTTTATGAGCAAATACTTCTCTAGAATAACAAACAAAAATAATAAATATTGCCCAGCTGTAATGCCTGAGAAGGACAGCTTTTACATTCAAGTTGCAACACAGAAAAACATTTCAATCTGACAAACATCCTGTCCCGAGCCATTTCCTCAAACACATTACACAGGAGAATAGACAGCTATTTGAAATTCAACCGCTGGACCACGTCTTGGTCCTCGCCTCAGGTTCTGGTAAATCCTTGCATTGTAGCACACATACTGGCTATAGCATTTTTTTTTTTTTTTTGTTAAAAAGAAATGTATTCTTCTTAAACATTAAAGTACTTTATCCACACATCAAGAGGAGGTGTAGTAAGGTCTCATTATACTATGCAAGTGACCAGCAACACAAATATAGAGGTGGTCATTTGCATAATGGGTTACAAATTATAGCGATCCGGTATAAAAATGGCAGTGTGTTTGGCTTATAGGTAAACGTGAGCTCTTTAGAGGACAAGTCAATGTTTATGGGTACTGTGTAAAAACGTATTAATTTAATCATGCTTCTAAACATATCTTGTTTATAAATCTAACTTAGGTTATGTAGATGTAATATAGGAATGTAACAACATCCAGTTACATCCATCCAAAGAGAATTTGGGTACTGACAAAAAGCTAATTTTGCTGTGCCCTGAAGCCATTAGTGCAATTTTTTTTTAAATTACGAATTATTATAAATGATAGTAAATATTCCTGTTTTGAATTAAACAAAATAAATGATTATGGTCAAGTAGTTCCCTCTGAATTGTGTTCATCATGCTACTATACCAAAAAAAGATACATTTTGATTTGTTGATCTGTAAAACCATGTTGTTACATCCCTAATATGTATGCATGAAAAATAATACTAACCAATATAAATGGGCCAGGTGATTAACTTGGTAACTGATGAAGAGAGAGGACTGACTGTGGTGGCTTTGGCAAATACTTGAAAGCACAAATAGTTCCTGGATTCAAACAAGTTGACAGAGGCAGCAGTCTATGTCAAGACTCGAGCTGCCTGGAGCCTGACCTCCTCCTCAGGGTGCGACAGGAGAGGAAGCACTCTGCTGTGAAGCTGGGACGACTCGTCTAACATGAGTCGGAACAGACAGTCCTGATTCTGCCTTAGCTCAGCAGCTACCTGGGCCGAGGGCCGCCAAGCCTTAAGGTTCCCTGCAAACGTAAGGAGACGCACCAGAACAGCTGGAACTGTCCTGGGGTCAAACAGAAGTAACACAGAGGCTGGAGCCTGAAACAAAAAGCACACATATATAACATTACTTTTTAAAATTGGCTAAGTATTAATACCACTGAAAATATTTTTTTTTACCTGGACCTGAACAATGTCATCCATCATATCTGGATTAGAAGACAAATTTACCAGGACTTTCAAGGTCTGAACCTGGAAAAAGACCGATATGTTTAACTTTTAATTTGACTTAAAAACACCTTTAGGCTACATCATGTACCTGTAATGTCTCATTGCTCACAACAAACAGAGACAGTAAAAGTTTAATAGAATCCTTTAACAAGTGTTGGTGCTTGTCAGTGACTGAGAGGTTTGTCAGAAGCCTGAGTGCACACAGCTGAAGTTCAGAATTCACTGGTGATGTTTCAATAAGCTCCAAAACTTTAGGGACATACACCTGAGAACAAGACAAGTTACACAACAAGATAATTTAGGCTATGAAATGCGTAATATCACATAAAGGTGGAATACCGTTAGTTGTTCCTGGTTTTGAATGTTCATACTGAGATTATTTAAAGCAATTAATGACTGCACTCGCACATCTGCAGCCGGATCAGAAAGAAAAGCAGCTATAATAGGAATTCCCTCATATTCACGGATGAGATTCTGGAAAATAATCAGTGCAAAAACAGAGAATGCCATAAAACACATTTAAATATGTCATACATGCCATTTTATAGACCTATAAATCCAGCATACCTGATTTACAGTGAAGGCAGAAGCATTTCCTAAAGTAAGTAGTATGCGACATTTGTCCTCTTGACTGTTGCTGAACTGTAAGCAGGACAGCAGCGTCTTTAGGTGCTTGGGCTCCAAGTTTCCAGCTAAAATATAGATGCAAAGACAAATGCACATTTTTCAGAATCAGAATTAAACAAAGTAGCTATTAACACAGGTTGCAAATAACGTTATAGCTTATAATTATGAGTGATGCTTACCTGATGCAACATCCACAGTCTGGGAAGTAACAGGTCGGGCAGAGACCACATCCAGTCCCGACACTTTTGCCAACAAGCTCCCAGGCTGAAGGCTCACTGTACTCACATTAGAGCTGTCACTTCGTGTGCCCTTTCTGCTTTTCCTAAAGCTTGAGCTGCTTATCAGTTTGTAAAGACCATAAGAAGCGCCTGCCCCAGCTACTATCCCAAGTAACGCCTTCATGTTGCCAAATCTGGGAGTAATGCTGTCCCCCATGCTACTATGAGCTAACAGTTAGCGTTAGCTACCGGGCTAAAAGTCTCTGCTCATCCGAGCTACAAGAGACCTCCTTGTGGGCTATTCTCTGCAGTTTGTTAAACGATATCATGGACTGTACCGCAAGCTCAACTCATTTGAGGAGCTTTGTTACTCTACCAGCTCCAGGACAAGTTAGCCGACAGCAGTGCGCATGCGCGTTGTTCCGGTCAGCTGATCGTTCTGTGGCGAGGCCAAGAACAAACTTTCCCTGTGTCTTAAGTTGAATAAAACTCAGAAACTGAGTTTTTCACGTTTTCTTTGGAGTTTTCAAATATTATACATGCATAAATATTATTTCGAACAAAATAATTCAAACCATGGTCAGTGGGTATCATCCACTGTGTATCTACATAAGCTTTTGTCCAACTTACAAGGGTCCAACCACGGGCCACATTGGATGTAATCTACGAACGTCCAATCAAATATTTAAAAATCCAATGCTAATAGAGTACGCGGGTGCAGTTCCAGCTAACTTCTTCTCTTCATATTAGTGCATAAATGCTTATTTTAAAACAGGCATATCGACGCGTAAACTATAAGATGTAATGCGCTTCTCCACCATCCAACATGAGCAGAGGAGGCAGCTGGATGCGCAGTTTTACGCACGGACGCTTGGTGGCTCACTTTCACAAGTTTTCTTTGACCTTCGGTTGGAAATGTTGATGGGGCAGACAGACTGCTGTGGGTTTATAAGTTGCTCACAGAAGAGTAAATGTTCTAATTTAGTTAATGTTAGATCTAAAACAGACTACATTTTCTGCCATATTTTCTAGGCTAGAAACATAGATAGGAAAACCAAAATGATTCTGTTGCCTACATTTTCTACACAGGTACCGTGTTGTATTTAAATTAAATAGATTAAATTAAAATAGATTAAACGTTTTATGGCCTATTTGTCCATAGGTTCCATTGTGTTCTACCCATAAGATGGGTTTTGTTTCCCTCGGCTTTGTTATGTGAAATTACCATTCAGAAAACACTTCTCTTGAGTCTAAGGTCAGCCACGAAAAGGTGTCTTTGTGGTCATGTGGTGACAACTAGCCTACCATTTTCACTTCCCCATACTTTTTCCCTGCAAAAGGATCACCCACCACTGGTTTGGCATATCTTAGATGACTTATTGGCTTTTCCATTGGAACAGACGCAGCAGCCTTTATATGGCAGGTTTCAGAGGACTGCAGACTTGGGTGGTTGATGTTTGTGGGAAAGTTTGCAGAACTGTTTTCACTTGACATTTCGAGGTTGGCACCTGCTCATGGTTGACTCTGTTCCAATACTATACCATTTTTCCATATGTCATGTTGTGTCATCCTAAAGTAATAAGTCAAACATAGTTAATTTTTTAATGTGCGTTGTACAAAATATACATAAATGTCTGCAGCTTTTGGAAGCGTAACTATTCAGATTTGCCTGCAGGTGTTCATACATATGGCCTAGAAGAGTGCTGTTTTTCCATGGTATACATTGATGAAGAGGAGGGGGCACTGGAAATGTCATGCTCCACATGTGTAGGTTTAGCTTATGTTGTCATACTTCATCACTGTTTTTTCGTTTTTGTGACAAGGCCAAGGTTGTTTTTTAAAGATGCTCCAGATTTAGGCCAATCTAAGCCATATGCAGAGTGACCTTATTAGGATACATACTACTATAGAGAGTAGGGATTGTGCCAAAATATTGATATATGATACTTCATCTATTGATACAGTATCAGTATCACAGGTTGCTGTATCAATATTTCACCATTTATTTGCTTATTAGAGAAAGTGAACATATATTTAAATTCATACAGATATTTAATGCAGGTGACATACTCACTATGTTGATTGTTAAGAGTATTTCAAAAAGGAATATGCATGCAGTGGTTTAACAGCAAATTACACTTCTAAAATGTATTTGTTCCTTTAATAACAATGGTATATATCATGTGCAATATATCAATTATTGCATGTTTTGCCCTATTGTGATATTATTGTATTGTGAGCCAAATACTACAGATTGTATCCATGAGTTTCAGCTTCGTGTTATATGGTGCCATTTTAAGGATGGCTGACCACTCAAAAGATATAACATTTAGTTTTGAATTGTTAGACTGAGGATTGTGAGGAAAGGGGGAATGAAATGTTATTGCGCAAAACACAGCTATATCTTAAATTAAATGGGGATATTATGTATTCTCCCATTCCCACTCCATATTTAGATTTGCTTGATGAAAGTTTCCACTAGTCACAGTTGTAGTAAACCAGGTGTAGACAAAGATTAAGTGTTGGACTAAACTTTGTGAAAAGAAGATTATTCTAAAAATAATATTAGAAAAAAAATATAAGAACATGTGGGTGGGCATTTTCCCTTCTTTTTCTTATAATTGCCATAATTGTATCCACCTTAAAATGTCATCAAATACACCATCATTCTGTTTATAACATTTGGGACATTTCACTCTGAGCCCAAGAAGATTGTGGACAGCTGCTGTTTTGGAGACACACACAGGTGGTGGATTTAGTTAGCTGTGTACATGATGATGGCTAAAGTAGTTGTTCCATTCACATCTTTTAACAATGAACATTAAAAAAAAAAAAAAAACAGCTTTTATTTGCTGCAGAATATTTACTTCCTAAAACCTTGAATGTAAAGGTTTTAGGAACTACGTAACTTTTTTGGTGGAGGGTAGACTACTGTTAGGGTTATCAGTGCTGTTAGGGCTGGCTTGGGAATGCCTTGGGGAGGAGCTAGAGGATGTGTCTGGGGTGAGGGAAGTCTGGGAGTCCCTGCTTAGACTGCTGCCCCCGTGGCCTCGGATAAGCGGAAGAAAATGGATGGGTGGATGGATGGATGGACAAAACACTTGTCTCTATAGGGATGTATTGTCTTACCTGTGAATGTTCCATAACATGAAGGGCATGTTATTCGGGCATTTCGCAAAACTCGCTTTACCGACTGCAGTTAGTCCAGAACTCTGCTGCACGACTTTTAACAGGAACCAAAAAACATGATCATATCACACCAATTCATGCGTCTTTGCACTGGCTTCCTGATAATTTTAGAGTTAATTTTAAGATTTTATTGTTTGTTTTTAAAGCTTTGAATGGACTGGCCCCGGATTACATCTCGGACCTCATCCAGATTTACACCCCGGGGCGCGCTCTGAGGTCTGAGGGCCAGCTCCAGCTCGTGGTGCCTAAGACCAGACTTAAAACCAGAGGGGACAGGGCCTTTTCTGTGGTTGGACCTAAACTGTGGAACGCCCTGCCCCCTCACGTTCGAACAGCTCCCACTGTCGAGTGTTTTAAGTCTCGTCTTAAGGCCCACTTTTATTCTCTGGCTTTTAACACCGCGTGAGTTGTGTGGTCCTCTGTGTTTTTTTTTTTTTTTTTTTTTTTTTTATGTGTTTTATTGTATTATATTGATTTTAGGTACAGTTATTTATTTTTTATTTTTTTTGCACTTTTTATAGAGTTGCTCTTATTTGATTTTACTGATTTTATTTTTTAAGATTAGTGAAATTAAATCAGTATCTATGTATTTTCATTGTTGTTCTTTTTATTTTTATTTTTAGTCACTGTGTCTTTGTGCAGCACTTTGGAAGCAATTTGTTTATGAAATGTGCTATATAAATAAAGTGGATTGGATTGGATTGGATGAAGGCAAGCAGGTGATGCCACCAGGTCATATCTGTGGAGGGGTGACCAGGCTCACAGTAAGAACGCATATTTTTCAATTGATTTCAAGAAATAAAAACACATATAGTTAAATAAATGCTCGTTAGATACGTTAACTTATTGTGGAGCATTCTAGGTGACGGACCCTCTATGAGAAAAGTTACATAGTGTTGCTTTAACTTTTCTCTTTAGTATACATGAAACGGGAGCCTTGTCAATGAAAGTCCAGCATGTTTCTCTGCATCAGTCTTCCTAAGTGTGTGTGCTTAAAGGTTATCCTACCTCCTGGATCAAATTCCACCTCTTTTGTCCGTGCAGACTCCTGTGTCACCAGCTCATCCAAGGTCTCCACACACAGACCTATGTAACCAATAAGACAGCATTTCATATTTTCCACTGTTATAGAATAGATGTTAAGTGCTTATTTAATTTGTCACTGAATTAATTATAAGAGGTGTGTGCTGCAGGGTTGATAGCGCAGGATAGCTTACAATGACCGACATACAAAAGAATGCCCTTGGAGGAATTTTCAAGTGGTACGTCTGGGTGACATTGCTGGAAAGGAACCAGCTTGGTAAGTACTAGAACTTCTATTACATTTTGTACTTAGACATAAGGGTATATTTGAGTATCCAAAGAAAACACAATTGTTTACAAGTATTTCCAAGTCTTTACTCTCAGCAGTTGGCTTGTTTGTGCTTGCTGGTATGACTCATGTTGTTCCAATGTGATGGTCTTCCTAAATGTCAATGCATTAAAAATTAATTATGAAAATAATATGCAGTAGTTTTAGGACATAATAACTCCTCCAGTGTTTGCTCAGTGGACAGATATGTTTACTATTGAACAAGACACTTGCCTCTGGTGTCTAGGTGTTGCGTGACTATGTTGTAAGTGAATGTGTGTATGGTTGATATAAATGACAACTTTTTGTGAATGTGGTTATATTCTTAGAGCAAAGATATGCCTTGGCAAAGACTGACAAAATTCCATCATTAGGTTGTAGCTCAAAGTGTGAATCAATGTATTGCCATTGTGATTAATTGTACATTGTTAAAGAAGGCAAACATTTAATCATAACTATACAATATGCCACAATAGGGCTGCAAAATTAATCCCAATCGAATCAAACTCACAATGTGAATGGACACAATTAGCAAATCACAAAGGCTGCAATTTTTGATGTACCATAATTTCCTCCACACACAACAAAGTCTAATTCTGCCAAAAAATAAATAAAATTCTGACCCTCTGCATAGATTGGTACAAACATGTTCTGAAAGTGGTGGGATTTTTAGATTAGTTTATCTATTCATCTGCCTATTTCATGGATGCATTTAAAAATATGAACTTTGAACATAGACCTTTTATCAGAATCTAAAATGTAATTGCAGAATTTCAGAAAAATTACTTATAGATATTATAGATAATAGATAATACATATTTTTCCCAAATCGTTCAGTCCTATCCCATAAACAATATGCTTAGTGCCCAGGGCCAGATTCTTACTGCAAGAAGATGACTTGCTTATGTTTGGTTCGTCCCAAAGATTTCTGCTTAATAATGCACAGGCCAAAAAGCAGTCATGTGGAAAATAATGTCTTTGTTTTCTTTTGACATCCAGTTCAACATTTAGAAGACACTTGGTGAAATGAGCAGTAAATCCCGGCCTGAAAAAGACGTTCTCTCTAAACTGCCCAGCTGTCTCTCACTGAAGGTACATCTTCTTCATTATACAATCATTTGGCTCTGTGACTTTTTATTTTCCACCCTGAGAATGAGGGAGCTCCACTTCCCAGTCCTCTGTACTGTCCGGGTGAGATCATAGCTATTGCATAACACACACACAAAAAAACTTTGGTGTAAACATCCTCCCACAAGCTTCGACTGCAGGCATTTATAGCTCATGGCAATCATTCATTTTCAAGCCTGTTTGGCAGTTGTTGTTTTTTTTTTATGCAAACGTGATGTAATTATTCTGCGTATTTTTGTGGTTTGAACCCAACGGAAAGTTTAAATAAGGTTATTTTAGTTAATTCTCAGTTTGAGTTTTAGATCTGCTACTAAAACAGTGCATTAGTTGTTATGTTATGATAAGCACCTAATAAATAAAGCAACTGCATGACTATGTTTGGACAAGGACAAAGGATGCAAATGCATTGGGATCAGACTCAGACGTCACACAACACTGGCCAAAGAGTTATGGGGTACAAAACACAGGCTTAGAATCCTGTGTTGTGTTCTAAGGAAGTTTGTTGTATGACAAATAATAGCCCCATAAAACTGATTTATTCAAGACAAATTCTTTCCTTGATACTGGTCGTTATTTCAGTTCTTTGTTGAGTAATAAACTGAATGCCTCGCAATATATCTGATAAGCACATTTTAACTGGAACTTAACTCACAATAGAGCCCAATAGTAACAGCTAGTAAAGTAAATTAAAGTAAAGTCAATTTTCCATTCATTTTTCCCACAGATGTTTCGAAAAATTCAAATTTTAAGAGTTCAAAGTTGTTTTAAGTCCAAAAAGGCCATTTAGAATGCAAGATTCTGACAATTTTTTCAATAATTTAGCAGTTTATAAAGTTTCAGAAACATATTTTAAATAAAATTATAGGTCTTGTGGTTATTAGTTACGCCATAGTTGATGAAGTTTTCAAACGTTTCAAACTTTTAATATACTGATATATATTTTTTGAAAGTCTATGAGAAAAATGAATGGGAAATGTAATTCCAGATCTACGGGGTGATTGGTCACTGCTGAGCTCCACAGGAGCTGCTGAGTCCTCCTAAAATGTTATAGTATATACACTAGACCTCTGAAACACTGGTCCCAAAATGATGTCATGGTTATTTTGCAGGTCTGGGAACCTCTGATGTAATGTTTCAAACGTATTTCCCAAAATGCTGACAACACTAGAATAAAGCTTATAATCTATATAATTTGCAGTTCATGACCATTTTCTAGATCTTTCAGTTTCTATGCATACGAGACTGGCTGAGTTGTGCTGAGGTGTGCAGCTCATGGAGAGATCTTATTCAGTCAAATGCACTGTGGAGTCAGGTGAGTAATCCAGTGAATGGTTTGGCTTTCTATGTTGTATTTCACATATGACAATCAAGTAAATGAAACAATGTTTGAGTATTTTAATAAATGGACATTTCTATTTGGCTCTGTGAGATCAATTTCTCCAATGAAAAGGAGTGGTTCACAAATGCTGAGGTGAAGCAGATTTTGCAGATGTATCGTCCGTTTGTAGTTCACCTGAACCTACGCGGCTGCACCTTTCTCACCTGGCCCAGCATCAAGTGTGTCAGTGAGTATTCATTTTTGTGGTCAGAAACAGACAAGCACGTTCTAGGTTGTATTTTATCTTTTTTTTTTTATGAAGGAAAATATACAGAATCCATCTGATACAGACATTTATACATTAATGTAAGAAAACAAAAGGATCAGGGGAAGCCTTGAGATTGTAGGTCACTCAGCAGTGATCAGGACAGTCTAAAGATCTCATATTTCTGTGGCACTCTCAGATGACTGGGCTCTAGCTCCTCCTCCAGCTCTGCCTGCAGCTCCAGAGGGGTGTTCCACAGTTCAGGGTCAGTCTGATCTGCGCTGGGACGGTTGTATGGCCGCTCTTTGGGACATCCTCTGTTGTAGTTGTTGACGTACTCCTCTACTCTCTCCCCGGTGTACTCAGGAGGGGAGCGACACAGTAGCCCTGAATATCTGACAGCCGGGTGCAGACGCAGCCAGTACACCATGTAGTGGATGCTGTAGGGAGAACATGTGTAGAGAATGCAAAGGTTATGTTAATTTTAGACACAGAGCTTAATGTCATCCCAGTCAGCAGTAAATAGCTAACTTGGGGTTTTATTTGAATGATACAAACATCATTGTTTTCAGTCAAACAATGGGTCTACACAGTGGTTTAAATATTTGTATTTCTTTCAGAAATAGTATCACCATAATCTGAAAATAATACATCCTCAAATTTCAAAATGTACATATTTCAGTATTTTTTTTTTTTTTACAAATTTTATATCTATTTTGAACTGTCTGTTGTTAGTTACTGACAGAGGAATAGCCCTTCTACTCTAAGGTCAATTGGATTTCTATTGCCAAGCAAGGCATCAATGTCTGGCTCAGTAAACTTTGTCTTAAAATATTTTGGTGGAGTGAAGGAATACAGTTTTTATTTGAAACAGAGACACACTTGTTATAAGTTGTAAGTATTACAAAGATTTGCAAGTCCACAAAGAAACTGCCTGTTTACAAGAATCTTATAGAACTCTAATTAAAAATAATTACCGGGGATGACCTACCTATAGTCACACATCCAGGGGTTTCCTCCAAGCTTCAGCTGTGACAGAAAGTACAAGTCTTCCAGAACCCCATACTGGACAAAATGAAGGAGGTTGTTGGAAAGGTCCAGCTCACGCAAGTGCAGTAAACCAGTCAGAGAAGCTGGAAGGCATAGCCAAAAAACATGTTTTAGTGTGTAAATGTTTACTGATTGCAACAATTACATACCACATATTTATACTGCTGTAAGCTGCCCTGTCTAGTGTAGACAGTTTGAGTTTAGCAGCCCCTTGTGCCAAAATTATATTTGCTCAGCCATTTGTCAACTTGCTCCCTGTATAAATACATCTAATATTGTTGACACAGAGAATGGCAAAATGCTCGTTGTCAGGGTAAAATTGGAACCAGAAGTCACTGGTTGCGTAACGTGTTTTAAACATTTTGGATGTCCACATGTTATCTATCAACCAAAGTCAAACAACTAAGCGTATTAGGTTTCCCCTCTAAGGACGTGTTACAGTAAAACATGACTCATAGATTACTGAAATAGTACAAGTACCCGTGTCAAGATGCTCCATGTTGTTGCTGCTGAGGTTCAGGATTTTGAGGTTCTTTGCGCCCTGGAATTCTTTTGCTTTGAGATGACTGATGGCATTGTGGGAAAGATCCAAGTGAACCACATCATCTGGGATACCCGTGGGCACTTCTGTTAGACCTAAACATGACCATAATCTTTAGTCAGACCCATTTCTGTGAATTTTTGTGCTGATTATTGAATAGATGTATCAAGATAGTGAAATGTTTATCATCGATTAGTATAAAAAGATTTAGCTTAGTGAAGGAGGGAACGGTGATTAAAATCAGCTCAAAACAGATGTTCAGCCTTAAATATTGCTTAATTGAAATATACACCCTATGGCCTGTTACACAATGAGATAATAACTGGAAATGGACATATGGTTTGAATCCGCCTGTAGTAAAGGTGGAGGCTCTTTACCTTTGTTTCTACAGTCCATGCGCACTTGAGGGAAGAGGTATGTGTGGCACACTTGTGTGGCATGTGGCTTAATGCGGATGCCGCTGGGCTCCAGAGGAGAGGTTGAGGGGCGAGTGCCTTCGTCATTAGGGGGCAGCTCTTTGCACAGCTGCTCCGGCTCCAACTGCTTCAACTTTCTGCCTTTGAGCCAAACGGGTTCCTCACATCTGTCCAAAATGATGACAGTGACATTATAAAACCAGTTCAATTATTATTCTGTTACACTGAGTGAGTCTATCCCTAAGAAAGAGGGTTTTTCGGGTTCGTGATTTAAAAAGGTCAAAAGTTTTCTTCAGTGTC
Source organism: Periophthalmus modestus (assembly GCA_019594935.1). Classification (NCBI taxonomy): domain Eukaryota; kingdom Metazoa; phylum Chordata; class Actinopteri; order Gobiiformes; family Gobiidae; genus Periophthalmus; species Periophthalmus modestus. The sequence continues at coordinate 17,824,855 of JAIEZT010001390.1, read as the reverse complement.
ACTCAGGTAACTCCAGATCTTGGAGTTAGAGCTAGGTTCCTGATCAGAAGTGCCACCTACACAATTAGAAAAATCTTTTATGGTGTGAGGCGATAAAGTGAGAAACCTTTTTCATTATTAACGTTAACGTTTTATAGCAAATCTCCATTTGACCCATGGCATAATACTGCTTTCACAACTTGTCTGGAGCAGTGTGCAGCAGTAGTACAGGCAGCAGTCGAGGACTGACCTCTAGTTTTAGACTGATTGGATATATCAGAGAAAACCCAGGAACAATTAGGAAACACATTTTTAGACTGGTGTAGTCAATAAAGCATACACAATTGTACCCATACTGCTACCATACTATAGCTGAAATTCATAGAAAGGATGTAACTACTCACCTGGCATGATTTCCCAGGTTGCGGTTGCTGGGGACCTGCAGTGTGTGTATGAGACTGTCCATGGCACACTGGCAGTTCCACGGGTTATCGTACATGCGCATGTATCGGAGGTTAGGCATGGGGATGATGATCTCCTCACTCAAGGTGCTCAGGCGGTTGTGTTGCAGCAGCAGTGTGGTGAGGCGGGTCAGCCCCTGGAAGGCTCCCTCCTCCACCAGGGAGATCTCATTCTGTTGCAGGTCCAGACTGGTCAGGGCCTCGTAGCCAGTGAAGACTCTGTTGCGGAGGACTTTGATTCGGTTGCGAGCTAGAAGCAGGTGTTTAGGCTCTTTGGACCAGGCTTGAGAGGAAGGGATGGTGTTGAGGTGCCTCTCCTGGCAGTCAATGAAGACCTCCCCAGATTCTGTAGACTCAGCGCAGTTAGGTGCCACCAGTCTGGATGTGTCTGACCTGCTGTGACGTCCAGCGCCTCGTACCCTGACACAAAAAAAAAAAAAACACAAAGTAATATCTGATAATGCTTTTTTAGTTAAAGGTTGTGTTCACATGATGCCGTAATGGCATGTAGATTAAAAGTGAGGTGGTGGGTGCTCAGTGCAATGCTGAATTTATTTACAAGAATACAGGCATTGGCCCAATGTTGAGCCTTGGACCAACACATCTTCAATCTGGATAAATGAACAAAGATGAAATTATTTTCTATTGTTTTACATTAAATTGGAAATTTTTGGTATTGGTCAATAAACAAGATTCATTTAGCAAGATTGTGGACCTAAATCGTTCAACAGTACACACCTGTAAAGAATAAGAGAACGTTTATTCACACAGTGAGGAAATTTCAGTGTTGTAACACAAAGTACAATAACAGCAGAAGAAAAAACAGTGGTAGAAAGAGTACTGATGTTTTTTCTCATGTAGAAGTACAGTTACTTGGCTAATAATATACTCAATTACAAATACTTAAGTAAAAGTAAAAAGTATGTATTAAAAATATTACTCAAAGTACTAGTAACTAACTAATTAGTTTTTAACACAATTTATACAAAACATAATTAATCCAAACATGTAACATTGAATTTAGTCATTTTAAACCACTATCCATATATTCTCTGAGCTCTAGCCAGTCAGAGCAGGCAAAGTAGAGTTGTTATGTATTTGTAGATATACTGTAGAAAGGACTGGACACAGACATGGATTGGGACAGATGGGACTTCCACAGTAATCAGTAACTTCTCTAATTTAAAATGTAACTAATTACAATTGCATGTCTAGAGTTATACTCAATTACAAGGACAAGTGCATTTTTAAAAATCTACTCAAAAAGTACAATTACATTTACTCAATTACAGTAACGTGAATATTTGTAATTAGTTACTTTCCATCCCTGAGAATAATAATATGTTTGTCTGGGATCCAGCATACAGTCTTCAATGTTATTCTGTATAAAAAATACAGACAGAAGTCATTCTGAATTTGCCAGTCAAACAATATGTTGTAAAAAAAAAAAAAAAAAAATCAAGTATTAAGATAATGCCTATTTAAAAGCATACTTGACTGTTTAACCACAATATTAATGTATACCTTGCAAAAATATAAGATACATACATGATAATAAAATACAACACTGTGCACATATAGAGTAAAACTATAAGGTTTCAACAAGTGGCTCTGACTGTTATGTGCAGCATAATAACAGTCTATAGGCATCAAGCTGTGACTAATGAACATTAAAGGTGTAAACTTAAAACATGCACTTACCTTGAAAGCTTGTGTCTGGCCCCCTTCAGGCCTCTTCCCTTGTTCTGTTTCTTGGCCTGGGTGGATGGGAGGAGCACAAGTAACAGGGCGACCAGGAGGAGTGAGAAGGTCAGCCGCATTTTGAACCCGGGGCAGATGGTCTTAATGAAAACTGGAACTTTAAGATGAAAGCCTGAAAAAAACAGAAGCCATAAGTCATAGGTGATATGTTTGAGGAAAAATAAAAGACAGATGTTTTTTTCACTGTGCAAGTAGTGCAAAGTGAAATGTTATATAAGAAGTCTGAGTGTGTCATGAATCAGGAATGACAGAATAATTTTACTACTGAGAATGGATTACAAGACTGTAAATTTAACCGGAAGACTGGACTTTATTACTTATTCTGTCACAGCAAGCCTATCTTTGATTCATCACTTCTCAAGCTATTAAATTAAAGATGTACTATGTAACATTTTCTGATGTAAGGTCCACCATTATCTTGTTTCCATGGAGATGTTATTGCTTTGCCTGGAATGTTCCACAGTATGGCATTAAGCATATCCATCTCCATGGAGACAAGCAGGTAACGTGATCAGACCAAGTTACAGGTAATAAAATAAATAAAATAAAATATCTGTAGCTGAATAAATGATAAGTTTAATGGAATACTGTGTAACATTCCAGGTAACTCAATAACCTCTCCATGGAGACAAGCAGGAAAAGCAGCAGAAAAGTAACATAGTGCACCTTTAATTACACCCTTCCCTCCTTCTTCCTGTCATTTCAACTATGCCCAAACCCTTCCCCCCTACTCCAATATTTTCTGTAACAAATCTGTCATTACCTCACTTAATCTCACTGTCGTCTGCACCTGCAGAGTTTAGCTGTTCAATAAGCCATTCATCTCCAAACTCATTATAGTGGAAATTTTATTTGAAATTCAAATTACTTTTTTAGGTGAATGCCAAAATCTCCAGGAACTCAACTTGTCAGAGTGTTCAAACATTACAGTAAGTCCAAATGTAACTAGCCTGCACACTTGGATTCTAACCTTTTATTAATGTTTCTTATTTTCTTATTTTTCTAGGATGTGATGGTTCAGAAGCTTACCAAAGGCTGCCCCGGTCTGCTCTATTTGAACCTCTCTGCCACTAATATCACAAACCAAGCACTGAGAGAGCTGTCAAGGTATACTTCTTACTCACATGATCACTATTTTTCCTCTCATTTTATTGGGCCCGTTAGCTCCCTCCATTCCCATAAGTATCAATATTTTTTTCCCTTCCCAGTCATGCCCGAAAGCCTTTTGGCCCATGTTGAAAATAACGGAGCAAAACAGATGTGACTCTCACTGTAATGCCAGGAGTGTGCAATTAGTGTGTTGATAGATTTACTAAGATACAATTAGCATGCTTGGGATTTGTAAGAAGTTGAATATGGCAAGGAATAATTGTGGTTTTCCACATTGAGCTACAAATTAAACTAATTCTTTTTACAAATATCATATTTTAAGCACATTTGAAATTGCTCAGTATCAGTTGGTGTATTTACTGGTCCGTTACTAGCCCTATAGAAATTCAAAATCTGTAACTAATTATGAGTAGCTAGATATATGTAGTATATGTAGTGAAAGTAATAAAGTAAGTGTTACCATCTTGCTCAAGCATAGTGTTGTTGTGCCCCTGAGCAATACACTTCACCACTTCACCCATTTTGCCTAGTCCATGTGGAAGGGCAACTGATGTAAAAAGTATGTGCTCTGATCCACTAAATAAACAAATATATTTATAAATAATAACAAAAATGAAAAGCATAATTTGACCTTGCATTTTACATTTGCACAAAAAGGACAAATAGTAATAGATTTTTTTAAAAAATTAAATAAAAAAAAACATTTCTTTTGACAGAAACTGCTTAAACCTCCAGTATCTCAGTGTGGCTTACTGCTGTAGATTCACAGATCAGGGTTTTCTGTACCTCACAACTGGACGTGGATGTCACACTCTGGTCCACCTCGACGTGTCCGGCTGCACTCAGGTCAGTCCACAATGCACTTGGCTTCAGATAGTCACTGTCCCTCCTCTGTGCTCCCTCGCGTAAGGCTGCCTGGATTTTTCTGAACAGCCAAGTCTATGGGCTGGGTTTATCAAGCTGAGACCCACCCACTCCTCCATATGTCCACAACATAACACAGCCAGCACACATGCACAGCAACAGACCTACACTGGGACCTACGCTGGGAATGTGCGTTAGTCCTGTTCCAGATGTATGGCTCCACTTTATGGGGCTTTTCTATGGGGCAGGGGGATAGAGCCAGCAGAGTGATTCAAATTCCACTACGCACTCACCCTCCTCTCGTTTTAGATGACAGTAAATGCATTCAGGTATATCTCTGCTGGATGCCCCACCCTCAAACAAATAGTGATCAATGACATGCCCACACTGTCGGATAGCTGTGTCATGGTAAGTTTGGTTTGAGAATTGAGTAATTAGTATATATGAATATGCTCATAGTTGAAACATGATTTGTGATGTGTCATCCCAGGCTCTTTTGTCCAGATGTCACTGTCTCTCTGCCATTTCTCTACTGGATGCACCCAATCTTTCCGACTTAGCGTTCAAAGCAATTGCAGAAGTGGCAAAACTGAGGTCATTGTATGTAGAGGGTAAGACACATTCTTCTAACATTTAGATTTGTAATGTATCATCGTCATTGTATCTGTATCAAAAGGAAAATCAAATTGCATACCACTACCAAGGCGCATCTTGAGAGAGTCGTATTAGAATGGGCAGAGTTTATTGACTAGATAAACAATTAGATGTTGGAGAACTCATGGAGAGTTGCACTGTATATGTTCTAAAGTTCTACTACATAGTCACCCAGCTGTGATCTTTTCAAAGCAAAAAATACAGATATAGGAAATATTCATATGGCAGTCCTTTCTCAGTACAGGTCAGTGCTGTACTTGGAAACATATTGGTTATTCAGATATTGTGTTTGTGTAGGTAATAACCAGCTGACTGATGTTGGCTGGAAGGCCCTATGCACCAGCTCCCTGGGCCTGCGCAAACTCCATGCTGCAGAGTGCACCAGACTGAACAATACCAGTGTGAAATATATGGGGGCCCTCAAACACCTGCAGTACCTCGACATCTCCATGTGCAAGTGTGTGTGTGACTCTGAGGGGGTCAGATACAGCCAAAACTTCAGTACTACTCTTTTTTTAGACAGGAACCTTACGTAATCTTTTGTCTTTTATCTGTTTTAGTGTTGGCAATGTTGGGATCAAACACCTGACTGATAGTTTGTCAGCACCCAAATTACGAGAGCTGAATATAAGTTATTGTAGTCGGATCACTGATACAGCCGTGCGGAGAATAGCACTAAGGTATGTAGGCATCAATAATGTATAAGACATAAAGTATACAATGAAATTACCAATGAAATGCAAATGTTTTGAAAAAAATATGATTATTCTTCAATATGCCTCACAACTGTAATTATTTTAACTGCAATCAATAAAACATGCTTTTTCAAAACCTTAAAAACATTTCTAAACTAAACTAAAATTAAGTTTGTATGCTTTACTTATACAAACAAAAAATCTATGCCTAGTCGCTCTATGTTTTCTACTTGACTTATTCTGTGTGCACGTCCATGCTCAGATTGAGTAGGCTGTACCACCTGAACCTGAGTTACTGTGGAGGGTTGAGCGACAAATCCCTGGAGTTCCTCAGTGACAGTTCTATTCGTTCATTGGACATCAGCGGCTGCAGCGTCCAGGACAAGGTGTGTGCCAGGACTGTTAAAAAGGAAAATATATCACATCTATTGTCATCAACACTCTATATGGTGTGATTTACAGGGACTGGCTTCTTTAGAAAGAGTCCACTTGAGAAAGATTGTCCTGGCTGAGTGTATCTTTGTCACTGATGTTGGCATTGAGGTATACAATTATACAAACAACTGTTGTGTTATGGAACTATCTGGGTTATTCCTGTTTTACTTGACCAGTTTCCCAGAAGTACAGTTTCAAATTATCAATGATAAACAAGAAATATTATGAACATATGGCAATAAATTTATAAAATCTTGAAGCCCTAGATAAACGTTTTTAATATTGTGTGTCTTTGATGCTAGAATCTCTGCAGGAATGTCAAATATTTAGAGGATGTGGACATATCATTTTGTGCAGCTCTGTCTGACCGGGCCATTAGAACACTGTCCTTCTACTGTAGAGGCCTTATTGCACTCAAGATGGCAGCTTGTGTCAAGGTATGGATTACATGCATTTGAATGTAAAGAAAGACTAGTGCGTCTTGAAAGTGCAATACTGTACTGTTACAGTGCCAAGTATCAGCTGTGCCTTGTCCCTCAGCTAGTGTAGGCAGGAGCAATGGGTAGAAAAAGCCTTTCTTAAATTGAACCTTTGTGTTTTGGGCTTCAGATGACAGATATGGGCATCCACTACTTGACGACAGGTACTCCGTACCTGAGGCAGCTGGATGTGAGTGGCTGTGTTCATTTGACCGATCGCACTGTGCGATACTTGGAGAGAATATGTCCTCCTCTGTGCTCTGTTTCCATGGCCTGCTGTAGGGGCATCTCCAAGTAAGCTCAACATTAGGGGAGTCTAGGGGAAGGAGTAAACTAAAGTAAATATTGTAAACAACTTTGATTCTTGTGTCATAGGCTGGCAGCATTAAGGCTAGAATCATATATGGATCATTGGGAGCATAACAATGATGAACCATGTGACTGGTTAATTGTTAAAGGACCATCATCCATGGTTACCCCCGTCAAGACTGAAGGGACAGAGGAAGAGAAAGAGAGCACACGACGAGGAAGAGCAGCAAGTACATGAGATTATCTGGGGATATTTGTACAAATGTGGCATTAACAGAATCTTTGACATGTGCATAGATAAGTTACATTTTTATATTCAATAACCACATACAATGCATTGTCACAGGCATTGGAATACAGCTGAAAGACATGTAGACAGTACAATTTTTGTTTTAGTAACATTTTCCTTGAATGAATAAATTAATTTCATTTGTAAAACTTTGTTTTTATTTTTATTATGAGACTAAATATGTGTCTTCAGACAAAGCAGCACATTTACCATAATGACAAAAGGAATAACAAAAACCTATTAGTTCTAATTGATCCAGGCCGTGGTCCCATTTTACGGCTTACAATAAATGTGGTTTGGCCCTGTGCCTGGTGTTTTCTGCACCATGAGAAACACATTCTGGACTGATGGCCACAGATGCTCCACACTGTTCCCATTACACCCTAGAGGCCAAAACATATTTAGATATGTTTAGAGTTAAGACATATTTTGTGATAGGACCTGCTTATAGAGTTAAGATATCTTATCTCCTACTTTAGATGTCCATTTTCCACACTGTGAATGGAGATCTTTCACAAAGCTAACCAAATGCTTAACATTATCACTAACCCACTGGCCAAATTCAAGTACAGAAATGTGTATAAAACACATACAGTTCAATCAGCAACTTGAGCTGGTTCTAGTTGGAATTTTTACAGGTAGTTGTATTTGCTCTTAAAAGATTGAAATTAAAATAAGTTCTTAATATATCAGTGATGAAGAAATTATGCATAATATACACAAAACATAATGTCTATATTGTAAAATAATTAAAAATGCATTGTGTAGCTTCTCTGATGGAGAATCCACCACACACTAGTCTCCATAGAGATGCTATTGCTTTGGCTGGAATGTTCCACAGTATGGAATTAAACTTATGTATTTCCTTGAAAGAAGAGCAGGGGATGCCTTCAGGCTACAGGTCACTTCTGTCGAACACAACACTTACAGTGAGAATGTTTTTAATGGTCATACTGTGGAACATTCCAGGCAAAGCAATAACATCTCCTTGGAGACGACCAAGTGGCAAACACCCACTACAAAGGTTTCATGGTGCACATTCCATTTCCATTTGCCAAAAAATAAAATAGTAAACTCTTATTTTAGATACTTGCAAAGGAAAAAGAGCAGAATGTTTTTAACAATAAAGTTGCATTTCCGTAAACAGCTGTGTACCTGTTAAACTGCATCACGTTTTATTCTAATCATTTCCACGTGGGTTCATCAGAGCTGTGAAAATGACTCACTTCTTCTCACTACACTTTGAAAGCATGCTGTTGTTCTGTTTCAGTATCTGCCTCCAGGACTCTTACTGCCTTTTATTGCAAGTGATTTAATATGGATCATAACCAACATCACTCATTCATCAGAGCCAAATGAGAGCCTTTTGTTTTCATATTTTCATATTGGGCTGAGATGGTATGAACTGTCTTGCGGATGCATGGTAGTGACAAATTAATATTGTAATGTGTGCGATAATGATATGTGGGTTCCCAGAAGTAAACCTGAAATCTATGCTTATGATTTTGAGATTAAAATATGAATGAATTCATGTTGTGAGTGCAGTTTAGGGCAGTAGGCAAGATAAGATGAGGGTTTTATGTAAATTTAACATCCAAAACCAATATCTTATGTATTGATTGCCGCTCATTACTCAAACTACATAAATAATGAAAGCCCAAGGGGAGTAGTACATTTACTCAATTACTCAGAGTACTTTTCTAGCAGCATACTTTGACCTCTACTTGGGTAAAGTTGTATTTAAGTAACAGTACTCTTACTTAAGTAAAAGATTTTCTTATGCCGCTCCATCAGATATGTGGTTTTTCAATTTTTTGTGAAAATATCAGTTTGTGTGCTTTATTAAAAATTTAAATTATAAATCAGATGTTGTTTCCCCAAGTACTTTTTACTTACTTGAGAAATTTCTTGTACCACTACTTTACATTTCTACTTGAGTGATATTATTTTGAAGTAAGGTTACTCTTACTTGAGTACAATTTTGGGCTACTCTACCCACCTCTGCTCAAAGTCATGCTGCATGAAGGTTTCTTGTCTGAGTTGTTGCTGCCCCTCAATGGCCAAAGACAAAACACACAGTTAAAGTTTATTTGTAAAATACAGAATAGTAACATTTTCACACAAAACATAAATAACATTTTAACATAAATATTTAGAGATCGTTTTTGTAGTCAACAGTGTGCGTTTGTTATCACAGCTGATGGAAATATTTTTTGTATGATTTTGTTGGTATCTGTACTTAAATTTGGTGTATCAAGGTACACAATAAGACAAAAATGTTACCTCATAACTGCATTCAATCATTTTGTTTTATCAGCTTCTCAATTTAAGTGACTCGAACCAGCTTTGTGTCTTCAGTGTGACAGAGCCAGTTTTGGTCCGAGCTTTTAGATAAGGCTGGTCCATCTGAGACTCTCCATTTACAAAACCTGGGAAAACAGACACAAATTTATAATGATGAAATTCACCTGTGTTTATTTGCAAGTGCAGCAACTGTTGAATTTTTATAGAAATCAAGGGCTGGAATTTTAAAATGTGTGGGTTATTTTTTTATATAAAACTGAGTTCTATTTACTGCAGATATTCCCAATAATTCTATATTTAATCAATTGTATTGACAAATGTTTGGTAAAAATAGCAATATAGTATAGTGTAAGCCTGTGATGATCTTTTTCAATTCGTACTTTGCATCTGATGTCATCAACATTCCTTGAGGATGTGACTCTTGCTGTAGGCACTTCTCTGTCTGAGGCTCAAGTTAGACATTAATCTGAGCTTTGTTTAAACATAATCTTACCAGAAAGATCATTTTAGTTGAAACTACAACAGGTGAGCTGATTTTGTGCTGTTAAAGTCGCTTTCAAATAACATTACAATCACAAACTAGCTAGCATTAGGCGACAGTCACTCTCACCTTTTTATTGAACTTCACCTAAACAGGACCATGAACACTCATACACTCCTGAAAATGTGTTGTTTAAATCCATTTTGTATTTTTTCCACACTGTATATTCAAACTTATCAGGCAGTATTTGCTAATGTGTGCAGTGTGTCACCATGGTAACTGTTGTCTGTGTAATTCCTCAGCCGTCCAGGTCTGATCCATAGTAAAAGCCAAAGTTAAATTTATTAACTGGACAAACACTTGTTTCCAGTTTCAGTGCAGTTAGCTCCTCCTTTCAGATAGATATGTCCACCAGCAATCTGACCAGAACTGAAGAAGCAGCTTGGACGAACAGTCAAATGTCTTCACTCCTACAACTTTTTGCCCAGTTGACAGATTCAACTTTGGCTATTACCATGGTAAATGGTTGAACATTCTGTCATAGGCATACATGTAGAACCCCCACTGTGATGTCACTGCAAAGTATCAATTAAAAGGTTTACACAATTACATGACCTATTAATGGCAATGCACCTTTTGTATGCTGTTTTGTCATCTATCAAATATGAGAAAAAATAGCTTTTAGGATTAGTTTGTAAAAGCCAATTTAAAGTGTTTTGTGTGGAGAGCCCTCTAATGTTCTTAGCCCTCATTATCCTGCTTACCCATAACTGTAGTCTGGCCTGGGGCCTGATGCTTTGCTGCTTCATGAATCACCACCTCTGGGCTGATGTTTACGGACGCTCCACACAGTTCCACCCCTGCTTTTAAAGAGGAGGGGACACGCATACACACAGCTCCTATGGCACACAACAGGTTATAACAATATTTTAGAATTTATTAATGCACAAAGTTCAAATGGAGGGCAGCTGCCAATACAAAGCTAAGGGTGCAGCACTGATTTAGAAATAGCCATAAATTTGTTGTATTAATCTTGTATAATGATAGTAGTCCTGGTCTGCTAAAGTTCCAGGTTAATCCCAGTTTAGTCACAAATTTGGTGCGGTATATGTACCAGTTTGAGGGCAATTGTATTGTTAGACCTACCTTGTACACTAAAGACATCTGCAGAGCCACCATCTCCTACGTAGAGGTCTATGTCTCCACTGTGAGAGGAGACTTGCATGAAGCCATTGGAACCATCTGTAAAAATGAGACATTTCCTTTAACCTTGTGTATTATTCATGTACTGTTCAGATATGAATCACACTTACCTATGATAGTATCCCCAGAACCATTCTTCACTGTAGCATTTCCTGTTAACAAAATCAAAAATACATTACACATATACATACATATAATACATACAATATATAATAATTCAAGTCAATTAATAATAATAGTACATTCATAATTTGTGTTTTTCATATTTATGTATTGCTTTTTAATTTAGATAAAATAAACAAAATAATGAAAAAAAAAAAAACATATATTCATTCATATATTAGACACAGATACATCTCAAAATGTAGCAAAAGACGAAGTTCAAATCTGTCAACTGGACAAATCGTTGTAGGAGTGAAGACGTTTCGCTGCTCATCCAAGCCGCTTCTTCAGTTCTGAACAGATTGCTGGTGGCCACTGCCTTATATCTATCTCTAGGGAGGGGCCAACTACACTGAAACTGTAAACAACTATTGTCTCCGGTTTCAGCTGAAACTGCCCAATTCAGCTCTTAACGACCCTGTTATTGTTCCCATTGTTCTGGGTCTGAGGATGGAGTTGTAGATGGGGGAGAGATTATGTCTCAGGCCCCCATTCCTGTTTAAGGAAGGATTCTCTTTCCTAACAAAAATAGCTTCTTTTTGGGTGAACCAGTTTTTGTCTTAACGTGTTCACGGGTTCACCCAAAGGACAAAATCCCGAGCCACAAACAAATGAATGTAGTCTACTCTATTCAGTGTAGTGAATAGTGCAGTGAGTGTTACATTGGAGAAACTAAACAGCTACTCCACAAGAGGATGTACTAACACTGTCGTGAGAGCTCCTCTGAACCCGTCCACCATGCATCTACATCTCAAAGCCACTAACCACTCCTTTGAAGATAGTGAAGTTCAGATCCTACCCAGAGAAAAGAAATGGTTTGAGAGGGGAGTTAAAGAAGCTATTTTTGTTAGGAAAGAGAATCTGTGATTTTAAAGCCTGTAGTGTTATTATCTCTTCTGATGACCTCAGCCAGGGGCTCCATCACTAGAGTGAACAGCAGCAGCGATAAAGGACAACCTTGCCTAGTTCCTCTAAATATAGGAATGTAAGGGGAACATAAACCATCTGTAAGCATTGCTCAGAGAGGATCTGTACATAAAATGTTGATGCAGTTAATGAAAGCAGCACCATAGCTGAATGTGTGTGATGTATAAAATAAATATGCCTTCTCGGCATCTAAAGAAACCACAAGACACCTTTTGGAATGTTGATGAAAGTATTCGATTGTGTTAAGTAACAGTTGCATATTGTTATACGTGTTACGACCCTTAATGAATCGAGTTTGGTCTTCATTAATTAGAACTGGCAATATTTTTTTCTAATCAAACAGCTAAAATGGAGTTATTATGGTTAACTGAAATTCATGAACAGGACCATGCCTCATCCTCCTCCTGCTCTTTTCTAGCGAACCACAGCTCACCTCAACCACACCTCTAATTAACCAGAAGCTCTATTTATACAAGCCCACCTCAGCATCATTGCCTGTCTCCATCCTCTCAACCTCTACCTCCCACCCCATGTCTCTTACTCATCTTTCAACCTGAAGACCCCAGGGGGAAGGGTCTTCAATATTTTTTGATTTAAAAAAGAAAAAAAAAGTTTATTTCAGGTATACTTTATGGGATTGCTTATTGCTTGTAGTATCACAGTCATTTTGTTTACAGAACGTTAATTAAATAATTTTGTCCTGTGTAAGATGTGCCTACATTTTTTTTTGTCTGTTTGAGAATGGAATTTCCCATTTAAAAAATAGTTTCTAAAATTAAACTAAACACCAGAATGATCTTTCGAGAATCCTGTTTTGAATTTGACAGTTACATAAATAAATAATAAACCCCTTATATTAATGTAGCTTTTGTACCAACACAGTACCGCTTGCCACATACTTTTCTACTATACATCATCAACTCACCATGTACATGTCCCAGTTCTATGTTCCCTGTGTGGGACGAGATACTGCTGGACTCTGCATAGATGGCCTTCACCTTCAGGGAGCCATGCTCAGTGGACACATTCATAGTAGTACCCTGAAGTTTTTTCACATGCACCGCCTAGAAACCCAAAGACAAAAGTAAAGAATATGTTGATTATAAAAACCCCAGATCAACCCCTCTAATAATGACAAACAGGTTGTGTTGCTTTGGAGTGGTGGCATTTAAGGATAGACTTATGCTGCCATCTACTGACAAAAGATGAAAACATAACCATGACTTTACACTTTCTCCACTTGAGACGATATCCACGTTTCCATGGATAGTACCAAGACCCGTGACACATCCTCCAGAAGACCTCACCTCCACCTGGTGGCTCTAGACATAACAATACTGTGCATTAACAAAACTGATATCAAAGCAGTATAGTGGTCATTATTACTTAGGAAAGGAAGACAATATTTGATTCTTACTTTCACAGAGTGGAGTGTGCAGTTTCCTTCTTGTGTGGACACTTTACAGATATCACACTCCAATTTACTGATGTGCACATGACCTTTTCCCTCAGTGGTGATGAAAAGATCTACAAAAACACACATCTTTTAGTTTAACCAAGTATCCAAGTTATTATGGCTAATTCTCTGCACCTAGACAATATTCTTTTTAATACATTTTAAACATAATAAACGCAAGCTTTAGGGTTAAATAAAGGTTAGTTAGCCAAAGTAAATGGAGTTGGGGTAGAAATGTCTTGCCCCAGAACACAACAAGAGTACTGACTCGGAGTAGTTTTAAGTGCTTAGGTCAGGGGTGTCCAAACTATGGCCCGGGGGCCAAATGTGGCCCTTAGACCAGTTTTTATTGGCCCTCAGGCCTCCTGCTGAACCAGCCCAACTGATCATAAGCAGTACTTTTAACAGCAAATTAAAATATTTCTAGCACTATATCCTCAAACATCATAGTGTGATACAGACCTAAAATGAATGTGTTTCAAGCCTTATTAATACACAGCGACTCTGTCAAAGTTGTGTATAAAGCACCGCACTGTATTGATCACAGGTCTGTGGCCCTCTGCTTCGAATATGTTTTGAGATGTGGCCCTCGATTAAAAAAAAGTTTGGGCACCTCTGGCTTAGGCAACCCCATCTCAACTATTGTGCTACTGAACCACAGCTACAATAATGTCAAATGTTATGGATGTAGCCTGATCAACTAGTATTAAACCATTACGACAGCCTACAGCAATATTCTATTACTTCTAGTTACTGGTGTGGCTATTCCTTCTACCACTCAATTGTAAAGTAGGTCCCAAACCAAAACAAAGTAAAATGTGACTCACTGCTTTTGATTGGTGCTTTCAACTCTATTAAGAACTCTCCGTTTCCTTTTTCATCTGTGATCTGCAGTTCTCTCCTCTCCTCATCATAGTGGACATGGCAGTGGTCGGGAGCGGTCTTCTGTCCTTCATTGACCCCATAGATGGCGATGAAAGCCCGGTCAGCTTCAGGAAAGGCGTGGGGGTCTAAAGGGGTGACGGAGATGCTGCAAGAGGCCAGCAGAGCCCTTACAGATGTGTAGGGACTGACGGACAGAGCCCACTGGTTCAGCGGCTGCTTCTGGGACCCCTGCCCCGGTGAGGTGTGCTGAGGACGGGCGCAGATGATCCTCGGGACGACTAAACGCAAACAGCGGCCAAGCCCCACACACGAGGAGGGTCTAACTACAGCCCCGAGCATGTCTGACAAGAGCTGCTGTGTGTCATTCACACAATGCTGTTAGTGAGCAGAGCATAAACACCACTTTCTACAACATGTTTCTGTGTCTGTGACCTCAGCATGCGGCTCTTCTCCTGTGTCAAGCTTTAGTTTACTCTCAGTTTACTTTAGCGCACTTCCGGCGTCAACACAAACTCAACAGCGACTGCGCAGCTTTACGGAAACAAAACAGGGATATTTTTGCAGTCTCACCATTATTGTCCAGCTTACATAGTATCAACTGTTGAGAGCATACCTTCTGTGTAGTAAATTAAGTTAAAAAAAAACCCCATAAGATTGTCTCTAGTTGTCGCAAACTTGACACCCGGAAGTGTGCAGTTGTGTAAAGTTGTCTCCGCCCACTTTTTTGTTTTGTCCAATCATGTGATTCGTCAACACGTCGGGCATTGTGGGAAATTGCGTTTTCTTACACTACTTAAATCTGAAGTTTTAATCTCAGTCAAAGATATGGAGGTTTACTACTGAAAACAGACACATTTCAAAACATACAACAGTTTATTTTGCATTAGTCTATGAAATATTCTTTGTTAAAATGCATCTACAACATCCTTGCACAACATCTCAAGACCACAGTGTCCAAGGCTATTTAGTATACTGTGTGTATAAGGCCTTTTCTTCACTGGGAGATAACGTGATTGACTTGGCCTATTATACAGGAGGAGCCCCACTTTAAGTTTAGTTAAGTGCAAGGGGTTTTAACATTGGCTACCTTCATCTGGCTTTACTGCACTGTAAAAGTGCTTTCACAATCACTCTCACAAAATGTGCATTCATAAAAGTTCATATGAAATAGAACATTTTGTTAAAACATTTTGTACATCCTTATAAACACCTATAAGCGCACCAGCCACAGGGCGGCAGCATTGTCTGTACATCTCATACAGTCTATGTTACATCTTGATTAAAAATACGTTATCTGCATTAAAAATGATCAATAGTAAAATGAAAATACCGCATTCAGAGCTTTATGGTTGTAGTTTGTGAATAAAACAGTCTCTCCCTGAGCTTATGGCTTAAAGCCCTTTGGTCTGATCATCATTCTGACACTTTTAAATGACAGTCTCTCGTTTGTGGGATAGTATTCTGTGGAGATGTTGTGCCATGTGCCCCAGTAGATCCCATCGCGCACTCCTTTGTACCTGCCCTTGTAGTACCTCCCGTTAAGGTTGGCTGCCATACAGGCATCGAACCACCACCCGGAGCTGTAGTAGGCCCCGCAGTTCCCTGAGGGGTAGCGGTCATTGTCCCGGTCCGGGGTGGTGAAGGCTCTGTTATTGTGATTATAATTCGTGTTGAATCGCAGGGCATCACCTGCAGTGCCAGAGTATCCGTCCACCAGGAGCCTGAAACGCATGCGCTCACTCAACACTTTAAAGAGTTCATACTGCGCGTACTCCCGGAGCCCCTCGAAGTCCTCCAGCTCCACCCGCAGCGCCATATTCCTGTCCCGGGTCAGTAGGTGGATTCGGTTGTTTCCCAGCCAGAACTCCCCTCCGTCCAGTTGTCCGAAGCCGTCACGGTACTCGGTCCAGGAGCGGTTGAAGCTGACGCTGCCGTCATGTCTCCTCTGGAGCACGGTCCATCCTCCTCCATCCTGTTCCATGTCACACAGCACCTGCACGCTCTCGCCGCTGGGGTCAGGGGTCACCAGGTACAGTCCACTTTTGGTGTGTCCCCGGAGCACGTGGTCTGAACAGTCTCTGACAACCATCATATCTGTGGAGAGTTAATACAGGGTAGTAAGGATTTAGTGACCATTTTCTCCTGGTTCAGTTCAGTCACAATTGGGAGTGGTGAATAAAGTCACACAGTCACAGCTGCCCTCGGGCAAATTGACACAGATATGGTGTTATTCTGTGCCAATGGCCTCACCACCATTATTTACACACACATAAACAAAGTGTCTTACCTAAAGGTTTAATAAGGCTTTACAACTATTTCTGTGGTTTGTTGCTATTACTAGACTACAAACTAGCCCATTACACAGTATTAGTGGGATCATTATTTGCCAAGTGTGAGGAAAACCTAATTCATGATTCATCAAACTTACATATTTACATAAACAAGTAACCTAACTACTTTGACCCTTACAAATACCTACATTGTAATTTTGTTTCAGCCCACTGCCATGGAGTGTATGCAGCCCATCAGAGCAGTGTGTACCATGAAATGTGACAGTGCTGCCGGGTGTACACAAGTGAAACAAAGGTCAGTGACGTTCCATTAATAAAAGATTTTATAGTGTTTGCAAGACTTAAACAGGCTGACCATAAATCATTTACACATTTTGTTTTTATATCTGGCAAATCAGTTGCTCAATGACAAATGTTATATTAATTGTTTATTCTCCCGGAAGAAGATACCATAAATCACGTGCATAGCTGTGGTTTTAAGCCAAATGGTAATTAAGAGACACATTTTGCACATATGCAAACTCCTCGTTTGATATGTAAACACTGCGACATAATCTGTGGTATGTGGCAGATAATAGACCCTCATTAACTTTGAACATATGAGGTTGCTCTGTAGCTCTGGTGTGGTCTTCTTGGTATAAGGCTGTTACGTGCATCTGGTGAAGCACTTTGCTGAAACAATGATCAGCACTAGACACACTTGAGGCAACATTTTTCTTTTGCGACATCATTTCAACATTAGATTTCTTTATTTTACTTTTTGCTAACCTTGTTATATAATTGTTGAAAACCAAGTGTCATGCATTATGTAATATCTGATTTGTTAGAGGGTGGGTAAAAGCTATTGCCACACTAGTAAGCCTAAGCCTAAGTGCACAATATGTTATGTTATACAAAAGTTTCACACATTCATGTGATATTAGTAGAAATGTAAAATGGCAAATATATATATATATATATAAATATATATATATATATATAATATATATATATATATATATATATATATATATAATATATATATATATATATATATATATATATATATATATATATATATATATATATATATATATGTTGTAATTATATATATATATAAAGTTATTTGCTGTATATTGGCATTTATCTTCTGCTGCAGAAGTCTGGCTGATCTACTTTTGTAAGACAAGCCCTTAAAGGACATAAACTGACAAAAAACATTAACACAGTCAGGCAAAATCTTTGTATATGTTTTGTAAAAATGGCATTTTTCTTCAAGAATATTGGGGCTGCAACAGGGCTGTGCAGAGAGCATCAAAGGGGCAGGGGTTCAAAATTAAAAAAGGCACACATAAAAAATCTGTCGGGGATTTTATCACAAAAATAAATAAAAAAATAAATAAATTAGGAGGTATCCCTTTGTTTGTAAAGGCATTTATAGGATCCATCCACCTTCTACACATGCCTTGTCTGCATCATGTAAGAAAAATAGAGCAATATTTGATAACATTGCATGTTAAATGTTCTTGCAGTATTTGATTAAACTTGATATCTGATGATGTGGTTCAAAGTATAATATTCAGATTATGTCAAAATCTTAATTCAACAATCTAAATTTAAATGATTATGATCATATTTTTTTCAAGTAAGATTGTCAGAAAAAAAACACTTTTATACTTGTATCAGATTTTACTCTTACCTGGTTTTCCGTCAGTTTTTTTGCCATCTTCCTTCTGCTCCCCAGGGCCTTCATCCAGCGGCCTGCCATGTGGTCGCTCCTGGCTACTTTTATTGAGGAACGCTGCCACCTGGTTAATTTTTACTCGCAGCTCTCGTGTACTGGGAGTGGTGCTCTCCACAGCTGGTGCTTTAGGCCCGGGGTGGGGGGCTGGAGGGGCTGTTGACCTGAAAACAGCGCGCACGGTGGGGCTAAGTTGTTGAACCCTTGGGGCAGAGCCTGGAGAGTCTTCCCATAGATTGAGGTCACTTTTTGTAGGTAGAGTGGTGGATACTTGGGTGGCTATGTTTGGTTCTGTTGTCAAGGCAATAAATGGGACTGGCTCCGTTGTTTGTGTCCTCTTTCTAGATATAACCCCACTGTTTGGATTCATTGTTAAACTACCGGAGATTGTAGTATTTTGACGTAAGGGGTCTGCCGCTAGGTCATGAGCAGTATCCGAATTCAAAGTTGTCAATTTTATAGGACCAGATGTTGGCTCTGCACCAGCTTTGGCTGTTTTTTCTTTTGCTTTTAGTGGTTGTTT
Source organism: Periophthalmus modestus (assembly GCA_019594935.1). NCBI lineage: Eukaryota > Metazoa > Chordata > Actinopteri > Gobiiformes > Gobiidae > Periophthalmus > Periophthalmus modestus. The sequence goes on along the minus strand of JAIEZT010001390.1, from coordinate 17,805,867 downwards.
TATCTTTACAACAGGTATGACTTTTGTCTTAGCTGGCTTGGTCGGCAGTTTAGTTCCAGGGAACTCTTTTGAGCTGTTTTTCAAATCTACATATGTATTTATTTTAGGAATTTTGTCCTTTGGCGCTTGGTGCTCTACTTTAATCTTCTGACCTTCAGACAGTTTGGGCTGTGCAGGTTTAATTTTAGGCACATGGAGTTTAGGTTTTTGGTTACTTTGGGGAATTTTAAGATTTAATTTCGGACTCTTTTTGCTGGCTTCCTTTGTACTGTTCACCTCTGATGATCTATTTTGAGCTAGCATGACAGTACGTGTATTGTTTTTCATATTTCCAGTCTTTTTGATGAGTTGCTTCAATCTGCTTTCCTTATCTATGTCAGAATGCATAGTTTGTCTGCTGTCATGCACTGAGGTTGCATTAGGTCTTTTCCTCTCATCTATTAGCAAACCTGTCACGCTAGGGGCCAGGGTAGATGTCTGCGATGGAGCGCTTGCCTTTTGTATTGGGGTAGCAGGGGGTAAAGGATTATCCTTGACGTTTACCTGTAATGGAGTGCTTTGATCAGATTTGGGGGTAATTTGAGCAGGCTGCTGCGTTATGCCAGGTGTCACCTTTGGGTGCATTTGCCTCTGGTTGTTCTTAACTTGGGTGTCAGGTGAAGGTGTGCGGTCAGGTTTATGGTCATTCTTAGGATTTTTTTGTTTTAGGTTAGCTTCAGGCTTCATTCCTGCGCTGGGTTTTGGTCTTTGATTTGGCACACTTTTTGAACTACTTATCTTTTTGTTATTGCCTGTTATTGGCGCTAATGTAGTGGTAGGTGATATTTGATGAGAAGTGAATGTTGTTGATATGATTTCATCTTTAAAACTTGCATGATGTCTCAAAGTAGAACTGGTTGTATCATCAAACAAAACACTTGCTGGCTGACTTGTAAACATATCCATTTGTGCATCTTGAACTGAGTTAATGTCCTTTTCATTATAATTAGTTGATGGGTGTCCATGTGTTTTTTGTTTTGTTTCCTGTTGGTTAGAATTTTGATTAAAATGTGGTTTGAATACTGTAGGAGTAGAAATAGTCATGTCCTCTGCTAACTTATTGGTCACTGGTTGAACTGTATCTGACACATCAAAACTTGAAGGTCCTTTTTCCAAGTCCTTGATAGTACTTGGAGAAGATATATCTTTGTTGGTTTCTTCATACTCTTTTTCAATAGAAGTGGTAATTTCTGAGTTGGAATTTAAATTGCTTGCATCCTCATTCACTGCATTTGGTTTACTTGTAGCTTTAGCTAATGGTGCATCAAAGCTGGAATGTTCAACATCAGTGTCACGCTCGTCGTAGCTACTTGGAGATAGTTGTCCATTAAAAACATTTGGATTTTTTTGCTCAAAATTTGATGTTGTGGGAGCAGAAACTGTTACATATTGTGCACCATGATTATTTGAATGCTCGTCATCTACCTGATTAATTTGAAAGCCTCCCGTTGTAAGCTGATTTTTAGTCTTTGATAATTGAGTGTCACTACCTGAGGACATTGGACTGCTTGCTTTACCTTGGTTATTTTCAGATGGCTGTCCAAATGCAGTTTTAGGTCTTCCTGGCTTGAAATCAGTAATATTGCGTTGTGCTTTTCCAACAGTTGGGAAAGCAGTTATATCTGAACCATCTTTACCAGGTACTGTTATTGAAATTTTCGTTTTGCGATGATTTGAGTTTACAATCTTACTGTCTTTTCTGCTCATTTTATCGGTTGATGTTTCGGCGTCCAAATTTGAATCCTCTGTATTAATGTCTTTCTCTGTCGTGGGTTGTGATGGTCGTCTGGGGGTTATTTTTGGCTCTCCTTGGATAACATCTCTGCCTAAATGTGAGTTTGATGACGTAGGAGTGGAACTTGTTGAAGCTTCAGTGATGAGTACCGATGTAAGCTGATTTTTAGTCTTTGATAATTGTGTGTCACTACTTGAGGACATTGGATTGCTTGCTTTTTCATTTGGATTGTTTTGAAGTGGATTATAACTGGCCTTTTTACCTCCATGTTTAATATTCTTGTTAAAATGTGATAACTTTGGAGTAGGAGTGGTTGTAAGTTTATCAAAACTTGGTTGATAAAATTCACTATGAGAACTTGAATGCTCTGTCTTAATGTCCATTTTGTTGTAATTACCTTGAGATGGTTCTTCATTGCTTGCTTCAGTGTCTTCTTGATTCAAATCAGTAAAAGGTGAATTGTTATTAGAACTCCTTGAATCTGATGTACTTGTTAATTCAAACGTTGAGTCTTCACTTGAAATTTTAGTCAATTGTTCATCAAAACTTGCATCCATGTTGCTGCTATCCTCTTTACCTTGGTTATTTTCAGATGGTTGTCCAAATGCAGTTTTAGTTTTACTGCTAATATGTGTCTTTCCAACAGTTGGAGAAGCAGTTATATCTGAACCATCTTTAGCAGATACTGTTTTTGAAATGTTCATTTTGCGAAGATTTGAGTCTTCACTTAAAATTTTAGTCAATTGTTCATCAAGACTTACATCCATGTTGTCTCCATCTTCTTTACCTTGGTTATTTTCAAATGGTCGTTCAATTTTCGGTCTTCCTGGTCTGTCATGAGTAATATGTGCATTTCTAGCAGTTGGAGAAGAAGTAGTTGTATCTGAGCCATTTTTACTACTAGGGACTGTTTTGGAAATTTTAGTTTTACGATGATTTGAGTTAATTATCATACTGTCTTTTCTGCTAATTTTGTTTGTTGACGATTTGGCATCCAGATTTGAATCCTCTGTATTAATGTATTTTTCTTTAGCAGTTTGCGATGGTAGTCTGGAGGTTATTTTTCGCTCTCCTTGGATAATAACCCTGCTAAAATCTGAATCCGAAGTAGTAGACCTTGTTGTATTCACTTTTTTTGACAGCTGCTTTACACGTTTATCAAATGGTTTATTTTTATTTGTTTGTTCAGAATTTGTACTAACATTTTTTGAAAGCTCTTTTGAATTTTGTTGAACGGTTTTACGATCTGTGCTGAAATCAGAATTTGATGTTGTATCTAATGGCATTGCAGTAGATGCTATTTTGGTAGGCCTGTATCTCTCATCTATATCCACTTTCCTTTCATCATAGTTGCGTTGAATTTCCAAAACAGGCCACTCTAATTGACCATCTTCCACATTTGCTGCTCCTCCACTCTCAAATTTTTCCCCATTACCACTGATTACCATTTTGAAGTGCTCATTACTGCTACCTCTTCCATTATTTTGCTCTTTCTGTCCTCGGTTAACATCTGCGGTCATATGTGAGGCCGTAAAAGTAGGCGGTGATGTCAAGGTGACTGACCAGTCCAAGTCAATAAACCCATGGCTCACAGCAGAATTAACGACACTAGCATGGCCTCCCGAACGCAAGTCTGTCCCTTCCATCAACTCTCTGTTTTCAAAATCTCTCAGCTTCTCTTCGTTCCCTTTTAAACTGCTATCTGACTCCCCATTAGTCCTGTGATCTTGCCCCATATCACCACCGCTCCTCCCTGACATCTTTATTCTCTCCGCACTGCTAGTTTCCATTGTTTCATCCAACCACACGTGATGGCCACTCTGCGTTCTACTTTTAGGTGCATTTTTCCCCTCGTCTCTAGCATCACTGGTTTTCCCTCCTCTATCCTCTATTCTCTCCATCTGATTCGTATCAACGCGGGTTTTATCGCGCCAGACAGGACGGTCCCGGTCTATTGGCTGCTCTGCACTTTTATCCATATTACCAAAGTTTTTTTCGGTCCCATCCTCGTGACTCGCCGTGTGATGTTTATCTGACCATATGTGTCTGTCAATGCTATCTCCACTGCTGGGTTTAGTGTTCTCATCTTTAATCTTCATCGTATCTTCTTCATCTTTTGTTTGATAGTTAATTTTTTTACTATAATTTTTCTCATCCATTATTGTTTTGTCATGCAACTCCTGTCTGTTTGATTTCTCATTTTCTTCGTGTAGCTTCACTCCTCCATCCTCCGTCTCATCTGCAGCTTCTGTTTGCCTTTTACTGTCCATCATTTGATCATCCCCTACCTCACTTTTTCCAATTGTCCGATTTTGCATGTGAGTAGTAGCATTGCCGAGTGGACTGTTTTGCTTATCTAAAGCCGGGTCTATCTGTTTCCTATCAACTTTTTTTCTTTCTGAAATCCTCACGTTTTTCCCTGCAGCCACCACCTGTTCCGTTTTGTCCTTTGGAGACTTTCCATCCTTCCGTCTGTCTTCATTCACTACTCCTTTATTGTTTTCCCATATCTGTCTGTTGATATTAAAATTCCCGTCATCTGCATCTTGTGTTGATCCCCCTGTGCACTCCTTTTCGGCTTGACTTGCACCACAGTCTTTGCATATCTTCCTTAATTGATCCACATTGTTTTTCAGCATCTGCAACTCCTCCACTAGCCTCTCCAAGTCCATCAGCTGCTTGGGCAAGTTGACTGTCATGGGCGGCAGGTTGACCACAAACGGGCACCCATCTCCCTCCTCTTCACAGGGGCCCCCGGGTGCCAGGGTAGCGGAGCAGGGTGGAAAAAGTCCCACTTGGAAGTCGCTGTCCGGAGAGGCAGTAGCCAGAACCAGGGTCCCGACAATGCACAAGGCTGCTGCTGCTGGTAATCCCATTGCGTCTGGCTCACAGTAAAGAAGTGGGGAAAGGGGAGAGTGTGTAAAAACAGACCCACCTCAGTTTAGAAGCAGAGTGTGGAAGGGAGGGAGGAGGGGGACAGGGAGGGCCAGTGGTGCTGATGACACACACTAGTAGAGTAGTGGTAGTACTGCATGGGTGTGTGTCTCCACATGTTGTTTGTGATTTTTGGAAGTTTCAGATAACATCACAACATTCTAAAGGCATGAGGCTTGGTGAAAGGGTTATTGCTCCTATGCAGGCTCTGAGGTGTGGTTGGATAAATTTAGCAGGGGAAATTGGTAATAAATAATAAATAGGGTTAAGGTGTACTGTATAACTTTTTTGGTGGTGGGTGTCTGCCAATTGGCTCTCTCTATAGATTTTTGTTGTCGCATATAGCATATATTTAAATCAAGCATATATTTAAATACAGCAGTTTTATGAGTTTTGTGAGCCACCTCTCTGTAGATCTGACCTCTAACTTAGCTCAGTGGTGCCACTTGAGTGTCTCGATTATGGAACATTCAAAATAGAGCAATAAACTCTCCATGGAGACAAGCAGGTGATGTACCACCCAAAAGTTACTCAGAGCAACTTTAATTATTAACTATGAAAATATTGTACATCTGATAAAGTGGATGTTTTGAGATTTTAAAATGTGAGGTCACATTCAGGTGACTTGTCTGTTTTCTAGTTGGTAATGCCACTGTGCTGCTTCTCCCCCAAATAAAATGAAAATACTATATTTTTTTGTACTTAATGCCCCATATTGCACTTTTTTTCCTGATTTTTCTGATCTATGTTATAATATTGTTTCCTCATGTGTTTTGGTTCATTGACACTTGTAACACAAACCCTGCATATTTAGGCTTCTAGAGTTCTTCTCTCAAACTGAAAACACAAGGTTCCGCCTTGTTATGTCATGTGATAATACATGAAGTGCTCCACTGTGCTTTTAAACCCCATACACCTTCACTAGAATCATTTGGATAATTATAGCCCTGGCATTTTGAATCTCTACTAAACTGAAGGTAAAAGATAGCTGTTCACTTGAAAACTACCACTTCATGACATCACAAGGTGGAACAGAGCATGTTGAATTTTGGAGATGACAAATAATGAAGGGTTACTCAAATATGTGTGAATGAAGCAAACCACATAATGTAGGACCTTTAAAACGAAGTACCCAAACGCAGAAAATGTTTTGAAGGTAGTGATCTGAAACCATTAGTTTTGGAATAGAAACAACACAGTGAAATTGCCATCTGAATGTCATTTTCAAAAGTCATTTTAAATACCATGGACATCAGTCTCCTGGTGCTGCCCTGTCACTGACAACATTTCAGGATAAAGTCAAAACAGGGGTTTTTATATAAGTAACTCCCTGTTTTGAAAAGAAAGTGCACTATGTATTTTCCACTCATTAAACACAAAGTATTTTCAACACAGTGCTCTTAACATTCTGTTCTTATGTCCACACGTCCTCCCAAACCTTAACCTTTGGAGCTTTATCAGAATGTCCATTGAATCTCATCAGCCTCAGAACACAGATAGCAGTGCTGCCGTGTTAAGCTCTGGGCAGTGCATATTTTGTTATCACTAATCCTTTAAAATCACATTTGTCTTGACTTTAATCCCATCAACAAAATCAACACCAGTCAAAATACATTCTGACTCCATGCCGTAATATATGCATGTGTGCAGCAGTCGTTTAGGTGGGTAGATTCCAAGTTTATTGTCATAAAGCAGGATAAAAACATGTGAATGACAGATGTGGCGGGTGAAATATATGCACACACAACAACTTGTGAGTTCTATTGTCCAAATTGTATTTGAGTGACTTTAAATGGATCCAAAAAGTATATTTAAGTACATTTGTTTGACTTACTTCACTAATTACATGTGCATATAAAACAAGGCCACCTGTTTGTCTCCGTGCGAATGTTATTGCCGTGCCTAAATGTTCCAAAATATGTCATGAAGCTCTCCACAGAGACACGCTGAGGATGCCACCAGGCCAAGTTACAATTCAAATCTGTAGAGAGGCAGCCCACTCACAGTAAAAATGTTTGTCTTTTAGGATTTTATAGAGCAATGAAAACGCTGGTATTCAAATATGTGCTAGATAGATGTTTAAAGCCAGACTGTGGAACATTCAGGCAAAACTTGAATATCCCTAACTAATTTTTGAGTAACAGAAACATGTGTGATTGAATAAATACAAAATAGAAAAAAATATTATCTTTTGGTTTTACAGAATCTTGTGGCCTCAAAATAATATTACTTACATAGATTTCAAAAAGTATAGTAAAATGGTTGTTTGTACAGTACTAGTTGTTGTGGCATGGTTTAGCTAAGCATCTGCGTAATCAAAGTCAGGAATGATCCGAATTTTCCAAAACAGACAAGTACATTGCCAGCGGGGGGATATTAGTTATGTTTTATTGACTTTAAACAGACAGCCTAATCCTCAACAAGAAAAGTATGGTTAGCCAATCCTGGAGGAAAGCCAGCGATGAGCCCAGACTGTTGTTGAACTTTGCAATAAGTCACAAGCTATCCCCCACCCATCCTCTGGCCCTCCTTAGAAATGGTTGCTATATTAGACAAACTTAACATAATTCAAGTTGAAATAGCTGAAAATAGAGGTTATCACACTTGTATTCATCATTTCAGTTTTTGCAGAAATGCCTGTCTTTCCTTAAAAGGCCCGAGCAGGGATGATCACTTTGTAGCCTCAGGGATATTTGCTCAACATAATATTTTGTTTTTCTTTTTTGAATAATGTATGTTAGCATTTTAAATACCTTTAGCTGCTTGTGAATTGCTATTTAGTTCACAAAACAAAATGTCTATATAAGGAGTGCTCTGTTTTACCATCTGGCTGTCAGTTTCAGAAAGGATTTTGTGTCTGGCACCCTCTCCTGGTCAGGGCTCAGAATGCAAAAATTTTAAAACGCAAAAAGCAGCAAAAAGAATCATAATGCAAGGTTTTGTTGTGGTAAATGATATGAGTCTAGATATAGATTTACAGATCAACAACATGGTGTAACATTCAGATATGCTTTAAAATAAGTTAAGGTTAGGATTTCGGTTAAGGTTAGCCAAGGTAGTGACTTTGGTTAAGGTTAGGATCAGATTCTCAATCTATATCATATTGTATACCTCATCCATAGTATATAATACAGTACAGGGTTCAATATTTACCTCTATATTAAAAATGGTATACTGCCTGTGTATCTGCCTGTTGACCTTATAACCCTTTATGTCTTTCATCATTTTTATTGCATTTTTTGTCAATCTATCAGTTCAGTAGCAGAAAAATATTTTAAATGCACTGGCTCACTCCCATATGATTTAATAGTAAATGAGTTAAAGTTGGCAATCTGTACTGAAGCATTATTAAAGATTTGTTCTGGACCCTCTGCTCTTCCTTTGATAGGCATGAACAGTGTAGACAGACAGGAAGCAGCGTGAAAGCGTGGCTAACTCCATGGGCCTGAGCCTAGAAAGTAACCCAGGTCATTTCATCCATCTGGTGAGTACAAGATAAAGGAACTGTCAACTGTCTGTCAGTGTTTTACATTAAATATGGTGTATGAGCGGTTCTGTTTATTAGGAGTTGATTCAGATTGTTGACTTAATACATAACACATCAATGTTTTTTTTTTTATTATTTTTCACAACCTGACACTCGACTGAAGTATAGTAAAAGACAAAGTTAAATCTGTCAACTGGACAAAATGTTGTAGGAGTGAAGACGTTTTGCTGGTGGACACTGCCTTATATCTATCTGCAGAGAAGAGCTAACTACACTGAAACTGGAAAACAGCTTTTGTTTACAGTTTCTGTATGTAGGCTAGGTCTATTGAGCTACATTAAGTGTGCACTGTGCCTGAAACCTACTTAACATATTCATACAATTCTTCATGGGTGTTTTAACACATATTGACATCCTGGCTAACTCTATTCTTGACTGATGCTAAACTATGAATAGTCACCGCGACTAGTATCCCACAAACTGTGTAATATTTAGAAAGAAAGAGATAGAAAACCGTCATATGCACTTTTAGACAAGTGACTGAAGGCTGCCTGTAATTTTCAAATGCATTTATAAGTTAAAAGGATTTAATCTAATTAAATTAAATCAATATTTTTGTTTAGGCTCAAAGCTGCTCAGTAAGGCTGTAGTTGTTCACTCTAACTTTATTTGCATGAGTTGGTTCTGGGAAGCTTAGCAGACTAAACTAACCATCAGTGCTCTGTTTTATTGTCTGTGCATGCTGACATCTTAATGTTAGACATTACCACTTATGGCTGAAAGATATTTAATTGAAATAAAGTCAAATCATATTAACTAAATGAGTCATCTACTTAGCAAAGCGTATTTTTTAAACTTAAAATAAAGATGTTAGTCAAGCACAGGATATTAGCAATGATGGGTATGACGGACCTGTGTTTGATAAACTGTCACAATTGCACTTGTTTTAGAGTGAAAATATTGGTATTTTTAGAGTGTGGTGAAAGTGGATCCTGGTGCGTCTCACATCTGTCTGCTGCTGCACCAGAGCTGAAGAGGTTTCTCAGCTGTGCATTAGTGATGACAAAGGAAGTCTGTTGTTTAACTAGAACTGTGTGGGAAGCATTAGGTTGAAAATGACAAATTGGATAAAAGGGTTCAAACTCCAGCCGTATCAGTGTTTGAGGTGAAAAGGTCGTACCAAGTTATTATAGCTATAACAGTAGGCCCTCCTAGAACTCAGCAGCAGAGAGGTAAAGGCTGGTACTGGGTGGAACAACTGGTACTGGGTGGAGTTTTTAGATGCAATTGGTTAGTACTAATTTTGATTTATTTCCAGAAGTGGAAAATTATCGTCACAGGATGCACGTTTAGATATTGTTCATAGTTAAAGAAGTGTTTCTTTTTTTTTCAAATAAGGTTTACTTGTATTTACGTGCATAAGATCTGGTTGAGTCATGGTATGGACTAGCATTGTGGTATCAGAATCAATATTGAGTATCAATCTGTACCTGAGTATCAAAATCGAGTTATTTTAGTATTATTGGCTTGTAGCCTTAGTTCAACTTCAGACTGAATCTTGGAATGGATATGGTCAAGATTTAACCCATTTCTTATTGCATGATTTAAAAAAGAAATATATGGTAAGTTATATTAATGGTTGTACTCCAGATCGGGGTCTGCACAAATGTAAATAGACAAGTATGCTAGCTGACATCCTCTTGGTCCTCCTGGTGCTCCCTGAACCGGACAGGCCTAGGTGGAACAAGAGCCAGCCGTCCTCTCACCTCTCAGGTTCATACAGGGAAGTGTGTGAGTGAGATGTTTACACTGCTGAGAGACTTCTGTCTGCACAACAGCCCAGATAGATTTATTATCAGAGCCAAATGTCCTAGTGCACAGCCAAGACTAGATCCAGGACAGACTCTTGTTAGCCACAACATATTAACCTGACAACAAGATATGGAAATAATCAGCAACAGCTGGGGAAGGGGCAGTTTACTGGAATTAGTAAGGTACATTTTGGTGTGAAAATGTCATGGCAGCATATTTGTTTTTACTACTGTGGGATGAAGAGACTGACTTATCCATCCAGGAGGTCTTGGGTTTGACTCAGAAATTTCTGTCAATACATGTTTACATTGAGCATTGAGATGGGTCATAATACTCGATTAAATTTACTGAGTTAAATTTACTTGAGTAACTTTTTGAAGAAATTCAGAGTACTTTTCTAGCAGCACACTTATCCCTACTTAAGTATTATTTTTATTGAAGTAACAGTACTCTTACTTGAATGAAGGTCTTGGTTACTCTTCCCACTGTGAGTCTGTCTACAAGTGACAAAAACTTTATCTTGACAATATGAAATGATTTGAACATTTGTGTGTTTTGCACCACTCCTTAGATATAATGTAGTTTTTTTCAAATGTTTGTGTCTGTCATTTTAAAATACCAGTTTTTGTGCAATATTTAATGTTTTGTCTTCAAATTACATTAATTTCAAATTAAAAGTAAGATGTTACGTTCCGACAGTTACTCTTTAAGTTACTCTTACTTGAGCAGTACTTTTCCCAAATACTTTAATCTTATTGTTTCTTGGACCACTGTTTTGTAATATTATTTTGAAATAACTTTGGGTCTTTTGAATGGAGTCAGTAAAAGCATGTGTTTTGGTGCAGTTTTTGGAAGAAGATTTTTTGTTTTTTTTTTGTTTTATACAGCACTTATTGTGTTCAGAAAATGTCTGTTGAAAGCTATTTTAATTTTATATTAATAAATAGGGGCTGAAATGTTTTAATTGATCAGTATGAGAAAAAAAAAATCACCCAGCTCTATTCCACTGCCCTTTTCGTGTCTGCTCTGTTCTCTTGTCATTCTAATAAAATGCTTTAACCATGACTTTAGCCATTTAAGGACAGCCTCATTTCTCCATCCTTTGCCCTTATAATGTTGTGAGCCCACTTAGTGAGTTGGCACAGCCCATTGGATTGTCTAAACATTGTATTTTTTTTCTGTGCAGAGCAGAGACAAACATCAGCCCTGCTCCTGGATTTGTGCTGTGCTTCCTGGCAGCGCACTTGATCCACTTCTACATTTGTCGTCACGTTGCTCGGGTATGTCCATAAGCCTTGTCCCATTTTCAGAAGTGGGTATGGAGAACAGTTAGTTTTACAATACAGTACTTGAATAACTTTTAATTAAACTGTACTCCACTGTAAAAAAAACAACAAAAAAAACCAAAACATATTTAATCAAAGCTTACTTTTAATATCTACTTAAGTAACAGAACTCCCGTGCATTTTTATTTTGCTTCCCACTATGTGTTTACAGTAATACAATATTTCAGTTGACATTAAGAGATCAACCAGTATGTTTCTTTTTTCATAGCCGATGCTTGGTTCCAATAGGCCAATATGTATTGCAATATATAACTTGAATTTACTACAGACTCATCCACAACTCTGTTTTACTACAAACTGGATATGAGAGCAGTGTAGTCCTCTTTGTAGTAAACTGTTGAAATAAAGTTTCATGTATATTCTTTAGGCAGCTGGTTGACCAAAACAAAAAATCGTCCTCTGCTGGAGATTTAAGGCCAAGAGCCAATGCATTTGAAAGTGCAAATATCGGCCCAGTATGTGGGCCAACCGATATGTCACTCTATCTCGTTTGACAATGAACCTCTTCTGTACCTAACCTTAAAATATTTTATTTTTTCCAATTTGTATTGTTTAAAGTGTGAAATTACATTAATTTGCATGGTAGGGTGGTTGTTTTGTAAAAATACATTCAGGTATTTTATTATGTAAAACAATTACTTACTAATAGTTCTTGGTACTCCTGGAGAGTATTCTTCTCCAAATAGTTACTTTCACTACGTCTACGTTTCGTTTACGTTTTTTCCATCCATTCATCCATTTTCTTCCACTTATCCAGAGCTGAGTCGCGAGAACAGCAGTCTAAGCAGGGACTCCCAGACTTCCCTCACCCCAGACATGTCCTCCAGCTCCTCTGGGGAGACCCCAAGATGTTTTCAGGCCAGCCGAGAGACATAGTCCCTCCAGAGTGTCCTGGGTCTTCCCTGGGGTCTCCTCCCGGTGGGACAGGCCCAGTCACCTCCCTAGAGAGGCGTCCAGGAGGCATCCTGAGCAGATGCCCGAGCCACTTCAGTTGGCTCCTCTCAACGTGGAGGAGCAGCGGCTCTACTCCAAGCTCCTCCTGTGTGACTGAGCTCCTCACCCTGTCTCTAAGGGAGCACCCAGCCACCCTGCGCAGGAAACCCAGGGCAAAAAAAACAAGATCAGTGGCCGAACCACTGATCTCGTACTTACTTTTTTCTTCAGTATAAGTAATACCCACCAAAATTAACCCATAGATTGTCAGCAGGCAAAGGATATCACCTCTGTCTAATGCCAAGAATGTAAATACATACAATTAACAGCAGAACAGCTCATTATATTGATTACACAGTCACCTTTTTGCTGCCAGCTTTTTACTTCACTTGTTACTGATACATTCCTATGCTATGAACTTCACATCTGTGCCGGATTTTCAATAGTAAACTCATCAGATAATGTCAGGCCAATTTCTTTTCAGTCCAAAACGTGGACTTTGTCTGGGCCTTGATAAAATATAAAAATGTTATGATTCTGTTTTGGTGGAAACTAGGTGTAATGTGAGAACTGATTATTGGCTGTGAACACTTTCTAACCAGAGGAGTTTTTTTTAATTGATATAAAGATGATATGATAGCTGACAGTATTGTATTTATGGCAAAGAGAAACTTAGGACACTCCAATCTCTCCTATACATCAGGCTGCACACTGACTAGACGGTGATGTCACTGGATTGCGTAACAGAAGCTTGTTTTTTATGCAGTTTTCCTTTAGGATAACTCTGTACTATGCAGTAGTCGATAAAAATTGTTTAGCCTGGTAGTTCTTGAATACCAAATATTTTTCTCATGTTGTCCCTAATTCCATCTATATGGATCTATATTTTTACTACTGGAATTTTATTTTAGTAGGAATGTGTAAAAGTCTATCACATTTAAAATACCCAGAAGGTAGAAATGTGGCTGATCTGTGGCACTTTCAATGTGATTTCATTTCTGATCCTTTGAGCTTTAAATCTCTTCTCATTTCCCCCTATTTATAAAAGTGTCACCTGAACATCTGAGAGTCCAGTGTTCCAAAAGCCTTCAGTTAGCCTTCACAAATGAACTTAGGAAAGAAAAGCAGATTTAATTGAATCTTGGTGCTTGAAAAAATTGTGTTGGATTGCACATATTGATTTGTTTTGGCAACCACAAAATGCCATGCTCTGAAAGGCACAAATGGACAGTACTATGAAGATGTGGTGTTTCGCTCCTTAGTTTGTGTAATGAACTATTGCTAACCCCCAAAAGCATGACTTCATCCTGTTGTGAACTGTATCTCCTCCTCCATGGTAACCGCTGCCAGCGTCACAGTTACGTTTAACGATAGCGGGAAAACAAACTGGGTCACAAGAAATAAACAAATCCTTGATCTAGTATAAGCCACTGCGTACACTACCCTTTACAGGCGGAAGGAGGACCAGTGCCTCTGAATCTCAAGAACCACTGATCTTGTACTTACTTTTTTCTTCAGTGTAAGTAATATCCACCAGAATTAACCCATAGATTATCAGCAGGCAAAGGATATCACCTATGTCTAATGCCAAGAATGTAAATACATACAGTTAACAGCAGAACAGCACATTATATTGATTACACAGTCACCTTTTTGCTGCCAGCTTTTTACTTCACTTGTTACTGATACATTCCTGTTCAAGAACTCACTACATCACTGTATTTGCTTTCATCTAAACAAATTATTTTTATCAGTATTTTAATTTAAATAAAACTTTCAGTAGAATTCATCTCTGGTCCTCTGAAATTAACATTTTGTTTGTTTTTTTGTTTTTATTTTGAACAGGGCACCCATAAAAAAGAGAGTCCACATGCTCTCATTGTATAAATAACAATAAACAAAGAAAGAATTTGGCTGACAAACTATGTCCTAAGTTAAGTTTGGGATTTTTGGTTTTTTTTTTCTAATAATTTAATTATGTTGTTTTCATTGTTCAGTACATCTGATGAAAATCTGTACAGCACAAGGCTAACACACACATTCATACTATACTGTAACACCATCTACTGGCAAAAGTAAGACACGGCAGTGAGAGAATTTCTGAGAAATGAAATAGGGCCTAGCTGCATTTATGCTGATACATTATTATTGATTGAGAGGCAGCATTGGGGGCGTGTTAGTAATATCGTCACGAGTTGTATTACACTTGTAGCCAGCAGCTTGTTTTTGCTGTTTTGTTCCTGTAATTAAATATTATTACTATTTTACAATATTATGCAACACGACCACCAGTTTCAGTACTATCTTTGTCCAGTAGAGGGAAACCTATGTTTGTCACCCTTGCTCATGCCCTTCCTTTGCTTTATATATGTATATATATTTATGTATAGTCCCTCTAGAGGTGATTTCTTGTCTTTAAATATTCAAAATGCTTTTTTTGAACTTTCTATTGACTCCTTTTACAATGCCTCCAACGCCGTTTGCATATGTAGTCATTTAAGATATGTTTCTCACAGCAAAATTGAAAAAAAAAAAAGATTAGGCGTAATAGGAACTAACATTAAATTTACAGTTTGTGACTTATTTTATTATATTTGATTAGAATCTCCAAATCTTTGTTTCTCTGCAATGTATGTGTTTAAAACCATGAGCCCATCCCTGCATGTTGAGGAGTAGTACGCGGTGTTCTGTAGGAGAGCTGAAGTTACTGCAGCCTGGGCTCTGTAGTATCTCTAGTAGAGCTGAAGTTACTGCAGCCCGGGCTCTGGCGCTGTAGTCTGTTCATTTGTAAGTTTGCTGGAGCCCCACGCGCGCCCCTCCTCCTTGCGCAGGACGCACGAGACGCACGTTTGCCTAAGCCCCGCCCCGGTCTCTCTCTCACGCACCAGTTACGTCTGACCGTAAAAAATAGAAACTTCCAAGATGGCCGAGTCCGTGGACTCCATGCATTTCGCAGCAAACAGCAAAACAAATTCCCCTAAACCCCTTATAGCTAAACGGTCACCTGAGAGCAGATCGCAGTCTTCCAACGAAAATTACCCCCCACCACCAAAGAAGATCCGACTGGAGGAGAGGGCCCCGAAGCACAGCAAACTAAACGGAGAGGTGTGCGCAGGGGAAAAACACAACGGGAAGCAGAGTTGTGGGAGCCCAGCGAAATGGAGTTTCGGCCCGGCCAAGGCGAGCCACTCCGCCGCCTCAGTGCCTGGGACTCCCGCGCGGAAAATCTTCAAAATAAGCAACTTCCTCGCGTCTCCACACAAAGTGAAGAAGTCAAAGGAGAAGCGACACAAGGAAAAGGAGAAAAGCAGCGAAGCGCGGCGGAGTCCTGGCGCTGCTGTGGAGAAAGTGAGCCCCGCTAGCTGCCATACAAAGACGGAGAACGGAGACGTGAAGGCGCTCCAGAGAGGTACGGACACCCAGACCGACACTGCTCTGGTTTATTACGCACTTACACATTAAACATGCAATTAAACCAACATAGAAACGCTATTTAATAAATTACTATACATTTGAGCTGTCCATTAGGCCGCAATGTTTATTAGGCCCAGATAGTCATGTTGCACGTGGAAATGTTTCTGCTTACTTTAGTATTGGCATTTGTCCTAACACACTTTTCTGTTTTAATTCCAGATGACCGTGTTAAAGAAGAGAGGAAAAAGGACAAGCGCAAGGAGTGGAAAAATCACAAATTGCCATCTGTTCATGACATGGGGAGAGAAAACGGAGAAGTTGTGTCTCCTCTGAAAGGTAGGATGACATGCAGCATTCACTCACCATCACACACTACCATAGATACGCTTGTTTTTAGTCATTCTTTTTAGGTTACTTTAATGACAATAACTGATAAAGTATCTATTTCAGATTCATATACTAGCTACTTAAAACTATTGTGAAAAAATGATCATTATGTAAGAGTTATTAAAAAAGGCAATGTACTGTTAACACTACATGCAATTGTCTCTATATACATTTTCTGGTGGATGGTCTAGGACCTGTTTGTCTTCATTGTATTGTCTGGAATGTTCCACAGCATGGCATTAACCATATACTTGACTATCTCCATGATGACAAGCAGGTGATATCACTTGGCCAAATTACAGGTCTGATCTGTGGAGTGGCAACCCTGCTCACTGTAAGAATGCATTTTTTAAGCAATAAAAAGGTTAATGCTGTACTGTGGAACATTCCAGGCAAAGCAATAACAGCAGGTCTCCCATACAGAAAAGTTGGCCTTGAAATTTCATTATGTAGTAATTATTAATATACCTATAACTGTTCTTCTTCTGTGCTATTCAATAAAAAGGTGCTATGTTGTAGAGTAGAATAATGTTTTATATAACCTGTTTTTGGTTGACAGAGTCCAAGGAGAAATCCAAATCCGGATCAGAGGAGGACCTGCTGAAGAAACTGAAAAAGAAGAAGAAAAAGAAACACAAAGACGGCGAGCGGCCCAAGGATAGACACAGCCGCCCCAAGATGTACCACCGCTCCTGCCAGACTGTGTGCTCCGGCGTGTCCCTGTCCCCGCCCGACTTCCTCAGCAAAATGAACGGCAACAGCAGCAGCAGCACTTTCCTGACCTCCACCACCCCCCCAGCGCTGCACCAGGACACAAACTGCTCCTCTGTCCCCTCTCCTGTTGTGGACCGCCCGGGCTACTGCTCTCCCCTACACTGCACCCCCTCCCCGGGCTTGCCAGGGCTGGAGTTCGGGCGCCTCATCCACGTGGAGCAGCAGGCCAACGGGGGAGCGTCAGTGGTCCATGCCTACAGCGACCAGCTCTCTGGTCTGTCAGCTGCGGAGATGGAGCGGTTTGCAGAGGAGTTTGTGGCCCTCTCCTTCAGCGAGGACCAAGCCCACGCTGCATGCTTCGTGATGGGGATTATCCACGGAGCAGCAGCGTACCTCCCAGACTTCCTGGAATATTTCTCCTACAACTTTCCCAACTCACCGGTGAAGATGGAGGTCATTGGGAAGAAAGATATAGAAACGACTACCATGGCCAACTTCCACACACAGGTAAGATTTTTACAGCATCAGTAGAATAGGAGTAAGTTACCGTGCTGCTTTCTCAACAGCGCAATTGTGCTTAGAAATGTTACATTATGTGGGTTTGCCTTTTAATGTCAAATTATTAATGACAGTTGAGTACATTGTAGTTCCAGCTCGATTGCCATATTAAACACAACAATACCTCTTACCATTAGAGGTGTTAAGACTCTTGCATAACACCAGCCTTCCCTCTCAGTTCTTAGAATGCCAGTGTCATTTTTTACAGTGTTCGTTTTTATAATTCAAAATATGGTACAAGATATGAAGAAGGAATAGATTTGTATTAATAAAGTACTTTGAATTATAAAGAATTCAAAATCGTAAACTTTTGTAAAGCAGATGCTTCTATTCTGTATGTTGTCTTTGTGTTATGCTTGGTATTGGTGGTTAGCTCTTAAAGTTGTGTACAAATCCACATTATGGACGGTAGCTAGCCAGCATCATGACATTCAAAAGTTGGAACATCCCTCCCTCATTCATTTTGAACTTGTAATAGGGCTATATTTAGTCATAATGGGCAAAGCTTTAGATTATCTTTTTATAGCTTCTACTATAAAAAGGCTGTTTAGTACATCTGCTTTGGACATTGAGCTCATCTGACCAAAGCTTTCAGCCCGTGTTTCTGTGAGACAGGAATTTTAGCTGGAAAATCTACATCTTCACACATTTGTTATTGATACATTATATACCACGACTCAACTAATCTTAAAAAAATAAGCAGGACCAATATAGTTTATGTAAAGTAGTAATCCCGTTTACAGCATTTCCTTTCACCTGAAGGAAGAAATAATAAAATCCAAATTTGAATTGGTTTAAATCATTTTGCGATTTGAGTGGTCTGGTAGCATCATGTGTTCATCTGCTCCTTTCAGAAGACAGATGGACATTTTATCACTGTGTTCTCCAGAGTTAAATGAAGACGCACTGCCAGTTTGATTTTTATTTAGAAACAGTTGGTTTGAATCAGGTTCATAATCGTCTGGAGATGTTTACAGGCTTGAAGTGAAGTCTGCACAGGGCACGGTGAATCAGCCCAGTTTTGTGGATCTCAGTGGCTGTCTAAACCACTCTACAGTTTCACTCTGAGGAAACTATAGAGTGGTTTATCAGTAAACTATTTCATAATTATGATGCTTTTGCCTTTTAGCCTGCTCCAAAGTTTGACGGTCATTTCTAACATAATAGTCATTCTTGATTAATACACTGATCCACGTTCTGCTGGCAGTAGATAAAAAAGACCTTTATGCCACTGTTGATTTGATGATGATTAAACCAAAAGGACTTTCCACCCCTACTATGCTGGCTGTACACCTAGGTTACCAAATACACTATCCTTCTGCACTCAATGGACCAGCAAGAGCAGTCGTGGCTGTGTGTTGTGAACTCTTTGACTTCAAGTTTTTGTCTGACCTATTACTTTAAACTCAATGACAATTGTGTCAGACCACAGACTGTATGAGAATTTAAACTAAATGACTCTTGTTACAACTCCTCAAACAAACACAACAAATTGTAATCAGAGTAACATCTATACTAGAGCTTATTGGTTTTTGAAAAACTGAATTTCATGGTTGTGATTATATTTTTCTTTTGTTTTAAAATCCAGATCTAGTTCACACAGTCCATTTTAGGTCATTTTCACACATTAGTGGCTGTGTGGCCCCAGTGCGCTCTAGATTTAGTTCTGTTTACTTTACTTTTAGGTCGGCCTTGTTCACACACACACCGCGCTTCTTACACCCCAAACGCGCACCATGAGCCACGTGAGTGTTCCATCAGCTGAACATCGAACTTATTTCCACGACAACATGCTTAAGTGGACCGAGTCCTGTGAATATGAACGCGCTTGCTTCCCCTATAGGCTGTTTTTTTTTGCTGTGGCTAAATACACCATGAGGACTGTACATGCTGGTGATGGAGGAGAAAAAGGTTTTTGAATGACACACAGACAGACCCAGGGTCACAGAGCCTGGATCTGTGTGTGTATCTGTGCCGACAGAGGCAGGAGGAGACTTCACTGATATTAAGTTGATCCAAATGGCCTCATCAGACAAGCGTGTCAGCAACTGTGCAGTGTCCATTCATACAAATATGCCATCTGAGTGTTTTTTTTGCCCAATTTCAAGCACTTTTACTGTCACAGCGGATTGCGTAGGTCGGCCTGAGGTTGGCTGCATTCACACCGCACTTGCCCCACTCTAGAGTGCGGGTGGAGCCGCTCAGAGACCTCCTGTTTCAAGCGCTCTCAGACCAGCTGCTTGCTGCTGTTCAGAATGCGACTGTTGTGTTCACACCGGCCCAGGCACACCGCTTTGGGAGCAAATGCTAAACTACAAGAAACTACTGAAATGCCGATTTTACTTTGATTGCTAATCATGCAAGACTAATCTGCACATAAAGTAATATATTTGTATTACTGTTAGTCAGGTTACCTGAATGTGATGATGGCAAGGAGTCTAATGCAAACTGTGTGACTGCAGGTGAAGCGCACTTACTCCCAGGGTACGTACCGCGCTGGAGCCATGCGGCAGGTCAGTCTAGTGGGGGCCGTGGATGAGGAGGTGGGAGACTACTTTCCAGAGTTCATCAACATGTTGGAGCAGTCTCCTTTCCTTGTGGTAAGTGTATGAAGTGGTCTATTTTACCAGAGCACAAGTGAAACCTCCCTTATATATATGTATATACCCCCACATTTGTGCAGCGCACTCTTCCATGGGGGACGTTCTCCAGTCTTCGGCTCCAGAGCCCCACAGAGAGTGACGATGGCCCCATTATGTGGGTCCGGCCTGGGGAACAGATGATTCCAATGGCCGACATGCCAAAGTCGCCCTTCAAACGGAAAAGGTGAGTTTCTGTACAGCAGATAAATGTTGTTCATATGTTTGCCACACTTCTTTCTCTCTCTTCAGTGCGCTGTAGATAGTCTCTGACTGTGACAAATGTGTTTCAGGTCCACCAATGAGATAAAGAACCTGCAGTATCTGCCCAGAGCCAGTGAGCCCCGGGAGATGCTGTTTGAGGACCGGACGCGGGCCCACGCTGACCACATCGGGCAGGGCTTTGACAGGCAAACCACTGCTGCTGTGGGCGTGCTCAAGGCTGTGCGCTGTGGAGAGGGGTGAGTGCAGTCACTAAACTGCCCTTAAAATCTGTAGAAAGAAACCAGTCATGCGAGACTTTGTAGTCCCTGTAGAGGCGAGAATATTCCCTTTAGTTCTAAATAATCTGTCCCTTTGTACTATTCCTTGTTTGGCTTAAAAGGAGTAAACTATTGTTTGGTTTTGCAGCAGCGACACTCCTGCTCGGATCACCAAAGACGTAGTGTGTTTCCACGCCGGTGATTTCCCAGATGTGGTCATGAGGCTGCAGCTGGATCTTCACGAACCCCCACTGTCCCAGGTGAGTTCTACTATACATGCTTCAGAAAATACTAGTTTAATTTCTGTTTATGGCTTTACAAGTTTACTGTTTGTTGTTGTTGTTGCATCTGCAGTGTGTTCAGTGGATCGATGACGCCAAGCTTAACCAGCTCAGGAGAGAGGGAATCCGATACGCCCGAATCCAGCTGTACCACGATGACATCTACTTCATCCCCAGAGGAGTGGTCCACCAGTTCAAAACCGTGTCCGCTGTGTGCAGCCTGGCCTGGCACATCCGGCTGCAACTCTACCACCCCCAGGAAAAGAAGGAGGAGGCCAAGGAGGAGAAAGAGGAGAAGTGCGAGTCAAGAGAACTGTCCCAAATTAAAGAGGAATATGAGGAGGAGCAGCCAGTGTCAGAGGAGAAGGAGAGTCTGACTGCTGTACACATTGAGATGCCAGAAGAGCAGCCTCTACTTTCAGAAGTGCCAGAGCCTAATATTAAAAAGGAAGAGAAGGAAGCAGACATAATGGACCCCTCCACAATAACACCTGTTGTCACTGTAAAGGAGGAAATTAATGAAGATATTGTCCAACCCACAGTAACAGAGCCCAAGATAGAGCCAGAGGACGCCCTGTGTCCCACAGTGCACAAGGACTGTGACAAGCCTGGAGAGGTGCATAATAACATATCACTGAATTCAGATCAATCAGTTAAAAAGGAGAGCGAGACGGTAGAAGAGAGGCAGCAAAAGATGAGTGTGCCAGTGCTAAAAGAGAAAAGTAAAGACAGTACAAACAGTACCTACAGCACGCACAAAAAGGACAAGGAGAAATCAAAGGGGCGAGATGACAAGGACAGGCCCCGTGAAAAGGATAAGAAAGACAGGAATAAAGAGAAGGACCGGGACAAACGAGATCGAGACAAAGAGAAAGAGAAAGAGCGGGAGAGGCTAAGGGAAGGAAAGAGTGAAGCAGGGTCACTGGCAAACAACAAGAAGAAAGAGCACGAGGACAGAGACAGGCCCAGAGAAAGTGGCAAAACTTACTCCTCCGAGAAGAGCTCCAAAGAAGTCCACATCAAGAGAGAAAAAGAACATGACAAAGAGCGAAACAGCTCCCTGATCCTCCACTCCCGGTCTGACAGAGAGGACGCACACAGCCACAAACACAAGTCTTCACATGGAAAAAAGGAGAAGAGTGCTCGTGAGAGCAAAGACAGCAGCTCCTCTACTCCTCACAGCTCCCAAACCAAGATAGCCAGAGAGGAGGGCAAATCCAGCACTCCCAAAGCCTGTAGTAATCAGTTTAAGAAGGAAAAGGAGATAAGTAAAGATGAAAGGAAACACCCCAGCTGTAGTTCTGCCCCATCAGAACACAAAGCCCCACGGACACTGGTCACCTTTGACCTCTTTAAGCCCATGGCAGTGCACATGCCAGCTCCCTCTTTTACAGACTGTCGACCTAAGAGCCACCACCACAGTGACTCTCGATGCACTTTGTCCAAGGCTGGCTCTGACAGCAGGACTGTGGTGGGCTCTAAAGGACCTAAAGTAAAGGACTCTGCCTCTGTGCAGGGCAAACCTGCTGTGTCCATACAGGACACTCGGACTCCACAGCACTCGGTCAAATCTCCCCTCAAAACACACACGCCATCTCACACACACAAAGATTTCTTATTATGAATGTCCACGTCTCCTCTTCTTTTGACTGTAACTTACGACGAGGCTCTGTTAAACTGTTTGGGACTGCATCCATTTGTTCATAGTAACAAGTCCAGTTTCTTTACTAATACATTTCAACTCAGCTATTTAAAAAGAGGATGCATATTCCAAGTACTTTAGCGTTGCCTAAGAATGTAAGCTAAGTAGCTCACTTCACGTTTGTTAGCGAATGTACGTAGGCTCTATAGAAAATGTTATGTGACATGTGTCAGTGCCTGCCACTACTTAGCTTCGCTCTTAAAGCACCTATTTTAGGTACAGGACAAGCCAATCTGAAAACAGCCATCTTTATTTTATGTCCAAAAGGCCCCAGTTGAATCCTGTCATGAGAGGCTCTAGGAGCAACCATGCTGCGTTAGGCCATGGGTTTTTACTTTAACACTAAAAGCAGTTGTTTTCAGATTGGACTGTTCACTCACAGGGCTGTAAATGATACTGTATCTACCAAAACTGTACAGTATAGATGTTATTAGCACCAATGTGAGAAATGTATACAGAAATTGCATATATTTTTTGTAAGACAAGTTTTATTTTACATAGAACTTATTTATATCATTTACTGTCTGATTTTATTTTAAACCAATGTATGTGATTTTTTTGTTGTAAATACATTTTATTTCCTAAGACAAGACTTGGTAGTGTGAATACAATGTTTTTTTTATATATATAAATGTGCAGCCTCAGATTACTTCTGATATGTTTAAGTAAATCATAAATGAATCCTTAGGTTATCAAGTTTCCAAGTAATTTAATGCTACATCATGACCTGAAATGAGAGAGAAAAAAAAGCAAAGAGCAGCCCAGTAACACCACTTCCACACACAAAAAACAAAACCTAATGCCTCAAATAATGCCTTGGATTTTTTGTCTTCCAAACACTCAAAGCGCTTTATATAGTGTTATTATTCACTCCACACGCACTTGCTGGGATGTTACCACTGTAACCACAACTGCCTTAGGGCTGACTGATGGAAAGTGGCTGCCAAGCTGCCCCAATGATCTTTCCAATTACTAGTGGTGACTCACAACACACTCACTAACACATTCATGGGTGGGTGGGTGCAATGCCAAAATAAAAAAAAAAAAAAATCATACCATGATTTAGATTTTATCTAACTAATTTTAATTCATGCTGTTTGTATCTTTATCTGCCACTAAAGCCCGTTACTTCTGACATTACACAATTCACTTTTTTAAAAATCTAAACAAAATACTACAGCGATCAGATCACAATTCGATTTTTCATTGCAATATTGATCAGGCCTAATAATGCTATCACACCCTCAATCTTTGGGTTTACTTGCATTAGTTTCTAGACTTGAGCAGGATGGGAGGCCAAAATTCTTCTTGGAGTAAAATTTTCCTTTTAAACTGTCAAAATGTAACTATTTTGGCCTGTTTTATAATCAGTATTAGTGGATCCATCCCTATGAAACAAAGTGGCATTGTATACTTTTTTCCGCAAAAATTGTATAAAACTTAGCTTTAAAGACGAGGCACAATTATTGTCAGTTGAAAGGACTTTATGCCACAAGATTATCATGGCAAAGTATAAGGTTCAAATTATGAAGATTTTTTTTTTTTAATTTAGATATTTCTTTAAAAAAAAAAAACACAGAATATCCTATTTCCCAGTTTTTTATTTCACTGCCAGTGGCTTCCACCTGAAATTATGGCATTAAATTGTAAATGTTGTGAGTCTTCTAGAACCAAAATATGTGCCAATAAAGACCTTTAACACTTAAGTGGCATGACTCCACCACTGTCAGATTGTCCTTAAAATCTTGAAGTCATCACCAGCATGTGTAACATTTGTGATCCTGCAACATGTTGGAGTCTATGTCTTCTCAGTATAAGATGCATGAAAGTTAAGTCTTTCCATAGTAAGGCAAGTGGGACAGTTTTGATTAACCTTGCTCAGTCTCTCCTGAAGTGGAAAACACTATGTCCTAGCTCCACCAGCGCCCCTCCCAGCAGCACCCAGAGCGGTACACACACCACGCTGACCCACATGTCTGTCAGCCTCTCCAGTCTGCAGCACAGGAACAAACAAAATGCCAGCTTCAACAGCAGAGCCATCAGGTACCACAACCTCCGCACTAGGCTCTGCTCACCCTCCCGCGGCTCAAAGTCCGTCTTGCACCGCCCCGCCATCTTTACTACCAGCATGAGGATGAGTACAGTGTCAAAAATCCATACAGGGAGGAAGATCAGAAACCAGTTCCAGTGGATTTTGGAGTCCAGTTTTAGGACCAACATGATGAGGAACATGAGAGCAAAGATCCAGGAAAGGAGGACGCGCTGGGCCAATGACATCTTCATCTACAAATAGGGCACACTGCCAGGTTCACCTACACCAGGAGAAGAAGGGGGGTGAGGGTTGCAACTGGAGCAGTGGGCAAAGCAGGGCAAGACCAAATGATCTGAAAACAAAATGGGAGATAGTAAATAGAAATCAATAACAGGTGCAATATATTGATGAAATGTAAATAAATGTATTGTCCACCGGAAAGGGTGAAAGTGGGCATTTTTGCATTGATCAGCTATTGAGTTAAGGAAAAAAAAAAAACAAAACAAAACTGAATGAGTCATTATAATTAAAAAGTAAAACATAAATTAATAAAACGCAAAACATTCAAGATCAAATAAGCAAGATGGTATAAAGAAAATACAAGCAAAAAATTTGAGTCTACTTTATATAATATTACATTTTTTTCACTACTAACTAAAAAGTGATGCATCGCCACCGGAGGCAACAATTCTAGTAAAACAACTTATGGTGCTCACGGTTTACAGCTAAATAACATTAGCAAAGTTAAACAACCCCTAAGTGTGTCTTACCAGTTACGATCTTTCTCACAAGATCTCAGTTGACAACCGAGCTCGAAAAAAACATATCGTCATTATTAAAGAAAATCAGTGTTTAAGAAGGATCCGTGCCCATACTTGACTTCATGTTTTGCAGTTAGCATTAGCATTAGCATTAACCACTTCGCAGTTTCCGTTTAATGTAAGCGCGTCCTTTCAAAATAAAAGCTTTTATGTTGTCAAAATAAAATGCTACTTGCTCATAGACTGTCGACACGCTCGCTTTACACAACTTACACAACGCTCTAGTCTTCTCTAACAAAAGAGACAACGATAATAATAATAATAATTGACGAGAGGAATTACTGCTCAACAAACATGACCGAAGAGTAAAGACTTACACAAATGCACTGTCTTTTTACTGGGCAAGTTTAATACAAAGTACAACTCAGTAGACATAGATTGTCAAAAAAGTAATGTACAAAACACTTGAGGTAAAACATCATTTAAAAAGATTATCTTAAAAAGCCCTTATTCAAAGTGTTTTTAGTTGAAAGCTCACGTTACACCATTTAATTCTAAAAAACAAAAACAGAAAACGATGCACATTTATTTACATTATAGTGGTGATGCAAAATACAGTGTGTGACACAACATTCAGTCAGATCATTCTTGTCATACAAATATAAACAAGGTCTTGTACAAAGCTTGCACAATACTAGTGAGAGCAAATGTGGTCACTTAGCAATTATCTCTAAATAGAAGCTTTTGCATTAAGACCCCTAAGAGCGCTGGCAATAAAAAAAAAAAAAACATTTTATCTGGCATTTTACAAAAGTGAAAATCAAGTATAAATAAATAAGTTGAAAACATTTTGTGGTTAAGAATACATGACATTTTGCTATGTTGTCTTTATAAGCCATTGTTTTAATGTAAACATGCTGTTGTGTGAAAACTTTATATTCAATATTTTATTTTTTAAGTTACCTTTTGTGTTGTATGAAAGAGTGTTTTCAACTCATATAGCAAACCACATTACCACAGTACAAATGGAGTTTCAAATTCTTCTTACTGATGTTTCAACTGTTTTATTTGATCTACAAAGTTTTCACACATCAGAGAATGCACTTGAAACTCCTGCAGACTTCTTACACTACTGAAAAAAAAAAGTACCAACTAGGCAAAGTGCAGCGGTAAACATCTCTAATGATGTCTGTATTATTATGGAATACACACTGGGATTGGTTTCCTTAAGGCAATCACAGCTACACAATGCTCTGCCTGCTCTCACGGCCGTATCCAAGTGCCTCTGAGGTGTGAGGGGGGAAGTCTATAAAGATCCCATCAGAGTCCGAGTCGGCGGATTCCAGCACTGGTCCAATGATGGTCTCGGGGCTGGAGGACTCGCTGGGCGGGGTGGAGGATGCGCCCTTGCTCAGGTCAGTCATTGTTGTGGTGGCCTCAGTGCCGTGGAGGGGCCCTGAGGAGTGGAGAGGAAGGATTGAGGAAGATGAGAGAGGGAGGGCCAAAGAGCTGGATCCTGCTTGTACAAGTCCTGCAAAGAAGAGGAACATATAGGCAAGGATTAGACTCAGCTGGGTTACATTTACTTCATTAATGTATTTATTTAAAGTAACTGTATGTAACCTGGGCTCTCACTGTTCTAAAAAAGGCACTACAATCACAACTGAACCTGGGCTACCCGGTCTTTAACCTGCATTTAGAAGATAAATACACATTTTTCTCATTCTCAGTAAATGGACAGGCCATGCCTCATGTGAAAGCTCAGAACCTCCAGAATTCACTCACTGACCTGCAGAGGCTGCACTAGCACTGAGTCATGATTGGCTGCAGGTGCTGGGGTTTAGGCTGTGAGATTTCAGATCAGAGAGAGTATTTTTTATGTTTAGTTTTAGTTGGTTTTGGTTGGAGGATCTGGTAACCCAAATGAGAATCTCATATGAGGCTCATTCTGCTTTTTGATAGGATAATTATCCTGAGAACCAAAACTCCAAATGATGTCAATGGGCCATCGTGTCCAATGTTTTTGTAACTAAAAATAAATCAACATAACAAGAGTTGTCCGTGGAAGAAATATTTGAGTTGAACATGTTTACCTAGTATCTGGGGACACAGACAGGTCATGTATATAAACTAATACAAATTCTACATACCTTTTAAAAATTTGTCACACAGTCTGTTTTAAGAACTAAAAACTTGAATTAAAATACTACTCCTCATATACCGCTAAGCAGAGAGTGTGTCATACCATTGAACTGGGGGCCCACACACAGCCTGTTGGAGGAGCAGGACAGTTCAGATCCTGGGGCCCGTTCGGCATATGCTAGACCTTGTTCCTCCATGCAGGATATGATCTCACAGGCAGAGTGGCGCCGGATCCCTCCACTGCCTGCAGAACTGGCATCTGGGTCGTACTCGGCCACTGGGGTTAGGAGCAGGGGAATGTTGTAGCTTTTTGAGCGCACCACCGGGTTCTTGGACAGTTGATCTGCAGACTTGGCCAGGCCCCATGGTAACCGCTTCTCTGAAGATAGATTACAGTAGTTAATGAAGTATGAAGTGTTTGTGGATGACTGGACAAAGATATTGCTTGCTCAGACAAATAATACTTAGAAAAGACATCAAAATGAATGCACTAGAAAGGCATATGTTTTTCAAATTGTTGGCAGTTCAGTTTATGCTGAAGAGTTTTCCATTTACTCTCTGTTTCAATTCTTCCAGTCTTGGGAAAATCCTTAGAAATCCTCCTCACAGCAGCACAGACTCATTCTTTGTGTATACTCAATAATAATTGGCTCAGAGTAGTGTTGTAATCAGAACTGTTTTCATTCTGTCTCCTTTTAAACAAATGATGATGAAGTGTAAACAGGCTGAAGTTGAAGAATAAGCTCCGCCCTACCAGCAGACCACGTGATCTGTTCAGTAAACCATTTTCTCTTAAAGATGCACTACGTAATTTTTCTGGCGGAGATATCTACTTGTCTCCATGGATTTGTTATGGCAGTATGGGTGGTATTCAATAACAGGTGCGCGTACCACTCCACAGATCTGACCTGTAATTTGGCCTGGTAGTGTCACAGGCTTGTCTCCATGGATATAGATAAGTTTAATGCCATATTGTGGAGTAATGACATCTCCATGGAGCAGCTTTAAGATTTCTAGATTGAATGAAAGCAATGTTGGCTATGATTGATACGAGGACGTTGCATAACGAGTCCACCTTGTGAGAGCCCCTTTGTTCTCCCTGTGTAAAATGATAGCGTCCCTCTTACCTAAAACGCAGCAGTTGGCTTCTACACCATCTCCGGAGTACAGGCCATGTGTGCCAAGGAAGGGCGACACCACCATCTGAACCAGGGACTCCAGCCTCAGGTATTCTTCACTGATACCGCGAGACTCATGCACCCCCTGGAAAAAGAATGCAAGTGTGCAATCAACACTGAGTTCACTTAAAATACCATTAAATCTAAACTGAAATACATGAACAAGTAATGCAGTATTAATAGTTTTACTAATGTGAAGCTGTCATACTCTTGGGTTAAAGGCAGTCTAATAGAAGTTGAGAACAGGTAAGAACTTGATGGTATAATTTATCTGTGTGTCCAGTAATGTCTTGGTATGGTTCATGGCTTTTGTTTTTGTAATAACAATTTTTTTCTGATATATGAAACAATGTATTACAATGTACGTCAAAGCAAAATTCTTTCCACACAAAAAATAAAAAAGAGTCGCCTCATTATTTCCATGGAGATAGTCAAGTTTAATACCATACTGTCGAACAGCTATAGCATTAACACCTAATTTAGATATTTCTGACACGTATTGCAACTGCAATTAGATTTGCGATTTGTGTTTTAATAACAGGATTTTGTCCAATGTTCATATTTTAAACGGTGAAAACATTTTATATGAACTGACAAACTAATGCAAGAATGACATATCAACATGTTTGTGCCAATCTGATGTGTAGGGTTAACAGTTTTAGGCAATAGTAGACTGGACATTTTGATGTTTGTAGAAGAAATTATGGTACTTCAAAAACTGCAGGCTTTGCGATTTGCTAATTGTGTGATTAATCTTGCAGCCGTATTACATAGTGCACCATTAAGACGCTTTGTGTTAAAGTTTTTGTTTTTACAAAATTAAGTCTAAGTCTAAGAGTACACTCCACACTGATGCAACCTTTTATCATATCCTGCAACAATCACCCACCTCCAGTTTGCAGTACATGACATGACCTGACCTGTAGAATGAGCAGCATCTGAGTGACCGAGGGGGGCACCCGGGCGCGGGGTCTGGACAGAGCCTCCTCCAGCTTCACACTCAGGACTATGGTGTTCCTAAAGTGCAGCAGCGCCAACTGTCTGACTGACGGCTCCTTACCCTGACAAACACAATGCGATCAAGAGGTAAAACAACAAACGGCAGGTCATGAATATTACTACTTCAAAATAGCATCACTTTAAGAACATTGAGGAGGGTTGTCAGAAAATTGGTACCCGGATAGTGTCAAAACTATATTTGAGTTGGTATCAATACTGAAAAATACATAAGCATTTGACAAATTTGGACCCTTATTTAATTGTTCTTAAAATGGCCATGTATATCACAATACAAACATTTCAAACTCTATTTCGATACTAAAGAATATATCCGATACTCAATATGGATTTTGAAACCCAAACAATCATTTAAAAGGTATTTTCTTACACCATATGGTCTTAGACAAGTTCTGATAAAACTCAAGATGAAACTATTCAGGAAAGGTCAAATTTTACCCAGTAACATTTCTCAGTGAAACTCAAATGATACTATTTTGCTCAGAAAAGTTCTGATAAAACTCAAGATGAAACTATTCAGGAAAGGTTTTTGATTTTAGTTTTGATTAGTATCTGATTTTCGCTACTTTTGATAACCCTAACCAGAACTACTATAAGAGACCACATGGTAATATTATTGAGACTAGTCTGACATAATTTTGTATAAATAAGCCTAAATTGGTATGGAGTGTGAAACCTTTTCTCTGGTATCAGAAAAGGACAAAATGTATCCAAAACATTGCTCAGGTACATGTAAAAAGCAAATATAAGAAGTAACTATTTCATATTAATAACCATTACTGTATTAAAATAAAAGTGTGCAGGTACTGTGTGAAGTTACTGTTGAGAAGGATTTGTACCTGCACTGGGTGAAAGATGGCCTGAAGCATAGATAGAACATCACAGAAAAAGAAATCCCACGTTTCTGCCAGGGAATCCAGCAACTTTTGACCTTCATAGAATCGTATCTTGTCTCGAAGGATGACCATGCCTTTTGTTAGCAACTGATTCTGTAAAAGAGATTTCCAGTTTTAGAAAATTGCATTTACTATGTGTTAGTGGCAACCTATCAATTATATTAACATATTTTGACTGTTATGTATACACTTGGAATAGTTTCTTGGAATAGTTTTCTCCAACATGTTGGTATTACCATAATGTCAAACTATTTAATAGATTAATGTATAATTTATGTCAACGTGTGTGGCAGAAATGTTAGTATTGTGTGTTGTTTTTCTGTTGTCCAAGTTAACACTGCAAGTGTTAAAAGCCAGTCTTGGTCTGTCAAATACTTCAGTCTCACAGGAAGGCTAAAGGTAACTTTGTGTTTACCATTTACATGTCTGCAGTTTTATTTCTATTGTTTAATCATCCTTACCTGTCCTCAAATTGCTAATGTAAATGTGTGACCTCTTTGAGGTAAGAAGGCCAAGTGTCCAGCCAGACTGATCTGAATGTAAATTGTACTTGGGGAAGGGGAAGTATTTACCGGTAAGTGTGTTTACCCCACTGCTCTGGGCCACAGCAACAGAAACTCTGTCTGTCAGTAGTGGGACTGTTTGTTTACTAATGCAAACATAATAATCCAACATAGACAGTCCTCTTGTATGTTTTGGTATT
This sequence comes from Periophthalmus modestus, assembly GCA_019594935.1. Classification (NCBI taxonomy): domain Eukaryota; kingdom Metazoa; phylum Chordata; class Actinopteri; order Gobiiformes; family Gobiidae; genus Periophthalmus; species Periophthalmus modestus. Next base: position 17,774,675 of record JAIEZT010001390.1, on the reverse strand, counting down.
CTTTTAGAGATAATTTCCATGACACGTATCAAAGTGAAAAACATGTTTTTTGATAACACATTTTTCAAGCTGCACTGGATTATGGGCTGTGTACCTGCTTTTTAACCCCGAGCCTCTGCAACAACATATATAAACATAAACACACACACACACACACATACATACATACATACATGTGTGTGTGTGTGTATGTATATATATATATACTTTTTTTTTTAATTTACCTGTAAATATTCAGTGAAGAATGATCCCAACTCAGTCTTCAAGAGATGCCTTCCATATAAACAATACAGATGTTGTAAACAGCATTAATCACATCAAAACTGACTCAACACAACTGTGGGTGAATGAGGCTTTGATTTTTTTCACTACATTTGGTTATTAATGGGACAGCAACACAATAGACTGGAAACAATCTCTTTGACAACACCTGCTTTGTTTCCTGCGTAGTGAAAAAAAACCTGTTAGCTTCCTTGTTTCTGTGAACATGTGGTCAAAGATCTGGGCTGCTTTAGTGAGATAATGTGATATCTGGCCTAACCAAGCACATGACCGCCCAGGCCTACATGGAAAACTATAAACAAACAAACCCATTAATTAAAAGGCGTTCAGTCAGGACACACAAGGTAATTAGACGAGAATAGACACAAATAACATCAAGCTGAGTTTTGAATGTGTTTCTCAATAGATTAATTTTGTGACACTCACCGGACGCCTTCATTCAGGGCGTAGAGTTCATTATCAGCCAGACCTTTCTTCTGGAAGACGGCGATGACAGCGTTGTGAATGCTGCAACACAAAACAGGCAAAATCATTAGATAACATTATCGGTGATGGCTAGTACTCGGTTACATTTACTAAAGTAACCTTTTAAATAAATTGTACTTTTCATGGTACTTTTCTAGCAGCACACCTTTAGTCCTACTTGCCTACTTGAGTAATATTTTCAATGAAGTAACAGTACTCTTACTTGAGTAAAGGTTTTGGTTACTCTTCTCACTGTGAGTAAGTCTAAAATGACAAAAGCTTTATGCTGACAATATGAAATGATTTGAACATTTGTGTTTCTTGCACCACACCTTTAGCCTTTCAAACCCTTTCAAAATACCAGATTTTGTCCTTCAAAGGACACTAACAAATTATAAATCAGATCTTCTAAACTAAACTAAAGTGACATATAAATGATTTTAATCTTAATTAATGATACACTATTTAACTTTTCTGGTTCCTTTTTCTGGTTTCTTCCCCATTTGTCTCCATGGAGATGTTATTGCTTTGCCTCGAATGTTCCACAGTAAGGCATTTACATGTACTTATATATAGCCTAAGAATTGTTCAATTGGTGTTTATGTTAAAAATCCTTTAAAAACATGCATTCTTGCTGTGAGTAGGGTTACCTCTCCACAGATCTGATCTGTAACTTGACTTAATGGCATAACCTGGTTGTTTCCATGGAGATACATAAGTTAAATGTCTGCTAAATGACTATGGAACATTCCAGGCAAAGTAATAACATGTCACTGAAGACAAGCAGACATTCAACCTCAAAAGTCTCACAGTATAGCTTTAATGTTCCAGCGTTCAATCAACTTCACACATTTACATTTATGTCCAGTAATCACTGGTAAATTGTAATTGGAAAATTATCCATATATATGAATAATATTTTTTCTTGGACTAGTTTATTTACTAATACTTTGCTTACTTATTATTACAAGACCTACATAGTTGTTTGTTCAAGTTATTTTATCTCAAGTCGCCATTTCTTTGTTTTCTCCAGTGCAAAGTGCCCTCCAACCTACTCCAGCTATATGCCACAGCAGAACATGATATATTACTTTACGTTATTTGTGACATGTCCAAAACATTGTGGAGATACACTTGCAAAAGACTATAAAAGTAAACAAAAGAGCTGTCGAAAACTGGTTGTTCCAGTGTAATATGCCTATTTAGCATCTTAAAATCCACATTGGTTTAACACTAGGTTAACTAAAATGTCTATGAGATGTGACGACACAATCTCGAAAACTTTTCAAACCAAGTATAACCCAAGAAAATATTTAGCCTTCCAAATAAGACTGAATCTAAACCAAGTCTACAATTGCTATATTAGTTATTAACTAAGACTAACCCAACGGAGGACAAAGCAAATTTTTGAATTACAAAGGAATCTTCCTGCCACTTGACGTACACCACAGTTTGAGAAACACTGCTCTATACATTTTGGCTGTTTTGTAAGTACCTGTTCCATGTGGCATTGGCTCCGGCCCGTTTCTGCTTCTCCCCTCTGTCCTCAGGTGAACCCTTCTCACTCTTCCCCAGCTCGCTCAGACTGGGAGAGCTCATCAACTTAAGCCGATGGAGGGTCCTCATGGTGGAAAGAGACAAGACACACAGAATATACTTAGAAGTGGATCAGGAAGGCAGAAACCAGGTCAGGCGGTGAGCTGCGGCATGAATGGGATGGGAGGAGATGACTGCAGGGGACGGAGGAGAGGGAAGCCATTGAAAAGCATGCACAGTGACAGTAAAAAAGTGGTCTGAAGCGGACGACAACTAGGACGGAAAAATACATGGGTACAGAGGGCAGCATGTTAAGAGCGGAGGGAGTGGGAGGAGCCAAGCAGAGAGGCGGCCGGCCCCCATAGAACTGTGATCTATGGAGAAACAATGGCACATGCTCTGATGGGGGCTCGCTCCTGTACAATAGAAGGCATTGATGCAGGAGAGGAATATTTATGCAGAGTCCAGATGCCAGTGGAAGTGCCGCCTAAGCACACCGCCGAGTATGTCACTATGTGTGTGTGTGTGTGTGTGTGTGTGTGTGAGGAGGAAGTCTGACAGCTTATTCACCACAACAACAAGGGTAGGAAGCTTTGGTACAATGTGTGAGAATGAAGAGAGTTCCTGCTTCTCCTTTCAATGTCACTGTTCATATAAAGATCAGAAATAATTTCCCTTTTTGCCTTTTTCATTTAGAAAACTATGTTTAATATTTGGTCATGGATCAGTACGATATGATGTAAGCCTTAGGGATGTGGCAATAATGTGGATATAAAGTATTGGCCAGTATTTGTAAGTCCACCCAGGCTATTGGGCACGATACACGTTCTGAGCTGATACCAGTATACTAAAACACTTTGTAATTTAAATAGTACATTCTTTGCCATTTACACCATTTTACAGCAGCTACCATGGTGGAAAATACTGTAATCCAAATCCTCCCCCAAGTAGGCAAATATGATCACTCAGTGGTCATGACTGCACTAAATGTTTTTGGGTAATTTATAGAAACTAAAAGATCTACACTACAGTGAACCTTCCCACTATATCGAACAATCTAACAATCAGTGATTATGCTACCATGTTGAAACACCAATGATACAATATTTGGATAATAGATCCCACATAAAGATCCATGCACCAGACTGGCCTATGTTGTTTGCATCAAGGTTAAGCAATAACTAAGGCATTTTCTGCTCTGCTGCACTTTCCCTGTATTTTTCCTGTGTCATCACCAATAAGTGAACACTATAAGCTGCAACTGCAATTTAATTAGTAATCAATATACAATTTTGCTTAACAGAATCCTGCCCAACATCCAATCGCAAATCCATCTTTATACTCAGACTACACTCCCTTGAGAAACATCAACATTTGTGTATTAAGAATAGAGATAGACCAGCCGGAGTCTAAACAATCGGCACAGGCCCAAAAAAACCCATACTGGTGAATTTCTAGTTAAAAATATTAATAGTCCTTGATGTAACTAAGATACTATTTTTGTTTTATTATTGGAATTGTTTTTCTTAACTAATAATATGTGTTCATAAGCTCTGGAATGTTCACTGCATCATCTCACAAGATAATTATGAATGCATATTTATCATTTTCCCTACTCAATAACTGATTTACATCCATACATCCATAAATAATACGATACGACTGATGTACAAAAATTCAGCAAGCATGTGTGGAAGTAGCTGCTTTCATTTTCACTAAAAGGGGAATGAATTCAACCATAACTGACGCCCACATCCCCACTTTTACACACACAAACATGCTAGAGACAATCTCACAGGTCAATCATGTATCCCTCTGGAGATAATTATCGTTAGGTCAACATGAACTGAAAGCGATGCTCGATAGTTAATTAAATCTTTGGGGACCAGGGATGGTGAGGGGATAAATCCTAATGTATATTTCATGATGTAGGGAGATGTCAGTCACTTCCATGCACTATCTGATGTAGCTTACCTGCGGATTGGGTGATCGGTGCCTCCGTCCAAGTCCGGGCTGGGAGGAGGAGCAGAAAAGGTGCTGAAGTTGAGGGACAGAGGCCTGGGGGAAGTCCGCGAGGCATGTCTCCTCCGAAGTCCATCAAGCATCTGCACATAAGAAGAACAAGAATATATGAATAAGTAATAGTACAATGAATTATATAGAATTCCACTGATATGCACACAGATTTATAAGATATTGATTGGAATACTGCAGGGTGGCTCAGTGGGTTTGTAGAAATCCTGTCTTTTCTGTTAAGGTTTTAATTTATGTGTGCAAAACCATATTCATAGCAGGCATGTCATGGAGCAAAATGTTGGCTAGTAGGGTTGTCAAAAGTATCAAAAATCTGATGCTAATCAATACAAAAACTAATATCAAAACTAGATACTTAATTGAGCAAGTATCAATACTAAAAAATGTCACATTCAGGACAGAAATCTTTAGTTACAACAAAACAATTATAAGACCACATAGAATAGTATACGCCAATGGAACACTATGCAACCTACCTGGACCACTGAGGGATTACACAGATATAAGGCCACATAGTAATATATAGGAAAATATTACCATTTAATGCTGGAAATGACATTCTATTGTCTAAAGAAAGAGTATTTTGATCATCACTTAGTATCAAAATCAAGTTTAAAATTTTAGTATCATGACAACACTTTTGGCTAGTTTCTGCAACAACAGTGCAACACATTCTAGATGCATTGAAAAGGCAAATAACTAAACCAATGATGCATCAGATGAAAGCTTTTAAGATGAAACTCAATATTACGAAAATGTAACCATACACTTTTTATGACTTACATCTTAATAATAATGATACTTCTGTAGTGACACTTCCTCAGACTGGGTTTCATCCAGCCCACTCACATTTCCCTTGTGTTCTGGGGCAAGACACTTCATCTACATAATGTACATATTGTAAGCAAGGATAGTTACAATCATATTTTAAGGCTTGAAAGAAAAAGCAAAATATCCAAAAGATAGCTGTCCGGATTGTGTTGGCTATCTAGAAAGTCATAGATCTTAAATAAAGAATGAGAATTGCACAGAAATAACAGCCTGTAATAGGACTAATATTATAAATTTGACAGAAGGCATAAATTCCAGGTCCAAATTACCTGTAGTAACTATTTGTAACCATGTTCTTGCTGCTTATGATAAATCTTGATTCTGTTTCCGTTATTACAACACAATGTCTTTTGAAACACTCCTCTGTAACCAGTCCCATAAATACGGATTAACTAAGACAAACCACTGCCTATTGTCTCTCTAATTCTTGTAACAGTCACGTAGTCATGATGTTGTAATATGGCATTACACCAACACCATGAATTTGGGTGACTCCCCATAGAAACCTACTGTACACACATCATAATAAAGCACCATCGCCTGGCCAGGGGGGTGAACAGCAGTCTGGGATGCCACTGCACAGACAAAGACACGCCAGGCTCTCACATGTCACCCCTAAGTATTCACATCGTGTGGGTATGTCTACAGGGAATGCGTAAAGTTGACTTCCATAGCTCCAATGTTGCCCATAAACACGCGCAGACAACACGCAGAGTGCTAGACGAGCTATGCCACACCAGTCTGGGCATTCTTCTCCACCCCACCCCCTCCTCCTCCTCCTTATTCCAGTCTTCTTTTGGGGGGCTCTTACAGTCACATCGATTTCACTTAATTCTTGGATTGATAAACGCCCTTGACGCCAGCTCCTATTGGCTTTGGTCGAAACAGCGAGCAGCGGTGCGTATCCAAGGTAGAATGTACAAGGAGCCGTGCGTACGTGGAGCTTCCCTGTTTTTTCCATCTACCTGTGGGAACGCCAGAATGAGCACAAGTAGGCTAACGTGGCACAAGCGTGGTGCCCATCCAGAGCCGACTTGTAGAGGCGAAAATTAGCACCACGATGGCCCAAAAGTTGCCTGTACCCTGCGCCTTAATTTCGCCCGCCCACTGTATCCCGTATACCCACCGTGCCGTGTGCTATCGAGTTCCTCCGGGACTGAAACGCTCATGTATCACAGATGGAAAGTGTCTGGTATCCAGCGGTTCATCAGATCACAGGGGCACTGGTCTGGTCCGTTGTTTCCCGGCTGAAGAGCGCAGTCTCCCGTGTCTCAGGAGCACGAGGGTCCGGTGGGCGCAGTGGTAGTGGGATTCATTCATGAAGCACGCACAGGGAAGGCACGGCTCGCTCACCCTGTGCCTCGGTGTAGCTTCGCACCGCTCGCTGCCTCGTTGCTCGCCCCCGCTTTGTTTTGACGAGAAGCAAAGGACCTGGGCTCGTGCAAGTGGCTGTGAGCGAGGCGTGCGCGCGCATGCTGTTATAGACGTGTATTTGTAGAGGATGCTCTGGAGGTGGTTGGCTCCCTCCTGCTGTTTTTAGTTGTGTCCCCCTGGGCTTTTGGTCATGGGTTTACCTCAAGTAGACTGTATCATTCATGAGTCCTTAAAACATTTGCAGAGCCTTAGCAACAATGGGCCTAAACCATTAAGGAGCATTTGCATGAAAGTTAATAAAAAGAATGTCAGAGAAAGAATCAATGGAAATGACCTATATTCATCAATAGTCATCAAGCCATGATAGTGATCCATATTTAGGACACTTTTCAGGTCTATAGGCCAACACAGCCACGTGTTAGGATGCAGTGTCATAGCCTATGTGTTTCATAATGGTCTATTTAAAAACAAAAAAAACAACAAAACTTTAGCACAATAAAAATCTAATATGATATTGCTTAATTCTACAGACATAATTTTCTTCAGTTAACCTATACAAAATGCAGGCTCATTGTTATTATTGAGAACAAGTGGCATGGGTGGGGGCATGGTCAATTTACAAATACAAATATATTGATTTATTGCATAACCTGAAATATATGCATGCTATTTTCAGGTATTCTACAAAAGTAAATACATAGATTAAACAAATCAGAAATGTAGAACAGAAAAAAGACACAGGGAAGTCCTATGTCTGTAAATATTGTTCGTGCTGATGGGAAGTCACTTAGGCTGAATTAAGGTATTCCTGCAGTTGGGTAAAAAAAAACCCCAAACAAAACATAATGTTTTGCTTATGTTTTGTACGATCCATAGGCGTAAAGTGTCCAGTGTTGACCCCACATTAGCACAGTGGGAGTCTTGCCATCTGTCACACTCAGACATTGGCATAATCTGCCCCATGAAAGCTAAACAACAGACCCTAAGCCAGGCAGATACCACGCGACACCAAACATTTAGTCTATGGTATTATAGTGTATTTAAGCAGTTTAATTCATGTTTTAATTTTGCTTGGGTTAGTCCTTAGACCTACCTTAGGGTTTTGTCCTATTTTGGAACTGGTTCGGTCTGTGCCCTGGCCTATTTCTCATGGTGGCAGATTGCTTGTTATGAATATTCTGAGTATAGCCTATGCTTTGTGAACTGCATGGAATCCATATTGTTGCTGCAAATGTTATCAACAGAATGAAGATTCAATAGCCTAGTAATAACCATTTAAAGAATAATTGGTAGCCCTACTAACTTAATACTACAAAATATTATGTTATATTTAGACTACATTACCCCTGAAAGAAAGGTTATAAAACTTCATAAAAATAACCCCACAACAGCAGTCATTCCTATCGACAGCCATTAGCCAATCAGAGGCCGATTCAATGGGTTTACGGTGCGTTAAAAGTCGTTACGAAAACTTTAACTTTACGCATCGCAACACGAACCTAATCTTGAATTATTTGACACAGAAAGAAATGAAAGATCTCAAAGAGCGTTAGACGAAGTATAATAATGTTTTACTTGAGAAACCTAAGAAATTATATATTTTAGCAGAAAAACAAAAGAAATATAATCGAACTAATTGTATATGTTACAATTATTTCCGAAGAGTCCTCGAATGCACCAAAAACTCCACCTCCGAACTGCGCGAGCGGGAAGTTGAACTCTGTTTACATTTTTGTCAATCGCTAAAAATAACAAAGTTTATCGGTAATTACGAATGAATTTGCAAACATTTGAATACTTTATTATTTATTTTTTTAAGTAGGTCGATGCTTTTTTATTCTGGTTGCAACGTGGCTAAAATGTTTGCAAACTAGCTAGCTAACCATGCCTAAATCACAGACTTGATATACTTTATAGAGTCTATGGTGTTAATAGGGATTCATGGATCTTTATTTAATTTAATTGCATGCTGTTATGCACAGCTGTGGCTAGGAGGCAAAGCTATCGTTTTACCGCATAAAACCATTCAGTCATGTCTGCAAACCCCGATGATCAGAGCAGTTCTGGGGCTAAATCGTTCGGACAGGTAAGCACAGTGAATGGACAGTGCTGCCACTAGATCTATCTATATACAGAGTCTCTGCATTATTAACCAAGAGCCTGTGTCAGTGCATCTACACCGCAGAGGAGTACCAGGCCGTGCACGATGCTCTACGTCGGAAACTGGGACCAGAGTACATCAGCACCCGAATGGCAGGAGGGGGGCAGAGGGTAAGTCTCTCCACAGTCTATAACTATGAGAAGTAGATGCTCCAAAGGGTTCTGCAGATAGTGAAAAGAATGAGCTGCTAACCTATTTTCTGTTAGTGGTTTCAGTTGTTTCTTGTCAAAGGATCAGACCAGTATAATTTTGGTGCTAATTTTTGAATTGTAGAAAATATCCAAGTTAAGAAGACTCTCATAAATGTGCTGTATAGGATTTTGTAACAGATGAAGGTTAATGTTTAAAGAATATATATTTATCCTCATGTATGTGTAATATCTATTGATTACACTTTAAAAAAGCATATACAATTATACAGGTGTGTTACGTTGAGGGTCATCGAGTCATTAGCCTGGCCAATGAGATGTTTGGATACAATGGCTGGTCTCACTCCATCTCACAGCAAAATGTTGGTATGTACTGCACATATGGCATTGTACTACTCATTTACATCATGTTAGCTCATACTGTAAGTCTTGTTTTTACTGTGTGTCCTCCGTTAGACTTCGTGGACATCATTAATGGAAAATTCTATGTTGGGGTCAGTGCCTTTGTCAAAGTAACATTAAAGGTTTGAGACTCTTTTCAATACATTTTATACCGCTGTGACAAATGTCTAACCACGTGACCTACCTTTGGGTTTTTAGGATGGTTCGTTCCATGAGGATGTGGGCTATGGAGTCAGTGAAGGGCTCAAGTCTAAAGCTCTGTCGCTGGAGAAGGCCAGAAAAGAAGCAGTCACTGACGGGATGAAGAGAGCTCTCAAGTACTTTGTTAAACAGTATATACTAGTTAATCTGGTTTATAGAAGTATTATGATATCATTTACAGAAAGATTAATTAATTAATTAATTGATAACAGTAATTATTTTCTGTTACAATATATATATATATATATATATATATATATATATATATATATATATATATATATATATATATATATATATATATATATATATATATATATAAATTGTGACAGTTTTAAAAGTAAAAATAAGTAATTTAAATTCAATCAGTACCCCAAAAAGTAAACCTTTGTCACATTAACATGACGCAGAAAGTGTCATAAAGCTGCTCACACACTAGAAGAATGGTGATCTATTAGACAATGTGAGTGGATTAAGGATTTTACAGTTTGGTCAAGATTTCAATAATTGTTCAATTGTGCTGTTTCCTCTCAATGCACACTTCATTTTTTATACACAGGCATTATGATAGTAACTTTTTTCCCACATTTAACTGCTAAGCTTCAAAAATGTGTTTGTTTTGCTTTAGATGCTTCGGCAATGCCCTTGGGAACTGCATTCTGGATAAGGAGTACCTTGTAGCTATTAACAAAATCCCCAAGCAGGTTTGACTCCTGTACATTATATCATACCCTTTTCTTTAGAGACAGAAGAGCCTGGTTGACAACTTGGTGTATTCTCTCTGTTCCACCAAGCCTCCAGTCCCTCTGGACCCTACCCAAACCAAGCGTTGTGCCGGTGAGCCTGCTGTGGAGAAGGCCCGCTTTTGTAGTTTGCTCCAAGAGGGAAAAAAAGTGTCAGTGGAATCTCCCAGAACCCCCTTAGAGCCGAGAACCCTCAACCATCAGGAGCACCATGAAAATCAAGCCAACTCTGCTCCTGCACCCAACAGTAGAAGAGAAACATTTAATTCTAGGTAAAAAGTAAAAATGCAATTGTGGTCTACAGTAGTAGCCTTCAGTAATATTATGGTCTTTTCAGCGCTACCAATATGAAGTAATTACTGTGTTTAACACCTTAATGTCTGACCCCTAACCATTTATATTTTTCAATAAGAAATACAGTCATTAGAGGAAAACAAAAAGCATTCTCGGAACATGTATTTCTATCCAAAAAGCACAAATATTACATACTTTTATAGACCATTAATGTGTATGTATTCATAGTGTATAATTGCTTGTCTTCATGGAAATGTTATTACTTTGCGTAGTGTAGCAGTATGACTTTTAACTTGTCTAACTCTTTGGAGATAAGCATGTGTTTTGCGACTAGGCTAGGTTACAAGTTAGATCTGTGGAGAGGCAACACTGCTCACAGTAAAAATGCATGCTTTTTAGCAATAAAAAAATATATTATATAATAATAATACAATATTATCTCCATGGGGACCATAGGTGGCATACCAAACAGCAAAAAAGTTACATAGGCAAGGCAAGGCAAGTTTATTTGTATAGCACAATTCATACACCAAGTAATTCAAAGTGCTTTACAGAATAAGAACGACATTAAAATCCCACAAATCAAAACATAAATAATCACAAATAATCATCATAAAATTTACATTAAAACGGAAGAGTGCAGAATAAAAACCTTTTAGTCATATACACAGCTAAATAGAACTGTTTTGAGCCTCGAAGTAGAGGCCTGTCTCACATCTTCAGGAAGATTATTTCAGGTTTTAACTGCATAAATCTGTAACACTGAATTGCCATGTTTAGTCGTGGCTCTGGGCGCCAGCAGGAGGCTGGTCCCTGAAGTCCTCAGAGTGTGAGATGGTTCATGTGGCACTAACATGTTGGGGATGTACTTTGATGCTAGGCCATGGAGAGACTTGTTCACAAGCAGAGCGGCTTTAAAGTCTCTGAGCCACAGGAGCCAGTGCAGAGACCTGAGCACAAGACTTATGTGCTTGTATTTCCTGGTTCTAGTCAGGACCCGAGCAGCAGTGTCCTGGATGTACTGCAGCTGTCTTAAGGCTCATTTGGTGGGGCCACTGAGCAGGCTGTTACAGTAGTCTAACCTACTGGACACAAATGCATGGATAAGTCTCTAAAATCAGTTTTTGACAGTCTACTTTGATTTTTGCAATGTTTTTTAGGTGGTAAAAAGCTGCAGATGTTACTGATTTGATGTGATTGTTAAAGTTCAAGTCTGAGACCATTATTACCCCTAGATTTCTAGCCTGATTTGAAGGTTTTACAGAGACTGGAGGTGACTGCTATCACTTTCTTTATGTTTCTGTGGGCCAAAGACTATAACTTCAGTCTTGTCTGAGTTTAGCTGGAGAGAGTTGTTCTGCATCCACACACTGATCTGTTGGATGCAGTGGCAGAGTGAATCCACTGGTCCATATTCACCTGCTGCCAGTGAGACATAGATCTCAGTGTCATCTGCAGAGTTGTGGTAGGATACATTATTGCTGCGTATATTAACTGGCCTAATGGCAGCATGTAGAGATCGAACAACAGGGGTCCCAGGATTGACCCCTGGGGCACCCCACAGCTCGGACATTTAATCTGAGATACATACATAGTACATAGGCAAATACAGGCATTCAAGGTATGGAAATAGCTTATGTTGAATGAATAAATGAATGACTGACTGTAAAATTATTTTAGTATTGGGGTCAGAAAATTACAACAATTACAACAAAGAGTTTAACATTACCATAGATTTAGTTAGATGTTAGAGGTTAGAGGCCAGAGGTAGAGGCCAGTTAATGCAGTTTTTGTGTCTGAAGAGGAGTTTCTCTAAATATGTTGAGTGTTCTCTGTTGCTCCAAGACCAAGCTCAAACCCAGTGGATGTGACTGGCTTGGAGACAATGACAGACCCCAAACAACTGCGAAAGCTCCGACAACAGCAACTGCAGCAGAAGTTCAGACAAGAGATGGAGGCCAAGAAGATGCAAGAGAAAAAACAGCACTACCAGCCTCACGTGACAGGGGGCGCCAATGAGAACCGCTCAAGTGGAGGTGCCCTATTTAAAATCAAATATATTAATAAAAACAACATATACACTGTGTGTGTGTGTGTGTGCGTGTGCGTGTGCGTGTGCGTGTATATATATGTATATATATATATATATATATATATATATATATATATATATATATATATATATATATATATATATATATATATATATACATACACATACATACATACATACATACATACATACATACATACACACACACTGTGTGTGAGTGTATATATATGTGTGTGTGTGTATATATATATATGTATATATATATATATATATATATATATATATATATATATATATATATATATATATATATATATATATCTCAGCCTCAGATCACAGGTTTTTCAGCAGGAAAAACATTTAGGTAACAGTTAACAGACTGCTTGAATGCTTAGAGGCTAAAGACTCATGCGTTTGCTTTTTTTAAACAATGTTTTATGCTCCATGTTCCTATCCTGTTGTTTTTATTAATATATTTGATAAATTTTCGTGTTTTTCAGATTGCCGGGTGCCTGTGTCAACCCCACCTGTGACACTCAAGGAGGAGTACTTAGCAGGTGGAGTAAGCAACCACTAGAGGGCCTTGTGAACAAACGTCATGTGCCTCTTTGAGCTGGTGTGAAAAAAAATATTAGGTCTAGATAGAAGTTAATTGATGTGGTTAAATATAGTTTCTCTGTTTTCAAAAAGAAAATGCCAGAGAATAACAGGCAAAAGACCATTCTAACTTAGTTCAGCTTTAGCAGTTAATATTTCGCTCTTTCAAATGTTATTGCTGTAGGAGAGCAGTATTTTGGCCATCACAAGTTAAATTGTGAGCAGATATTATTTTTTCAAAGTTATCTAAATAAATAACAGCCTATTTGAGCAAATACTGTATCTGTGCTTGTCTGCAGATGATCCAGAGCTGTGGGACTTCACGCTAGTGGGGGTGGATGATATTGTGGTCCCACCGGAGGGGCCCAGCGGAGGGGCCCATCCCAGCACACCCAGTAACCACCACATGCAGACACGCAGCAAGACCCCCCAGCGGCCTCCTTGCAGACCCCCCGAGCACACACACAGCACAGGGCAGTACAGGAACCAGGGCCACCAGACAAGAGGTAAGATTCACATGTAGAGGAGTTAAGGTTAATGTACCAATTCACCTTTTACCAAATGTGTTACAGGTGAGGCCTTAAGTCCATACAGACAAGGACAATATATGAAGAAACGCAGACTTGATACATAACCTCATGGTGTTATGTGGTAATTTATCATCATTTTATTTTGATGCATAATGTTTTTTTTTTTATTAAGCACATGCATTGTTTGTTTTTAGGCCAATTTTGTACTGACTCATTAAAGATGCACAAATATGTGGAGTCTGTAAAGCTTTGCTGAATAAGAAGTGTTTACCTGCTGAATAAAAGGCACTTCTCAGTTTAAATGATATTTTTATTTGTTTTTTACATTTTGTACAATGTGAAAAACATACACAAAACAGACACTGAATCACAGAAGTCATAAGGAGCCAACAAAGATCTGATGCTGAAAAGATATTACTGCGTGTCAGAGGACGCAGAGTACATCATGTCTGAAAGTAGTTTAGGAGCACGCCAAGGACCGAAGCATTGTGAGCCCGTGCTGTACAGTGACTGGGTACAGGTCGCTTAAGTGGGAGATAACAGATCAATGCAGCTGGCATGCAGATCTCCTATGCTGACTGATACTGAAGTTGCGCATGTGAAGTTTAATTGCTTTTAAACAGATAACACTTGATGACTTTCAAGAAGGCAAAAAAATGAGAAGAATTTCAATATCAAAAACATTGAAGTCAGTAACAACCCGCTTCAGCATGCAAATGTTTCCATTACCCCTCGTCCCTATAAAACTTTAAACATTGCATATTCTGCATTGCAGTAACTTATTTTTTCTCTAGAGAAGTATATCTACGAGCAGGCGACAGTCACAATGACAGCATGGCACTCATGTGAGGGGCTGCAGAAGTACGGCCAGCGTGGGGCGCCGTGACCTTTACATGTTTAGCTCACACTGCCAGAACAAGTGCTTCCAAGAAATGGTTTAATGAGAAATCCACAAAACAAATGTCAGCCAAACCATGAATGCATTAGCCTATTATAATACACAGCCAATTAGACACACATCTGCAGGTGCAGAGGAAGGATGTACTCTCTGAGCTCCTGGTCCTGTAGAACGCTCCATGTACCCATGAGCTGTCATGCCACCTATGCATGTCTGACCCAAACGGCTACAGCTGGATGAGTGGAACTATTCATTAGTGAAGATGCAAGGCACTAAAGTGTTCCTCGGATTTGTGACAGTGTGTAGAGTAGATCACCACAAGCATACTCCAGTGACAGTGAGCAATACGTGAAACCATGACCTCACATGAACATACTGTTGTATATACAATAAAATAGAAAAGGGGCAGGGTGTCATACATAGAAGAGCTTAATAAACCACAGGATCAATCCTGTGCCTTGAAGAGACCAAGAGAAACAACCCTGCAATTGCACTTTTTATATTCCTTAAACTACATGTTGTTTAACAACCTTTAATAATAATTACAGTGAAACAACATCAAAATCTGATGGTTGAATACAGGTCCATAAAGAACATTTTCTTAAATATAGGCATACAAAAACAGACCACAGAAAGAGAACCCCAGACGTGTGATTTGAGAATCTAATATTGTACTAGAGCAGGTGATTTCCAGATATGACTAAACCAACACCAGGATTTCTGTAAACCCCTGGGACCTGATAAACCCCAGATACCACTGATACAATTCAAATAACCCAGAGTGAAGTATACTTTGAACTGCCTGTGTTTGACGGAGATCTACTTGGTAAAGAGTTTTTGAGATTCTAAACAATACAACTCTCTTGCCATACAAATATGAAAACACCCTGCAATCACATTTGACCAGATAGTGATCTACAGCAGCATCATGTCTAGGTCTAAAATCATGAGTGGTGTTCAACACCAAGACAATGCATTTGAATAGCAGATCCACTGGCTTACAGGTCAGGTGTAAAGGATCAACTCAAACGTAAAAGAAATCTGTATGATACAAAACTCACTTAACAGCAGACTCACAGTGACATAAATAGACTTAGTATGGAATTATAACCCAGTAAATATATATATACAAAATTAAGATGTTTAGGAGATTAAGGCCACAGTTATAAGGGATATTATGTATTTTCCTTTGCTCTTATTGCATTGTTCTTCTACAGATAGCCACCAGGACCTCTCTGTACTGCACACCTACCCTGCTCATTCACCTCTGTCCAACTTACACACTCTTCCTTTATCATAACATTCATCAAACACTTCCTTTCCTCCATTTGACACCACCTCCAACAACTCTGACACTGTTTCCTTGTGAGCTACCTATACCTCATTAGACATTCTCTAGTTTTACTATGCCAATTATGCTTGGATTTCTTTTTCAAATGGGAAATGGTTATTGGCAACAGGTCAAAATTTGGGCCTGTGACAGCATTTCACTTTCTCCAACAATATCTTTGGCTGTTGTCCGCTACGCCTTTGGGCTGTTATTTAGACATAACTGACCAACGTGTCACAGTTGAAGCCACAGCTGATGGCAGGATAGGTTTGTGTACAAGCGATGGCTGTGGATGAATATTGCACTCTCCCTCCATTCACCAGGCACACAGATCAATCCTATCACAACTAAACACAAATGAAAATTTTAAAAAAGCATTATATGTTGCCAGGTAAAGAACATAGAGCAAAAAGAGCGAGTGGTTAGGGGCTGTGCTCTTTGCTCCGAGTGGTCCTCTATGTGGGCACACTGTGGGCTATGTGGGCCTCAGATTAGTCCCTCCAGAGTTGGACTTTGGTGGAGCCGTGCTAGTTCCCACGTGGTAGCCCTGGTGCAGCGACACCGAGCTGGTGGTAGGTGGCTGGTACTGGGCAAGGGGCTGTGCGGGGTTAAGCATGCTGACCTGACACGTGCCTGTGGGTCCGGCCCACTGAGAAGAGCTGTAAGGGGCAGAGGCGTAACCAAAGCCTGGGGTCACTGGACCCAGAGAACCTTTTCGTGGGCCCAGAGGGATTGAGGAATTGGCCTGGTTTGGAATTTGAGTCGAAGTGGAGCCTGTGGGGTTGGATGGTGTGGGTAGAGTTGGGCAAAGATAGCCTGGAGCAGAAAATTTACGGCCCATGTTGGCTGGAGGGATATTAGGCTGAAGAACAGAAATGGTTGTGGTTATTATTTGTAAGCAAATTATAGGTTACAATAAATGTGTATAATACACAGCACTTACATCATATGCTGCCTGTGATCCTGCCTTTGGACCCTTCTTGCACTGAGATAAGCTGATGGCGTCCCGGGCAAAGTTGTCCACCAGCTGATGCAGGTCATCGGTAAAAGTGCCCTTGCCCTTTTGGGAGTGAGCAGCGGGCCCCCCCGACAACTGGTGGTTGTGAATATGGCCTGAACCGTTGGTTGAACTTGCCACAACTGTCCCTGGAAAATACAGAGGATATAAGTGTGAATCATCATATCTAAAGTGATATTGTGTTGACCGATTCCTGTGTCTCTGGACCTACCAGTGGAGCTAAGGATTGGCATAGAAGCAGAGGAAGTCAGCTGAGGTGATCTACATGCTGCTTGAGTAGTCTCTATTGTTAGATCTAAAACCGTTCCCGATGGACAGTCCTGCTTTGGAACTGCCTCTGAACTGTTAAGGTTTTGGCCAGACAAAGGAGTTCCTACGAATGTGGTTGCATTAGTTGATTATGTCAAAAGTCAAAGTGAAGATGACAGTGAGTGTGCATACCAGGATGTGATGGGCTGCGTGTAGACTTGTAGGTCTTGCTCTTATGTCTGCGGCGGCCTCCAGCCATGGCCACAGCAGGTGATAAAACAGAAGGGGGAGCAGCTTTTCCCATGCGTGTGAATAGGGCCTCAATTTCCTCTTGTTGACGCGTCTGCAAAGCCTGAATCTCCAGCATATGTCTGCAAGTGTAACAACAGGAGTAAGTAGCTGTGAATGGCTCCAGAATGAATATTCTATGGTCTATTGAATGGGTCCCATACTTTTCTCGGAGGCGGCTGATCTCCTTCTGCAGTGCTTCATCCTCAGCCTCTGAATCCTCATCGTTGTCACTGCTGTAAGGTGTGTGTGCATTGTGGGGGTCTGAGGTGGATGACGATGGCCCATTCTGCAGAGTGATCCCAAGGGAGGGACTGGGATCTTCTGCTGGAGTAGAACTCACTGTGGGGATATTCTCATTAAAACTGTAGGATGGACTTGTAACATGGTCATGGGGTTATGAATGTCAAACACAAACCTGTGACAGAGAAGCGGCCCACCCTTGAGCCAGCATTGCCTGTGGGGGGTGTACTGGAGCTGGTGGACACTTGGAAACGTCCAATTGTTTTTGTGTGCCCACTGTTCAGATCAGCACAGGACACTGGACTTCCATTTCCCTTATCAGTGGCACTTATTTCTTTGGACAGACAAGAAGATCGATGAAGAGTATTTTCCGGACTTGATGGAGAAGAGGATGATGAAGAAGATGAGGTGCATGACGATGTCATGGAGCAGGAAGAAATCACAGTCGAGGCATCTGGAACGGTGTTAGATGCATCTGTAGCCACGGACACCTGTACCAGAGCAGCAAGCCAAAACTAAGTCTTAAACCTACACCAACTCAGTCCACAAATAATAATTTGTCACTCACCTGGAAGCGTCCGAGTGTGAAGCCAGTCCCTGGGTTTGGTGCTGCATTATTTCCCTGCACAGTCTCTGGGCTAAGCGCTCTTCTCAACTGGGAATCTAAATGATTCATTGGTTGTTGATTTGGTCCAGGAAATGGTGGTATGAGGTCAGTGGTAGGCGTTACAGATGGATCAAAACCGGCAGGTAATGTCTAAAAAACAAAACAAAATGAGGGCATTGAGAATGTTTTTGATGCTGTTCTTTAATTCTATTTTGAACTTACTTGAGCCCTGGGTTTAGTTGGAGGGGTTTGAGCATGTCCTGGAGTGGCTGTGCCAGCTGTGAGGGGAAGGTTGGATGGGGGCACCAGAGCCTGCCCTGGAGGAGGAGACGAGGTGCCTGTTGGAGGGGAGGAGGTGCCAGTGCTTTGTGAGGGGTCCATAGAGGTGGAGGAGGTGACAGGTGGGTCTTTAAAAAGTGATCGCAGCTTTTTGTCCAGGGCTTCTATATCATCTCTGCCCCCACTCTTGGTCTGGACCTCTAGCCCTTCAACCTCTGATGGCTGAGATTGGATTTGATTCTGAGTGGATATTGAGGCTGGAGGGGGCTGCTGGCTGGAACTGGCCACTGGTGGATTCTGGGAGCCTGGCTGTTGAATGGGAAGGGTGGGTGCATTTGTGGGCTGCATGGATGCAGCTGCACCATTAAAAGGCTGCTGCTCTGAGACTGGAATGGTGCTACAGTTGTTAGAAGGAACAGCAGCATTAGAGGACACAGGGGGATTAGCAAGTCCTGTAGACTGAGAGGACGGTACTTGAAGAGCGGCCACTGGATTCGTAGCCACTGGAGCTGTGGCCACTGGAGGCGTGGCGACTGCAGGCGTGGCGACTGGAGGCGTGGCCACTGGAGGCGTAGCCACTGGAGGCGTGGCCACTGGAGGCGTGGGCATTTGCGACGTGGGCATTTGAGGGGTGGGCGGACTGACAGAGGTAGAAGCAGGGGTAGTGGAGGGCTGTGGTTGAGCAGTTTCATTGGTTAACTGAAGAGGCAGAGCAGGCACTACAGCAGCAGGTGCTTGTGTTGAGGACGCAGTGGGTGGAGACACAGTCTCAGTGGTGGAGGTGATACTTGTAGATGAAGTCATGGTCACAGCAGGAAAAGTAGCGCTTGTGGTGGATGGCACACTCTCTGGAGAGAAATGGCTGCTAATGGACTCATGGCCACTCTCTGCCGGTGGGACTGAACCAGTGTTTTGCTCTGTGACAGGAGGATCAGGTTTATCACTTCTGTCTTCATTCACTTGTTTTATTTTCCGAAGCCCTTCCTGTAGAACTGAAGCAGGTGCAGATGAAGAAAGGCCCACAGATCCAGAAGTAACTGTCAAAGAAAAACAATGTTTAGTCTTTGAGGTGTTGAAACCAAACCAAAGTCCTAATTTAAAGAGTATTCTTTCCAATAATGGGGTATGCCATACCAGTGACTGGATCATCTCCAAAAGAAGTGTTAAAGGACGTGTTGCCAAAGAACTGTTCCCTAAGACGGGACTCAGGCACAGGACTCACAATGAACCTTCTTCCGGCTGAATGCACCACCTGAGCTGTCGTGCTGGGAGAAATGCCTGGAAGTGCACACAAGCATGTCAGTGACCTACATAACATTAGGGATTTATAATTCAGTTAAAGATTATAAACCTGGTAACATGGGCACAGATAACTCCTGCTGTTGCTGACGACCACTCATCTGTGAACAAAATAAATGCAATTAATAACCAATGTATAGCTGAAGTTTTGGTTTTTTTGGTTACATTTTAGCTTTTAACCAATTGAATCATACTTGTGGGAACACCTCCTTCATGCCGTCTCCCTTTTCATCTGCCATTTCTATAACTTCACGAATTTGTTCAATGAAAGACTCCCGCTCACTCTCCAGAATGAACTCACTCTGGACCTGATGCAAAGCAGAGTTGAGTGAGAACAGTTCATCAGCCACAACAAATAAGAACACATGCATTATCAGTACCATGATCTGAGCAATTTCCTCTGGATTATCCCCATCAAGGTCAAACCTAAATGTCACCATCTTCCTATTGTGTGTCTCAAGCTGACACTCTGCAACTCGATCCCCGACATTAGAGATCTAAAAGCACATATGGATGAGTGTTGTGGTAAAGTGCAAACCAACATGAACAATGCCTGTCCTTACACTAAGAACATTCAGCTTGGCTCTGGCACACTTCTCGTGGCGCGAGCGACTGCGCACAGATCTCCGCTGGTGGCGTTTCAGGGAACGTCCCTCATGGCGACCACCAGATGTAGAGTTTCCTTCATTTCCATCACTCAGACCTGATGCTGCGTCTGACAAGCAGCTACAACACAATGTAGACCATTAGCTGACTGGCCTACTGAATTTTGTTAATGGTATCTGATAAGCCCATGAAAGGACTCGGTATATATGTATGCAAGACACAATAAAATTCATTCAGTTGAGCTCTGACCTCTCCGTGGACTGCTGGACTGGGGCCGCTGATGCTACTGGCTGCTCAGTTGGGGTGGACTGAGGGGCACTTACAGGAGCCTAAAATAATCAAGAAAAAAATTTACGATTGGATGGTTGTTTCATGAGCAATACATGACAATTAAACAGCCCATGTGTAAATTAGGAGCAACCCGTTTGTGAGGAAATGTTAAGAAACCACCATTATCCCCCAGTGGGACGAACTGACCTTGCCCCTGTAAAAAATATTCTGACTTTACACTTTTACATGAAGCTTTGCATTAACAAACATTGTTCTTTGTTTTGTAATGTAATCTTTTTAGGCATCAATAATTCCATATCATTACTGTAATTACAACCAAAAAATAATGGATTAGAGTGAATGAAAAAGAAACCAGTGTGACCCCCTAACATAAGCCTCAACCACAAACACATCTGATATTAAGCAGTGGCTCTGCTTAGTACCTGCAGAGCAGGTAGACAAGTTGTCTGATAGAGAAAGTAAAGATGCTCTGCGTCAAAAGGAGGAGATGAGATAGGAGGACTTGGGTCGCAGGCCCAAGACTAACACATTCATGCAGGAATGGGCAGCATGCAGAAGTAAAAGTGAAAAAGACAGATCAGCAATTGAAAGAAAAGTTTGAAATTAAACATGAGATACAGGTCACACAGTAAGTTTATGTGTTTGTCACCTGGAGCTGCTGGTTGCCAGTCGGTGCTTGTGGCACCACACCAGCGTCTGCTGCAGAGGGCTGAGGGGGGGACAACTGGGATGAGTTTTGAACAACCCCTGGCTGTACAGGAATCTATAATAACACAAGGTACAAAAGACAAATGCAGAAAAAGATTGGTTAAGCCATACCTTGACATCACACCTTGACTGGCATCTGTACTTACCTTCCTAATGTAAACATTTTTATTTTCATATAAACATGTCTTGTGCAATTGTATCAAAATATTACAATGTTACATTTCAGAGTACAATTTTTCTTACTTTAGTCATACTTTAGTTATACTTACCAGTGCCTGTAAATTAACTATAAAATATAGTTTTGAAGATAAGGAACATAAAAATGGGACATTTTATCTACCTGAGGGGGAGAGTTGATTGGTAGTAAACGCCGTACTATAAGAAACAAAACAACACAGGATAGAGAAGGAAAGTTGAGAAAATAAATTAGGTAAGGTTAGGGGTCTGGGAATTTTTGGGGGAAAAAAGCATCTGCTATCACTGCACCAAAGCAAGATAGTACTCAGATGTAACCAATACTGAACAATTACTCTTTTTGAAACCTGAGGAAGAGATTTATATCACATACATATACACTATGTTTTATTATATATATATATATATATATATATATATATATATATATATATATATATATATATATATATATATATATATTTTTTTTATTTATTATTATTATTTTTTTTTTTTAATGCATGTGTATGTGTACCTGCTGAGGCACAGCCGGAGCCGTCTGGCTGCTGGGAGCAACAGGAACCGCTTCTACATGGATGCCCTGACTCACAGGTGGCCCTAAATGGAAAAAAAAAGCTTTTAAATGACTAAAGAACTTGTATAGGGGTGTAACTGGTCATCTACTGACTGCTGGCAGTGGCTGTTGTGGTGGTGGTTCACTTTGTGTCTGAGGACTTAACACCGTGGGCTGAAACAGTGGCTGAGCCGTGGGAGTGCTGTAGGATACAGCTGGCTGGGCAGGGTGGACATCAAGGGGCATGGATGAATGCGGTGGCCTGTCTCCCATTAGAGTGCCTACAGGAGAGGAGGATAATCATGGTCTAAATGTTTCCTTAAGACAAAAACAAACATGAGCAGCTTTAAATTTGCACCTCCTCCAGTGTGGGGCTGTTGGTCTGCTTCAGTGTCCTCACACTCTTGCTGACTGGCAGCTACACTCTGGCCTTGGACAGTGAGAGGGATTTGTCCAGAGGATGGAGGAACATAGGAAAATGAATGCGGAACGCCACTGAGAGGGCCGGACTGAGGAATGCTGTAGCTGGAGGATGTCAGGTTCTGTTGGGAGGCAGGTTGAGCCACTTGTGAGCTGTGCTGATTTGGCTGTGGTGACCCATAGGGGGCAGACTGGAGCACTGGCTGGGGCACAGGAGCCTCTACACTAGGCTGTGGAGCCGATTGCTGAGGAGGCACCATAGGGTTCTGCTGCTCGTCTTCAAAACGGCGTTTCTCCTGATCTTCTCGAACCTTTGACAGAAGACAAAGATATGAATAGAAGTCAAAAACCACTGAATATATGAACAACTTGCAGGATAAGATACCCACCTTCTGTCTCTGTGCTCTTTTACGACAGATTAGGGATGCTCTGTCCTTAATTGCTTTGGCTATTGTTTTGAGGTCACCATCACATATATAACCAGACTCAACCTAGAAAGAACAAACATTTCATGTGAACAGTGAACAGTCTCATAATCTCAATTATATCCATTCTACAGTAATCTATTCACCATAAGATTTATGGTAAACTCACCATCTCCTGAGCCACATCTTCTGGCACATCTTTACTGAGATCGAAAGAGAACTCAATTGCCTCATTGTCTTTGTACTTCCCTTTGAGTTTCTTCACATCTTCAATGCGGAGCCATAGTTTGATAGCCTCCATCTCTCCATCATCCTCCTCCGCCAGCTCCACACGTACACCTGTATCCTCCTGGAAAAAGGCGTGGTTCAGCAGATCCTTGATCGAGTACCTAAACGATACAGGGCAATCAATAAGAAAAGTCAACAAGCTCTCCTCTACATGTGAATGTGAATCTTCAACCTTTCGTCTTTGTTCTGGCGGATACAGCCCTCGATGATCTCCTTCACCTCAGGAATAGCCACCTTGTCAAAGCTGCCAGGCTTCACTCCCTACAAGACACAGACATCAAAATAAAAACACTTATTCTTATTAGACCATCTGTTTTGAAATGGTTTTAAAAATAAATGTAGAGTGAAATAGCGTCTTCCTGCCATTAAATAATTTTTCTAGCAGAATTCTTTTGTCAGTCCTAAAATTTGAAAATAGCATCTCTTGGAGCCTGCCTTTGTTCAGAGCAAAGCCTAAGACAAGGTCACAATTGTTGTTTTCAGTAGACAATAGCAATTATTGTTTTTCATCGTTTTGAACAGGGATTGGATTCATTTTTATATCATCTAATGGAAATGGAACCTTTGGTTCAGTTGCTGTTGTTGTAAAGTACTATACAAATACATTTTGAATGCATTATTGAAAATATAAACACTTAACTGAGTAAGTGGAAAATGAGGATTTCAGGCTCCTATATACAGCAGCTTTACTGTTAATAATCAACAGGAGGTGGTTAGTGTAGATATCAAGGTCTTGAAGATAAGACGTCATGGACAGGTTTGCCCACATTATGTACAGTACAGAAAAAAGCCTTGTCAGTCTTATGAGTCATACTTTTGTATTAAATGTGTTGTAACACACATGCGGCTCTGCTGCTTTGCAACTTTTATGTCTTTGTTAATTTAGTCATGTACTAAATTAAAACATGTTTAGGCCTGTCACGATAATAATGCTGATAATAATAATAATTTAATGCTGAAGATGTTCATACCAAATTCATGCCACAGATTGAACGACCCTTAAGCAAGATTATCCAAAAAACAAAAACAAAAACTATTCTAATTGTATACCGTTATATGAATGAACATGGATGTCATTATAAAAACATGAACTGCAATAACAACAAAATGAAACACTTTAGGTTGAATAATGAACTCCTAGATACTAAGCAAGTACTAACTAAATGAGTCAATTATTGTTGTGAAATTATCGTGACAGGCCTAAACTACTACCTAAAAACTAGGGTTGCAACTTGCAATTATTCTTTTGATTAATCGATTAGTATAATAATTGTAAGATTAATCTAGCTGTTTGGAACAGATTGTTTGGAAGAATGTGATACTTTTACTATATTGCACCCAGATAAAGCTGAAGCGAAGCAGCTTGAAGACATCCTGGTGGAGAATATTTAGAGACAAAAAAATGTTTTCATCAAAACACAAAATTTCCTATGTATATTTGTATGCAATTCCTTATCTTTCTGACCCATCCAACCTCTTCTCTCAGTTCATGACATTTTGGAACCTATATATATTATTGTAATAATTGTCAACAATTCTAGTAATCGATTTGTTGTGATAAATCGATGTTGCAACCTAACTTGTTACAGCCCTACTAAAAACAAAGATACAAGTTCAGTTCTGTGGCCCATCAGTGTTTGAGAAAAGAAATGTTTGAAATAGTGTTGCAGTTAAAGCCATATTTTGATGTAGACTCAAGACCACGTAGCTGTGGTCTAATAAACAGAGGAGAGGAGGCAGCAGAAGAGTGGCACATGTACACAGAGGGAACACTTACACTGGTTACTCTGCGGTAGATCTGTGCAGCATTCTGGCACTCTGAGTACGGGTACTCGGAGGTGGCCATCTCCAGCATGCACATTCCAAAGGCATAAACATCCACTGACTCGTCGTACTTCTCCTCATACATCTCAGGAGCCATGAACTCTGGGGTACCTTAAATCAAAACAACTATTCAGAACTCCTTACTGATTGACAGGACTTCTCTCAGCCCATTGCCTCTCTGCACCTCTAACCCCTCTGGGGGTTGAGGAAGAGGCGGATGAGATGATTGAGCAATCTGATGCCATCTTCTGGAGCAGAACCTGTGAGGTGAAAGATGAAAAAGAGAGAGAAGAAATAGATAGGGGAAAAGAAAGCAAAAAGGAGAAAACAAAAGAGGAGGAAGAATCTGGACTCAGTTAGTCTGCAAATAAGAAGGCACTTGTTTGTCTGTGTAAGACCAAATCATGTCATTAATCAAACTGTCTGTGGTAGGCAATGTGAAGGACACACTTCTCTTTGGATTTACATTTTCAATCTGCAGATTGAGTTATGTTTGTTTGGACAACACTGTGACTTAACCCAGACTAGCTATGGAAATAACTTTCTTAAACCTTTAAAATCACTCACCTGCTGGCGACCAACTTACTGTGTCCTCTTGACCTAAAGGAAGAGTATGATGAGAACAAATGAAGCTGATCCCATAGCTAGTTATGTGCTCAGCAGTGTGTCTCTGCACATCACTCTAGAGCCATCAATGAGCGCTCAGTGTTGGAGTTCAAAAGTAGGTCTTACACAGAAAAACTGGGTTTTCTCAATGTGTTTATTTTGATGTGTTGTACAGCACACGTTGAAACTTACCAGGCTCTCAAAAGCTCATACTTACACACTGACCAACAGTACCCTATTCATTCCAAACAGCAGAATGGGGCACAGCTGAAGCTACAGCCTATGTTTTAGAAAATACCCAAAAACAAGAGAAAATAAAAAGGAGGAACAGAGAATGTGGAATTCCTCCCAGGAAACAAAGACCTTAAGCACAAAACTCCAGTCCTGCAATATTTCAAACAAGAATAAAAGCCAAACAAACTCCTGTTGAAGCAAACCCATAGAGACACATGTTAAACATTATATATAGAACTTGCAAACAGACCACATATTTCCAAACCACAGGACAAAGACCACTCTATGACAAATGCAGAGGGCCATACCTTTAGCCATGGCCAGGCTTGCCTGCAAAAGTAGTGACAGGAGCTACTGAGAAACACTTGGTACTACTTAGAGCCACTGAATGACTTGATAATGTTTTAGTGTGTAAAAGGAGGAAATATCACAGCTTAATTTGGTCTTCGCTGTAGCTGTGGTTTGAGAGAGAGCTGAAACACAGTGGTCTGTTTTAACCATATAAAAACACAAATACATATTCTAATTCTATAATAAAACAATTCCCAACAGAACATCAATGCTGTTATAGTATACTGGACTTAGGTCATACCTATAACACTTTTGGCAAAGGATGCCCTCTTGAGTGTGGCCAGTCCCAAGTCGCCAATCTTGACAGATCCAGTTGGACCTGTGATGAAAATGTTGTCACACTTGAGATCCCTGTGGATGATGGGCGGGGCCCGAGTGTGTAGAAAGTGAAGGCCCTTGAGGATTTGTCTGCACCAGCTGCGCAGCACCTTAATCTTCATCACCTTAAAGCGCTTCAGGTAACTACAAGCACAAAGAAGCAATTTAAAAGAATGGAGCATCTTTTATTCTCTGAGTACTTGGTTTGGGACTTACGTTTTTAGTGTGCCCGATGTCATAAGTTCAGTCACGAGTACAATGCACTTCTTTCCTTTGGAGGGCCCTTCCCAGGAGTCATAAAAACGAACAATATTGGGATGTTGCAGTCCTTTTAACATCCCGGCTTCTTCTTTAAAACGCTGCCGCTCTGTTTTGGAGAGCTTGCGATCCTAGAAAGACAAGTATAAGAAAACTACAAGTTTATATACTGAATAGAAATTTATATACTGGGTTTGTAGGATCACTGAGTTATGCTAAACTACGCTTCAAGTTTTCTCTGCAGTTCTCTTGACCTACATTTACAGTGTGCAGGTCCACACCAATGATCTAAGTACGCAGTTATGTTGTGTGTATGTGTAAAGACATTCACTAAAAACAACAAGTGCAGGTCAGAAAAAGGTCTAAAAGAGTTTATTTTTAACACATTCTGCTTACTTTTAAATATGCCCAGTTTGTGGCATTGTCGACGTGTTAATGGTTTAAAATCCTAAATATAGAGACCGACAATATGAGATCATATGATCATATAAAATGTGCAGAGGAGTTTGCAAATAGTAGCAGGAACTGACCTACTTCTAGAGGGTGGTTATAGGGTGGTTTTGCCCCTATCACTCTGCACACATCATGTAAAACATCCATGACATCCACAGAAGCCTCAGCATTAGAATCTGTGCAGCATGTGCGATACACCCGACCCCCAAGTCTAGTATGACACTGAAGAAAGCTCACAGTCAGTTCATTAATGAATGCTGTAGAAGATGGGTGGTTCCCAACACCATTTGGTTTAAGTACTTGGAAAGGCTCATTCCACTTCAGTCTTGTCATTAGTGTGCAATATATGGCACATAGAAAGCCACTGGTTACTTTTTGAATAGGAGTGTGTTGTAGAGAATCCTGTTATCATTTTTAACAGAAATTTTGTGTTGAATCCTGGGCTAAATGAGGGAAATCATGAGCAGTAAAGTAGCATCTGCTCCGGTCATCTGATTCAAAACTCAATGTGTTTTTTTTCCCCCAAAAGCTCCGCAGTCAGCCAATAAGAGCCCAGAACAGCTGCAGATGAATCAGCCAGTCTGTGTGACAGCATGGCCATGACTCACACCGTCTTTTTGGGAATGACTGCTTCAAGTACGATTCATAAAGCAGAATTCAAACCATTTATCTAATTATCTGAGCTTGATTTTTGAAAATGATTCCTTTAGATTAGATCTGCAACCATCCTAAGCCACTGTACATCTTAACAAAGAACAGACAAAATACATAAAAGAAAACATCTAAAAATAGCAAGTGGCAAGAGACAGCCACTCTGAGGTTGCAGATCTCGAGGTTGACCCCATTTCTGCACAGTCTTCTGTAACTGCTGACAAGGGGGCTCAATATGCTCAAAACTAGACCATTAAAAAGCTGTTGCAAAGAGGTGGCTTTCTAAGTGGTATGATGTGATTTCAGATTGCCCTTTTGTATCTGCTGTGTAATTATATTAAGCATGGGGATTGGACCCAAACCAAAAACAAGTTAGAAATTAAACTGCAAGTCTTAAGTTGAAGATGTGGGTCAGCATCTTTGAAGCATCAAAGTCTGAGAGGTCCTGATCTACCCATATAAGCAGCCAGAGGCTCTCGACAGTATAAAGCTGAGTGGTTGCATTTCTTCTGGTCTACTGAGTGCTGTTAGCTGAATATAAAGCTCAAACTACTGAACCAAACGCTTAGTTCATATGCTTAGTTAAGTACAAGTCACAGACACTTTCAACTGACTCCATTTAAAAAGGGAGAAAGAGCAGGCAGTGTGTAGGAGATCACTAGCCAGAAGATAAATGAGTAAGCAAAAAGGGGAGGTTCCCGAATCTATTTCTTTCTGAACTTCCTGTGCGCTGACCCACTTATTGTTCAAACATGCCTGAAACATGAGCACTGCAAGAAATGTGGAGGTTCACTGGTGGGTGAAATGGGTGGACTCCTTAAAATACTTGAACAATGGCATTGGACAGATGGCTTTCCAGGCATGTGCTTCATTTTGTCCAAACTTTACACAGTGGGGTTATAAATGTTAGCGATCCAGCATCTGACTGTCCATGACTTCAGCACATAGGCCCTCACCACACACCAACTGAGGGGATTGTCCCAACATTTGGCTCTCACAAGAATGCGGATCAAATTTCCTGACTACTATAGCCTAGAAATCAAAGACCACAATTTTCTAGTGTTCAAGTTAACAATGTTTGTGTAACTACTCAGCAATTACAGTTATACTGCAGTATAACCAAAGACAACACAAACTCTTTACAAGCTACATTCACAAACTAGTTAGACTTGTTCAGACCGCCCTTTCCAAATCACACAACAGGGTTGGAAGAATTATCACTAACTAAATAAATAACATAAATCAAATAAATTTATAAAATTACAAATTGTGATTTTTAATCACTACACTGCAATTCTCTTAAAATATCAAATTAAAACATGTACCACTGGAATAACCATTTGACTAATCAAAAAATAAGTTGTCTAATAAAATAATTATTAGTTGTAACCCTAAAGATTAATTTCTCAGCCACTAATTATTAAATTGCTTACATCTCCACAAACCTGACTCTGGAAAAAATGCTTGTGCCTAGCCCTACAAAATATTTTTCAAAAATACGAACATCATTTTACCCCATCTTTTTTAAATTGACAATGTAACATCTGCCTGTGCACTATGGATGAAAAAATGTACTTTGTGGCTAAATCTATTCATAGAAGTGCTCATCAATGTACACTGTCCCTGTCAAATAAAAAAAGAAAATAAAGTAGCATTTGTTTGAAAGCCACACACAACTAGTTAACTAGTTGCTTAATGACCAAAAAGTGCATTAAAATGTAAATCAACAGCCTGTATTTCATGCTTTCCATTACTGTAAAACAGACCTAAAAAAAAAAAAAAAAAAAAAAAAAAAAAAATCACACACATATGACAAGAAAGTGCAGCTCAGGAACAAGCTCAGGAACAAGCTCAAAACAACGCATCCTGTGACTGTCAAAGTTTACAAGTGAAATTCCAAGAAAAAAAAAAAAGCCCAAAGCAGAGGCATTTTATAATTTAACCAACTGGATTTAAAATTTAGAAGAATTGTTATCAGTAAAAGCTATACAAGATTTGAACATATTTACCTCTTATCTGGGGTAACAGATAGGTCAGGTTTATGAAATTTAAAAATCTAAACTTTACATACAGATTCTTCAATTAGATACATCACAAAATCCCACAGACTGGGCTTCAACTGATGACCTCAAAAAAAAAGACAGCAGTTGAAAGAGCTCAGCAGCTGGTCAGCCCGATCAGCTCTCAAATCTTATGTTCAGTCTATAAGATAATTATTTTGGTATAGCTTGTATGTATGCTCATAAGATTTTTTTTTTATCATCACTGGTGCCATTTGGGTTGTTGGCCCAAACAAAATATGCTGCTTTAAGGTCAACAGCAAACATAAAAAGCAAATATTGTCCAACACTATAGATCACTCTCTAGCTTAGAGGAATGAGAATCTAAAAAATGAACAATACTGAACAATTGAGTGAGTTTTTAAACAGTGTGTGTGGGAAATGCCAGGCTCAGGGTGGAAGAGCTTTGGAGCAGGCCTTGGCAGGCAGCCTGCTGCTCCACACAGGAGATTCTTCATGAGGAATGTGACCCATTTTACATTCAGAAGCATTTAGAGCAGGAATGCTCTGAGCATGCGTGCAGTGACTGAGGAGGGGGGAGGGGCACGTGTCTATAATCTTCACATTGTTCAGTGAGTGCATATAGCTGAGGCTTATATGCTGCCGCGTGAGGCCCTATGGCACTTGATGACAGGATAAAGGCATAAGCAAACATTCAAACACGCAAATATTCAATTGGTAAGAACTGACAGCAAAACTACAGACATTGTAAAAAGAATTATTTACTTGTCAAGTTTGATGTAGCAGCAAAAATTGAAAATCTACCCATAAAAGTCAGCGCAATCTGCACTAACTATTGTGGTATATTTTAATTTTGCAACAGTTCGAGGACAATTAACTGATTGCTATTACAAATTAATAGTAATATATGGTATATTTATAAGGGGATTTAAGTGATAACCTATTTACAGGTCATAAACATAATAAGCTGGATACTACATTTATTGTAAATATATAGAACTACCATATTTTCCAGACTATACGTCGCTCCAGAGTATAAGTCCTAGTAGTAGTAGTGAAAAAATACATGACCATGAAGAAAAAACATGGTCTCACTGGAAGTCAAATTTTTTGGGGAAATTTATTTTACAAAATCTGAGACAAAGAACAGACATTTTATCTATAAAGGCAAGTTATAATAATAACAATAAGATGAAGAAGAACAGACTGAATAGCAGTACAGTATGCTAATGTAACACACTTGTATGTATTCAGCTACATGAAGCATAGACAGCGAACTGAATACTTGTCTGGTATGTTAACACAAGATATTAACAGTTAATCAGATAACTACACTAATGTAACACATTTGTATTTATTCAGCTACATGAAGCATAGCATTTTAATAATTTCACATATAAATCGCATCCGAGTACAAGTCGCACCCCCGGCCAAACTATGAAAAACAAAAGGTGCAACTTATAGTCCGGAAAATACTTTTTTTTTTTTTTTTTTTTTTTTATTAATATTTTATTCAGTAATTAAAAAGGAAGCACAGGTCACGTGGTTTAAAAAGGAAATGAGCTGTGGCCCTTTTAACAGTGTGAAAGGAAGTGACTTTGGCAGTGTTCCACATGGCCCAAATCGGATGTGTGTCAACTATGGGACCCAAAACAATGCACCAGACTGCAACTGCAATCATGCATATTACAATGAGAAATGCATGTAGTGTCAATGTTGCTGACATGATTAAGAAATATTGGTTAGTTTCATACCTGCAATTCACACCAGGCCACTTCCACTGTAGTCTCTGTGTCTAGGCCCTTGTAGACAGTCTTGAAGGAGCCTCGTCCGATCTCGATGTCAAACTTGAGGAACCTGCCGTCAGGTGAGGTTCCCACTGCTTTGGTCTCTGCTTCCTCGATGTCTTCTTGAACTTTCTTCTCCGCTTCCCTCTGCTCGGCCTCTGCTCGGGCCTTAGCAGAGTCCTTATTCTCTTCATCTGCCTCCTCTTCATTTTGAGCTTTGACTTCTGCAGTGCCTTCAGCTTCAGGTTGACTGGACAGTTCTGTTCCTATACATGGTGTCGACTGGACTGCAATAGTTATCTCTCCATCACAGATGTTTTGGATATTTACAGGTCCTTCTTGTAAGGGCTCCACTTCTACCTTGGATATTTCTACAACTCTATCGTTTCCTTCACTTTTGCCATCATCTGTAGAGTTTTGGTTTTGTGATAACGTTGGTTCACATTTAGACAAGAGGCCAGTCGGGGCCTTCTTCCTCTGGGGGGTGTCTTCTCGTGCCTGGACTCGCTGAGGTGCTGGGATGGGGATCTTGCTGGGCAAAGGCAGTGCCAGTGCCGTAGCATTGGAGTCGCTGATGACGCTGCGACGCAGGAAGCGGTGTTCAGGGTTGCACCGATCCCGCTCCATGGTGTGGTGCCGGCGTCTCACTTCTGTCGGTCGGGGTTCGCCCACCATCGAATCAGAGCCAGAGCTGGGGCCATTTCCACTCTTTTGAGGGGGAGCCAAAAACTTCACCATTTTGTCTCCAGGCTTTTCCGACATCCCACCACACACACCAAAATGAAGAACACTGAAGGACAACTTAAAAAAAAGATATTTCCATGTTTACAGTATGCTGTTTTGCAGTTGAGATCTGGATGATAAAATGGAGCTTCCAAACTTCTTTTACAGTTTTTGTTGCTTATAGATAGTTTTTAGATTTAAACTGCAAGTTGACAATGTGCAGGACAGGTGGTGTTCTTTTGTAATTTGAGGACTGATCACTGTTGTACAAACCACAGTGCAACAGAGGTTGAAAAGCAAGTCTTTTTAAATCATTTTCTTCCATCGTGTAAAGCAAAGGCTGCAGGTGTTTTCAGCATAAGGAATCACTGATGAAAGACAAAGCTTGAACACTCCCCCAGTGGCCCCAAACTTTCTAAAGTATGCAAGACGGGTTGGCAGGACAATCCAAATCCAGATCAACTGAAAAATAAAAAGTAGAATGAGGATGTGGAATATTAAAATTATTACATCAAGTATCAACAATGTTTGTGGGAGAGTTGATCAAAAGTGTGATATTCAGCATTTCCATGTCGCCAATTCTATTATTTCAGTATTGCCAATTTATGTTTGAAATTATCTGTACTATAAACGCTCCTCAATAAAGGATCAAATGAATACGGTCGGTGACACGATTAAACACAACCTTAAACATTCTAATAATCCACGTGCCCATAAAACGCGGCTGTCTGTGATAGTTATAATTACAGCTCTCAAAAGCCCGTGTCGTTAATGTACACATTTATACCGCAATGTAGTCAATGTTAAGGCAGAAGTCACGAAGTACATGGCCACTGACCTGACATAAAAGTAGCCCAAATGCGTGCCAGTACACATATTCGACTTTAACACGCAAAAGCAGCTTTATTATTGCAAAAGTCAATCTTGTCTTACCATTTCGTCGCCGTTCTAAAATGACTCTATAGCCACCTGAATAATGGCAACATCGGCCAAATACAATGCGAGGAGGAGCGACGGCTCTTTGTTAGCATGTTAACATGCACTGCTAAAATACAGCTAGCACAGCTAGGTTAGCTCTCCAGAATGCTCCGCAGGCTTAACCCTTCAAATGATAGCATCGTAGGCAATCAAACGGTCTCGCGTTGCGTTGATTGTTCACTTTCATCATTGAAATTGCCGTGTAACGTTAACTACATCTTTTTAAGAACTGTTCACTTGACATGTGTTTACAGTGTGCATGTACATTTCCTTTCCCAATGGTAAATGCACTCTGCTAAAGCCCATATTGATTAGACATAACGACAGCAGGAGGGCCATCGACCGTAGTGACAACTAGGTTAGCTTCTCTAATATTAGCTGGTAGCGTTAGCAGTTAGCAATAGGCGGGTCTCTGGCCTAAATCGAGACCCACATTCAGCCCACGACTAAAAATTGGCTTTATATCGTTATTCAACACCAACCTATAATGTGTACATTAAAAACATGAGCAAAGTAAACATACAGAATATATTTCGTATTTCACAACCATATTGTCCATTATTTGTGTTCGTCGGTAGAGTTACGTTAGCTGTTATTCGCATTTGTTAGCATTGTGCTAGCTGAAATAACGTAGACGTTTGCCGGTGGGCGATAACAGCTATTGACCTACCTCAAACAGCGTTCACAACACAGCTGTCACAGACCAATATTCCTTCGCGTTACTTCGTCGTTGAATATAAAACCAGGTTACAGTTGAAAATTAAATCCGCAACGGTTCCAAAATGGGTTTCCTCCTGATGACTTAATATTACAGACAGTTATGATTTGTGGACCGCGGTGCAGTTGCTACATATTGACGAAGAAACAACTATTCCTGAAGGCGCCTGCGCCAATGAAAAGTGACCTCATAACCAGCCACTCACCAGCACAGCCTACCTACGTTCATTAATCAGCCTACAAATATAATTGCATCCATTTTTTACCTAATGGTAAATAACTCGTGAAAAAAAAGTTTGAAATAGGGATTTTATTCTAAAGTATAATGTGAATGCATTAGTTCAATAATTACTGAGTGACTGATATTGAGATTATCTCGTCTAATGTTCCCGGATCAGAACATTCAGATTTGCAGTTATTTATTGGACATATCTTTGTTCGTTTATTAGATCATTAGTAATAAAGTGCAGCTTCAACATGCCTACTTGGGCTAAGGTCTGGGAAAATATGTTTTACGGTCAACACTGCCGACTAGTGGCAGCAGTTTGTCTGTATGTATTTTAATAACATTCAGTAACATACACACACACACACACACAAACACACACACACACACACACACACACACACACACACACACACACACACACACACACACACACACACACACACACACATCTATCTATCTATCTATCTATCTATCTATCTATCTATCTCTCTCTATCTCTCTCTCTCTCTCTCTCTCTCTCTCTCTCTCTCTCTCTCTCTCTCTCTCTCTCTATCTCTCTCTATATCTCTCTCTCTATCTATCTATATATATTATATATATATATATATATATATATATATATATATATATATATATATATATATATATATATATATATATATATCTGTCAAATACACAGCTCAAAGTTCATAACGCTCATCCAGGCCTTCTGACTAAAATCCCAGGACCAGGACTTTGAGGACTTAAACCATAGCCGTGATACTCTCAGCAGTTTGAGGTGATGTACATCTCCAGTTTGAGGTGATGTACATCTCCAGTTTGAGGTGATGAGGTGATGTACATGTCCAGTTTGAGGTGATGTACATCTCCAGTTTGAGGTGATGAGGTGATGTACATGTCCAGTTTGAGGTGATGTACATCTCCAGTTTGAGGTGATGAGGTGATGTACATGTCCAGTTTGAGGTGATGTACATGTCCAGTTTGAGGTGATGTGATGTACATGTCCAGTTTGAGGTGATGTACATCTCCAGTTTGAGGTGATGTACATCTCCAGTTTGAGGTGATGTACATCTCCAGTTTGAGGTGATGTACATTTCCAGTTTGAGGTGATGTACATTTCCAGTTTGAGGTGATGTACATCTCCAGTTTGAGGTGATGTACATGTCCAGTTTGAGGTGATGTACATTTCCAGTTTGAGGTG
The DNA here is from genome assembly GCA_019594935.1 of Periophthalmus modestus. NCBI lineage: Eukaryota > Metazoa > Chordata > Actinopteri > Gobiiformes > Gobiidae > Periophthalmus > Periophthalmus modestus. The sequence continues at coordinate 17,738,975 of JAIEZT010001390.1, read as the reverse complement.
ATGTTCATCCAGACAGGAGCACTCTCGTGAACGCGCATGGTAAGCGTGGCGACATGAACGAGCAAAATGAGTCCTGACGTCACTCAGGCGCCTGGCTCTCCTCTGGGCCACCACCGCTCCTGCAAAACGACGAGAAAATCTGATGCCCACTCTCAAATATCAAAGCTAAAATGAGAATAATTGCAGCATATTTTTATCTGACCAGGAGAACCAATTTTGGCTCATTTCGGAGCTTGAAGAAGTTAGCGTTCAGCTAGTTTACGTGAACGGATTTTCTCCATTCGCTATTGTTAGCGAGGAAAAACAGAGGCTCGGCTTGACCACGTAAATCGGATGGACTCTCCTATATAAGTTGTGGTGAGCTAATGCTATACTGGTGATTTGATGCATTACTGGACATCTGCTGCTTTCTTCAGGCGCTTTGTAAGCCTCTAGGCCTAATGCTAGTTGAAAAGCTCAGCTGAAAACGAGTCTCCGTTACGCACAGAGGAAAAATGATACGGTTTGATAGGGGTGTCTCTTAAACAACTACGGCGAAATACACTGCATTATGTCTTTTGTTAGTCAATGATTTCACTTTTCTATGTAGAAATGGTGGCACTGTGAAGAGACTCACAATGTACATTCATTGGCGGCGATCATAGAATGTACTGAATTTTACAAATCGGGATATTTTCTCCCAGGTTTGCCATGAACTATCCCCTCTGTACCCCTCCCATGCTAGCGACAGCACCCGGGAAAATCATGTAGGAACTAGTTATTTTGACACACTTCAGGCTGTACTATTTCATGAATGTGTACCTGTTACAAATGAGATTAAACTGAATTAAGTCGATTCTTATTCTTGATGCATTTTGTAAAAGTACCGGACAGGTTAGCTGTTAGCATAGCCACGCAGACAGTTTAAATGACAGGAACGCCAGATAATCTCCACAATGTGACACTTAAACCCTGTCAAAAAGACTTGGTCCTCATCCCCGAGGCCATACTTTTGTTTTGCAATTGCATTATTTTACATCAACGGGCTGCATGCAGCATTTGCACCAAAATGTAAAGTGTGCTGAATAGACCAAATTATAACTGAATGTCTTTGTTTCATTTCAGGTCGAGTGGAAATAATTAAGCTTTTTGGATAAGGAAAACTGGCACTTTTTGTCATGAACGTAGTGCCAAAAGTCCTTTTGCAGATCTACCAAATTTAATCAAATAAGACGGATCATTTAATAGTTCTTCTCCTCCATACACAAACTTTTCCTCAAACATGTACGGCAGTGCTCGCTCTGTTGGCAGGGCAGATGCAAACCACAGTGGAGGAAGAGATGGAGGGAGTACAGGTCAGGCCTCAGGCCGGTCCCCACGCCTCCCACGATCCCCTCGTATGGGACACAGGCGCACAAACAGTACTGGTGGAAGCGGAGGAGGGCCTGGCGGAGCTGGAGGAAAGACACTCTCCATGGAGAACATTCAATCCCTCAATGCTGCATATGCTACCTCTGGTCCTATGTATCTGAGTGACAATGAAGTGGCCATGGCGGGAGACCACCTTCCGAAGAGTGGAGGCACAATAACCACTATAGGAAGGCAGAGGGTGACGTATGCTGCCAGGAGTAGCGGTAGTGGTGGCGTGGCTGCTAGTACTCCTAACATTTCTACCACAGTGCCTGCTAATGCTGTGCTGCCAGCTGGTATGATGGGAGGTGACGCTCTGGCATTTGGCGACCACCACATGGCCTCTACTGTGCCCCATTCTCTAAGGCAAGCCAGAGACAACACCATACTGGACCTACAGGCTCAGCTTAAAGAGGTATATCGCCATTTATTTTTCTTCTTACTTTGCCGAATCACAATCTCTGCAAGAATATAACCGCAACCTTCTTCTCACTTCTTGTCTCAGGTTCTTCGTGAGAATGACCTGTTACGAAGAGAGGTGGAGGTCAAAGAGAGCAAGCTTAGCTCATCCATGAATTCAATTAAAACCTTCTGGAGTCCAGAATTAAAAAAGGAGCGGGCTTTAAGAAAAGATGAAGCTTCCAAGATTTCAGTGTGGAAAGAACAATATCGTGTTATTCAAGAGGAGGCACAGGTAAGAGCTTGACACATTTGTTTTGCTTTTAAACTTTAACAATATATTGAAATAAGGCTGAGGCGATCCTATACTTCATTTCAGTGCAAAAATTAAAAACTATGCTAGGATCAATAATTTCAAATACATACAAATTATACTATGAATTATTTCTATGTCGCCATTACCTAGTTAAGTAGCGTTTGCTTGTAATGCAGAGTTAGCTGTTAAAGCGTGCCAATTAATGTCTAGCAGTTTTTTAAATGAGGCGGTAGAACTGTATAATTTGTATAATTTGTGTTTTCACTTGTGTCAAGTCACAGAATTGCAACATGGAGTTATGCCCAGTTAAGATAATCAGGGGAAACTGTAATTTAAAGATGTCACCTGTTATCTGTCAGCTTCTTCCGCCTCCTCCCATGCAACACACATGTTCAAGGGGGCCCCTGCTAACAAAAACACAAGACATTTGGCTAATTGCTGCCTTAGCCTAATGACATACTCTCATTCAGTGGAGATGCAACTACAATCAACTCTGTGGTTTTATTACTGTGTGTACTAGTGATTTTAATGCAAATGAGTGGTTTGCAGCAAACAACTCTTACCATGCCAAGTGGGGTTCCTGCTAGGTCATTTACCATGGTCACACAGGCTAGTGTTTTAAAATGTTTATATGTCCTATTAACTAGTAAATTAATAAGTTGTGGTAATTTCTAGAATATGCGGGGCATAATTTCATATAGAAGGCAGGGGCCTATCTATTTGTTTCAGAATGCTTTGTTTCTGGTGTGGAAATGACAGAGATTTTAATCATAAACAAGGTCAAAACATTTGCAGTCTGGTAGTTAAACAGCAAATTCTACCATAGAATTGTGACCTGCCCTCCAGCTCACCTTTAAATTATAGGGATTATAGAATTTTGTGATGTCATGTGATGGGAACCTTTCTGTCAATTATCCCATAGTCAATAAATAATAATGTTCTCACTTCTTTATAGTAAACTCTCTATGTATTATATAATTATTGTTCTTGTCTTTGTATATATGTTGTTATTTTTATGCTGAGAACTACATTTCTATTGATCAGTAAGTAAGCACAGGCCTTCTCTACTCCCTGAAATGCATAACTGTCATCTGGCCTGCTCAAACAGGAGAAGTGAGAATGGGTGTGTGTGCGTGTGTTTGGATACAAGCGTGCATGTGCCTGTACAGAGCCTGGGCGCAGAGAGGCCCAGTCACAGCCGTGAGTCAGCCTTTGTCATGGGGAGGAAAGAGGAAAGGTGATGGAGAGTGCTATTCGAGGTGAGAGTATTGGTGAGAAAACAGGACAAGCGTAAGCAAGCTTGATGAATCGTTTGTGAGGAGTGTGCAGGGAAAAGTGACAAAGGAGTAAACAGGAGAGGGCCGGAGGAAGACTGACTCTGAATTGTCTGTTTGTTCTGTCTTATGAAAACCCTTGCAGATGCAGACCAGAGTGGCAATCTGCTAGGTTACAGCCTCTGGGTGCACAGCCAAGTATTCACGGCGTCAGATGCCACGGACAATGCAATACTACACTGGGCTGATTGTGTTTCACAACTTGTATCTCTAGGCACGAAATGTAACACTAGCCATTGACTGTGCTGGCCTGTGTGTCTTTTCTCTGAATATCAATCAGAAGACTCAATTGATTATAGATTTTTTTTACATTTGTAATAAATAGTACATCATAGGCAAAGAGAGAACACTAAACTCCTACACGTTATTAGTAGGGTTGCAGGTTAAATGGTCAACTCGGCACAATCTGGATTTGTGACTCTGGGCTTTGAGCTCTTGAGAAGCAAATAATTGACTTCTAAGAGTCATTATTGACACTAAACAATATATAATATATAATAAATAGCATGATTATAGCTCTTGTGGCAGGATGTTTCAGAAAGGACATTTACTGTATAAATCTTCCTTTTCACTGTTATTACCTAGTGTGGGTCTATAAGACTTCTGTTTGCCACATCTGTAGCACCTCCAGATGACCATTCAGGCTCTTCAGGACGAGCTGAGGATCCAAAGGGATTTGAACCAGCTGCTCCAACAGGACCCAGCCAGCCAAGGCCGAGACCTGGCCCTGACCTCTGAACCCACGGAGGAGAACTACCGGAGACTGCACGCAGAGCATGAGAGGCAAGCCAAAGAGCTATTTCTGCTCCGGAAAACCCTGGAGGAGATGGAGCTGAGGATCGACACGCAGAAACAAACGCTAGGAGCAAGAGACGAGTCCATTAAGAAACTGCTGGAGATGCTACAGAGCAAAGGTATAGAGTTTGGGGTATCGATGAACTACCACAAACTAAGGCATAGTACTGCAAATGATTTTGATTAATTGCTAAATCCTTCCCCCCTTTTAACATGGACATAGTTATAATTGCCTTTTTGGTAAATTATTTCTAGATGTAAGGTAAAGATTATACTCAACAACAGATCATCCTGAAATGGTAAATGGTCACATTTACCATTTTAGGATGGTAAATGTGACAATTTTTCTACCTTTCAGGAGCTTTATATTAAGGAACCACTCATCCATTCACACACATATACCAATGTACACAGACAGTGGGGCCATGGGGGGTTAAGTGTCTTGCCCAAAGACACTACAACAGCATTCTTTTGTGGGAGCTAGAATCGCACCAACAACCTGTGGGTTGGTGGATCTGCCCGCTCTACCAATGATGTTTACGTCAAGAGTGGGATTCAAACCGCTAACCTTTGGATCAGTGGACAAACACTTTACCTACTGTGGCCCCTGAAGCCATATTTGATTACCTGATTTCTTGTTTGTGATGTGGCAATATTGACAAAAATAAATATTTCAATAACAATATATGGGCATTAATAATGTTAGTTAAACAGAAATGTCTTTTAATATGTTTTTTGAACGTGTTGAGGTTTGACTATCAAACAGATGTGGAATTACCCACTAAAGTGCAGAAATATCACTTTAGCACATTTGGAATTTTAAATATATTTTTAATCATCTCTTTTTTTAGAGAAACAATGAACTTGATATTCAAATTTTGCTTACATAGTGTCACAGAAACATTCACTCCTATATCCATATTTTCATAATCTGCTCGTCTCTAAGGCTCATAACAGTGGTGCTTGCTTCTTGATCCACATCCTTCTTTTGTTTCAGGGCCATCTGCGAAGGCATCAGAGGAGGACCAGGAGCGCACCAGGAGACTAGCTGACGCAGAGATGCACAGACATCATCTGGAGAGTTTGCTGGATCAACGAGACAGAGAGATTTCATCCTTGAGAGAAGTTGGTTCACATTAGTATTAGAAATGGTAGGATTCTATGTATTTTTTCTTTTTTCACATTTGTTGTTTGGCATTTGAAACAGGAATTGCACCGCAGGTATGAGGGAACCCCAGAGTCTACAAAAACCAAAGCTCTACAAACTGTTATTGACATGAAGGTGAAATAAGTTTATTGAAAGTCCTTAATTTAGGTTATTGTTGATATTTAAGCCTTTGTGAATCCAGGATGCCAAAATCGGTTCAATGGAGAGAAGTTTGCGAGACATGGAAGAGGAGCTGCTAATGCTAAAATCCAATGGACTCTTGAGTTGTGAAGAACGCCAGGAGGAGATGAAACAAATGGAGGTCTACCGTAGTCACACAAAGTTCATGAAAAACAAGGTCACCAAGCACATTGGTTTTATAATTAATATTCATTACATGTTTGCTTTAATAATTGGCCAGCACATTCTAACACTTGGTTTTATAATTAGATGGAGCAGGTGAAGCAGGACCTCTCCAGGAAAGACACAGAGCTACTGGGCCTGCAAACCAAGCTGGAGACTTTAACCAACCAGTTCTCAGATAGCAAGCAACACATCGAAGTCCTGAAGGAGTCCTTAACAGCAAAGGAACAACGGGCTGCCATCTTACAGACAGAAGTAAGACATTTGAGCTATTCTCTACGTTTTTTTGAAGTAGCTTTTAAAATTTTTGTTAATTTATTTACTCCTGTCTAGGTTGATGCACTGCGCCTGCGCTTGGAGGAAAAAGAGGCAACCCTGAATAAGAAAAGCAAGCAAATACAAGAAATGTCTGAAGAGAAGGGCACTCTCAATGGGGAGATTCATGACCTCAAGGACATGCTGGAGGTTAAGGAGCGCAAAATTATTGTGCTGCAGAAAAAGGTGACTGCACATCGGCAGATTTCTGTTGTTCTAATAGGGATATCAAATGGAACTATTTTAAGTATCTTGCAATTATTGTGATCATTATTAGAGGAGATAAGACATGAAATAAGTAGTGTAAGCCTGAGTTACATTTATAAGGTTTGATTGTGCTATTAGTTAGCATCCAGCTTTTATGTAATTTTAACTCCTGTGTATGATATATACATAGCTAGTGTCAAAATTAGCTACTCATTTGAAGTATCTAAATAGGACAAAATCTGACCTTTTTTGAACAGTTTTAGAATGATTTTGCTCTTTATTAGAACTAGTATAAGACCACAAGGTAATATTAATTAAAGAATTTTTTGGGGGTTGAAAATTACATTCTGTTGTCCTGAATGTGTTTTTCCATTATCATCGAGCACCAAAATTGATTTTGAAATTGTTGTATTGGGACATCTACATCTAATAATGTTGATTCTAAAATTCTTATTTCTGCACATCTGTAATCAATCCATTACCTTATATAGCATGTAATAACTACACAATATAATTTTACAGATTGAGAATCTACAGGAGCAGCTGAGAGACAAAGAGAAGCAGATGAGCAGCCTCAAGGAGAGAGTCAAGTCTTTACAAGCAGACACGTCTAACACTGACACAGCACTGACCACACTGGAGGAGTCTCTTGCCGAAAAAGTGAGCGATGCTGCGAGCTAAGGGTCAAAAGTGTTATTGTAATTGGATATCTAAAAATGTGCATGTGTATTTTTGTAGGAGCGCATTATCGAGCGGCTCAAAGAACAGCGAGATCGAGATGACCGGGAGAAAGGGGAGGAGCTTGAGTGTGCCAGAAAAGAACTGAAGGAGCTCAAGGAGAGGTTTAGTTTGTTACAAGGCGATCTGTCAGATAGAGAGGTAAGAAAGCAAGCAAGAAAGGGTTGCTATATGTTTTTATAGCCATAGCAAAGGCCTGTATTTGGTGGTTTGGTTGCCTCGGTGGTTTCCCTAGTTGGACTGTATGTAGAAGCATTGAATTCCTGTGTCACTCCATACTTATTCCATGCTGTTTTTTTTTATATCCTATTGGACAGTGGTTCTCAAACTGAGGTACTTGTACCACTGGCGATACACATGCTTACACCGGTTCTCTGCTTTAGTGTATTTTATGTGAATTGGAAGGTGATTAATTTTAGGTAGAGGCGGGCAATACAGCAGAAGCTTGATAAAAATGTGACCGTTTTGAAGACATGTAAAATTTGAATATTTTTATGGTATGGTTATACTAAGCATGCTATGTTTTAATCTTTCAAACTATTGCATAAAGTGGTATTTCTGCACATAATGGGTAATTTTTCCTCCCTTCACATTTGTCTAATCTTTCTCAACTAATACATTTTTTTAATTCACATTTTTGTTGGATTGAATATTCAGATTATTGTTTCTCAAATACCTCAAGTTTTGCATTTTTTCCCCTATTGCCCACTACTAGTTGACGGTTGAAGTTGTTAATTTGAAATTATCATTTAAATAAATTGACTGTCTCCATAACCAGGAAGGCTGGCCTTCTCTGGCTTTTATATTTGGGTGATAAAATGACATGTAGCAAGCATTAAACATTTTGTCTCTATTGTCATAATTTGGTAAATGTCACATGTGATTGCAGTAGTGCAGGGTATATGTCAGTTTATAAGACACCTGGTTTAGTTCTAGTGAATTGTTCAACTCTCATCTACTGTAGACTAGAATTCATTGTAGAGTTGGCTTAATACTTGTTTTCTTGGAATATTTCTGTTTTACACCTGGGCCTATGGCATAGGAAAATCAAATATTTCATTAGATGGCACTTCAGTTTAATCATGTGAATGTGAGTTAGTCTTATTTTGCTTTTTTTTGTTTGGCCAATATCCGCAGACTAATCTGTTGGACCTCAAGGAGCATGCCTCATCATTGGCCTCCTCTGGCCTGAAGAAGGACTCCAAATTAAAAACATTAGAAATCTCCTTGGAACAGAAAAGAGAAGAGTGCCTGAAGCTGGAAAGCCAACTAAAGAGGGTATTTATTTTAATTATGTTTTCATTAACTTATTTCACCCTAAGAGTGTTTTATAGATCAATTTTCAGCTTCTTAATTGCAACTCATGCGACAGGCCCAGACAGCGGCCCTGGAGGCTCAGGCTAACACAGAGCTGGCCGAGCGCATTAAAAACCTTGAACAGGAAGTCGCTCGTCACAAGGAGGATTCTGGGAAGGCTCAAGCCGAGGTGGACCGACTGCTAGAGATCCTCCGGGAGATGGAAAATGAGAAAAACGACAAGGACAAGAAGATCAGCGAGTTGGAAAGGTAAGCAAAAGCAGGGCCAGGCAAGATTAGTATTGTTGATATCCTGATTTTTTTTTTTCGTGTGGATGAACAAATAAAACAGCTAATACATTTAACATGGTGTGTTTACAATAAACTGGCCTCTATTGGATTCTATGGTTCAATGAGATGTTTCGTAACCTTTTTCTTACTATCTGGGTTTCTCTCTCTTCGTTGCTTTCTTTGGACATTCTCACAGTATGACTTCAAGGTTAGTAAGTTCTCTCTTTACCCCTCACTCTTTTCTCATCTGATCCGTATGGACCTCACCTGTAATGAACACAACCTTTCCTTTCACAATTAATGTGCTGAATAAATGCCCTTTATTACCAATTTACTCAGGTTATCAGATTAACCACAACAGTAAGCACAATAGCAAAACCAGCATCCATTATTAATATTTTAGACAGTTACCAACTTGTAATATGCATGTAATACAAGTTATTAATGTGTGCAATTGTTTTACTTTATATTCTTAAAATCACAATTATTATTTGAAATACTTCTCAATGCATAATAATCAGGCAAAACAGAAACAGCATTTATTTATTTTTGTACTTTTTAACTGTTATTTTATTTATAGACTTTGTGCTTTAACACCAATCTCCACCTATGACGAGTGTTCTTTTACAGCTAAGAACATCCCGTTTTAAAGTGTCTTTAAGGCACTCTATGACAATATCATTGCTTTAACTTACATCTTGTGTGTCTCTGTAGACAAATGAAGGACCAGACAAAGAAGGTGGCCTCACTGAAGCACAAGGAGCAAGTGGAGAAGAGCAAAAACGCTCGTCTCATGGAGGAGGCCAGGAAGAGAGAGGACAACATGTCGGAGAACTCTCAACAAGTCAAGGTCTGCCATAAGCTCAACTGGACTGCTTTCTGATCTACACTAGTTATTTTTATTATCCACAGCTCTGTAAAACACCAAATATCTTGTGTCCCTTCACTGTTGTGTAGGACACATTGCGTCAGAAATCTGAGCGCATTGAGGAGCTGGAGGAGGCCTTGAGAGAGAGTGTTCAGATCACAGCTGAGCGGGAGATGGTTCTAGCACAAGAGGAGGCTGCCAGGGCTCACCAGGAGAAACAGGTACACTGAATTACAACGCAAAAAGGAAGGCTTCTCACAATAATGATCTCAGGAACTAAATCTTGTCTCAGGGTTGCTCTACTAGAGAAACCAGTTATATTTATATATAACTTATGCTACACTAGAGTAGTGATTGTATTTCTATCCTTTTCTTTACATCCCCCTTTCCCTTTTAACCTTCTTTTCTTTCTCGGTTCTTTTATCTATGCTTTTCTTTCTCTTGTTTTCTCTGTGCTACACACCGCAGAAGCATTTACTCAAACCAATGCATGAGTCCAACCTCGCCCACCTTAAGTGGTCTAAGGTACGAGTATATGTGACCTCCATTAGTCACACTCACAGTGGAGAAAAGCATAACAGCAGCACCACAGCAGAATGCATGACTGTCTGGTGATGCTGTTATCTTCACCCATTGTGATTTCTATGTTCTCACTCTTACCTGGTCTTTGCTTGCTCCCAAATGAACTGTTTCAATTTAGTCACAACAATATTTATTATTATTTCAAAGATGCTTTTTAAAAAATTGCACCCAAATGCCAGGTAACTGTATTTCTGTAGTACACAAAATAAATTGTCTTCACTGCCTCCCAAATACTCCTCACATATTGGCAAGGTGGACCCCTGCACCTTTACACTTTATTTTGTCATAATCCTTACCCTTGAAGTTTGAAATCTGTTTTTTGTTTGTGCAGATGGAGGAGTTGCTGGGCGCTATGGAAAAGGTCAAACAAGAGCTGGAGTCAATGAGAGCCAAGCTTGCCTCCACCCAGCAGTCCCTGTGTGAAAAAGAAGCGCACCTCACAACCCTCCGTGCAGAGCGCAGAAAGCACCTGGAGGAGGTGCTGGAGATGAAGTACGATTCATTATTGATCCCTACCTTAAGGCTGTAAAATGTCAAACTATTCTTACCCCAGCAGTCAGCGGGATAGTTTTATGCTATAAATAATAAATGACAATCGTGCTATTTACTTTGTTGTAAAATGCCATATTGTTGTTGTGTGTCTCAAAGGCAGGAGGCGCTGTTGGCTGCCATCAGTGAAAAGGATGCAAACATCGCACTGCTTGAGTTGTCTTCATCTAAGAAGAAGAAAACCCAGGATGAGGTGGCTCTGTTGAAACGGGAGAAGGACAGGCTGGTGCAGCAGTTAAAGCAGCAGGTAGGAGAGGCATTTGAGATTTAAGCCAAGAGAAATGGTGTCAGTATATGTGTGGCTTGCTAGTTGTTGTAATAACAGATAATAGACATTTCTCCGATGGTTGGTGGACAGGCATTGTGTCCTGTTTTGGTCCATAAGCAAGACATATCGCTTATCTTGAATTCATGAATAGGCTGGATTCACGTAACATAAAACTTTTGAATCCTTATAGTATAAAATTGAGCTGGAGGACAGATTACAATTCTATGGTTGAATTTGCAGATTGCAGATTTGTTGACCTGGTTTGTGGTTAATATCTTTCTGTGTTTTTGTTTAATGTGGATAGCAAATTGCAAAGTTCAATGTCGTTTCTGTCCATATAAATAAACAAAAGTGATTTTTTTTTTCCACAGTAGCTTCAGACATGATTGTTGTCTTCTGAAAGGACATTTGAACATTTGTGGCTTATAACTTAAGTTTGGATATTTATTCCAAAAACAGTTAACCTCCCATTGAGTTTCATTGGCCCGTGCTCTCCATCTGAAATTATGACACCAGATTTTAGAGTGTGAACGCAACCTACATGTTAAAGCTGAAAAGGTCAAACATGGATTAAACTCCTGCAGTCAGTCGGAAAGTCCGTATTATTCAAAAGGCAAAGATAAACCACAGCACATTATAAAGCACAGGAGACTAGCATTACTTGACTGCATTGCATTTACATTGACTATCACTGGGAGTGTTTTTATTGTATGTTCAATATCACATAGACCCAGAACAGAATGAAGTTGATGGCAGACAACTATGAAGACGATCATCTAAAAACTGCCCACGACCAAACCAATCACAAACCCTCTCCCGACCAGGTAGGAACTCAAATGTGATAAAGAATTACTAATTAAAAAGTTAACTAAAAAGTTTTTTGTTCTGTCTTCATGAAAATTTCAACTTGTACTAACAACACATTCTCTCTACCGCTGCGACTGGCTACAAACATGGCTAACAGGATGATGAGGAGGGTATTTGGGCATAGCCAACCTTTTGCTCTCCTCCCCTCTCTCTCCTTTTTTTGTTCAGAAGGGTGAGCTTGGATGGAAACAACCAAACCTTGTCATATTTCATTTTTGCTATGTGGCATGTTCATTTGTGACTATCCATCCTTCTCTTACGTTGCATTTGTGCTTATAACCATTCTGTGCCTTCTTAGTATTTTGCTTTTTCCAGTTTGCTGTGGGAAAAGTCGCTTTATTTTTACAAAAAAGCAAAAGTGTGTTGAACTGCTGACGAATAATGCCAATAAATGCTAAAAGGTTCATTATAATATAAAACAAAGGAAAATTAGCTTGTTTGTAGGTTCAAATAGGTTAATTTTGATAATAAGGAAAAGTCTTGCCATTTGGTAGTGATTTTGATACTATAGTGATGGTTAAAAATACTTGCCATACAATAGAATGTAATTTTCAACACAAAATAATACAAAGTTGTTGTTTTTTATATTATCACATGTTCTTATGCTAGTCCAGATATAGATCAGGACCATCCTAAAGCTTTTCAGGAAAAGGACGAGCTATGCAATAGAAATTGAGCCAAGAATAATCTTTCAAATAAGGAAGGATATATTAATAATTGTGATAGGCGTAGTCACTGTTGTGTTGTTGGATAACTTTCAAACGGCCTCAGCAGTCTTACTAATATGGCTGCTCCTTAGCTCTTTGCATGTTGTTGCTCTGGATGCTAATGACCTGCTAAGGTTTTGACCTACACACAGGTGGGGTGTTGGTTAATGGTTTTAGCCACAGTGTTTTCAGCTAAAGGCTTACTCTTACCAGGGTAATGCTTTCACACAAATAATGCATGAAAATGGGTGATTTTGTCCCTCTGTTCTTTTCAGTGTCCACATGTTTCCATTTGTGTTATGATTTGTAGGGCTGAACAATTAAATTAGTCATAATAGATTTTTTTCCAATTGGTAAAATGCAAGGCTGCAGGTAACTTAATATCCTTGTGTAAAAAATCTACCAAATGTCTAAGTTTAAACAATGCAAACATGTTCTGAAATGTTAATGACTCTTGTTTTAGTGTACGGCTTTTCTCTCAATTTTTTGTTAAAATTTTTTGCTGTGAAATTAATCCCCAACTGCAGTAATTCTAAGATAAATTGCAATACATTTTTGTTCAGCCCTAATGTTTTGTTGAAAATCAATCATTCATTTTTTGAACTGCATACAAGTCCCATTCTTATCTTTTGAGGCTCCCATATTGTCCTGTCCTCATACCATGTCTGTATTTATTTATTTATTCTGCAGATGATCCCCCCTCTTGTAGCCCTGTCCCAGAATCGCAGCAAGCTCAAACTCTACATTGCCCACCTGACCGACTTGTGCCACGAGAGGGACCCCAGCATCCTCAGCCAGCTCACGCCCCCTTCACACTACCACCACAGTGACCCCGATGACTGGGAGGACGAGCTCCAGAAGATGACCCATCAACAGGTAATATGGTCCATTCATGCAAGCAGTATTAAAGCAAAAGCTGTTTGAGGATGATTTTAAGTTCCTACTTTGTAGTGATTTTGTTAAGAATCATTAATCAACTATAACTATAAAAGTTTAGAGGATACTTGAAGCACAAAGTTGGCACTTGCTGACAAACGGCACACACCAAACAAAGGGAATACCCATCAAAACTTAATAACATTGTAAGGATGTGGTATGGGGGTGAAAAATCACAGCCACTTCTTTAGTAGCCTTACATGACAAATTATTATATTATATTGTGTGTGTATATATATATATATATATATATATATATATATATGTATGATATGTATATGTGTGTGTGTGTGTGTGTGTGTGTGTGTGTGTGTGTGTGTGTGTGTGTGTGTGTGTGTGTGTGTATGTATATGTATATATATATATATATATGTATATATATATTATATATATGTATATATATGTATATATATATATATATATATATATATATATATATATATATATATATATATATATATATATATATATATATATATATATATATATATATATATATATATATATATATATATATATATATATATATATATATATATATATATATATATATATATATATATATATATATATATATATATATATATATATATATTATATATATATTTTTTTTTTTATTATTTTTTTTTTATTTTATTTTTTTTTTTTTTATTTCCCCCCCCCCCCCCCCCCCCAAGTTATCAGTGGAGTAGACAAGGGCATTTGGGTGCCTCACATGGCCCCTTGCTCCCCAAATATCTGTTGTTAGGTCTGATACTATGTTCTTTGGTATTCTTTCTTGTAGTTGGAACGGGAGCTGGAGTTGTGTGAGAAGGAGAGTGCAGAGCTACAAGAATATGCCAACTGTGTGCTCCACAGCAGATCGCCGATTACTGCCCCGACATCCTAGAGCAGGTCGTCAACGCTCTGGAGGAGTCGTGTTAACCCACGGACCCAGTGGAGCTAGCCCTGACCTTAGTAAAAACTTTTATAGACCTACATCTGCTCAAAAGAGAAGCTTCAGGGTATAGTTACACCTACCTGAGCGTCCTCATCTTTCTCTCCTCACCCACCCTAGAAAAAAAATTACTTTTAAGGCTTTGTTGTCACATGTAAATCAGATGTCAGGCTTGCAAATTTATCAAATCAGGGACTTGCACTTAGGTACTGTTTTATCAAACTATAAATTACCTTTACAGGTCCTATATTACGCAGAATTGACTCCTGCAAACTTTTAGCCATGTTAGTGCCGTTACCTCCTCAAAAACCTATCCGGAGTTGTGTTGTGTGTGGAGTAGTTTCATTTACACATGTTTGAGTAATCCTGCAAAGTTCAAAATGCTTTTTTTCACCTTGTGATGTGATTAAGTGCTAGTTTTAAAGTTATTAATGCTACAATACACTACCGTAACCTTAAGTTGTTGCCTTTTTAAAAAATGCTTTTTATTTTTTAACTGCGTAATATAGGCCCTTTAACATTTAGTTTAAAATGCAATGGTAAGTTCAGCACAACTTAGTCTTTTGTTATATTTTCTTTGTAGAACACTCAATGTAACAGATCATTGCAGTCTTAGGCTAAACTGCCAACCTTACATCAACTGATCTCTGCAACAATTTAAGTAAGCACAGTTACCTCAACAGCTCATACATTTGACAATAAAGTCTTATGAAAAACTAGGGAGCTGCTACATCTCGAGGAGAGACATGAGAATCGCTCGGAAAGTAAAATGTTGCAAAGGTTGTTGCACGTGCATTAAGATTAGAGGTAAATCTGCATAGGAAGGATTTGTTTGTTATAAGAGTAGATCTGCTTTACTGTGGCCTGGTCATTAGAAGGGGGATCAGGGCATGACCTTTGACACAAATAAGGTCACTTACTTTATATTTTTAAGTTAAATCTAGGTGGGAGAGGGGATTAAAATCTTTTTATTAGTGGTGTACTATTTCTTTCCAATGGTTTTGCACATGTAACTTGTTTATGAGGTATGCAATGTTTGGTTCGAGGACATTTTAGTGGCCTTTAGTGGAGCATGCACAGACATCAGTACTGGACCTATCGCAGGGAGATGGGATTTCCCTGCAATATTGGTGCTAAGGCATGGTGTACGAATTTTTGACCCCATTAAGAGATTATTCATCCAAAGTTTGTAGAGAAAAAACCCATCAAGCCCATCATTAGTTTCTAGGTTCACAGAAAAATGCAAGTGACATCTTGTATTTTTCCAATCACTTACAAATGCAAGTGATACCTCCTTTTAATGTGTTTTTTGAAATCTTCAGGGCTGAGATTTTTAATTACAAAGAAGTGCACAATACATTTGCACGGAATTACTCACATTATAAAATCTGACTTTGAAATCATTTTGTAAATATAATAAGTAACTCGTACAGTAATTGAATAAAGGTAATCAAGTGGATGGTGTGCATTCTTCATAAAAAAAAGTCTGAAACGCAGTGCAGTTTTTGTGTCTAATTTTGTCTACAGGACAAAGTGAGTGTGTGTGACAGTACTGCCATAAGTTATGGGAAGTCATGTTCTATAGAGAATTATATATTAAAAAAATGAATTACATATTATGAAAATGTTTACTGTATGGATATGCATTGAATGTTTGCACAGAATTTAAAAGGGCGCATTGCTCTGATTAAAACGACCATTGAAGTCAGTTTCCTCAGCAAAAAACTGAGAAGTGTCAAAAAATATATATAAAAAAAAAAAAAAAAACTTGTGTCAAAATAATGTGTGAACTCAAATGTTTTTAAACCGTAACCGTGCAATGGAAGCGTACTTTCTGGCATTTATTTTTAATAGTCATTTTTATATCTTTTACCATTCAGTGATGTTCTGTATTATTACTTCCAGTGTTGTCTGTATTGTGTTTGTCGACTTTTCATTAAATGTCAAAGGCGAGTTTCTTAATGTGTAAAAATAAGTGTTCATTCATGTCTCAGGTGTAAAACCACAGTATTACAGACCAAGTGCTTTATGTGCGATCTGACTTCTAAACCTTTACAAATCATACAGAACTAAGACAGGAGAGATGTCAGGTGAATGCTTATTTTTGCTCATAGTTTGTCTTTCATTGTCGTCTGAAATGCTGGCCTCCACAGTGGAAGCATTTTCTTCTAATTCTCCATTACTTTGGCCTGTGTACCTGCCTTGCCTTAATGTCAAATTAATCATTCTTCTGACTTTTTATTGTGGAACACAGCTTATTTTATGGGGCTTGTGTAAAGTTCAAATGAAAGAAATGTACTGCCTTCAGTCTGTGTTTGAGTCAAACTGTGTGAAAAGAAAGCCTAACAGACATGTTTGTGAGTTACATTGGTTTTGTATGTATGTAAATAAATAAATTATAAGCCTTGTCTTGTAGCTTGTAGTCATTATTACATTATGAACCTAATGTTTTTTTTCATGCTCAGCAAAAATACATTGGAAAGAGGTTGGCTATTATCCTTTAAATTAGTGTTTGTGTTAAGATTACCACACGAGCCAAGTCAAATTTTAAACATTTTCAATGTTTATTCATAAATATCACTACTGTGTGAGTATAAAACCATCTTAAATTGCTGATTTATTTTACCAATACTATTAGTGGAAGCTCTGGGAGGAAATACCATTGGTAAAGAAGGACATTGCATATTGGCCTCAGAGCTGTTCATTTCCATTTGCTGTAGCGATGTTGCAGATTTCTTTTGACACAATGGCATACTGAAACACCTTGTACATAATTTTCCGCAGGAATATCAAACGTTATCAAACTGTACACAAGTAAACAAAGCGACAGGAGTGATCAAACCACTTCAATTTGAAGTACAATTTTGTCAATCATTCGGTACAAAAAATATTTGTTACATTAGTAAAAAATACATCAAACACAAAGAATATGCTATTAAAACTTCAAATGATACTCTGGGTTTATCGTTAAAGAGTGAATAAAACATCTAACTATTTATCTTCAATAAAAAGTCCTTAATATGAAAATGTCCACTGTTTTGGGTCACAAAAATAGTCAATGCCTTTTTCAACAATAATAGGCACTCCTGTGTCAAAGGGTGAGGTAGCTCATGGAACCCACAAGGGCTGAAGTAAGAGCCAACTGAATTCAAAGAGTGGAGACGCATGTCAAGGTGAACAACAACCTCAAGCATTTCAGTATCTAACAGACATGGCAAGTGGTCCTCACCTCATCCTCTCACTCTCAGTCATCTGCCACAGTCCCAGGTTTAACACTTTAAGGCATGGGAGCTGTGTGATTCTCTCCAAACCTCTTTTGGTGATTTTTGTACAACCATACAGATCTATCCCTGTGAGCTGGGTCAGATGGTCAGCTATGAGCTCCAACCCTTTGTCAGTTATGCGGACACATTGTCCGATGTTCAGAGTCTTCAGTTCATGCATCTGGCGCACCATGCGGTTGATGCCATCGTCACTGATATGACAGGAGCATAGGGAGAGGGACTTGAGCTGGTACAAGCCCTGTGCAATGTAAGCCAGACTCTGATCTCCAATCTTATCACAGAAAGAGACGTCCAGCCCGCAAAGGCAGAGTGTGCCCATGGCCAGGTGCATGATGCCTGTGTCACTGATGTTATCACATGACCGGAGGTTCAGGCAGCACAGGTTGGTCATGTGTGACAGATGGATCATGCCAGCGTCCGAGATGCCTCCACAGAAGCTCAGGTTTAGGACCTTCAGCTTGTTCAGACCTTTGGAGACGTGTTTGAGGGACAGGTCTGTGAGCTTCTGGCAGTCCTGCAGGGTGAGCTTCTCTAGAGACAAGCAGCCCTCCGCGGCGCTGCGGGTCATCCCCGCTAGGTGCCCTATGCCCACGTCGGACACATGTCTG